>JARHVA010002760.1:1360000-2097500 GCA_037957365.1 Torreya grandis | reverse complement strand
CAAGTTAAGCATGCATTTATTAATGAAGTTTAATGCACTTATATGCATTCCCTTGATGTCATTAAAACACTTGGATATTTCAAATGTAATATCAAAAATACTCAAAATACATGTCAAGGATATGATAAATTATAAATGCCTCTTTTAGGGTGTGTTTGGATTCCTATCACATTTCCCCCCATCACAGTACATGTCAAATTCATGATATTTAACTTACCACTTTATTATAACCTTTTACTTGGTCAAACTTGGACACACTGCCAAAGAGAAGTAGCCTTTTTAACACTCTAATGTGTTGAGTTTCACCATAACAATGTTATATATAATATTTGAATAGACACCAATCCTTTAAATTTGAAAAATTATAATGATGAGGTGTATTTAAAATACCTACACTCAAACCTATACTTAACATACTATTTCATGAATCATCACGCTTTAACTATCTTGTCAACTCTACTAGAGGTTATAATGGTCACCTTGAATTAATAATAAATGTACAACCTAATATCTTAGAATCAAATGATGATGAACTAGATGATATCAATTTGAAAATAATAACTTATGAACTCTCTTTCCTCATATAATTTCACACATACCTCCTTATATATGACTTTAATCTCATAAAAAACTAGTATTTGAAATATCAATCACTCTAAAAGGAACTAAACACTCCATTCATCATGCATATTATACTGATAAAATCATTGATGCATGTACTATTGATATTCAGACTCTTGATTACAAAGATGGATATTATTTAGATGATACCTTTTAAGATATATTTTACCAAGATAACATTTTCTAGATACTTAAATATCATTCTTCTTTACAACATTCTCTTAGTTCTATTCATGTAGTTCTTTTTTCCTTTTATATTACCTAATATTATTTATTCTTCTTCTAATGTTCATAGGTTTTAGATGGATCACATAGAAACACTATTCCTCTAATTACTTTTGATGCTCCTTGGAGTGTACTTATTAACCATGCTATGATATAACCTTACCAGTTCACTAGATGTCATGATACTTATAATTTACTTCTTCTAGAGATGTCAGCTATACTATAATGATCTGATTAGAGCTCATATCTTGATGTAACCTATTAGTATTGATCTTTTTATAAGTTCTCATATTTTTTATGGCATAATAAATTTTCCTAAGCTTGACCCTCTATTGATATGATGGGTATATAATCCATATTGTTAGATTCATAGAGTTTTTACTCATTAGGCCAAGCATTTTCATGCATGCTAACCACACAATTTAGGCTCTATTTATAACATAAATATTCAACCCTCATAGTTTGCTCCTCAACATAATTTTTTATTTTGTGGTATATTCACACATTATTCTACTCATTTCTAATAGGTTTGGTAGTACATTGATACAATTTACCTAGAGAAGGCATAATCTATGCACAAGAGCCTACCCCCTCCTAAGATAATTCTAGAATACATCCCTAAATATGGGTAAGTTTACTATATTTGGCATCAATGTAATAAAAACCATACATACATACATACATACATACATATATATATATATATATGTACATACATACATATACATACATACATTATATATATATATATATATACACACATATATATATATATATATACATATACATACATACATATATATATACATATATATATATATATATAAATACATATATATATATATACACACATGTAGATATATATATATATATATATATATATATATGTAGATATATATACATACATACATACATATACGCACACACACACACATGTTGAGTATTTAATAGTACTTTCATGATTTCCCATGGCCAATGGCTTTATTATATCAACCACATACTCCAAGACATTTAGGATAAAGGCTTAGCCTTATCTTTGGCTTCAAGTTATTCATAGATCTAAGGATGTTCATCATAGTTCATCATTAGTTATTTTCATTTAGTATCCATTAAAGTAAATACCCCATGAGCATCTTCTTCTTCTAGTATACCCACTTTCTTAGTAGAGATAGTGCATCATGCAGTATATTTATAACTTTTTGTATATATTGATGAGACTTTGATTAAAGTTAGAATGTAGTTACAAAAGGATGTATCAGATGTTATAGATGATATTTTACACAAAATTTATCTATATTTTTGAACACATCATAGTGTTTCATCACATTATTTGAATAGTTTCACATGATTTGGGTTTAATTTATGAGAATATATTGATCACATGTTTTAATTTTCACTTGAAAATGTTTCATGTAATACTTTAATTTTTCATTTTATTTTCTCTTATTTATATTTAGGATAATTTATTATTATGCGTCCTATGTCATTTGTTTGAATAAGATAATTATTAATGTGACATGGTTCTAAATCCACACCCCTTTAATATACTATTTTTACCATTTGATTAGTTATCAAGAATAATTATTATTGTATCAATACACACACACACACACACACACACACACACACACACACACACACACACACACTTGATTTCCATTTCTCCCTTTTTTCCCTTCATAATAAACACACATATGGTTATCTTTGAGATTACATACTTGTATATGGGCGAGCCTAATTATTTATCAACATGAAAAAATATTTAGGTATTTTGTATCTTTTAACCAAAACCTAAATCTTATATGTGTTTTTCACATTTATTACTCATGTTTGGTTATTGTTAATCTGTATGGAGGAGGAATAAAAAAATCCATACCAAGTTAATACAAATCATTTAAAAAAATTCAATGATAAAAATGCAAAAATAAAAATCCAAAAGTCAAAATCACATGAAAAGAAATTAGCCATATATTACCACATCTCTTAGTTTTATTTGAAGCTCAAACTCCAAAATTGGCCTCGTGATAGAGTCAGGGTCTATTAGGGTGCAAGAGGATAGTAGGATAGGATATGAGGTCTTAAAAATTATATATAAGTGATACCTACTTTCTCATTTAAGTAACCAATCTTTGTAGTAGATTTACAACTCTATAAGGGGTCCCGAGGAATTGGGAACATGTTTGGGAAGGTAGGTCTATTTTAATTTTATTGTATACATAACCTTTATGAGATTATATTTATACTACACTTATTTTTCTACAAAATTTTGTGTTTATTGTGAAAAAATATCCTTTAAATTTGTCATCCAATAAATTATTACCACTTACCTATTTACTTAGTATGTATCATACCTATTAAGATTTATCACAAACACCTATGTCATGATTTTTCCACTCCCTATTTCATTATAATATTAAAAATATTACTCCTTGATAAATATTATTTGTTAGCTAATCATACTCCTTTTATTTCCATTTTGTGAATTCCAATATAATAATACCTTGGATAGGACTAGGCCTTCCTCACAAACATTCCATTGCCATCCATTGGTATTTACCATTATTATTATTTACTTCACTAGTTTACCCTTTATGAGTTGCACTGTAAGACATTGGAAAAGATTAGGATTTCTTCACAAAGTATCCACAATCTTCACAGCATGACTCAGTCAAAAAATTACTATACTACTTCTAAATAAGAGATTTATAAAATCTACATGTCCTTCTACTTGTTATTGTGTTGTCACTTATTTTTATATCTTACACACTTCCCAACTTGTTTTAGTTTATTTTACATTTTCATTATTTCAATACATTTATCTATGTCTTACATGCTTCCTAAAATGATTTAATGTGTTCTACATTTTATACAGTTATTTTTCATTTTACACACTTCCCAACTTGATTTCGTGTGTTTTACATTTTCATTATTACAAATTACTTATTTTATGTTTTAAACTTTTTTAAAAATTTATTTAGTGTGTTTTATAAAATATCTTTATTTAAGTTTTACATGATTCCCAACATGATTTAGTGTGTTTTACATTTTATTCCATTATTTTATTTTATTTATGTTTTACACACTTCTCAATTTGATTTAATGTGCTTTACATATTCATTATTATAAATTACTTATGTTTTACATGATTGTTTTTTAGCTTTATTTAGTGTGTTTTACATTTCATTCCATTTTATCATTTATATATGTTTTACATGATTTTTCAACTTAAATTAGTGTGTTTTATAAAATTATTTAATTTTCATTTTACATGATTCTCAACATGATTTAGTGTTTCTAACATTATATTTTTTCCATCAGATCTAATATATTTTACATTTTACATTTTTATATCATTATTTTTAACCATGCATTTGTTCACCTTTGCTATAAAAGAATAAAAAATACATCATATATTTTTTCAAAGCATATATAAAAAATTAAACACGTGTTTGTTATCTATCTAATTTTCACCCCTAAGAATGTTGTTAAAGACTTCATAACTAGATGATAGCATGGGAACAATCTTAGGTTGTGGGTGACCTACTAAGTGGATTAAACCTTTAGGTTTGGATATCTCCCTTGATGATTCACCTAAAAACTATAACAAACTTATCACAATTGAAAATAAAAAGGGTAAAAATGAGCTAAAAAAATAATCAAACATGGAGGTGATGAACCATATGTAGAGTCCTCAACATGCTATTATTTTCACTATGAAATGGAAAATTACAATCTAATTTCACTACTTCAAAATAACTCTTAACACACTAGTGTTTATATCTGAAGGTTATGTATGTTGTAACATCTAAGGTGATTAGTAAAAAGGCCTAAGAGTAGAAACTAATATTTTTTTAACAATTAAACTCAAAAAAACCATGTATTCCACATCATATGACCTATGGAAAGAAGACTAACTTACATAAAGGCATGAAAAAAGGACAAATACATGGAAGTAATCTCACTATCACAAAAATTTCAGAAACAACTCACTCAAAATCATTGTACATAAGATGAAAATAGTAGAACTCAGCTTGAAATAATTTTAAAAGTAAGTACTTGTCTTAAAATTGGTAGGGCTTCACCATAACCAATTTGAGGATACATTCAATGCCTATAAAGGCTTCATATATAGATGAATTGGAATAAAAGAGAAGGATAGGACAAGAAGATAACTCATGAGATACCTACCATGATTAGATCAGTTAATAAATAGATAAAGAGTGACACCAATTTGCAGTTAATTTGTTATAATATTCCATCTTAGCCTTCTAGGACATGTGTTGGAGTAACTATTCATAAGGGTGGCTTAAGAGGCCTTCATGGTAGTTTTGATGTCTTATTGATCATAACTCCTCATGGAATTATCTATATGCTTCTTGAAAGAGCTAAAATCTTCTCAATTTACACTTTTCACCCTTTGGGATCCTCTATACTATCATTGGTCTCTTGAAATGCTTCCTCTTTTTAGAGATTTAAACTTGAGTTTCAAACTTCTTCATATTCCACCACTTTTACCATTAGGACTTGGTCATTCAATAAAAGCCAAATTTTATGTCTTAAAGGTCTCCAATTTAGTTGGTTATATTATATAATTCTTTCATTAGGTTAAGAAGCCTTTGTCAAACATTAAGGATCACCTTGCAACTATAGTCTACACACATATTTGACAAGAGAGTAACCAAAAGATCCTCTTTTCTATGAAAGCCTCAACTATAATTGAGAATTTTTTTCTACCTTATTTATGACCATAGATTATCTTAAAGAGTTTTATAAAATTATTATAAGGGATTTTTGTAGATATTTAGACCCCAACTTACCTTCACAAGGCTTATAACTAGGACTCTTAAGTTGAATAGTAAGATTGTCCATCATAGGCTTAGATTAGGTCTTCAAATCCTGTTTCAATCATGATAGAATGTATTAATAATAATTTTTAGGTCTAAAAGTATTCTTCAAATTACATTATAAGCCTACTCATGCTTTCATACTTAAAAATAGGCTTGCAACCTACCCTTCTTGAAGCCACATTGGTCATATTTCTTGATTAAGGGTTATTTGGCCACTTCCATCCTATGTTATGACTGTGAAAGTTCATTAAACATCCTTAATATGATTATAACATCTCCATTTTTTCCTCAAATACTCTTTACAACTAATTTGGAGAGTTTTCCCAATTCAAAACCCTATATATAAGCTCAAAAAGGAGATTTTTAAGCTCTTTTTCATATAACAGTAGTTTACACATGCCAAAAATATACTTAGTTTGATGCCTAGGAGAGTAAAATGGGTCACAAAAATGGTTTATCAGTCCTTTTAATCCATTTTGAGTGCCTATAGGTATTATCTCTTCCATTGAGTCACATTCAAGGTTTAACAAGGGTTTTAGGTTCACTTGGCTTCTTAAGGATAGTGCATAAAGCTAAGGAACCTAACCATAGAAAAAATTCAAATAATATTGAGTGGAAAATACAAATCATTCCATGATAGTCTCAGGATCCCATGCATCTCCTCATGTGAATTCACATGTACTTTGCATTAGTGTGAATCCCATATAAGAAAATTCATCAAATTATTTTGTTTGGATTTTAAATCCCATTTTGGGATATGTGAAACATCTCATGAGATGTTTCAATTTTTTCATGAGTGAATTTATGATTTTGATCTATTTAAATATACCTTAAGCTCTAAACAAGGGTTTGTAGCCAATTACACTACAGTGACCCTGACAAGCCTTTTCCAACATTTCCTTTCCTTATCATGGATCCCTAAATTCATGGAGTTGTATTTAAACATGTCACACATCCTATAATATTATTAAATTTAAAAAACACTTAAAAACATACAATTTTTCTCAATTTCTCATACATAGGCCTCTGTGTGATCATTTAGGCCTAATTAGCCTTCTTCACCCCTTCATTACCTCCAGTCACCTTAAAAACTATACGAATAAATTTTTATAATTTATAATTCAAGTGATTATTTTATTTGAACTTATTATATACCTCATTTATTCATACAATAATCAATAAACTTTCCATCAATTCACCTATAACCTACCTGTAGGTGTTTATATACTCTTGACTATAATATTGAAGGTGTATCTTTTCTCAATGTATATTGAGTGGCTTTAACTGATATTAAAATGTGTATCATGATTATACTAACCTATATACAATATTTTAACCTTTTAATTCACATCGTACATGTTTTATTTGATCATTTTGTTTTCAAATAGGTTGTAGGTGCTTATTTAGGCCTTTTTATTTGTAGGTCACCAAAATGAAATCCCTAGACTAATAAAACATTCTTAATTTGATTTTATCCTCTTTAAAATCCTATGAAAATTTTATTTTAACCTATAAACATTTTTTGGTTCCTTAAAACCCTTAACATCAACATGATTTTTTATCATACTACCTACTACAGGCTTGTAGGTGGTTATTTGATAAAAAAATCTTCTCTTCTCTCTTGTTTTGGATTGTTGATTATTAGGATAGGATAATAATGGAACTATAGGAATAATGGAATAATTTTAAATATCCTTTTCATCTTTCTAACTTATTCTAATTACCATAAACCTTCACTTGAGACCTTCATAGTTCTCCTTTTGGGCTCACACAATCCCTCCTATCTCACATAGTCCCTTCAAATTCAGGGTGAGTTAAGGGTATAATACTTAATATATGTTAAATATTATTATATAAAATTGGTAATATTAAATTTAAGTTAACAAAAAAAAATTGTATGTTGGTTTCCTATAGAAGCATGGTTGTGTTTGCCTGCATTACCTTGAATGCACTTAGACCTCCTTGTCTCACTGTTAGACTAAGTAGATTGGTTGAAAGTATTTTATATTTTTTATAAAAGGAAATAAGAAACTATAATAATCATTTAATTTTTCTTATAAACCCCCTATTGATACCATTTAGTGTCAATATTGACCTACAAGTCTGTAGACATGTAGGTTCATAGTCTTCTCTTTGAACTTAGCTTGAAGGAAAACACTACAAACTTTTATTCTAATGAATTATCACTTTTAATAACTTATAATAATGATATTAAATGTTATTTTATAATTTCATTCTCTTTCAAGTGTATTTTACAATAAAACACACCCCTACTTGTCAAGGTTTCTCCACCATGGCTACTAGTTCAAATAGTTCAACTTTGTACATGCATAGTTGCCTACCTTTATTGAAGTTAATGAATACACTTATTATTATAAAGGTATGATTTATATTTATTATATTTTATAAACTATTAAACATCTCATTTAATCTATTACATGCACCCAAAACACCTCATAATTTTTACAAACTTGACTGTCTTGTTTAAACTAGCATATTAAGACTATTGGACACTATACCAAACATGAACATGAAGAAAATTAATAAAAACTGATATTAAATGGGTCAGTGAGTTTTAAAGGTACCCTTAATAATCATATTAATTAATTCACTAACCTTTATAACTCTAAATTTGGATAAAACCAACCCTAGTAGGGTTTGGTATGTTCTATATGCACACTTAACATCTTAACAATTGTTCATAAAGTTAAGGAGCCTAACTAGATTTTAAAAAATGACAAAAAGTGTAAGGTAACTATGGTCACCACATATTTCCAATATATTTTTTTCCAAATTTATCTCTTTGTAAAGTAATATCAACAAATAAGTTTCATGGTTGAGGCTACCAAGAATCTTGATGAAGAAAAGAATGGGTTTTCTACCTTGTTTGACTCTATAACTCAACTTTTTGAATTAAATTGGGTATGATAAGACCATGGGGACCTATGTAATATTTTATAAATTTTCCATGAATATAAAAACTCTAAAAAATACCTTTAAAAACATATGTTTTCAATATTCTACTTGTTTTACCTTGTGGAACTACTAGAGATGGTGAACTAAGTGACTATTCAACTTCCCCAAACTTGTAGATACTTAAAGCAATGTGTCAATTTTTTCCACCTATATTTTCATTCAACGCTTTCAATATCTCTTACCTTGGACACTATAAAATGAGAAATAATTAGTTATAAAAAAGTCCCAACATTGAAAAAGAGTTATTTAATATACTTAGAGGATGTTTACTAACATGTACAATATGATGTCATTACCAAGGTGTTAGATGAATTAAAAATATCCTTATCCATGGATAAAATCTTCATATTTTCTCTTTATTAGAAAGTTTCATCTCAAAACTAGAATTAGAAATAATACTGAAGTATTGAAATAACTTAGTCTTAGAAAAACTACATTAATATCTCCAAATTACTTGAAAATACAGTATGACCAACTTTCTATATTTATTCCTTGGTCAATTTGGTCAACTTTAGATCAATTGTTTTCTTATAAGGGTCACCACCTTGCCTCCTTGATCATGATTCTTAATTTATTTAACTTTACACTTAACCTTAAAATTTTCAAACTTAACTTAAACAATGTTAAACACATAAAAAATACCACAATGAATGACCAATGCATGAAAAGATAAAGTTACTTAAACTTGCTACTCACTAGACCATCTTAAATGATATTTCAAGATAAAAATGAAGAAACTCTACCTATCATCCTAGGTCATTAATTAATAATACAACACCTTCATAATGGCTATCAATAAAGTTAAGATCAAATTCATCAATGTTTTGAATGATACCCATTCATGGTGTCCAAATGGATAACATGTTTCAAGACCTCTTAGGATTACATGTTTGATGTGCATCTAGACTAGTGTCCTTGATAATATATTGGGTTATGGGGTCATGAATGCAACTTTAATTTAAGGCAAACTAAAAATTTGACTTGATAACAATGTTGAAACAAACAAAATCTGAACTAACTCAAACACACACCACACATACACACACATGTCACAAGACACATGGAGGAAGGACAACAACCAAAATCAAACAAGAAACATGTGAAATAATCACTTAGGAAAATTAAATACCTAATATACTATGTATAAAATCACAAATATGACCTTAGTAGCATGGCTTCAAATGTATCCCATTGACTTGGATACTCAACTCTTCTCCATCTATCCTTTTAAGATGAAAGGCATTATGTTCTTTTCAACCAATGACAACATAGGGACGACTTCATAATGTGTAAAACTTAGTATTATTATCAAGTTTGGACCTATCCTAATCCCACTTCAACACAAAATTTCCCTATTGATACACTCTTGAAATATCCCTCTTATCAATGGTCTTCTTTACTTGGGCTTGGTGGTACTCCAAGGTATTAATAACATGATTTATTGTCTCGTCTAAGGTCATTAATGTTCGTAGAGGTTATTTATACAATATAACATGGTAAGGATAAGGATAGCTATATTTTATTCTACTATGTAGGATAGTGTATAAAATTCATATTTATCAAAAGCATGCCAGAGAGAAATTATCATGTGATAGATAAAAATTAGGATAAATAGAGTTTTATTAGGGTTTGGAGAGAATTTAGATAACTTTAAATAGAATTAAACAAAATATTAACCATATTAATGTAAACAAGGAATAACATAATAAATAAAATAGGTAACCATAAATTGAAAGTCTATATTTATCTCAACAAAGGTTCATCATCTTCTTCATACAAGCATACATACTTATAGTTAGTTATAGTTCCTAACTATTCACATTCTTCTTATATATTGGAAACAAAAAGAGAGGATGGTTCATATTTTATACTTTTACAAGTCATGGAGGATAAGACAAAATACATACAGCCAACAATTTCATACATAACACATTAATATCCTAAGAATATCCTACGTAGCTATACTTATCCATTTTATTCTCCCATCACTTTCCCAAACTTAAATTGTTGTCTCATCCCAAGATAACATTTTAGGTTCATCTAACTATGTGCTGAGGTAGAATCTGATAATTTGGTAGTAAAAGTCACATTAATCGCTCAAGGTACCATTTCCAATTTTTACCTCTTGTACACTACTTAGACACCCTTTCATTTCTTCAACTAAGTAGCATAAAAACCTACCACCCTTTTGTATTTTCAATAGTTTTTCATAACTAGGTGGTACCCTTTGCAATTTTTAAACCATTTTATCCCTGCTTGTCTTACTACACCAATACGAAAAAATATGTTCAAAATTATAAAAAAAAATTGTGCATTGCATAGGACTCAACTTGAAAGGGGTGATGTTATTAAGGAGGAAAAATGGCTAGTAGGATCCTTATCCCCGAGCTTAACAACCTTGCACTATAAAATTTATTGATAGATCCCAAATGGTGGCTTGTAAATAGGAACATTTATAATTAGGGTTACCTCATTGTAGAATAGAGCTAGATCAGTTTTGAATGTGTACCATTCAAGCATCATTTCCTAGACCATGTAGATCAATATGTGCATTGGTGCATAAAAACCAATGAGTTCCTTTAGTTATGAATCCTTAGTGGTACTCATGTCAACCTTCATATTTCTAACCTTTATTTGAATTTTGGTGCTTAGTTTTTGTAACTTTTCTACATGGTATTCTACTTGAAGACCTTTAAATGCATTGTGCCATAGGTCTTGTTGCTATCTAAAGAGTTGATCACATGCATTATCATTAGCATTGAATGATTTCTAGAGAGCAAAGTTAGTTTATTCTATAGATGTAGTCTGACTATGTATGGCTGTCATGCTATTTAAGTTACGATGAAATCTAAACTAGAACTAAAAAGAGAATTATCAAGTTGTTACTTCTAGTCTAGAAGAGTACATGTGAATTCATGGGCTTGGAGTTCTTTAATGTCAATCATTATTTGATACTCCTCTAGTAGAGTAATCAAAGTTGTGGAATTAGTCTTTATATTGTATACTAGAGTGCCAATTTCATGAATTTGTTGAGTTATGCACCAATATTTTATGAGCTTCAAGACCAAGGTCTTGAGCCTACTATAGTCAGACATCATTTAGTCCCTAATGACTTGAGAGGATAATTTTGGGTAGGTGTCTTTGATCATATTTACCTCTTCATAAAGATAACCCCTGAGGTCCATACTCTCTTCCTTTGTTTGATCATGTTCTTTCTCTAGGGAGATAACCTGTTATGTGATGGACTCCTCAAAATTTGTGTCACCCTCCATTTATTTCTTTAAAGGTAGTTAGGACACATCCAAAGAGGTCTTTTTCCTAAATGGAAGAGTGGATAAAGTGTTAGTGGATGTTGCAGGATGTGAGCATGTTATGGTGGCTAGTGAAAGAGAGAAGGTAGTGCATTTAGTAGATACTAAGGGAACATCCCAGATCCAAACACCTCCTAGTGGTAACTGGGATCTTACTTACATTATAGGTGGTGCTTGTTATTATCTTGTTGCCTCTACTACTAACTTACTTTCCTACACAACATCTTCAATACCTTTTCATTTGGCCTCTTCCTCTTCCTCATATTTCTTCTTTCTGGCTTCTTCTTCATTCTTATTTTTCTCATCATCATCATCATCATCATCATCATCATCATCATCATCATCATCATCATCATCATCATCATCATCATCATCATCATCATCTTCTTTCTTTTTCTTCTCTTCCTCTTCTATGTTTTTTCTTTTTTTTGCTTCCTCTTTCTCATTTTCCATTATCTTGTCTTCTTCCTCTTTCTTTTTTTTTCTCTTATTCTTCCTTCTTCGTCTATTCTTATTCTTCTCTCTTCTTTTCTTGTTATTGATTATTCCTTTATTTTTATTCTTCTCTCTTCTTCTATTATTCTTTATTCTTCCTCTATTCTTCTTCTTCTCTCAACTTCTCTTATTATTGTGCAGCTTAGGCATATTCTTGGGCTTGTGCTTGTACCTACTATTACTTTAGGGATTTATCCTCCTCTTCCTTATTCATTCTAAAAGCTTCCTCTGCCTGTCTTTATTCTTGGAGTGCCACATCTTGTTTCCTTCTTTCTTCTTCTACTTTTTTTACCTTATTTTCTCTCTCCTCCTATGCTTGCTTTACTATGTTAGATGTTTCTTAGGCTTATTTGGCCCTCTATATTTTTGATTTTGCCACATTGGCCTTTTTTGTGGCCTCATATTCTTTGGCTTACTATATTATATGTAGTTTTTGTGCTAATTATTTCTTTCACTTCTTTTCCTCCTTCCTAAGATTACATTTGATTGCATGAGTGGATTTTTCCCAATTGGCCTATTGTTCCTCTATCATTGGCTACTCTAGTATAATATACTCAACATATCAAGTCTATGGTGATGGTGGAAAATCATCTAGTCACATCTTTGAACTTGGAACTTATTCCTTACTCCTAATGATTGTGACTAGTCTACATCAAGGTGGTGGTGTTGAAGATTCATGAGTATATTATAATTCCTGCATAGTAGTTGGTCAAACAAATGTGCATTCCTCTAAGATTGGGAGACTCTTACCTCCCATTATGTTATATGCCTATGCATAATTTATTCAAGTGGGATCTATAATAGGGGTGAAAATATAATCTTAGGTGTGAATTTTAGAGTAGTTGAAGGCTGAAAGAATTCCATTCTATGTTGAAGTTGATTTGCTTCTTCTCAAACTATGTTGAAAATGATGGAAGGTGGGCAACATGGAAGGTCCACCTAGAGCTCTAATGGAACTTGTTTGTGTAATTTCATTTTGTACACCACCTTCCAAAATAAAAATTCTTTTTCTTCTTCCTTTTCATAGTAGTCTCCAGCCATGTCAGCCACTATGACCTAGTAGACTTCATATTCATTGGTGCCCATTTGCATGAGATCATAGGATTTGGCTATCTATGGTACCTTTACATTATCCTTTTAGGTCATAATGTTATGTGCTTTTTTCTTCAAGGGAGGGGAAATTGAGTGAGTATTTTATTTTCACTTTCCCTTCTACTACTATGAGATAGATGTTGTCTCTAGTTGTTATGTAGTAGGAATATCTATGCTAGTTGGTATAGATTACAAGGGAGTCACACAGCTAGTAGCATACAATTTTTTCTAGGCCACCTTAACCTTTGACATATCCATTTTAATAAATAAGGGGAGTGAATTGAAAAATTATCACAATAGCTCATATATTTTGATAAAGACTCCTTTAGGCAGTAGGGCAACTGTGGTCATTTCTATCTATTTTTTTGGCTTTTTCCTAGTGTTGAAAAGAAAGAAACTAGTAAGGTGGTGTGTAGAAGAATACCTATTTAATATGTACTTGTTGAAATATAGAATTTTTTAGAACTCTTTTTTGGCTAGGGAATATGACCTAAAAATAAGAAAACACTACCACAAAACTTGTTTGTTAGAAAAGTAGTTAGGTGGATTGCCTAGCATGAGCTTCCTAGGATGCTATCAATCCACTTGCTTTAAACACTAAAGTTTCTAACTAAAAAATAAATTAACATGCATTAAATAATATCAAACTAAAACTAGATACAAAAATATAATAGTAAATAACTAAAATTAACCCAAGAAAGTTAAATGCTTTGCTTAAAAAGAGGAGTAAGATAAATCAACTAATGCTGAAAATTCATTAAAGTAAGGTTGGGGTTTTGGTTTGGTTATTTGAAAACGGTCAAAATGATAGTTTAGTTTAGTTTGGTAGATTGTTAGGATAATAAAAGGTAAAAGGATAAAGGTTGAGAGGATAAGAAGGAAAATGGGTAAAAAGGTGTGAATGGGTAAGATATTAAAGATGGGAAAGGGATAAAAGGGGAAATGGATAAATGGTGAAGGGAATAAAAATGGCAAAGGGATAAAATTGAAGATGGTAAATAAAATATAAAGGGGTTATAATCAAGAAAGAAGAGGGTAAAGTATCAGGTTTAGAATTCAATAAAGAAGAGGCCAAAGGGAATAGAAAAGAAGAAATTGAAATTAAAAAACAACAAAAATTACCTTAAAATGGAGATGGTTGTTGATGTTGATGTTGTTGAAGAAGCCTTGAAACAATTCTGGTAGAGTTTTATTGCTTTGACCTTTTCTCCTCTAAGATGAGTGACCTCCAAACCTGCAAGATGAATGTTTCTACCAAAGACCAAATTAACCATGCATAAAGGATAAGGGGGTACTTATAGCATTTATTGTCAAGAAACATGCAAAAGAAGTGGAATAATGAAGTATGGCACAATTTTACAAGTGGGATCATAAATGATAAATGGGATAAGGGTGGTGCAATTTTCACCATGTTGGTTTATCTCCCACCTTGCATATGAGTCCAATTTTGAGTGGAAATCATGCATATGAGCCCAAATGAGGCCAAAGGACTTTCCAAAAGGCTAATTTGTCTTTTGGCTAAGTGCCCCATGAATTTTGGCACCATTATCCATGTGGGTGCATGGGTGAATTAAATGATAAGGGTGGTGGGATTTTTTTGTCTCCCACCTTGGATGAGTCCAATTTTGAGTGGAAATCAAGCACATGGGCCCAAATGAGGCCAAAGGACTTTCCACCAAGATAATTTGTCTTTTGGATAAGTGCCCCATAAATGTTTTCACCACCTTTATGCATGAGGACAAAAAAACATGTTGAATGATGGACCCATAGGGAAAAATTCACCATACTTCAAAGGAGGGGCCATTTGGTGCTTAATGATGTCATTAAGTACCTTAGAGGAGGGTCCTAGGTGGGGTGTGATGTCCCATTTCAAGCCACCTCACTTTTAATCCATGTCACTCACCATATCACCTTCCATATCATCTTCCATGTCACTTGCCATGTCATCATGAATAATAATAGTAGATCCCATAGTGAATAGTACTTTTGAGTAATACTTTCAAATAATACTTTTCAATATTAATATGTGAATAGTGATAGGAGAATAGGTATTTGGTTAGGTTAAGAGGGGTTGGTTAAGGGTTAAGAAAAATTTTGGGGGGTTTTAGGGGGTCCTAAGGCATTTAGACATGAAAAAATACATGTAATTTTTTAGTGTCCACAATGGCATACAAACCCAGGTACTACTAGCCATCAGGTGTCACTCAAGGATGTGTGGGATGAGGTCTAGGCACTCCTCCCATAAAAATTTGAACTTACCCTCATGTGTAAGAGCTTCATGGTCCTGCATCTAAGTGAGATTATGAAATTTTTATGCTAACTAGTAGTCTATGTTTGGATGCACTTTTCCCTCTAGTGACTTCCACTACATAAATCAAAGTAATAAAATTAGGAATTGATACTAAAAAATCTACCTAGGAGATGTGTGGCACTTATTGATGTTTTTTAGTAACTCCTACACAAAGTACTTGGGATAATTAAATTATTCATTTTTATGGATCATCTAGTAGGTGATGTCCATAACTCCCTTAGGTATTTCTATGGTAGACCTGGTCATCTTCCAAAATATTCTAGTAGTGTACTAAATGAGAATGTGCACTAGTTCATCTAGGATTTCACCAATAGGAATCCCTTAGTTGGCCCACACATATAAATCCTTAACTTCTTTCAATATAGGAGTCATTTTTGTCTTATAGGGTAGAAAAGAGTTACCTCATATAGGCATTTCCAAAGCTCAGGCCATGGATTATGTGTTGATTATCATAATCTCATCTGGCCCCAAATAGATTATGCCCTCATTATATCACCCAAATAATAATTGAATGACCTCTCCCAGGTCACCAAATGTGGATGATCTTAATAGGTGCTCAATGTCTATGCTTTATAACTAGTAGGGACCTACAAGAGTGAGTGGTTATGAATTATCAATAGGGTCAAGGTAGAAGAGATTCTACTCAGCTTGGCAAAGGTACTTAAATGGCTCTTAGTCATTATAATTAGTTTGTTGAAGCATCATGTTGATTCCCATGGCTTATTTTTGTGCATCCATAAGATCCCTAATTAGCTATGAAGTATCCATGGATAAGTAAGATGGTGAAATTGGAATGATCTATGCAAATAAAATAACTTAACTCTTGATAATTGTAGTTTCTAAAAAATAAGCTGAAGGATGAAATACTGACTTGCTATTCAAATTTGGATATTATAGATTTGGCACTACTGGGCTCCCACATCCAAGATATTCTTATCTATTTACTCATCTTGAATGTAATGGTAGATGTGGAAAATCTATATCTAATATGGCCATTAAAGTAGTTAGTCATTGGTGCATGTGTGGAATTACACTATTATGCTCTTTGATGTCTATATGAAGGGTATGAATAGATGATGTTGATAAGCCACCAATTTATTAAGGATCACATCAATCAACCCTTAGCTCACACTTTCAATTCCATTAGATGACCATTATCTGATGGATATCTTCTTGATGGGGCATTTAAACATCTCTTTTGGACTTAATATTTTTTAGTCACTCCTTTTTGACTTTATTGGTAGCACACATGGGTCCTCTTATGCACATCTAGTGCACATGATGCTTGGTCTTTGAAATTAATAAATTTTTTTATTGAGATCATCTAAAAACAAATAAACAAAAAATAAATAAACACACAAAGCATATAAAGCAATGAAATCCTAAGTTACATGGTGTTACTTAGTACCCACTCAGATTGTAGAATGAGATGAATCAACTATTGGTGGTAGGGATTAAGCCTACAACCACTTACCCACCTTGGTAACATGTTTCCATAAAGATCTCCTAAAACCATGGTAATTTTCTTTATTAGGATATGTATAATGTAGGGACATTTCCATCATATATGTAGCTTTCCTAAGAATGCTCTAAATTGGTTGTCATACAACAAAACTAGTTGATCCTTATGAAATTATTTTTGGTGCAAGTTTCTATCATGTAATGCTTTATGAATCTACTTGTGCACTTCCATTGCCTAGGCTGCCCTATGTATAAACTCATCCATATGATTTAGATCCAAGAGTCATTTAGTAAAAGACTCATGATCTCTAAGTCACATAACCATGGTAATGCATAGGATGGGTACTAAATATTCCATCGACATGACTCCCTACAAACCATACACTAATTAGAATGGTGTAAATATTGTATCCCTTTTTTAATATGTGAAATATACCCACAAGATCATAGGAATGTGATCTTACTAGTCATCCCACTTGACATTGCATATTTTTGTTATCATCTTACCTAGTATTTTATTGGATGCTTTAGCTTGGCCATTGGCCTGGGGATGATATTTAGTGATTTTATGATGAGAGATATTAAATTATTTAGTCAAATCCTTGATGGTATTATTTATAAAGTGATTTCATTTTTCATTGAATAATTTTATAGGGCATATAAACCTTGTAATGATATTTTCATATAAAAACTTCTCTGCATCCTTCATACCAAAGTTAGGGTTGTAGTTACTTAAACCCACTTAGTAAAATAGTTAGTCACATTAATGATGTACCTTGATTTACTTCACTTGATTGATGAATTGAGTTGTCTGATGAAATAAATGCCCTGTTGTTTGAAATTCTACTCAAATAATAAATGTTGTAAAGGCATCTCATCTTTCTACAATGGTTTACCCATGTTTTGACAAACATCGCATTACTGTGCAAATATGTGTGCACTCTAAAAAAATTTGGTCACCATAATATAATTTGTAGTAAATTTATATTCATGGATTCACCCATAAAATTCCCTCTTATTATTCCTTGATGATCTTCCTCTAAGAGTTGAGGTCATTCATGTTATAGAACAACCTTGTTCAGGACTTCATCCTTTCGCAAGTGATATAGAAACACATTAATGATGGTATATGGTAGTTATCTAGTCATAAATTAGTTTTTATCCCACTCTTTAAAGTGCATAGGGAAGATTCCTTGCTTAATGAATTTGGTGATGGGCTCAAAAATTTTAGGGATCATAGAGACATGGGAAATATAGGCATCAAGAGAGTCTTCTTGTAATTCTTCTAGCTCTTCCCCATTTGGTATGTGGTTGAGATGGTCTGGTCCTACATTTTAGCTTCTTGACCTAACATTTATGTATAATTGAAACTCTTGGAATATCATCAATCATCAAGAGATATGTCCTCTTAGCATCGGCTTATCAACCAAATATTGTAGGGCTTGATTATTAGTGAATACTTGAAATGGTGTTACAAGGAGATAATGCTAGAATTTTTGAAGTTCAAACACAATGGCCAGTGCTTCCCATTTTATGATTGTATAGTTTTTTCTCTATGTCAGATTATTTCATACTAATAAAATGAATAGGATGGTCCAATGCACCATATCTAGGTTATGTAAGTATAACACCTACTATGATTCCTAAAGCATCCACATGTACATGAAAAGGCTTATCCCAGTCTAGAAAAACAAGTATAGGCACAATACTAGTCTCTTCTTCATCTCAATGAAAGTTTATTAGCATTCTAAACTCCATAAAAACTTCACATTATTTTTTAGTAAAGATTTCAATGGATATGAAATAGCTATGTACCCTTTTATGAACTTACAATAGTAGCCTATATGCCCCAAAAAAGAGTGCACTTTGGTGGAACTAATAGGTGGAGGCATACTTAGTATTACTATGATTTTAACATGATCTACCATACTATCTTCACTACATACTACATGTCCAAGTAAAACACCAAAAGGTGTGAAAAATAAACATTTATTTAAATTCAAAGTGATGCATAGATCTTGGCATCATTCCAGCATTAGATGTAACTTACATAAGTATTATTTAATTAAGAAAAAGACTACCCAATCATCTAGATAAAATTATGAGAAATCATACATAAAATCCTTAAATGCTATAACCAATACATGAAAGAACATCATAGGTGCATTTTTATGGCCAAAAGTCATGAAATTATACACAAAATAACCCCATTCTTTTAAGAAATTTATTTTGACCCGATCTTATTCTATGCTCAATATTTTATTATATCCATTGAAACCATCTATGAAGGAATATACTTCATGTCCTATGATAGAATCCAAAACTTCATCTATGAATGGTATTGGAAATGGATCATTTACACAGGAATCATTCAAAATATGTTAGTCCACACAAACATGGATTTCTCCTATTTTCTTTGGCTAAACTACCATGGGACTTACCTAATCATCTTTTTCTATAGAATGATTATCCTTACATATTAAATTCTATCTAATTCAACCTTTAATTTTAGGTTTAGCTTATATGGCCACTTCTTGATTGACCATGTGCACTCCTTCAATTTAATGCACATCTTGCCAAGAGATCTGTCGACTCCTAAAACTTTTAAGAATTTGGTTGGAAAAATGTCTTGGTAATCCCTCAAAAGTTATATAGCTTCTAAAATTTTAGTTTCTATCCAATAGTCATCTATGCTTGCTAGTTTTAGGACCTCCTATGTTCTAATGTTAGAAACATGCTTCTTGATAGGATACTAATAAATATTACATTTTTATTCATCAATAGGATTTTGTATCTTCTTTTGCCCTTCATGTTTAGGAATTTAGATATTGTGTTGCTTGTCTTATTCCATTAGTGTTGGAATAGTGTCCTTGATTGGTTTAATAATTCATTCCAGCTCAAATAAATCATTCAAATATAAATCATCATCATAATTAGAATCTTTAATGTCTTCTACCTCATCTTGAATCTGATGACATGGCTACATTAGAGATTGTTCTTCATTTTTAGAAGCCTTGTACCTTTGTAGTGTCAATTTAAGATTAGAGGTTGTATTCTTATATATAGTAGATTCTATTATGGTGCTCAAATTTGTTGTGTACCCATGGTATACAAATACTTGAGTTTTTGTAGTGCATTATGGACCAAATGATATTAATCTTAAAATAAAAAGGTCTATATAAATCACTATACACTTGTGCCCAATATTTAGTCTCCCTTCTATGTTCTTGGTGCATGTACTATGATGTTGGTAGTGAGGCAAGTGTATGGTGAAATATGTGAACCCAATACTTTGGTACCACATATTATTCATTCCAAACTTCAACACATTTATGTATATTAATTTTAAGATACCTTCTTAAAATAATGGCCAATTGGTATGGATAAACAATTGCAACTATAATCTAGCCATCATGAGCTCATAGGAATCATCTCATTCCATTTGGTTATCTTGATGAGTTACCCACCATGTCACAATAAAATATTAGTTAAATATCATGGTCACCTTGGACCCAATTGGGGAGGTGTGTATCTATGTTTCCACTGATAGAAGAAGTTGTTTCCCATTTAAAAGTGCCTTCCCTTATTGGTCTTATGTAGTCTTGCATGTGGTCATCATCTTGATAAAGGAAATCAAATTCACAATGAGTAAGATATTTTATAGACATAAAGACACATTCTTTAATGACAAATTGATTTACCACTAATTATGTAACTACTAGTTTGGGCCTCCATTTTTCCAATGTTATGAATTTCTAAGTGAGTAGGGGTTCTACCTAAGGTTTTGTATGTCGGTATAGGAAGTTACATTTAGCTATGTGCAAATATTTTAGATTTTCCTTAAAATTTACCTTCATCCAACTAGTTTCTTATGGAACATATGGGGATTATAGTTTAGCTAGAATTATGTAAGGCTTTTGGGTTATTAATCACATCATAGAATCTATGATCATAGTCATAGACTAATTATCCATATTTTTGCCTTATCTCCTTCAGGGCTTGTATAGTCTAGCTGGTGCATTTATTAATCTTAGATTATATGATGATCTAATCCTAAACATCTTTTAGACTTTTTTTTAAGGTCTCTTCAGTATATGAAATCTAGTTCTCTCCTAGATAGGTTCCCTACTAATTCACACTTTTGAAAAGTTTCATTAGTGATGCCCTTAGCTTGCCATTTTATTTTTCAAGTTAGCAAGTACTATTCAAGATGTATAGACCCATCATAGATGGATAAGTTTATGAATCCTCCTAGATGAGTCATAATATTGAATGGTGTGGATGGAGTCTTCTATGCAACTATTATCAAAGTTATCTATGTTCTATGTAATCCTATCTATGTACTACTCTATGCACTAGAAGAATTATAATGCACACCTTTCCTATCTACACTTATTTTTTGTTGTTGTTCTATTTCAATTAATCCTATGGCTTCCAAAGTCATCCTAATTGATTTTATATGAATCTCTATACCCCAAAAATTCATGTTCTCTAAAAATGGTCTTTCTCAACTATTATTCTCCTACTCACCTAGCTAAAAAAAATTATTAGAATTTAAAAGATTAGGTTATAGGGATGCATACTCTTCTAGTGAATTCCTCTTCTACTGAACTTGAACCTATGATTAGCCTAAAATATTTCTCTATTTCTTTGCATAATTATTCTTATTCTAATAATGCCACTTTTTTTAAATGTGCACTATTTCTATCTTCTATTTGTTTTAATCCTAACATACTCTCATCTTCCTCTTCACACATCTCATCTTCATCTCATTCTTCATCCTTTCATTCTATCAATCGACATTCATCATTTTGCTTATTCATCATTTATTCATCCTTTATCTCATCACATATTTTTACTCATTCATAATCTAATCTATGACTACTCTTATCTCTACTCATAACTATTTGGGTATTCCTCTAGTGATTCTATCTATTTTATTGTTGTAGTTCTCATTTTGAATTCAAACTTTTCTTTTAAATCTTCTACCTTCACATATCCATTATGAATTTAGGTTTAAAATTTAATTACCCATCTATCCATCATTCACCATCATGCACACACATCCCCATATGCCCAAATAACTACTCCATATTGGCTAGAGTAGGCACCATTGCCTTATCTACAACCACCATCTTTAACAAGAGAGATAGTCACTGTAAAAATTTTCCTCTAATTTTTTTGACAAAGTGGTCCTACATAGCTTGAAATGATATGTATCCTTATACTATGAATTTAGTGATGTAACTGTCTATGGTGGTGGTAACCCAATAGTCTATCACTCTCATCCAATTAGTTTCTATTTTTAATAATTTGTTTACTTTCTCTTTATTCAAAGTGATTATTTCTTTTGTTCTAGGATGAATAAATAATTGGTTAGCAATTTGAGTAGTTTTCACCAAAAAAATCATATATTTCTCTGTAGATATGCTCCTAAATTATTTCACTTATGGTAATAAAAATCCTTTTAGATACTTATTCTATGAATTTCCATACTTTTTGTTCTAACCATGTTTTAATGTCTCACTACTCTAATAACCATCTTAGCATAGTTTCCTTTGGAAGCATTATTTCCATGCTCACCATACCATTGTTAGTAGAGGTTATTGATACAATATAAAATTATAAGGATGAGGATAGATATATTTTATTATATTGTGTATGATAGTGTACAGAATTCATATTTATCAAAATCATGTTAGAGATAAATTATCATGTGATAGATAAGAATTAAGATAACCTGCATTTTCTTAGGGTTTGTAGAGAATTCAGATTATTTTAAATAAAATTAAAAAAAACATTAAACATATTAATGAAAACAAGGAATAACATAATAAATACAATAGATAACCATAAATAGAAAGTCTATATTGATCTCAAAAAAGGTTCATCATCTTCTTCATACAATCATACATATTTATAGTTGGTTGCAGTTCATAACTATTCACATTCTTCTCATACATTGCTATCAAAAAGAGATGAATATTCATCTTCCATCCTTTTAAAAGTTGTGAAGGATAGGACAAAATACATATAGCTGACAATTTCATACATAATGCACAAATATCTAAAGAATATCCTACGTATCTTTACTTATCCATTTTATTCTCCAAACAAACAATTCTAGAAATCTTATCTCCATAAGATCACTCTTCATCATTTGAAGTTGATAAGCCAACTCAAAGGCTAGTAGTTTAAGAAAAATAGGTAGCATGGCCTCTCTCCCATATATAAACATGTAGGGTGAGTTTCCAATAACCTTCTTAGGGGTAATCCTATTAGCCCATAGAGTTATCCTCAACTTGGTGTGCCAAGCTCTTTGATTGTCCTCTATTGTTATCTTAATGATTATGATAAAGTTATTATTAGTGGACTCAACTATTTCATTCCCTTGAGGGTAGTAATTAGAATAATAACTTAGATAAATTCCATGCTTGAGAACCCACTCTTTTATTCTTGCACCACCAAATTATAAAGAATTATTATAAATTATTTTTTAAGGCACTCCATATATGGTCACTAGGATTTCATAAAAGTTATGAACTAAATTTTCACTAGCCTCCTTGATAACTATGGATTCCATCCACCTAGTGAAACAATCAGTGGTTGTAAGCACCCATTTATGGCCAACACTTGAATATGGATTTATCTTGACAATGAAATAAATACCCCATTACATCAATGCTTGATACACTTGAATAGGATTGAGAGTAAGGGTTGTAATAATTTTTTTACTTGTGAAAAATGCACACTTTTGACACCTCCTTACCCATGCATAGGAGTTCTTAAACAAACTAGGCCAATAGTATCTATCCCTCATTAATTTTGTTGTTGTAGTCTTAGGTGCAAAGTGACCTCTAGTTGGTCCATTAGGGAATTGATCCAATAACTTGTCAATCTAATCAATTTCAACACATATCAATAACATAAAATTAATTTTCCCTTCTAAAAAGATCTCCATCCATAATAACATAAGGTATTGACTACAATCTAAATTATCTTCTCTTTTATCTATCCAAACCCATACGATACTCACCTATTTGAAGGAATCTTACCATATCTTGTGTCCAAATTGGAGAGAGTAAAGGTGATACTACATTAGGATCATCTTAAAATGCCAACACAAACTCTTTTTATTATTTAAGTTCTGATACAAAATGTTTAAGTATCTCTCTTCCTCTTACCAATTTAGTGTTTTTAATCTCCACATCATACTCCATGACTTTGGTTATCCATCCATCCCTATTATCATTCAAGTCCTTATTCATAAGGAAGTCTCTTATACTGGTATGGGTCACCAAGACATGAATATTGTTGATAGACACCATACTAATAAACTTCTTAAGGCTCTTTATGATTAACATCACTTTCTTCTCAATAAGGGTGTATCTCTCTTCACACTCCTCTAGATCTTGACTAAAGAAGGAAATGGGATAATTAAGACCTTCATTATTGTAATAAATCAACATGAATTATATGGTTTTAAGGTTAGTAAAGGCATACAAGAATAAATCCTTTGAGAAATTAGGATTAATCAATATTGGTGCTTATGCAATGTATTACTTAATGGCCACAAAACTATTTTTTCCTTATTTAGTTCAAATAAAGGCTTGGTGCTTCTTCAACATGGTTGTAATAGGATTCAAAGGTTATAAAAACTAGGTATAAACCTTATTAAAAAAATATATATATATTCCTAAGAAAATTTTGTAAACCTTTCTTATTCTTGGGCAAAAACAAAGCCAATATGGCACTCACCCTTTCAAGATCTATAACAAGCCCATCCTTTGAGATAATGTGGCCTAATAATTACACTACTAAAATACAAAAACAAATTTATTTGGGTTTAGATAGATTCCTTATTTTCTAATCCTTTCAAAAATCAATCTAACATGAGTTAGGTGATCACTAGCATTCTTTAAGAACACTATTATGTGATCAAGATAGATTAGCACCATTTGATTGATCAAACCTTGGAAATCCATATCCATGGACCTTTCAAGTGTATCCCATATATTATATATCCTAAATGGAATTTTATTATAGGCATATGTGTGCCATATAGTAGTAAAATCTATCTTATATTGATCTTACTCTTTCACCAAGACTTGGTTGTAATGTGAATAACCATTCAAGAGAGATAAGCATTGAGAACCTAAAAAAACTTGAATTTGATCCATGGAAGGTAAGGGATAATTATCATTCAATGAAACCATATTAAATTCTCTAAAATCCACACATAATCTAATCTCTCCACTCTTCTTTCTCACAAGAACTAGGTTGGTAAAAACCCATGAAGAGTGCTTAATAGGGAATATGATTCTTGATTCTATCAACTAGAATAGCTCTTTTATCATTAGCATCTCAAATTTAGGATTGATGAGACTTTTTATTTGTCTTATAGGATGGGAATTTAGATAAATTTCTATAGTTTTTTGGGCTAATGTGGGATAAAACAACTTAAGCTCACTATATTCCCAAGAAACAACATCATAAAATTCCCTACATAGATCAACAAATGTAGGTCCCTCAGTTGAAGTACATATCTTTCCAAACTTAAGAAGATTACATTTTAAGATAACCACACTCTTATGATGTTATTATTTGGTATACATGCTTAATTTATCCATTCTCATTTTATCATTTTCATTGAATATGTTCTCAAGGGTTACCAGCCCTTTAAAAAGCTTATTAGACCTCAATTATACAATTTGATCTCCATATTGGTGCTAAAATTTAGCCTAGTTTTTACAAAAAAATTCACCTTATTGTTGAAGGAAACATGCTATTTGTTTGTCACACTCAAATACTTTAGAATTGGAATAATTATCTAGTATTGATGGCTTCACTACCACCATGATATGTGGCTAAGCTTTTGATTTCCTTACATCATTCTGGATGTCAAATTAAGCTCCCAATGAATCTAACCTATCATCATGTTGACTATCTTCCCTTGAAATGATTGGATGTTGAAGGGCTCAAAATCTTTAATAAGGTCCCATATTTTATGTTTTTAAGACTTCAACAATGGATTTTTGTCATCGCTCTTACCTTTTACTTAGTGGACAACTAGTTCACTATTTCAAAAAAATTGTACTTGATTCACTCCTTTTTTCTTTCCCATTTAAAGCCTTGTAAAAGAGACTCATACTCAGTTACATTATAAGTGTAACTAAATTGAAATCTAACTACATACTAGTAATTTTCATTTGAAGGAGAAACTAGAATAATACTATCCCTAATCCATTTTTTCTTCTTAAGACATCAAGAACAACTTCCATAATCCATCACTATCTTCACTTAGCTTAGAGAGAGAGGGTATGGATGTAACTTATTCTTTCAAATAATAAACACCAAGACCAACCTATTAAACACCTCTATATGGATCATATTCATGATTTTCTTCTCCCCACTCATCAAGGAAAAGATCTTATATGTCTTCAAAAGGAACAATTAGTTATCGATAATTAGGATGATCCTTCTCATCAATGATGGTGAAATTGACATTTTAAATGTTTGGTTTTTATAGATCAAGATGAAAATTAGACATAGGTTCAGATATAATTTTAACCTTAGCGTCATATATAGTTTTAAAATCCATTTATGACCAATCACATGATAAATAACATCCAATATATTAGAGTATGTATTTCATGTGTATTCTCATGTTTGCTAGTGTCTTATCTAGCTATTTCATCTTGTAGTGGGTTTTGATATATCCCATATTGGCTAGGATAGCTTGATTAGTCTTTGGCCTTGCCTATATAATCAAGTGATTACCCTTTGTACTAATATCTCTTATTCTCATATTTTGGATAAACATTTGGTTTTGCTTTTTGTTGCATTCTATTTATTTGTAGCTAATTGTGATGTTATTATTGTGAACTCTTTATATCTTGGCCTCATTTAATGTTTTTACCATTCCTAACATGGTACCAGAGCCTTGAAGAAGTTCCAACCATCTTTAGATAATAATGTAGAGAGAAGATCTTGGTCCCACTTTTAGACTTATCAATGTTTTTGTTGTTGTTTTTTACTAAGGCAATAAAAACTATGTACTCTAATTATTTTTTTAAGATAAATCTTAACACCTTATTTTGATTATAAGATATATTGCATTATATAATAATTAAAGAGAAGATTGGCATCATAATCATTTTTTTTGCACTAAGATCTAATTAATAAATCTACTGTGTAATTTAGATCTGACTTTTTTTCCTTCTCCTTAAACTTAGAATTTTTATAATTTGATTTTACAAGAGAAAGGTGTTGGAATATACAAAGATTTGAGGAAAAAAAAGGAAGCATATTTCCTTCTTTTAGATCTACAACTTAGAGTGTGAAATATTAAGTTTTTCAACTTGGCATTGTCCTTTTTCTAAAGTCATTTTAGTCTAGACAAGAGTTTCAACTTCATTCATAATATTTGAGTGTTGAGTTTGGCACTAGAAAAGGAGAGATCAAATATCTATTTTTTGGCTTTACCTTTGATCTACATAATTTACTTGTAGTTGAGAGATCTATTTGTGTCATCTTGTTTTCTACTACATAGAGATAGTTTGGCATTTTTATCAAAGCATGGCATCATATTTTAGTAATGAGATATATTGTCCAAAGCTTGGTGTGATATTATCCAAAGTTTGGTGTCAGATCTATGTTGGAGTTTTTTTCTCCAAGTGAAGAGTGTTGTTGAATATCTCAAATCCACACCCCATTCCTCTTTCCCAACTATGTGGATAATTGGCATCACCATCTTATCTACAACATTAAAGGATTTGCACTTGGCATTGGATTTGGACTACATTTTTATTCCTTTGTAGATATGCATGGATGTGGTATCCTTTTGATTTCATGGTGGAGGGAGATATGGGACCTAGTGCATTACATCTTTTGCATCCTCTTATTCTGCACTAAAATTTGGCACTAGCTCTGCCTTCTTTACTATTAAAGAGGACTGTTGCATTAGAAGAAAGGAATATTTTTTATGATTAGGCATTAATAAGATAGATAGAGTGTTGGATTTTTTCTCTTTTTCTCTTCTATAGGAATACATTTTTAATTTTTTCTTCACCTATAATTTTGTGCTTTAAGAGGCATTGAACCCTGCTTTGATAAGAGATGTTTGAAAAGTTTGAAGAAAAGATTGGTGCTTGTTTCTTATACATAGATATAGAGGTTCATAAAAAACACCTATCTCTCTTAAGTGATAAAAAAAATCATTAGTCCATCACTTTTCTCCTCTTTACATAGATAGAAATTCATTTATTTGCTTTTTAAGCTATAGTTTTTGCTTAAAGAGGAAGTCAAACTTTCCTACATGCATACTAAGGTAACCAAGAAGACTTCTTTTCAATTCTATTGAATTTTTTAAGTCCATGGTGAAATTTTGGCTCCAGCAATTTGTTTCATGCCTATGTTTGTCTCTAAATTGATCTCAAAAACTAGTTTGTTTTATTTTTAAATTATTTTGACCCTTTTTTATAGGAAATCAAAACACTTATAACTTTTGAATCGTAACTCATATTTGATTTCTATTTTTTCCAAAAGGGAAATTTTTTTCTATTCTCTATCCATTGGTCTCATAAATTTGTAAAAACATAGTAATTTTATAAAGTGCCAAATTGGAGGGGGTCTCCTATAATACATGTTTTTTTTGGGAGGGGATTATTTGTTCATTGTTATTTAAATCAAAAGTTGTTATTTTGGGGGGATTATTCTTATTCCCAACTTCTTCCTTGTATTTCAAAAATAGATCCCCTCAATATTTGAAAGATCAAAATGAAGATACACCTTCAACTAAAAGATGTTTAGAGATTGGTTCTTGGCAATCTTCTTAATTTCACTAATGAGGAAGATATTACCTAGATTTTATCTATGTAATATGAGACTCTTCAATTGATTTACCTCAATGTTTTAGATATATTTCACATTCATATTATGGATTCCACATCACCAAAGGGAGCTTGGGATGATATTGTAGCCTTATTTGAGAAGGATACTAAGTCTTCTAGGTCTTTTACACCCTCTTTTACTCCACCTCATTCTGTTCCACTTCCTTATCCTCCTATTAGTGATTATTTTGATGGTGACATGGATGATGGTTCTCCATATCCTTCTTATCTTATAGGTGAGGTTTTATCTTATAATGATGTACTCTCTCCTCCTACTATAGTTTCTTATGATAACACATTTCTGATGGACATTACCACTCTTTTTATTGATCCACCTCTATGGGTTAAATTTATTCTAGACTTGAAATGTCTATTTGTAAAACCTTCATTTATTCCTATGTAGGATATTGAGCCACCAAAAATTATCAATTCAAAGGCCTTTACTATTTTTAATGAGAATACACTTGTTGATCATTATGATCCACTTCCCATGGACATTATTTCAAAGAATGTTCCATGTCTTTCTTATAATCAATTCATTTTTTGTGTTATTACATCTAGTTTTTGTGCATGATCTTGCTATATCTATGCCACACTTTAGATTTGGATATGATTCAAATATTTTTATATTATTTCCTCCTTTATCTTCCATTGTGTAATGGGAAAAATTATAGTACACCATACATGTTCTTCCTTTGGTAAAAGGAAGAAACATGGTTCAATGTAGATGGAGCTTCTATAGTCTTTTATCGAGGATCTCTATATCGACATTACTCATTTTGTGATATCAACATGGAGTATTTATAAATTTAGTATCAGATCATTTTGGGGGGAGATTTACTTCTATGGGTTTTATTCCTTCTTCATTTCATGGATACATATTGTACATGAGTACCTTATTAGGCCTTGTTTTTAGGACTCGTTTTATGGATATGCCACTATTTCATTTTTGGATTTTGTTAATACTTAGATTCACTTGAGGGGGGGTGGGTGTTAGAGTATGTATTTCATGTTTATTCACATGTTTTTTAGTGTTGTAGATAGCTATTTCATCTTGTAGTGGATTTTTAAATATCCCACATTGGTTAGGATAGCTTGGTTAGTCTTTAGCCTTGCATATATAAGCAAGTGCTTACCTTTTGTACTAATATATCTTATTCTCCTATTTTGATTAAATATTTGGTTTTGATTTGTGTTGCATTACATTTGTCTATATCTATTTGTGATTTTATTGTTGTTAACTCTTAATATCTTGGCCTCATAGAATATTTATACCATTCCTAACACAATCTTAGCGGTGAACTTTGTTGACAAGAAAAGAGCAAAGTATGATGGAAAATACAATACAACCACATCTTGAGTAATAGATAAATTAGGACAAGCATGAATAGTCAGGATCAAAACTTTTATCACACCCATGGTCTTAGTAAATGAATGATCCAGTTAAAATACAACTTTAGTATTAGGCTCATAAATTTGGCCTAACTTATCACCTATTTGTTTGGGCATCACTGATCTACTTTCCTCATGTAATGAACTCATGATATCTCTTGTTTTTACTTTGTTAGTATAGTATTTGTTATAGACACATATTATTTTTAAGTTATCCCATGATCATTTTGTTTTCTCCCGTATGCATATGAAGTAGTAGTTTCTTAGATTAGAATTCATATATAAGCAAGTGTTGAGGCCAATGAAGGCATCCATGAATTTATTCTATTGAACTCACTCAAAGGAGGTTGCCCCCTCAAAGTGGTATGTGATCAATATAATCATTTTAGTGCTTTAGATAGTTTTATTAATCTATTATTCATGCTTTTTTATCAGTTATTGTATGAGGCTCCTCTCATCTGGTATCATAACACTTTTTAGGCCCAATTTTTTTTTTGCTACATAATTTCTTTACAATATTTTTATCAAAAAAATTTAAATTTATTTCACTATGTAACTCTATTCTGTATCTAGCCCATTTTTGGATCATGGTAAAACCTGACTACGTAACTACGGGAAGTGCTTGGGTGAAATCCCTTAAACTCTATGTGAAGAGTACCATAGAAACCCTAAAGTATCTAGCCCATTGAGAGGACCTATCAGTGAAATGGGCAATGGCCCCTTCCTCATTAAGTAGTTCCCATCCATGAGGAAAACCAAGAGTTATCACTAAGAGATAAATCTATGGCCAATTTTTTTTGGAGAGTGGTACTTGCTCAGATAGCAATGGTGGCTAGAATGTCATTTTTAAAAAATCCATAGGTAACCATTGAAACTTGGGTCCCATTTCTATCAGTTTAGAATATTTTAAACATATTATCACTTAGAAAAATATCTTTAGACTATCAAAATACTTGTAAGTAGATGTTTGATAGAAACTATAATCTATAAACTACCCATAGAGTATTATTAGACTTAGAAAGGACTTACATCCAGATACAAAATAGAAAAAAAATTATAATATCTCTCCATTTATAGCCCCATTGATCTTAAAACTTTATCTAGATACCTAAAATTTAGTTATCTACCTTTTCTTCCTTCAGGGCCCATATCCCAATTCCACTCCCAATTCCCTCAATTCTCAATTTACCCATTTTTTGAGTTTTGCCATAACTTTTATTTTTGTCCATTTTCCTAAAAAAATTTCCATAATTCCCCATCACCTTTTTGCTTCTTTGACCCTCTTTAATAAAAATTTTAGTTTTTATATTTTCACCCCTAAAATTTCCCTCATCTTCATCAATCATACTCCCACTAAGTAAAAAAATAATTAAAATATCCTTTACCCCTTCTATTTTCACCCTATTTCAAAACTTTCCTTACTAAACATGTCTCAACCTTAGTTTTCCTACCCATTGAAACAAAAATGTTGTTCAGGTCATGGTAGTAACCTAAATAGGAGAAAATAATATGGAGGATGAAATTTCCCCCCTCAAGAACCATATCAAAGATATTAATGAAAAATGTCTTGGCCTAAGTCTGCAACAAACCACCATGAATAATAGATGACATCTAGAGTCCTCTTCAAACATCGGGTTTTCTTCTTCCAACACTTTTCATGGGATAAAGCTTAATTTTCCCTGATTTAATGGTGTAGATCTAACTGACTAGATCTATCAAATTGAACAATATTTTAGTCTATATAATACTTTTGATGCCAACAAGGTTCCACTTGCATCCTTTCACTTGGAACTTGAAGCCCTTCAATGGTATCATTAGTATACCAAGACTCATAAAGAACCTATGTGGACTAATTTTTGCACACTTCTTTTGTAATGGTTTGGCCCTAGTGCTTTTGATGACTTCACTGGAGCAATCACTAAGATTCACCAAATAGGAATTATGTGAGAAAATAAAATAGAATTTGAAATTTTGGCCAATCACATAAAGGGATTGTTCGATGAGTTTTTTAGGAGTTGTTTTATCAATGGACTAAAGGATGTAATATGATCTAAGGTCAAAATGTTCCATCCAAACATAATTATGGAAGCCTTAGGGTTGGCTAAGTTAGAAGAGGACTAGATCATAGCTCAAGAGTGATTCAATTGCAATTTTGATTCATTAAAAAATATAGCTCCACAATTCACTCACATAATGCCCACCCCAAAACCACTCCTATCAAATGTTTGATTGAAGTAGAGATGCAAGCTTATAGAGAAAAAGGACTATGTTATAATTATGATGATAAATTCACTCAGGGACATCGATGTGTTAAACAAAATATTTACCTATTGGATGTGAATTATCCACCTAAAATTAAATATTGGGAAGATGTTCAAGATTTAATAGATGATTATGAAGAAGCTCAACCAATTTTGGAGTATAATTCTCAGGAAGACCAACTAGAGATCTCTCTCCATGCCTTAATAAGAGTCACTACCCCAAAAACTATATGGGTTAGAGGTTAATTCAAGAAGCTCCCTCTCACAATACTCATTGATTTAGGTATCACTCATAACTTCATTGCCCCTTAGATCACCAAACAAGCTAATGGTTTTGTCCATCCTTGCTCCAAATTTGAAGTCATGATTTACAATAGGGGCACCTTATCTTACAAAGAGAAGTGGCATAATGTGAATATATCTATTGGAGATTATAATGTTTGCTTTAAGATGTTTTCCTTACCCTTAGGTGGATGTGATGTTGTTTTGGGATCCCAATGGTTGCACACACTTGGACCCATCTTATGGGATTTTTCTAAACTTTGGATGCAATTTTTAGATAATGGGAAAAAACATACATTGAAAGGCTTATAATTAGGATCTCTTAGCATCATAATTTCACATTAAATGGAAAATATTCTTAAGAATAATTCACATGGCATCATTTCCCAACTCCATTCCATTAAAATACAACCATCATTAGTCTCTACTACTCCTTCTGATCTATAAACCATTTTATATAGCTATGAAAGTGTCTTTGTCAAAGCAATGGGATTGTCACCTTCAAGGCTAGAGGACCATTGTATCCAGCTCCTTCCTAGAAGCATTCCACCCAACATCAGGCCTTATCATTACCCATTTCATTCAAATACTATGATCAAGATACTCATTCAAGACTTACTAAAGTAAGGCATTATTCATCCTAATACCAACCCATATTCTTCCCTAGTTCTCCTTATCTAAAAAAAGATGGGTCATGGTGCCTTTGCATTAATTTTTGTGCACTTAATCACATCATAATCAAGGAGAAGTTGTCAATCCCTATTGTTGATGATATTTTTGATGAGCTTCATGGTGCTTAATTATTTTCCAAGTTAGATATCCACTCTAGATATCACCAAATTTGACTTCATGAGGATGATATCCCTAAGACAACTTTTGCATGCATGATGGCCACTATGAGTTTTCGGTCATTCCCTTTGGCCTCATTAATGCCCCATTAATATTCCAAGCATTGATGAATAAAATATTCTAGCCTTAATTGTCAAAATTCATTCTGGTCTTCTTTGATGATAGCCTCATCTATAGTCAAACATGATCTGAGCATCTCCAACATCTAGAGCTTGTAATGCAACTTCTCTCTAAGAATCATATTTTTTTAAAACAATCCAAATGTACTTTATCTAGCATGAAGTGGAGTATCTTATGTATATTATTTCAGCCCAAGGGGTTTAAGTGGATCCTGAGAAAATAACTACCATGACAAATTGGTCTTATCCTCAAACACTCAAGAGCCTCTATGGTTTTTTGGGGTTAACTTGATACTATCAAAAGTTTGTCAAAAATTATGATAATATTGTAGCTTACTTGATAACTATGTTTAAAAAGGATATTTTTACTTAGACACTAGCTACTGAGTGCACATTAGAAGAATTAAAACAAGCTATGTATACTACCCCTATTCTAGCTATGCCAAATCTTACTAAGACCTTCACTATTTATAGTGATAATTATAGCAATGGACTTGGTGTTAATCTCCTTAAATAAGGATTCCCTATTTCATTCACTATAAAATCCCTTTCTAGTAATAATTTAGTTCTCTCTACTTATGAGAAGGAAATGATGGCCATTTTACATGCAGTATAGAAGTGGTGGCCATACCTATTGGGGAATCATTTTTGCATCAAAACCAATCACTAGAGTCTAAAATATGTCTTGTAACAATGGGTATCCACCCCATCACAATTGAAATGGGTCAGCAAACTCATGGGTTATGACTATGATATCACTTACAAGAAGGGTAAGGATAATATTGTGGTTGATGCTTTATCTCAGACATTTGTAGATCAAGTTTCCCTTTTAGCTCTTTTTATGCCTATTCCAAATTGGTTGGATGATTTACAATAAGGGTATACCAATGACTCATCATTATCTCAAATCATTCAATAGTTGGCTACTAACCTCTCTATTATACCTCATTATTCATGGGATGGTGCTTTTTTATGATACAGAGGTCGTTTGGTGCTTCCCTAGAGCACATATCTTCAACAAGTGATATTATATGAAATCCATACTCCTCATTTTATAGGGAACTTAGGATTTCACAACACTTATGAGAGGGCATGATGAAACTTATTTTATAATGGGATGAAAAAGTTAATTCAATAGATGGTGGCTGAATAAGATACTTGTCAATGCAACAAGGGTGAAACAACACTCATCCTTGGGTTGCACAAACCCTTACCCATCCCTACTAGGATTTTGGCTTATATTTCTATGGATTTTATTGAGGGTATCCCTAAATATTCATTTAAAATAGTGATATTGGTTGTGGTTGATAACCTCTCTAAATATAGTCATTTTTTTGCCCTCAACCATCCCTATAATGCCTCAATAATTATACAAATTTTCTTGGACCAAATTTTTCATCTTCATGGTATTCCTTCATCCATTATTTTAGATCGTGATGTAACCTTCACAAGTCATTTTTAGAAATAAATATTTCACCATATTAACATCCGACTCAAGATGAGTTTTGGATATCATGCCCAAAAAATGACCAAACTAAAATTGTCAACAAATGCTTGGAAATTTTCCTTTGTTGCTTCACTCTAGAACAAAAACATCAATGGGAAAATTATCCCATCTCATTTAATGGTGGTACAATACCTCCTACCACACTCCAACAAAAAAGACTCCATATGAAGTAGTTTATGGTCAAGCACCACTAGTGCTTATTTCATACACCCCCAATAGTTCATCAATCCAAGCAGTCCACATGCTTCTCTGAACCCAAGATTAGATTCTTAGTGCCCTATAAGACAATATTCAAATGGCATAAAATAAAATGAAAAAACACTCTAATCAACACCATTCTGAGCAAAATTTTCAATTAGGTGATATGATTTTTCTTAACCTACAACCATATAAGCAATCCTCACTAATACTCAAAGTTCATCATAAGCTAGCTCCCAAGTTTTATGATCCCTATAAGGTTATTAAAAATATTGGGTCAGTTGCTTACAAGTTGGAACTCCCACCTTCTTCATGAGTTCACCTATTATTTCATGTCTCTTTTCTAAAAAAATTTCTTAACACAAACTTTAGAGTGTAGACTATTTTAATAGAAATTGATAATGAAGGATAAATTCTTCTTGAGCCAGAGGTAATCTTAGACAAGTTCGCATGCCAAGTTCACTCCCACTCCATCACTGAGGTTCTAATTCAATGGCATGGAAAGTAATCAGAGGATGTAACATGGGAACCAATATTTCAGATTCAACACCAATTCCCACATCTAAATCTTTGAGGAAAAATATTTTTATAAGAGGGAGGGGATGTTATGAACCCATGATATCTCTTCTCTTTACTTTATTAGTATAGTAGCTGTTATGGATTCATATGATTTGTAAGTCATCCCATGAGTATTTTATTTTATCCCACATGCATATGAAGTAGTAGTTTCTTAGATTAGAATTCATATATAAGCAATTTTTGTGGCTAATGAAGGCATCCATGAATTTATTGTATTGATATTTCTCAAAGGAGGTTACCCCCTCAAAGTGGTCTATGATCAATAGAATCATTTCAGTGCTTTAGGTAATTTTATTAATCTATTATTCATGTTTTTTTTTATCAATTTTTGTAGGAGGATCCTCTCGCCCCACTATCTATCATGAAATTTTGTACTATGTATTCTCCAATGATCATTGAAACATAAAATAGAGGTGGCTTACCATCTTTATTTGGTTTCCCACTAGTAGGTGTAGGATTTTTTGTGAAGACTACACTCTCTCTTATATATGGTGTCTTTGTAAGGCTAATCTTTGAAAATTATTCTTAAATTATTTTTATTTTTATAAGAAGATTTAATTTATCCCACTTAATAATGGTTACATTTACCTTAATCATTTGGTCTACAATATTGATGCGAGAGATGATAACTCTCAGCTATCCTTTGGGAGCTGTCATATTGTTTTGAGCATGCATAGTTTGAGGTATGAAATCACCCTTCAAATTCTAATTTTTTTTGAGTGTATTAGGGCTTATAAGCTGAATTAGCATCTCCTATTCCTTGAGACATATAATTCATAGTGGTTATACCTTTACCCATCTCTTGAGTGTCATTATTTTCCCTCCTTTCAGATCTTATATCAGCTATAATAGAAGTATCAATAACCTTACTTTTCCTTCATAATTGATTAATTTCACACTAATCTCCCTATCTCTAGTTTAACAATGTAGCATTGAATTGAACTTGTTCTCCATTAGTCATAAACTAATTTGGAACTTCATCTTGTGTCATTGAAGGAATGGTTTCATTTTGTGCCATTAAATATTGATTAAACACTTTACCTTGATTAAAGGTCTGATTAGGAGGATGATCCAATTAAGAATACCGATCATGTTATTGTACCAAGTTTTTTTGAGTAGTTATTATGGATCTATAAGTGGAGGTAAAATTTGGAATGTGGCTATTATATGGTCTTATGTTGGTAATATTGCCTTGTCTTTGAGAATTACCTTGGAAAGGTGGCCTATTGGGCTAATATGATGGATTGGATTATTACGGAGCTTGCTAAGGTCTATGAAATTGTTTTTATGCCTTTGATAAATTTATATAACCTTGTTTTTAAGGGTCTTAATAAACCCCTCAACATCATTTGACTTACTTGGTTGACTAAGAATAGCCAACTTATCATCAGTCAATATAAGAATGAGATCAAGAGTGGGATCAGGAGACTGTATATCAATAAATAATGGCATGTATGGCCTTGGGGATATCTTTCCATCCTATATGAGGTTATTTTTAGATTTTATGGCAAGGTCTTAGGCTTCTAGTAAGGTCTCTCATCCCATGGATTATATCATAACATATATGTTACTATTTAATTCCTAGAGATAGTATAGGAATACATAATCTAGAATGGGTCTTCAAAGAATTAGGATCCTATCCCATGTATTTTTTAACCTAAAATTTAAGTCTTGCATGAATTCTCATGGGTCTCTCTTGATGGTAGTCAATTATTCAGCTAATGATAAATGACCACTCTTATCTTCAAACTTCTTATTCAACTTCTCTCCCAATTCATCCCACGAGTTGATTGAATTAGGATCTAATATATTATACCATTTCAAATATTTTCCCTTGAATTATATTTTGAATAACCTAATGGCTACATTATTTTGGGTAACATTATGGATATTACAAAAAATAGACATATCTCTTATATGCTCAATGGCTGTATAAATGTTCTCTCAACTAAGTATGGAACACTCTTGAGGCTGATATAGGGATTTCATCATATTTTTCAAGTTTTAGAGGATATACACCATGTAAGGGCACAAAAGGTAGATTTATATCCATATTACTAGCCTTGAGAGGGCTTTGAGTATATTTAAAATGAATCTTTCTTCTAGGTGTCTTGGTATAAGGAAGAGTATGTATAAATTTCTTTCTTTTGAATAAAAATAAAGACATGTCATCAATCTCAAAAGGAATACCTTTGGACCTTGACCTTTTTTTCACCTTTGGCATGAAAAATATCTTTTTAGTCTATAACCAAGAGCTAAGAACTTTCTAGAGTTGTCAGATGTTACATGAAAGATCCTATTATAGTTGTAAATTTGTAAAGACCAACATCAATCTTAGATAACCTTGTTCAAATTTAGTTCCACTAGACATACCAAAACTATTATCTATCTAATTTTCACCCCTAGCAAGGTTTTTGAAGCCTTCCTAACTATATGATATTATGGTAGAAATCCTAGGTTATGGGTGACCTACTAAGTGGATTGAACCTCTATGTTGGGCTAGATATTTGATGCTTCATTGAAAAACTCTAAAAAAATTATCACACTTGGAAATAAAAAGGGTATAAATGAGCTAAAACTAATAAGTAAACATGGACGTTATGCACCAAATATAGAGTCTTCAAATTGTTATTGTTTTCACTATGAAATGACAAGTTACAATATGATTTCATAACTTAGAAACAAATATTCTCTCAATAGTGTTTCTATATGAAGGTTATGAATATTGAAATAGCCAAGGTAATAATTCAATATGCCTAAGAATAAAAACTAATGATTTTTCAACACTTAAACTCAGCAACCCATGTATTACACATCATATGACCTATTAAAAGAAGACTAACTTACCTAGAGGCATGAAAAAGAAGATAAATACATGGAAGTAATATAATTATCATAAAAAATTCATCAATAACTCACTCAAAATCACTATTTTCAAGATTAAAATAGTATAACTCAATTTTAATTAATTTTAAAGGTAACTACAAGCCTTAAAATTGGTAGGGCTTCACCATAACTAATTTGAGGATACATTCAATGCCTTTCAAGGCTACATTTATAGATGAATTGATAGAAGAGAGAAGTGTGGGACAAGAAGATAAATCATGATATTCCTATCATGATCAGATCAATTATAAAATAGATAAAAAGTGACATGAAGTTTCAAATAATATGTTGTCATCTTCCCTCTTAGCCTTCTAGGATATGTGTTGGTGTAACTCTTCATAATGGTGGTGTAAGAGGCCTTCTCGATAGTTTTGATGCCTTATTGATCATAAATCCTTCTCATGGACTTACCTATATTACTCTTAGAATATTTAAAATTTCTTTAATTGACACTTGGCACCCTTTAAGATCCTCTATGCTAGCCTTGGTTTCTTGCAATGTTTAATCTTCTTATAGATTTAAACATGAGTTTCAAACCTCTTCATATTTCACCCCTTTTGCCATTATAACTTAGTCACTCAATCAAATCCAAGTTTTATGTGTTAGATTTCTCCAACATATTTGGTCATCTTATGGAATTCTTTCATTAAATTAAGGAGACTTTGTCAAGCATTGAGGATCACCTTGTAACTATAGCCTACACATATGTTTGACAAGAAAGTAACCAAAAGATCCTCTTTGCCATAGAAGCCTCAAATAACATTGAGGACTATTTTTTAATCCTTATTTATGAACATAGGGGATATTTAATAGGTTTATATAGTTTTTTTATGGTATTCTTATAGATCTTCAAACCACAACTTACCTTCACAAAGCCTGTAACTAGGCATCTCGCAATAGATAGCAAGATAGACAATTATAGGATTATCTTAAGGTTTGAAAGACTATTTTTATCACCATGAGAATTATTAATAATCCTACATAGGGCCATGAGTTTTATTAAGATTCCTTAATTGGTCTACTCATGATTTCATACTTTTAAATGGGCTTACAACCTACCCTTTTTGAAGCCACATTGATAATCCTTCTTGATTGAGGCATATTTAGCCACTTGTAGCCTATAATATTATTTTGGAAGATACTAAATTGCCTAAATATTATTAAAACATCTCTATTTTATCTCAAAAACTCTCTAAAATTGATTATAAGAGTTTTTCCAATTCAAAACCCTGCACATATGCTCAAAAATGATATTTTAGGCCTTTTCCCATATGATAGTAGCTTATACATGCCAAAATTATACTCAATATGATGATAAGAGAGTAAAAAGGGTCATAAAAATTATCTAGTATTCATTATAATCCATATTGAGTACATAGAGGTCTTATCTCTTCCATCAAGTCACATTCAAGGTTTAATAAGGGTTTTAGGTTCATTTGGCTTCTTCAAGATAGTTCATAAAGCCAAGGAATCTAACTAGAGAAAAAATACAAATAATATTGACTAGATAACCACCCCTCCTTCCATGATAGGCTTTTTATCCCATGCATCTCTTCATGTGAATTCACATGTACTAGAAACTAACCTTCTTAGCCATACAAGCATGAATTTTCATTCAAAGAGGGTTATTGGGAAAGAAAATGCACAAACTTGATTATTTTGGATTTGAAATACCATTTTGGGTCTATGAATTATCCAATGACATGTTTTAATGGTTTCATGAGTGAATTGACCCTTTTAATCTATTTAAATCTACCTTAAGCTCTAAACAAGGGCTTATAGCCAGTCACACTAAAGTGACCCTAACAAGCCTTTTAAAAAATTTCATTTCCTTCTCATGGATCCCAAATTTCCTATAGTTGTCTTGAAACATCTCACTCATCCCTTGATATATTAAATTTACAAAATACTTATAAACAATCAATTTTTCTCAATTTCTCATACACAAGCTTTTGTGCAATTATTTAGGCCTTTTGGGACTAATTAGCCTTCTAGGCCCCTTAATTACCTCAAATCACCATAGAAAAATATGAATACCTTATTAAAATTTATAATTAAATTGAATATGTTATTTTAGATTATTATATGCGTCATATATTTTGATATTAATCAATACACTTTTCATCAATTCACCTATAACTTGCCTATAAGTGTTTATAGGCTCTTGAATACAATCTTGAAGGTGTATCTTTTCTCATTAGAAATTTAGTGGTTTTAAATAATATTATAATGTGTCTCATGATTCCATTGACCTATTTAAAACATTATAACCTTTTACTTCACATCATAAATGTTCCCTTTGATCATGTTATTTAGAAACATGCTATAGGTGTTCATTTAGGCCTTTTTGGTTGTAGGTCACCAAAATGAACTCCATGGACTAATAAAACATTATTTATGTGATTTAGTCCTATTTTAGTCATATAAAATGTGAAAATTGGTAACTTGAGTGTGACTTGTCACACCCAACACATAGGTCCCTCTTGCTTACTCTAATGACCCTCATAGGCATCTTTTTACTGATTCTCAATCATCTATAGCCTTTTAGACCTGATTCTAGCTTAGCCACACTAATTTTCCCATGAAAAATATAACCCATAGGTATCGTACCCTTAGGATAATATTTCCCAACTTGGACTATAATGCCAAACCCTATGGTGTTCATTTTTGGCACTCCTATCCAAGTGCATTTTTACCTCTAATGGTCAGTTTTTCTAGTTCCTATCCTCTTTCTTGTTAGCCTAACATGAATAAATTCAACCCATGAATAATATATCTCTAAAAAATCCCATTCAAATTTCATTTAGAATGGGATAAAAATGATTACAAATCAAGTATGAATACAAGAAAAACCATGAGGAAATTTTCCCTATTCTTTGTATACATCCATCTAATACTACTACACACTTATTCAAATCCTTATACCAGTCCCTAACCACCTATACAACATATAATTTAGCATTTTTAATCTTCAAACACAATATTTCAAAAATTAATTCAAGTGGGATAACTACATATGGCTTGATCCCTCTTCAAAGTATTGGTATGTAGGCAATGTGCCCATACAAGGGATGTGGATACACATTCAATACATATTACACACACTAACCCCCCCTTTTCAAAATTTCATCAAATAATAATGAATTATAGGGTTTGAATACTAAATTATCTCTATAGGGAGTTTTTTTGACATCTAATATTCAAAATTTCATAGGCAGGCTCATATAGACACAATGAATAAAACCTAGAAAGGTCATGTATCTTGGATAATAGTGGTAGAAGAGGACTATAACACTAGGCCCTAGGGTTTCCTATTTTTGTGCTCCTATACATTAATAAAACAAAGGCCAAATATTGATTTACAAAACTATCCTAGTCTTTCACAATGAATTCAAGTTCTTACAACAACCATCTCAGCCAGTTTCTAGTTAAGTTTTATTTTCTCTACCTTATTACTATTTTTTTAAAAATTCAAATTATAAAAATTAGTAGCCTAATTATTTTCATATTATTTACTTGTTTAATTAATTTATACCATTAACTAAATTAAAAATAATACTCCAATATTCACAAAACTATTAAATCATTTGGTGAACCTAACTTACTTTGTTTATGCGTAAAAAACCTATAAACCCTAGGATAAATTTCCTACTAATTTTTCCTATATTTTTCTGATTTTTTACCTATATAATAAAATAAAAAATCAGCATTAAATTTTTAAAATTTCATAGTAATTTTAAAATATTTTTATTTCAAACCCTAGTTACCCATACTAGGTCCTAATATTTTCCCATTTTATTTCCTATATTTTTCCAATTTTTTACTTACATATTTAAATCAAAAATTTGCATCAAATTTTAAAATTCCTTAGTAATTTACAAAAATAATTTCATTCAAAACCCTAGTTTAATTTACTTGATCCTCTTTAATTCTTGAGGTATTACCTTATATCTAAAACCAGATTAAAAAAATGGATCTCACTTATTTAGAAAATTTCCTTACATTTCTTGCAAACAATAAGGAGACCATACTAGGTCCTATCATGTACATGAATTATTAAGTTTACCATATGTTAGTACAAAGCTTCATTATTTGTTTTCATGCTTACTTTTCATACTGTAGGATGATATTAAGAAATTTATAGTTAAACATAATATGATCCTTCTCCTGCAAAGAAATGTTTACCTATATTTAATACAAGGATTCATCTATTGCTTTTTATCTCTCACATGGAAAAAATTTCAAGTTTATCATGCTAAACACATTACAAATGTCATAGCACATGTCAAATATTTGTATGCATTCTTTCACAAATTTATTCTCTATATCTCTTGCTTTCTATCTCTCATATGGAAAAAATTTCAAGTTTATCAAGATAAACACATTAGAAATGTCATAGCACATGTCAAAGTTTTTAATGCATTCTTGCACAAATTAATGCTCTTTATCCATTTTTTGCTATCTCTAACATGGAATATTCCTTATAATCATATTTCTATACAAATTATAACTCTAATGACTTATTTAACATCATATCTATCTATTATGTGAAATTCAATCAAGAATAAAATCCTTACATACTTAGAAGATCCATTTCATATGTTAACGACCATCATATCATATGCACAGGAAATAATTTCCTTCTCCTCCTCTTCCCCAAGAGGGTGATAGCTAATTTCTCTCTAACTATGTCTATGCTATCACCCATCTAAAAGGTGAGACAACATATACTATTGTTTCTAATGCATATATTCAACATATATCTTCTTCAAATCCTCCTCAACATATGTGCTTACATGTTCAATTGAAAGCAACTAGTGTTTGCACTTGTGAGACTCTAAGGGATCAAATCACTAGTATGATCAAGTTAATTTCATATTTATAAATATAGAATTATCTAGTACATGAAAAGATCACAACATTGGAAAATCATATTATAATACAAAATCCTCAAAGGCACCCTAGTGTCAATCATGTATATGCACCTTCACCTAGTCAATTGGTTGCAAGCAATGTTACATATCAAAACAAGAAATCATAACATAACTCTACAACTAGTGATTCAAAAATAATAAAAAGTTAAAATAAGAGTTCAAGTGAGGTACTAAGGGAAATTATTAAATGTAGGTTAATCAAACTACCTTCACTACATCTAGTGAGAAGATCCAGATATTATTATGCATATCATAAAATGCATGGGCATCACATAGATTCATGTTTGGCATTGAAAAAACATATACAATAGATAATTTATAATGAGGACCCTAACAAGGTAAATCATTCAAGCAATCCATAGTGATAGAATATTAAATTCACAAAGGGTAAAATTCAAAAATAGTACAAATGTGGTTACCAAAGCATAACTTAGAATAACCAAAGGATAAAAAAGAAAAATTAGAAAAAGAAACAATACCAAAAACATAGGTAAAGCACCAAAAAGATGTAAATCCACCTCTCTAAAATATGGTTCAAATTTTAAAGTAGTATGAGTTTGGTCAAAAATATCTACAACATTTTATTATCAAGGTTAAGGGCTAGCCAAGTAGGCTCAAGGCATCACTAATATTCTATTAGTTGATAATGTTTGGCACCAAGGCTTGGGATTTATTGAACATCCTAAGGAAAATTATTCACAGACATAATTTATCAAAGGAATAGATCCAAATACAATAAAAGTCAATAATAGTGTTCCATTTGTTGAAAATCAAGATGATAATGATAATTGGAACAATACAAGTTATTATGATTTCCAAGATACTAATAACGAATATGAATATTCAAAGTCATATTTGTAGCAATTCCCTCATGCTTCATAATCATGCATGATTCCTTCATTTGATATTGGACACCATGATAGGGAGTATCCCATGAGACTTATTGGTTAGTATCATTATTCTCAATATTTATTTAACATAATTTCTCAAATTTCTTGTACATAATCTTTTAGCTTGCTTGTACATAGCTTCTTTTCAGTTTTTTGTACATAGTTTCTTTTTTCTTACTTATACATAGTTTCTCAGTATTTCTTGTACATAGTCTTCTTTTGATTGATTATACATAGATTTCAATATTTCAAAATACAAAAAAATTCAAATAATTCAAAACATCAAAAATATTTCAATTGTATGCATTATCCATGCTTTACATCTCTACTACTATTTTAGACATACATTTTGTTGTTCTATGCTATTGTTTGTCAATTTATCTACATTACCATGTTTCAATTGATCTTATTTGAGTGTGTGAAGTGACTTTTAGATCCTTGATTAATTAAATCTACCCATTGAGGGGGCATCCTAATTCTACATTTAAGACATACATAAATATATTTACCCATTGGGGGCATCTTATACATGACTATACCATCTAGGTTATGTCATTTCTACACCACACACTCTAGTTATCATGTTGATGTACATTACTTACTAGATTAAAAAAATTACTCTATCGACATTTTACTAATATATAACACTTGTGTATTTATTATAATGTACATAGTCTTGTACTACATGTCTTGCATACTTTCACTTCTTACTTTGATTAGTTAAATGTGATTGTTTTTCCAATATATTACATGCCTTATTTTATTGCTTTGTATAGTTATATGTAATTGCATTTCTAATTTCTTATTTTATCTTCTATATGTGCCTTAGGACATTTATCAATGTCTTTTTCCTTCTATTCATGTATGTGATTGTGTCTTCCACACCAACCTTTCATGTGTCAATTATATGTATGTGACATTTGAACATGCCTTGTATGTCTAATTTCTAGTATGAGTGACATGTGCCCATGTCCCTTGTTTACTTGTCCCCTTGGCCACATTTTTATGCTTATTACTTCTTACCTTGTATGCTTTTTTACTTACTTTCTTTCAATTATTTGTGATGACATGATCCACATCATGCACTATCTTTCCATATTGGATGCCATGATGAAGATCATGCTCCATCCCTCCTTTCCAACTAAAAAATAATAACTAACAACTAACTAGACTTCTAGTTTAAATTCAGTACATTGCACATACTATTACATTGTTATATCTATCTAGGCATACCCTTATTGATTGAACAATCTCTATTACAAACCATACTATATATTGAGGTATCTTATCAATTATCATTACTATATCATATATTCTTACAACATAACACACTTGTAGTGCTCTTTATTCTAATGAAAATCATTATAGGTTCTTCATTCCTACCCTTAAAAGAGGGGGAAACAAATAGGGGTTTTATCATAGAGATCAAAGCTTCTAACAGTGAAAAAATTAGTTTTTAGAACACTCAGTATAACAATCAAACTTCAAACTATCTAGAATGGACCAGATAGAAAGTAAAAATTATAGAATAGTTATTAGAATTAGCCTAGTATAATAACACCAAGATTGGACTATAGTGCTGAAAAGTAGTGTGTCCATTTTTGGTGCTCCTATCCAAATAATAAAAAAATTATTTTTTCCAAAAATAGGTAGAAAAGTATGTTCACTATGGTTTTTCACATTCAGACTAATTTAGATATAGTATCTTTAATACAATTTTTCTTAGGAAATCTAGATATAGAGATCATAATGTGTAGCATGTTGGCTCTCACTTCTAGTTTTAGATAGGGTAGTTGGTATAAATTTTAGATTAGAAACCATGTTTTAGAAACTAGTGATTGGGGTCAATGTACATGGCACATTTATCTTATTTAATTTCTAAGTTAAATACATTACCCAAGCATTCTCATTAGATGCATGCCTTACTCCATCTACAAATGGTTGGCATCATTTTGGAGTGGATTTCATACAAGCCTAACCTCAACATTTTGAAATGTCTTTCATATAAGCCTAGTTCCCAATTTCAGAGTGGCTTTCATATAAGCCTAACTCTACCTTTTGAAATGGCCAAGAGTGGCCTAGTATCAAACATAAATTTTGATATCCATGCCACATTGTAATATTATAGAAAATTCATGGGCTTCAAGAGCCATCTCATATGACACACATTTCATACTAATATTAGTTCATAACTTCACTTCACAAGGCAACAATGGAGCCATAAGACTAGCTATCCTTTGTATTCTTGAGCCACCTACTTAGAGGGATTGGAAACATAGTCCAAACATCAATTAACATATTTATGATCACATAGCTTCACTTATTAGGTGATGATGGAGCCAAAGGGCCAGCCTTTGTATTCTTGAGCCACTCATGGGGAATTGAGCACTCAGATTTGTTCATGATATTAATCTTAATATAGCACATACACAACATTACTCCTCATCATCTAGAATCACCCAACATCATAATAGGTTTTGTATTGGTATGGATACTTGGTGAGGCATATTCATTCCTTTCTCTTCCTCTCTCTCTCTTACCCAACTTTATACATTCTTATTTTAGATATAGCATATCTAGTATGGCATGTTCTACTTCTAATTTTATTTTTTATATTTACAATTCACAACATGATCTCTCTATGCACACCCAACATAACACAACTTCATGAGATTCACCCTTACAAGTAAGTTTAGGTACAATTTCAATTTTTCCTTTATCCTAGTATTTAGCTTTGCTACATCACTACAATAAATGGGGGGGAGAAATGTAGTCATATAAAATGTTAAAATTGGTAACTTGAGTGTGGATTGTGACACCCAACCCATAGGTCCCTCTTACTTGTTCTCTTGACCTCATAGGCATCTTTTCACTGATTCCTAGTCATTTATAGCCTTCTAGACTAGATTCTAGCTTAGCCAAACTACTTTTCCCATGATAAATCCATCCCCCTAAGTCCCATACCCTCAAGACAATAATTCCCAACTTGGACTATACCACTAGACCCTAGGGTGCCCATTTTTTATGCTCCTATCGAAGTGAATTGTTACCTCTAATAGTCAATTTCTTCTAGTTCATATCCTCCTTATTAGACTAACATGAATACATTCAACCCATAACCAATATATATATCTATAAAATCCCAATCAAAGTTCATTTAGAAGGGGTTGGAAATTATTACAAAGCAAGTAAGAATACAAGAAAGACCACTAAGTTAATCTTCCATATTATATAAGTACACCCAACCAATACTATTAAAATATTATTCAAATCCTTAGACCAGTCCCTAGCCACCTCAAACACATCTAGTTTAAAATTTTACATCTTCATACACACTATTGCATAAAATACATCAAGTGGGATAAATACATATGGCTTGATCCCTCTTCATAATATTGGTACATAGGAAATGTGCCCACATAATGAGTGTGGTTACATGTTTAGTGTATCTTACACACACTAATCCCCCCCTCTTTTCCAAAGTTGGTCAAAACATGATAGAGTCTAGAGTTTTAAGACTAAATCAGCTCTATAGGGAGTTTTTTTAACATTAAATAGTCATAATTTCATAGGTAGGCTCATATGGACACATCAAACAAAACCAAAAAATCTTAGGTCTCCTGGATAATAGTGGTAGAAGAGGACTATAGCATCGAACCCTAGGGTGTCCTATTTTGAGGTTCCTATCCAATCATAAAATGAAGGCCAAATCTTAATTTATGACACTATCCTAGTCTTACATAGTGCATTATAGACCATAAAATAGTCATCTTAGCTTCTATCTAAGTCTTGTTTTCTCTTCATTCTTACTATTTTTAGAAAAAATCAAATTGCAGTCAAATTATACAAATTAGTAGCTTAATTATTCTGATATTATTCACTAGTTTAATTAACTTAGACCCTTAACTAAATTAGGAATAATACTCTAATATTCCAAAAAATATTAAATCACCTATTGAACATCATATTCACATTTTATTTGACCTCTATCCATATTTTGGTTCCTAAAAATCCTCAACATCAACATGCTTCTTGATCCTACTACCTGTTACAAGCATGTAAGTGGCCATTTGGTCAAAAAGATTCTCATATCTCTTTTTTTTATTCTTGACTATCAGGTTAGGATACTTAAGTCTATATATCCTTTTATTGTTTCAAATTTATTTCAATTACCTTGAACCTTCACTCGAGACCTTCATAGTTCTCCTTTTGGGTTCACATAGTCCCTCCTATCTCACACAACCCCTTTGAATGTAAGGTGAGTTAAGGGTCTAATCCTTAATAGTTATTTAAGGTTCTTGGATAAACTTTATAATATCAAATTGAAGTACACCAAACTATTTTTCATGTTCATTTCATTTATAAGCATAGATGTGTTTGCTTGCATTGCCTTGAATGCACTTAGACCTCCTCTCACTATTAGATTGAGCAGTTAGGTTTAATGTCTTTTATATATTTTGTATAATGAAATATGAAACTATATTATTTATTTAATAGGTCTTGTTGAATCTTAAATTCACCTTGATACCTTTTGAAAAAAATTGAGCTCTTTGTACCAAATCAAACTACACAATGCTTTTTGGGAGTAATTTTGCATGGCAAAATCATAATTATTTCTATTTAAAACATGTATGATTTTAATAAATTTAGAGGGAATACAATGGTAAAGGATGTTTCAAATAATTATTCTTTAGTTTAAAAGATTGTAGTCATGAAAACTACCCAGTGTACAAATTTATGTGTATTTCTCGTTGCCAAATCAACTTTTGTAACACTTTTCAAACACAATTTCATAGCACCAAAATAATTACAATCACCTTTAAATTTCTCATGATGGTAGGAAAATGTGGGAAAAATGTGTAGGTAAAAAAATTCATATAAAATTCTCTCCCATGTGTGAAATTCACAGGATTAAAAATTATCTTCTAAGCTAATTTTTACTTAGTCAACTTTATGTGTTTCTAGTTTTAGATCATGCTAGTGTGCATATTTCAAGATAATTTTTGTAGGGGTAAAGGTGGTTAAATATTATTAAAATTAATCATTATGATAATAAAATTACATTAAAGTTTAAATTTAAATATATTAAATAGATATTCAAAATCACATATGAAATGTGCAGGGTTAAAAATTGGCTTCTGCACTGACTTTTTACTTGGTCATTTTATACATCTTCCAGTTGCTAAATGTGCTCAGTAAGTAATTTTAAAAACCATTTACATAGGACCAAATTAATTTCATAATTATTAAATATTTTAATGATAGTACCCTGATGTCATAAAAGGGTAATTCATTTAGTTCTATAGTTATTGCAATTCCAAGTGAAAAGTTATGATGGTGTGAAGTAACCCTCCTAGGAAGATTTATCACTTAGCCAGTGTTTGACTAGAAGAAACTCACATTTAAATTCATAAGGGTTAATTTTATCATTTTAAAAAACTAAAAATACCCTTTTCAGTGTATTTTCAATCTATTTTGAGACATATAAGATATGATGGGTTTATCTCATATCTTTCTCTACATTTTTTTATTTTTCCATGTTTTAATGGTGTTGATATGATTGTACACAATTACATGTTGGTTTTTTAGCCAAATACTTTAATCTATAGCTCTATTTTTTATGCTGATATTTGGATTGTAAATATTATATATCCTTATTTTTAATGATGTTAATATAAAATTGGATAAATGCATGATTAAAAATTGGTAAATGTTGTATATCGAATAGTTTATTGATTTGACAAGTCTATAGACTTCAATTAAAAGGTGCATACTAACATCAAGCATCACTTCTCAAATGTAGAGTGTGAACACACCTTCACTTCTAAAATATCTCAACCACTCTTCCAATCACCATTTTAAATAATTTAACTACCTCAATAGTGGGTGAGGGTGAGTAATGACCATGGGATCTCTAATTTCTTGTATAAATAGGGATATTTATCATTGTAAGGAGGACATTTTGAGCACAAAATGTTGTAAAATTTTGCCTTCCAAGAGCACCTTTGTTGGCTAAACTTTTCACTTTAATGAAAATTGAGTTCACTTCCATTCATTATTATTTTATTTTGTGTGTCATTTGTGTTTATTGATCTTTGTCTATGGGTAATCTTTACCACTCTCATTACTTTCCATTCCAAACACCTCTATGTAGAACTTGAAACTCACTTGTAGGTCATATTTTATTTATACTCGAGTCTATATAAGCTTTGTATATGGATAAAATTCATCCATATCAATGTTTTTTTGTGTTCTTACACTTAAATATGAAATACTTATGCATTTAGAGTGTACCTGGTGGATTCTATGTGATATTGTCTCATTCTCAAAAATTTATAGTGTGTTCATTAATGTAATAGGGGTGTTTAATCTATTCTTGGTGAATAACCCTTTATTTATTTTAGAAATATTTTATCTTATCCCCATATATTCCTTCATAATATTAGGTTTATATTATAATTATATTTACATTTATTCTCTTTAGGTATATGCATTGGCCTTAAACTGGTATGCCTAGAATAGAAGGAAGTTGGCCTACTCTGGAGGTTCATCCCAATGAGTAAAAGGTTCCCAAAACCTTGGGGATGTTCTCATGTTTTTAATGAATTTATTATTATAATTCATCAAGTGAAAGTTTTTACTTAAAATAGGTCTTATACACTTCCTATTGGAACCATTTAGTGTCAATACTGACCTATAAGTCTGCAGACCTATAGGTCTGTAGACCTATGGGTTTACAATCTTCTCTTTGAACTTGGATTGAATGAAAAGACTAGAAAATTTGATTCCAATAACTTATCACTTATAATACCTTATAATCATGATATCTAATGATATGTGAGATGTTAATTATCTTTCAAGTGTCTTGGATAATAAAACACACCCTTGTTTGATAAGGTTTCTCCACTATGGCTGCTAGTTTAAGTAATTAAACTTGTATATGCATAGTTACCTTCCTTTATTGAGGTTCATATATATAATTATGCTTAATAATTTTTTAGTTATATTTATGAGATTTTAAAAACTATTAAACAAGTCATTTCATCCATTATATGTACCCAAAACACCTCACAGTTCTTGTAAAATTGATTATCTTGTTTAAACTAGTAAATTAAGAATATTAGACACTATAAAAAACATGAACATGAATAACCTTGATATACATTGATATTATAGACTTCAATTAGTTTTCAATATATTATTCACAATCATGTTCATGCATTCATTAACCTTTATAACTCTACATTTGGAAAAAAATGACCCTAGTGGGGTTTTGAGTCTTTTTTATACACCCTTAACTTATTAATGACTATTCATAAAGTTAAAGACCATAAATAGAGAAAAAATAACACAAATTGGAATGTCACTATGGTCACCACCTTTGGCAAAAATATTGGGTTCTAAATTTATCTCTCCTTAAGTAATAGCCATAAACTAGTTTCCCTTTTGAGGTTATTGATACGCTTGATGGAGAAAATAATGGGTTTTATACCTTGTTTGATTCTATAGCTCCATGTTTTTCATGGATTTTGGTTTTACATGGCCATGAGGACTCCTAAAATATTTTTTACATTATCCATCGATAGAAAACCTCTATAAAATACCTATAAAAATATGTTTTTTTTCAATATTCTACTTGGTATGCCCTTTAGAACTATTGGAGATGGTGAACCAAGTGACTATTCAGTTTACACTAACTTGTATGTAGGTAAATCAATTTTTCAAAACATTTTCCACCTCTCTTTTTTTACATCTCTTTCAATATCTCTTTATTTGGCCATTAGAAAATGATAAATAAGTAGTTACAAAGAAGTCCCAAGATTGAAAAGGAGTCATGTAAGACACTTGTAGGATATGTATGTACATGTATAACATGATGTCATTAAAAATTCCTAGATGAATTTAAAATAACCTTATCTAAGTATAAAACATTTATATTTTATCTTTCCTATAAAGTGCCATCTCAACATTGGAATGCAAAATGAGACTAAAGTAATGAAATACCTTAATCTTAGAAAAACTACCTTATTGTCTCCAAATTAATTGAAAACACAATGTGATCAACTTAATATCTTTACTCCTTAGTCAATTTAGTCATCTTTCGATCATGGTTGTTCTTGGAAGGGTCACCACCTTACATCCTTGAGCATGATTCTTTATTGATTTGAATTTGTATATAAACTTAACTTTGTAAAACTTACCTTAAAATTTTTTAAACACATAAATAAAACCATAATGAATAACCAATGCATGAAAATACAAAATTCCTTAAACTTGCTACTCACTAGACCATCCTAAATGACATTATAGGCTAACAAGGAAGACACACTACCTATCATCCCAGTCATTAATGACTTGTATAAAACCTTCATAATGACAATACATAAAGTTAATAACAAGTTCATTAAAGTTTTGAATGTTACCCATTCATGGTAGCCAAAGTTTGGATAACATCTTTGGTGATCTCTTGGGATTGCATTCTTGTTATGCATTTAGACTAGTGGCATTGATGATACATTGGGATATGGGGTCATGAATGCAAATTTACTTTAATTCAAACTCAAAATTAGACTTAATAAAAACATTTAAACAAATATAAATTGAACTAACTCAAACACACACTATGCACATGCACATGTGTCACAAGACACTTGGAAGAAGGACAATAACCAAAATAAAATAAGCAACATGTGCACTAATCACTTAGGAAAAGCAAATACTTACTCTACTATGTATAAAATCACAAATTTGACCTTAGTAACATGGTTTAAAATGTATCCAATTGAATATGATACTCAATTCTTATTCATAAATCCTTTAAAATTTAATGACATTATGTTATTTTCAACCAATGATAACATAGGGCCCACTCCACAATGTGTAAAACTTGGTATGTTTACCAGGTTTAGCCCTATCTTTATGTTACTTCACACAAGATCTCTCTCTTGATATTATCTTTAAATAACCCTCTTATCAAATTTCTTCTTTACTTGGGCTTGGTGGTATTCCTTAGTATGCATAACATGATTTATTGTCTCCTCTAAGGCCATCAATTCTATAAATCTTATGTCCATAGGATCAATCTCCATCATTTGAATTTGATGGACCAAATAATGGAAAATAGTGTAATATAAATAGGTAGCTTGGCTTCTCTCCCATATACAATCATATAGGGTGAGTTTTCATTATCCTTCTTGGGGTTAATCCTATTAACCCATAGATTTGTCCTCAATTTAATATGCCATCCTATTTGATTTTCCTCTATTTTTCTCTTAATGATTGATCAAGTTCTTATTAGTGTGCTCATCTATTCCATTCCCTTAAGGGCATTAATTATAATAATAACATAGACAAATGTCATGCTTAAGAGCTCACTCAAATTTTATTTCATCACCAAATGATAAAGAATTATCATAAATTATTTTTTATGGCACTACAAATATAGTCACTATACCTTCATATAAGTCAAGAATTAAATTTTCACTAGCCTCCTTGAGAGTTATGGATTCCACCCACCTTCTGAATTAATCCTTGGCCATAAGCACCCATTTATGGAAAATGCTTGAATGTGGATTTATCACACCAATGAAATCAAGACCCCATTACTTGAATAATTGATCCACTTAAATAGGATTTATTGGAAGGGATGCAATCCTTAATTTAACTATGAAAAATTCACACTTTTGACAATTCCTTACCCATGCATAATAGTCCTTAAACAAACTAGGCCAATAGTATCCAACCCAAATTAATTTTGTTGTTTTAGTATTAAGTGTAAAGTGACCTCCATCTAGTTCCTCATATAATTTTTCTAATAAATAATCAATCTAATTAGTTTCAACACATATCAATAACATATCATTAAGATACCTTATAATATCCATCCATAAGAATATAATGTATGGAATACAATCTAAAGTATCTTCTATTTTCACTATCCAAACCTATAAGACACTCACCCATTTGAAGGAATATTGACATAATATTGTATCTAAATTGGAGAGAGTGAAGGCAAAATTGCATTAAGATCATATTGTAATGCCCAAAAAAAAATTATTATTGAAGGTCTGTGTCAAATGTTCACATAGGCCTCTTCCTCTTATCAATTTATTGGCCTTAATTTCCTCATTATACTCCATGACTTTGGTTATCCATCTAGTCCTCTTCGCATTCAAGTCCTTATTCAAAAGGAAGTCTCTTAATCTTGGGTGGGTCACTATGACATGAATCTTTTTGTTAGACACAATATGCCTAAAATTATTAAGGCTCCTTATGATTGACAACACTTTCTTATCAATGAAGGTGTATCTCTCTTAATAATCTTCTAAACCTTAACTAAAGAAGGCAATGGTCTGATCAAGACCTTAACTATTCTACTGCATCAACAAGGATGAGATAGTTTCAAAGTTAACAAAGGAATACAAGAAGAAGGCATCCAAATTTGACAAAAGAAAAAAATATTTATAGTCTAGATCTACATAATTTTAGTCATAGGTTATCATATTTTATCATTTTCTGCTAAATTTTGTACATGATCATACCAAGTTCAATAAAATTAAGGGAATCATGCATGGAAAGATCACTCCCATTTTCATTTTAGACATACATAGACATAGATTGTTATAGCTCAGTCCAGAATCCATATGCATAGATATTATAATTGGGGGAATGTGCATGACACATTATTTCCACGTGATCAATTTTCCACCATCTCATCTCACATGGAATATCAACTCCATGTCATTCTCCATTTATACTTTAGACACCATTTGTACTAGGTTTCACACTAGATTGATGCCTTATTCTTTATAATGGTTAGCATTTTCATTTAGTCCTTGAGCTACATTCCTGAGTACCCAAGAGGCCCCTTAGCCATTTTACATTTTAGAGTTTCCAAGTGGCCCTAGATCCATACTACATAGGCTAATTTACATCATATATTTTTAGTCACAAATGGATCTACTACACATGCGTAGGCCATGATGAATTCATATCCTACTTGAGTTCTTGAGACACCTACACATAAGGGTTAGACAAGACATCAATATAATCCAAGTTATTAACAGTATATGATCCACCAAGAATGGTTGGGAATTTATGGATTCAAAACTAGATTGAGTTATTGAGCCAGCCACACATGTGGATTGATATATCCATCATCTCAGTCTAAGTTATTCACCAATTTGATCACTAGTTACACACATAAGATGTCACTAGGTTTTTGCATTAGTTGACATATCCAATAAGGTTTATTCATTTCATTTCTTTATCTATTATCTCTTTACTCAATTTTGTATTTGATTTTGATATTTGTTAAGTAAACATTAATTCATCCATGTTCCATTTTTAAGATACAAATGGAGTAAGCTTCACCCACTAAGACCTATATTTGTGGGATTTACCTCAAAGACAAGTCTAGGTACACTTATTTTTTATTTTTCATATTCATTTCACTTTGGTGCATTTCTAAAATAAAAGGGGTGTGAAATGTAGCCATATAAAATGCCACTTGAGTGGAATGAGTGTCACTTGACACCACCTATACCTAGTTTAGCCCTATCTTAGGGTGTATTTTAACCTTTATCTAATTCTCATGTAGATATCACACATCCTTAAATAAATCATATACCTTCCCCTAAGGATTCAATCCCTTAGTGCCCAAGGTTATGCCACCTAGACACTATCAGGGTTATTTAGACATTAGCACATTATGCTAGTGAGCATGAGAATGCAATAATATTACTAGTGTAATTTCAACCCCAAAAAATAAGTTTTTAATTCCCAATACACCTAAGGTCATCTTAGACCTATTTTACACTTCGCACAAGCACTAGATTAGTATAAATACATGAATTTTATACCTTTATCCACTAGATGGAAAACAAATGCAAAATTCACAAACAAGCTTAGAATACATGGTATGTAAAATCAATGTTATTAATACCTACTATTCTCTAATTCTACATAAAATCATCTACAACCACCCTAAGCTCAGAATACATAGATTTCCAATCTCAAGCCTCATTCAAATGACTCAATTTGCATTCATACTAGCATTCATTTGTACTTGCACCAACACTTAGATTGGGATAACTACATTGGGCTTGATCCCCTTTCAAGGTATTGGTATGCAGGTAATTCTAAACATAGTGGGGTATTGATGATTTTAAACCTACCCCTATAACATCCCATGTTTTTTACTTTTGTTTCTCAAATATGATGATAGTCTACTCCACCCATTCTTCACAATAATAGATATCCTCATAGAAAATACAAATAAATAACTCAAATAAATTTTATTAATAGAAAATTATAGTACTACAACAACATGGTTGTTTCACCACAAATAAAATTTTAAATCTATTAAAATTCTTACAAGGTAGATCCATAATCTACACTAACAAAATTAAACTGCCATTTCTAAGAAGTTATTTAAATGGCTAAACATTCATCACAAATTGAAATTATGACATATGAATACATCAAAGGCAAACCCATGGCACCAAAATCAAGACTCCATGATTTTGGGAAAGGTAACATGAGTAAAAAATGTAACTAGTCCCCATCTTTATTAACTTGCCCAATATTAACTTAGATCCTAAATTTTCCATCTTTAGTTTTTATTTTTGAACTTGCCAAAATGTGACCCACTTAACTTGAGCATAAAAATGCAACATAATTTAGAAATTTTACTTGAAACCTTGTCATTATATGTTCCTAGATAAAAATTGCATAAAATTGGTAAATTTCCTTAGAAACTTATCATTATATCTCCTAGATGACCATGCCCAAAATTGGTAAGTTTCCTTAGAAAATCATCATTAACTTCACCTATAAATCTATGACCCACTTTTTTGGGAAATGATCTTGAGATGATTATTTCACCAAATGATTTATTTTTCAATTTGATGTCCATATATGCACAAATACAAGATTACTAAAAATAATAGGTTACTATTTTTAACCTTCAACAAATTCTGACAGTTTTAAAGCACTAAAAACTTCAACCTATGCTCCAAATAAACTAAGAATCCTAAAAAATAAAAATTAAAATAAACATAGTATATATATATTAAATTTTTAGAGTGATGAAATATTTCACTTACACCCTAGATGCTCCTACATCAAACACCTAGGGTAATTTTGAGAGGTGACCTAGTCACATCTCAAGTGTTTGAGGAAAACCAAGATAGTCAACCTCTACCTTGGATAATCATGATGAATATTCAATAGGCCTTCCTTTCTACTTAACCAATTATTCTTCATGATGCCTATTTCTGGTACTTTTTTCTACACAACTATCTAGGATTTCCTCTATCTCTTCCTTCTTTAGAGTAGTTTCCAGCATTTTCCATAATTATTTTATTGGTCTAACTTCACTATCTCCTTCATTGTATTATGTTAAAAACATGTGAAATGTTAACTCCATTTGTAAATTCCACTTCATAGGATTTTATTGAATTTTTTATCTTTAGAATATTGCATGGTCCATTTTTTTTCATTTTTACTTGTTATATGTTCCAATAGGAAATATTTGTTTTTGTAGGTGGAACAGAACTTCATCTCCAACTTTAATTCCTTAAAATTCTTGTAGGAACTAGGATTTCACACAATAATATTTATTATAGTGTAGGTATTAAATCCCATTTCTTATTCTATCCCTATTTCCCCCCATAATTACCCAATTACTATTTTATGCTTATCCTATGTAATTAGTTTTACTTATTAATATTTCACTTATGTAGTTTATTTTAACCACTTACCAACAATTAAAATCTTACCAAATCTACCAAATCATAATAAAATTAATTTTTTTTAACCCCATAACAACTCCCTTGTCATCCATAATACGTTCAATATATTAAAACCTATCTTAAACTCATGGTTGAAATAATAACTATAGACACCTAAATCTAGCCACCAATAACCTCCATTCAGGATTTTGACCAATTTCCATTGAAGCGTACAATTTGGCCTAAAAAAACTAAATCACATTACAAGATTTGAACCTAAAATATTCAAGTGTTGATTTTGGATAGAGTATCATTAAATGGGGCAATGCAATTTATGGGCCAGCTAACTTTGATCAAGTCATTTCAAGTTAAAATACCAATTTTGCATCTAGGTACTCTAGATTGCTCTTTCCTATCAAATATATTGAAAAAGACATGTGCCTTTGTTATTTGGTGTTGGTAACATCCTAAATGGGATAATAGATCCAATGCATTTGACATTGACTTGCCAATTCCAATCCAGTCAAATTTTGGACCAACAACAAGGCATTCCGATCAATTTGAGTAAGTTGTGCACAAAGTGATTAATCATGCTTAAGAGCTAATAAAAACAAATTAGATCCTAATTAATAATTCCATAGAAAATTGTTGAATACTTGTTTTTAGAGATGAATATTGAATATTTTCATCATCAAGTGACCTCATTTCATTGAAACACATCCCTAGGACATAAATGCCATAAATATCAAGATTCATGCCTCTCATGCCTTATCAATTCCATCCATGCCTCTTAATTACTCTTCTATCCTGACTATTGATGAGCCTATTTATGAATTTTAATTTTAAAATTGGATGAATCCTTAGCCACACATCTCAATCCTGAGATGGATGGTTTAAGTTGATTCTACCCATTTGCAAAAATCTATAAATAAGAGGCCTTACGACATGAATTCTAAGTCTTGATAATGCCAATTTATAATGAACAAATTATTCCAAAAGATATTACAATTATTTTTACCATGCAAAATTGATTCTAATCCAAACCAAGCCAAATCCAAAGGTGCCAAGGGGAAGAGGAGATATCCAAGCCTCCTTTAATGAAGACTTCATAAGCACAAGCCTAACAAACCACTATTATAAAAGCATTTGCAGCATCCAAAAAAGTTGAAGGATTCTTGTTTTTCCTTGATTTTTATTTTTATTTGTCATTTTTTTGTTATTAAGCTCACCCTTGTAACTAGGCATGAAGGTGTTAGTTTAGTGTATTATTTGTCAATTTACTTTGTTCATTTTGTCACTAACATAATACTAATCTCCTCTTCTTAGTCAAATTCCTAGTTCACATAATGGCATGCCTGATGGGACCTAAATAGCTTCACAAAATTGATCACAATTCTCCCTCAAACAAATCACTAACCTTTGTTTTGTATAATCTTGAAGTGGGAGTCTTAAAAGAGTGAAAATATTAAGTAAAACACATTTTTATGAAAGTGGTATGCTTAACTAGACACAGTTGTGGGATTGTCCTACAACTTGCAGTATTGTCATTCAGACTCATGATATTGTGCTTAGCCATTTTGACTAACTTCATATTTTTATTCAAAGGTTAACAATACCACTACTTTAGAAGTTATGGGATTACTTGTCACTCATGGGGTTAGTTAACTGAGTCATGGTTTATCTAACAATTAGTAGTTAAGTGATAATACCATAAATTTTAAAGTGGTGGGATTGTCTTGCTACTAGCGAGATCATCAAATTAAGTCATGTTATTATGACCAAACTACCTATGGTTTACAATACCTCTAATTTTAAAGTTATAGGATTATCCTACAAGTAGTGGGAATATCGTTCAAAGTCATGGTATTGTGACTAAATGATTATTAGTTATTTACAATACTCAAACTTTTAAAGTTACGAGATTGTCCTACAAGTAATGGGATTACTCTATCAAGTGGCAGGATTGCATTGTGTAAAAAACTCAAGAGATCATTTTCCTAAGTTGATTGTTTCATGTTTAAAAATGCTTAAAATCTAAACTATATGCTAAATTTTTTTTTGTAGGACCATCTTGGAAAATTGCTAAAACATGTTTAAAACATATTTTGTGTGCTTTAAAATGAACTAGGAAAATTATATTAGTGTTTAATGTAACATTTAGGTGATTAAGTAATTTTTTAGCATTAGTTTTCAAAGTTTACAATTTTAAGACCAAGGGGTCAAATGAACACCACCAAATCTTTCATTTGGGCATAAAATTGAACACACTTGTCATGCTTGTCTTCAATAGTTGCTTTATCTAATTTTTTTAGTAAAGAGAAGGGTGTTTCATGTATGCTCTTCCATTTTTGCCCTTTAGGGAACCCTTGGAATCAAAAGTGCCATTCCTATTACAAATTTCCTAGTCCAAGGCAAAAATAAAACATCATCTAAGGCACTCCCCAAAAACTTACAAAAGTATTAGGTGACCATGATAACAACCCTAAAGTCTTTCTATTTTATTCTTTCTCTATTTTATGTAAACTTGCCTTGTGAGGGGGACATCATTACCTCCCATAAGTTCTTTAGGGAAGCTTTGACCTAGGGTTTCATCTCCTAACATTAACTTCATTTGGCTCCATATTTGAGTTTCATATGGGATGCAGTGGAACTTTAGACATCATACCACTCTGAGCAAACAATAGGATGTAATGGTTTCAAAAAAGACTAGACCTTTTTGCAACAAGCCAAGTGATATAGACCCAAAATCCATGATTTTCTTTTGTATTGTTTGATGTGAAAGTCATTGTTCATTTAATTATCCTAGAACATTAAGAAACTTGTAGATCTTAGATAAATCCCCACTTTTCATGGAAGTACTATTAGTGCAAGGTGCACCTCAAGGTCCATGTTATAATACTATCATTTGAGAGAATGGTGGTGTAAAAACCCTACTATATAATGTGCATTTACTTTTATATGAACACTTTAAAATCATCTCAAATGATTTATATTAATGGATTCCAACAATACCAAGCAACCTTGTCAGTTTAGGATGTAAGAGCGATTAATTAGTTGGTTTTATCCTAGACTAAAGTCTTGTTTAGAGTCAAAACTTGGTGTAAATAAATGATACAAATAAAAACACATGGTATTCATTTTCCTTTAAATAAAGATGATTTACATTGCCCATGTCAAATCATCAATTTGCCTTGTTTAAATTTCATCAAAACTTAGAGTCATATCATCCACTTTGGCATAGTTATGCTACCCAATTGAGTTTAGACATTTACCAAAGTTGTTTAAGTCATTCATTTATAATCTAAATTCTATGTTGCACCTTTATAATTTCATAGAGTTGATGTGTTAAGTGGGTTCACCATTTTCACTAAACTTGAGGGAGCTTAGGTTCAATACCCAATTTTGGTTGAAGGTCGTTTAAGACTCATGATAATTATCACCATGTGATAGACTTAAGCTATTTTGTGCTAAACACTTGTATTTTTAGCCTATGTACCATAACATTTTGAGTCAAAAAATATAGTGTTATGCTATGAAATTTTTGAGAAATTATCTTTGCTTTAGAGATTTTTTAAAACAAGAATTTTGTCACATCTTTTAGGTAGTCTAGTTTTGTTATGTTGCCCAAAACATTTTAGATATTGTTTCATAGGCCTTCTTGTATAGAGTTCAAAAATTTTCCAACTTTTTCAAAACAATCTGAGTATACCTTTGTGAACCTTTGTCTAGCATAGTTAAGTTGTTCACTTTTTGTCTAGCCTATTTGTCAAAATAACCAAGTTTTATACCATTATTTGTGAGAAAATAAACTGTCTCTAAAGTGACTTTTGTTTCATACCTTATACATATTTGATCAGATCTATGTCCAAGAATAAAATTCCTAGTTTTTATTAGAAGTGTTTCAAATCCATTATATTAAAATTTTCATCTATTTTAATGTCTATATTTTGACATCATTTGGCCAAGAGTCCTAGCGCATACCTTGTTTGATCCTAGATTTTAACATCACATTTGGCCAAAAGACCTACCAACATTTACTTTTCCTAGATTAGACTAATTTGAAATACTTCAATCTTAGAGTTTAGCATTTTGATTTTTGGTCTATTTACTTATCTTTTTGTGTAAGACATGTAATGTTATACATTTAACATTATCTTGTGTTATCACAAATATTTGCATAAACCTTTTGATCCTTTTGATGAATTTATACCAAGTTTAAACATCAGCTTTTAGACATTATCATTTTAGAGTTTGTAGAACTCTTTAACCTTTTTATTTTAAAAACATTTACTATGGATCCCAACATGTATTCCTACACTCGTAGTGGACTCATCTACAATATGGGAATTAGTAATATGGTTGAACAAGAAGAAATGGTGTAAGATCCCTATGCAGATAATATTCTTTGTGAGATAGATCCCTATCCCTCTTATAATATTTAATTAGGGGCACAAATACAAGATCCATTAGCTATCTATTTGGTTAATAACCTACTTTATTCATAAAAAGACCAAAAATAAACTACATAATACCTATCTATAATACCTACAACTAAAGAACTAGTTCTATAACAGTCATGCTCTGCTAATATGCATTCCACACATGATCCATTTTTATTTGAGCATCATTTACTAGAGAATAAAGATGAGATTTTGGTTAGAGCCATAGAGGTAGGGGCCAAGTTTCTATCAAACTTCCCCCGTGAGAATTTACCAAGCCTAGTAAGAATGCCCCACAAAATAATTTGTGATCAATAGGCTTCTTCTAGAAATCTTATGGCTTTATTCCAAACAACATATTAGGACCCTAATATTCCTAATAGAGGCAAAAACCTAATTGAAGACTACTTTAACCAAATACAAATGGGATATCAAACCTACCTAAATCTAGCATGCAATTTCAATCAAATAACCATGGTGAGAAAACCTCTTATTGACTTAGTTCCTTCAACAAGAGTTTTGATAGAGTTAACTAGTCAAGATAATTAGAGTTCAAACCCATTCATGCAAAACACTTTGGTAGAAAACTTGTTGCATATTCCCATTATTGAAGAAATTTCTTCTACTTCTACATAGAATAATGAGAAAAATATAGTGGATAATGTGAAAGTAACGTCCAATATAAATAAAAGTGGTACTAATGCAAAAAAAACTAGTCAAAAAAATGTGCCTTTAGTTAACACTACAAGTGGTTCTCCAACACAGGAAGTAGGAGTTTATACATCCCAACCTCAACCAGTTTGTTCATCAAGTATACAGCCAATAAGAACAGGTAACCAACCAACAACTAGTGCAATTCCTCAATAATAGAATGTGATGAATCCTACTACTCAAAAAATTATTAGTATTCCACAACATTAGGCACAATCTAGTGTATCAATGCAACCGAGGCTAAATGTATTACCACCTCAACAAGGGGAAACTAATGTTCTACCTCATCAAGTAGTAACAAACATACCTCTTCATTCATAGACTAGTGTATCAATCTGAAACCAAATGATGAGTATCTAACAACATGTAAATATTAGTTAGTGATAGATGCCAAATCTTTACTATGTGGTCACTTCCCAATAGGGATTCATGCAACATGGAGGCTCTCATGTTTCTCAAGTACCTACTAGAAAAAATTGGTTCAAAATGTGCCACAAGTTTAGAGACAGGGTCTTGGTTTACAAGTTCCCACTCAATAACAAGGTTTGATTAGTTGATAGCATGTCCCTTTTTAATCACAACATTCATAGCATAGTTATATCCCTCCATCCTATCCACAAAATCTTCTAAGTCAAACCTTCATAGCCAACCCAAACTAAAATATCACACAATTGAATGTGCAATTTCAAGTACATCCTAATCCATGTATGCATATTCTTGGTCCATTTCCCAACCAAACCAATATACCCCAATAGATATCTCCATCATACCCTGGTCAAAGTGTCCCACTTGTGACCTCTCAACCATATACCCAAACCAATATTCTCCCTCAACCCAATGTTCCTTCTAGTTTCCTATCCCAAGAATTACAATAGATGAATGATGCAATTGTTATCATTTAGGCTAGGAAATAGACTAAAATTATTAAGTTGGATGATGTGTTTTCTTATCCATTCCACATAGAGTACTTGGGGATACCATTTCCTCTAGGATACAAACCACTGAAATTTGATAAATACAAAGGGAAAGGTTACCCTAAGGCCCATTTAACCAAGTTCTTTGTCTCGTGTCAACCAGTGGCATATAGAAATATATACCTTTTGTTATTGTTTCCAAAGAGCTTGGCTAGACAAGCCTTAAAGTTGTTTTAAAAGTTTCCCAAGAATTTAGTAATAGATTTTGATGATCTTTTTGATAAGTTTGTGCAACACTTTTCCTATAATCTCAAACATGAGATTTTAGTGCTTGACTTAACACAAGTAAAACAAAAATCCAGTGAGAGTTTTTCTAGTTATCTACAATGATAGAGGGCGATTACAAGCTAATTCACCCATGGTTTACCAGATAAACAATTACACACTTTGTTTACTAAAAATTTGCATAGTGAGATAGATTATCATCTATAACTACAATGTGCACATACTTTCAAGGAGATCAACAACAAAATATTGTTGACTAAGTGATCCCTTATTAATAAATGGATCATCAAAATTAATTCAACAAATTAGAATCAAGGTACCAATCAGGGAATTGTCCAAAACCAACATCCAATCCAAGTACAAACATCATAACTAGCATAGGCAAATAACCAAGATAGAGCAAAGTAATTCAACCACAATAGGAATGTTATAGGTAATGGAGTAACCAAGTCACATCATGTCCAAATAGTGAAAACATCATCTACATCACCTTTCAGCTTACTCCTACCCAAAAACCTCTCCAACCAATGTCACAAGCACAACAACAAAGACCTATGCAATAAATACAATAACATTTACCATTGAAAACCCCTCCTCCAAGGAGAAGTGTGCCTATATGCCATGTCTTTACTAACCTAGGAGAGCCTATTGAGTCTATATTTTGTAAACTTATTGCTTTTAATCTAATTATTTGGCCTATACCAAAGAATAATCCACAAGGCATTCTTATCCTGATTGGTACCATGAAAATGAATTATATGAATATCATCAAGTCAATAGGCATAATCTAAGAAGATGTGTGAAAATCAAGCATTTTATTGAGAATGTGTTAGAGAATGGGGAGATAACATTAGATAATGGTAATTTCACCTCCAATCAAACTCTTGGGATTTATCAAACCCCTTTCCCCAACATAACACATAAAAACAACATAACAATTAACAACAACAATAGAAACAACAACACCAACACCAACTGGTGCAAAAACAAAATCAACAATATCAAAATCAAAGGCTAAACTAGTAGAATCAATAGAAAAACCCACAATGTTAGAATAATGGAAAAAACCAAGGTCAGAATGGTAATAACCAATAAACCTACCATGAAGTTGCATATGACTAAAATAGGGTTATAGGCCATATTATAGGGGGTAATGTTAATACCATCTCCATTAATCCTAGACTAAACATTAATCAATTTAGACCATTGCTAAATAATACCACTCAACCAAATTATATGGATAATACTTCTTTGACTTGGGACAGCACATAAGAGAACTAATAAATTAGGACATCCACTTTTGGACCTTATACTAATAACTCGCCCTTGTCATGTGACCACTTACAAGTGCACTGGCAATTCAGACTTGTCTTATCTAATCCCTCACCATTCCCAACATTTGTTAGCAATTATGGTCCAACATCTAATCTTGATTATGAAATCACAAATTAGAGATCAAATATTACTATCCCAAGCCCATAACCATCTACCACTTTTCCTGTTATCCAACAAACCATTCAACCTCAAAATAAACCATTCACCATTGACCAAGATAAGAAGTTTGATATTATGGAATAATTGTAGAATACACTAGCACAAATTTCTATTTTAGATTTTCTGTGAATGTCAACAATACAAAAGATCATTCTAAATGAGTTTTTAACCCAATCCATTATTTCCAATGACATATCCCTTGACAAATTTCAAGCTTTGGCTGGACAGCTAGCTCCAATCCAAAAAGTCACATTCAACCAAAGTGATATGTCTTCACTTAACCTAGTTCATAATAATCCATAATACATATAAGTTTATATAAAGTGGAATAAAGTGAAATGTGTCATTATATACAATAGATTAGGACTCAACATAGTGTCTCTAAAGCTCGTCAATATTCTTGGGTACATAATGGCATATCTCCAGCCTGAAATGATAACTATCAAAGCCTATGATAATTAGGAAAGAGAATCACAAGGCACCATTAGCTTACCAATTATCATTGAGCCTTTGACCCATGATACACTTTACCATGTGCTTGATCTTGATTTGTCATATAATATGCTTCTAGGTAGGCCTTGGTTACATGGGATTTATGTAGTCCCATGAACACTATAATAATGTATCAAGTTTTCCCACTCAGGGATGGAAGTGAATATTCCAAGAGATTTAAAACCATATGAACACTAAAAAAATCTTGATGACAAGTTTGAAAGCTACAATTACCATTATATCATGAATCCAAGTTCCAATAAGGATAAAGTAAATTCCATACTCATTGATTCTTCATAAGATAATTTCATAGATCCTAATACCTTGAATTCCCTTACCCACATGCCACCTCTTAAAACTTCCAATCATTTCACCATTTTAGATAATGGCCTAAGGGAGTATGTGACCCATGATACCTTCCGAATTACCAATCTTCCTCAAAATCCAAAGACCTTTAGAGAACTTAAAATTATCCCACATATGCATTGACAATAAAATAACAAAGATAATAGACCTATCATGTTTATACCAGCATCTAGATTAGAACTAGACCCTCTTGAAGGGGATGAATCATGGTTGTACAATGAAAACCAAGTTGAATGTTATAAAAGTACAAAATATCCTATTCCCAATAAGATCATGGAGCATCAAGATTATTAAGGAAGGGGCCTTAGACCAAATCAATAAGGAACCATTGAGCCAATTTCCATGACTAAGTACAAAAGACCTTATGAACTTAGATTTAGTCTACCTAGTGGTGACCCCACATATCTTATTCAAGTTTCATCACTAGTGGCTAGTGATGATGATGCTAATAGTGAAATAGAGTCTAATCATAGCCTCACCTTTGATAACCTAATTGAGATTAACATATTCGATAATAATTCCATATGTACTCATGCCCCAATCATTTGTCACAACCCATTACCATTATACTATCCCCAACTGATAGATTGGGACCAACAAGGATCCATTTTTTTGATTGATGAGTTTCATAATGATGAGGCATTCTGTGACTTTTTAGGCCTTAGAGACAATGTTCCATTGGGAGATCATAAATCAATATTCTCAATTACATTGGATCCTGAAGCCTGTTTTGGAGAGCAGGTGAACATTCTTAGAGAAAAAAAAAAAAAAAAAAAACATTGAGGTCCCAAAGTGAAAACCTCTTTGAAACACTTTCTAACTAGAGAAAAAGTAAAGATAAAGGCTAGTCTAGTGGTGAAAAATTATTTCATGCACTATTAGATGGGGGTGTTAATTATTCTTCAAATTTAGACCAAATGAGCACCAATGATGATCTTGCCTATGGATCTGAGTTTAGTTTTATGTAATAACAAGTATTTGATCAAATTATTTAATTATTTTTTTATTTTTTTTGTCACATGGCTAGATCTCCCATTAGGGGACTTAGATTTATCATGCCTAGGAGACAATAAAGAGCATGTCCTAACAGAGGACCCTAATATAGTCCAATAGTTCAAGTTTTTGCCTAGTATCTTAAAAGATGGTTTGACCTTTTTAGTCAAAGATAGAATAGAGGTAAACATCAGGACTTCATTAGACTTGAAATGGATAAAATTAGGCATGTCCCTCACTAAGGAGGAATGTGAAGTATTTACAGCTCTATTGAGAGAATTTATAGATATCATCACATGGGCTTATTTTGACATGCTAGGTTTGGACCCCACCTTAGTTTTTCACCACCTTATCATCAATCCTGATGCCAAACTAGTGAAAAAAAAGCTATGTAAGATGCATCATCATCTTTCTATCTTGGTAAAGAAAGAGTTGGAAAAACTCTTAGAAGTAGGATGTATCTGGTCCATTAACTACTCATAATGGATATCTAATGTTGTACCTATTAGTTAAAATCATGAAGGAATCAAAATCTATATTGATTTCTAAGACATAAACAAAGCTTGTTCTAAGGATGACTTTCCATTACCTAATATTGACATGATCATCGACTCAACAATGGGTTATGAAATGCTTTCACTAATGGATGGCTTTTCAGGATACAACTAGACCAAAATAACACTAAAAGACCAACATAAAATAACATTCACCACTCAATGGGAAACATTTTGTTATCATGTAATTCCATTTGGTCTTAAAAATTCTAAAGATACATATCAAAGGGCCATGACTATCATTTTCCATGATATAATGCATGATATTATTAAAGACTATGTCAATGATATATTAGTAAAATCCAAGACTAGGGCTGACCATCTAGCAGTGCTATGTGGGATATTTGAAAGATTATAGGAGTAAAAAGCTGGAATCAATCAAAATAAATGTGTTTTTGGAGTAACCTTAGGTAAATTACTCAGCTTCATCATGTATCATAGAGGCATTGAAGTTGATCTAGCTAGAGTACATGCTATAACAAAGATGCTACCACTAACTAATTTGAAGAAACTCCATAGTTTATAGGGTAAGATCTAGTCAATCTGATGCTTCATCTCTCAGTTAGTATAAAAGTGTCATCCATTTACACATATTCTAAATAAGGGAGTTTCATTTCACTAAGATGATCATTGCCAAATAGATTTTCAACAACTCAAGGACTATCTAGTTAATCCACCTATTTTGCTACCTCCTATGCCATGAAGGTCATTCTTGTTGTATCTATCAGCTACCAATAATGCCATGGGGGAAATTTTAGCTCAACATGATAACAATGGAAAAGAGAATGAAATATAGTACTTAAGTTATACCTTGATCACATATAAACATAACTATGCACCTATTGAAAAATATTATCTAGCCATGGTATTTACAGCTCAAAATTTGTGCCATTACATGTTGAAAAATAAGACCATGGTCATTTCAAAAGTATATCCACTCAAGTATCTACTATCTAAAATATCTTTACAAGGTAGAATGGACAAATGGATCATGCTTCTTAGTGAGTTTGACATAGAGTATGTCAATCAGAAGGCAATGAAAATACAAGTCCTTATAGATCAACTTGCTGAAGAACCCCTTTAGACATAAAGCCACTCACATTTCATTTTCTTGATGAATCCATAATGACCATCATTGACACACCTCTTGAGGAGTAGCACTAGAAGCTATATTTTGATGGTTCATTTACTGCACATGGATCTAGTGTAGGCCTTTTATTTATTATACCATAAGGGGATCTAATCTCTAAATCATTTAGAATCAATTTTCCTTATACAAATAACATGGCTAAGAATGAAGTACTTGTTGTAGGAATTTGATAGGTAGTACACTAGAACATATCTCATCTCCAAGTTTATGGTGATTCTCAATTAATCATCAATTAGGTCACAAACCATTTCCAAACCAAAGATGACAAATTGGTTCCATATAAGGCTATGGTCGATACACTAAAATAAAAAATTACAAATATCAAATTTGAGCATATACCAAAGGCTAGTAATATAGCTATAAATGCCATGGCTACTATCATCTCTCTAATTTGAAAAATAGACAAAGCTAAAGAATATCAATTATTTGTTGAGAATTTGTTCACACCATCTCATGAACCTTCAACCATTGCAATGATTTGTGATATTGTTGGTTCTAATTCTATCTGGTACTCAGACCTTTACAACTACCTTCATGAACAAATTTTACCACCTAATCTATCTCAAAAACAAACCAAATCATTTATTCATAATTCTACTCATTATATTCTACTTGGATCCACCCTTTACCACCATAGTTTTGATGGAACTCTACTTCACTGTTTAACTTTTATAGAGTCTACACTAGCATTAAGAGAAGTTCATGATAGGGTATGCGAAAATCATTCTAGTGAGGTAGTTCTATCCAAAAATCTCTTTCATACTAGTTATTATTGGCCCATGATGGATGCAGATGTGGTTACATATGTAAAGAAGTGTGACAAATGTCAATGGCATGCTAATCTTATTCATGCCCTAGCATAAACTCTAAAAATGATGTTCAAACCATGGTTATTTTCTACATGGAGACTCAACTTCATCTAATGGCCATAAACATATCCTTACCACCACCAAAAATTTCACTAAGTGGGTTAAAGCTATACCCCTCACTTATGTGACTAGAAAGCAAATTTCCAAATTCATCTTCAACCATCTCATTTTTTGCTATGGTATCCCCTCTGACATTATATCCGATAATGGAAGATCATTCAAAAATAAAGATACGTACCAGCTATGCGCCAAATATAACATCACACAACATTTTTCTATAACATATTACCCTCAAGGTAATGGCCAAGCTGAAGCATCAAACAAAACCATTGTCAATATTCTTAAAAAGATTATCAATTATGATAGTCATGATTGGCACCTATAGATATAACCTGCCCTTTGTGTTAGGACTTGTTCCAAAGTCTTAACATTAGGTTAGATTTTTTGGTAGGTTAATAAATAATTATTTTTAATGGGGCATGCATCTTTTTAGTAAATACACACCCATAAAATAAAGTTACTTAGTTTTAGTTTTAGGTAGTTTTCATGTTTTGTGTTTATTAATTAGAACTACCGTATGGGTTGATTTCCCATAAATAGTTGGTTATAAGATTAGTTGGTTTTACCGATCATGGGTAAAATCTATATAATCTATGTTTGCAATGTAAAAAGGTTAACAGAGTAAAGGCACCCTTATGTACTTGGTTTTTTGAAAATTAATAAAATACTTGTGCACTCACACTAAGTGAGGACAAGGTTTAAATTATTTGATCAAGGAGTTATCAGTGGTATCAGAGCTTGGTTTTGTCTAGCACAGTGAATTTTGGGAGATTGGTGAATTGGAAAGAAGGCAAGGTGAAAAGTTTAACTCATGAGAAATCAAATGGCATGAAATAAGGTATGCCATATCAAGCAAATATTTTATTGGTTTAAATGTAATGTCAAAAGTTTGAAAAATTATTAAATTATTTTAAAATTTTCAAATATATTTGCATTTAAGCCTGTGTATTTCTCTTATAAGACCATCTGGTCAGTTTGGCCATTCAAGCTCCATTAAATTGTGTTCAAACTCCTCATCTAGCATTAAAAATGAATTTCTTAGCATTTAAATGTTATTAAATTCATTATTTTTTGGAAAAAACAAACTTTTAGGGCCTATTTGCATATTGAAAACCTCTATAATTTTCATCCATGGATGCTATTGTTGATTTCATTCATTATCAGCCCTTAATCTAAAAACACTTGCAAATCTAGTTAAAACCCCTATTTTTAATCCTCAAAAGAAAATATGGCATTTTTTTTATTTGTACAGCCAATGGTATGGCCTTACAATGCCCTGGCTAAAATTTGAAGCTATTTCCAGCAAACATACCTCAAAAAATTGTTAAACTCAACCAAAACCTGTTTAATACTACCTGTATGGATTTGTACAGCCTAAAGGAGTGAGAATAGGTGTAGAATAAATTATCAGGAGCTGCCATGGCATCCCAAGTATAAATGACACTAGAATAAAACTCAAGGAAATATTTTTTATGTTTCTAAAGTTTTGGATATCAAAAAATTTACCTTAAATGGGTCCCACATGAGAAGCTTAGCTGAGAAGGCTAAAAATGGAAAAGTCTTGGATTTATTTACATACATGTAATTTTTTTTCCCTCATAGACAAAATCCAACATAAGTACAAGTTTATGAGTATTATATTCTAAAAGTGCTCTTAGAGCAATTGGTTAAAGTCATTTTGTAAGAAGCTTGCAAAGAGGAGGTCAAGGGTTTAAATCCCTTATTTTTAGAAGAACTTGCTTTAGAATATACTTTTTTTAAAATGAATATTCCATTTTAAAGTTACTTTTTGTATGCCTTGAAAGTTGTGAAAAGCATACTTATTGTATAGTGTTTTTTTAAAAATCAAAAAAGGGGAATTAAATTCTATTTATTTTACATTGTTGTGGTGCTATAAAGGTATAATTAGTGGAATAAGGAAGTAATTTGTAAAAATAAGGCTGTAATCAATTTATTTTTGGTGAGGTTAAGTGCAATACCCATCAAAAATTCTTTTTTCCCTTTTTTTCTCTATGTGGAGGTTAAGTGAAAACCCCCATAGAAGCAGTGTTTTGTGCAGTGAGTGTGATATTTGTTTCATCTCTTTTGCATTTTGTCACACTTTTCTCTATTACACTTCCATTTATTTCAAGATGCTAAAAATTCAAAACTTGCTTTTAGATGGTGATAGATTAACAATTTCCAACTATTCTGATTCTAAACAATTGATGGAGGATTCACTAGTTTTTAATGAGTTATGGGATATTATCAAGAATGAAAATCCCACATTACCAATAAAATAGGATAAATTATATGTATTCAATTTTCATGATTATAAGGCCTTATCTCTCATTAAATGTTGTACTCATGATACTTATGCTCATATTAAAAATTCTCCTCATAGTTACACTGCATGGAAAACATTGTTAGATTTGTATGATAAGAAACCTAAGCATAAGAAGATAGATATTCATATGTAGTTATTTACTTTTTCACTAGATGAAGATGGGGATATGTGATAATATATGTCCAAGTTTTAAAATATCACTACAAAGTAAATTAAGGTTGGGTTTGGAAAACTAGATGATGACCTCATAGTCACTACTGCTTTGAAAGGACTACCTGGGTCCTATAAGAATTTTGTTGAAATGTTACATGTCTCTAAAAAGAACACAGGCATCACCTTTGATAAGTTAGCTAAGTTTATCATCCAACATGACCTCTCTCTACCCAATAAATCCAAGAAAACTAAATAAGCCCATGTTTTAGAGTAAAAGCCTAGTTCATCTTCATCTGTGCATCAAAACAATATAGGAAATAGTTATAGAGGGTGTCGAGGTTACAGAAGAGGTAGATATCAAAACAAAGGTAAGGGTCATTCAAATAACTAAAAATATAACCAATCACATTCACATAAAACAAGTGATTGAGGACATGGTCACAACTCATATAGGGGTAGATGTCGAGGTAGATCAGAAATTCAGTTTCATAGATGTGGAAAAATTTGTCACATTGCCTCACAATGTAGAATTCCTTTTGATAAAATTTAGAGGCCACAAAAAGTGACTAAGTATAACTTTGCTCAATATGCTGATCATGACTATGATGAGTCTAGTAATTTTTCCCATGAATCTACATTCACTACTTTGGGGCACATTGATTATATTGAATATGAGTCTAGAGATGAGCTCATAGATGTACGGTTTTTAGACACAAGAAAAACCAAACACATGACATTTAGGAGAGATTTATTTTGGTCTTTCAAGGAAGCTTCTCTTTATCTAGTTGCCTTGGTAGATAATTCTATGAATAAACCACTAGGACTTGGATCTATTCAGATTCTTCTTCTTAACAGGTCTATAAAATACTTGGAGGATGTTTGGTATGTTCCCACAGTGGAGAAACACTTACATTTTTTGGTAACTATTTGAAAGAAAGGTTATCAAATTGTGCTTGAAAATGGGCTAATTTACATCAATTCAATGAAAGATGATTATAAAATAATGTATACATGATATGAAGATGGAAACTTGGTTAGATTGCATTGTAAAGTGCTTCCTCCCACTATAGAACTTGTGGTAGTTATTGACACAGGTACAGGTACTATGTCTGCAAAGAAGTTATGGCATATCCACTATGGACATTTGAATATCCACTCTTTAGTGTATTTTTAGAGATATGGTATAGTGAGTGGGTTGCCCACTTTTCATAAAGATAGTATTCTTTGTGAGTCATGTGTTTTGGGCAACCAAAATTAGGAAAAATTTCCTAAACAGTCATCCTAGAGAGATAACAGGTGTTTGCAGTTAGTTCATAGTGATGCATGTGACATGAAAAAGTCATCCATTGGTGGGTGTAGATACTTTTTATTTTTTATTGATGACTTTTCTTAGATGACTTGGGTATTTTATATGAAAAATAAATCTAAAGTTTTCACTAATTTTGTTGATTGGTTACACTTAGTCAAAAAAGAAATAGGTTCACATTTGATCGCTCTTCATTCAGATAATGGAGGTGAGTATAACTCAAATGAATGTTTAGATTATTGTTGAGAACATGGCATTCATCGATAATATAGTAATGCTTATACTCCACAACAAAATGGAGTATCTAAATGGATGAATATAACTTTAGAGGGCACATCACATGCCATGTTGCACTATAAATAAATTGATGATAAGTTTTGGGTAGAAGCCATTGGTACTATAGTGTATGTGAGAAATAGGTCCCCCATAGTTGGAATTTTGGGACAAAATCCATAAGAGGCATGGTATGGGTTTAAATAAAAAGTTAAACACTTGAAAGTGTTTAGATGTCTTTATTTTTCTTTGGTTCCTATTAAACAAAGAACTAAGTTGGAACCACGAAGTCAAAGATGCATCTTTCTTGGTTATTTTGAAGATAAAAAGGGGTTTCATTTGCTTTCATAGGATACAATAAAATTCATAGTGAGTCGAGATGTAATATTTGATGAGTTTGGGACTTTGAACACTATAGAGATTGATTCTCAACTTGATAGATTAATGAGGAAAAAAGATAAGGGTTTAATAATGGGGATAACTCTTTGATGTTGTGGTATGAGACTCAAATTCCTTCAATTTCCTCTCCATCTATAATTTCACAAGTTGATGACTTAGAAATTGTTGAAAATTCTCTAAATCCCTGTTTGAATGATGCACATAATGAGAATTTTGGAGTCCCTAATTTGAATAATTTGACTAAGTATCCAAAATGGGTTCAAATTACTTTTTCTAAATTGAAAGTAGCTAAAGCTAGTTTAATAAGGCCTAGGAATTCTCAAAAATAGGTAAATTATGCTTTGGTTGTTACTACTTATTCCTTTGAGCCATCCACTTTTGAGGAGGTATCTACTAAACTTGTTTGACAATAGGTAATGAAAAGTGAGTATGATGCCATACTTAGCAATAATACATGGGTTTTAGTTGATCATGCTCCACTTGTTAAACCCATAGGATGTAAATGGGTTTATAGGACTAAGTAGAAATCCAATGGCTTTATTGATAAACATAAGGTAGGACTTGTTGCAAAAGGATATGCACAACAAGAAGGTATTGACTATGAGAAAAAATTTACACCAACTGCCAAATGGTACACTATTTATATGGTACTTTCCTTAGTAGCACAAAATGGTTGGAAAGTACATCAATTAGATGTTAAAAGTGATTTTTTAAATGGTGATTTATATGAAGAAGTATAAATGAAACAACCTCAGGGTTTTGAATAGGTGGGTGCCAAACACAAACTGTGTAAATTGATAAAAGCTTTGTATGGGCTCAAACAAGCACCTAGGGCTTGGTATGAGAAAATGGATTCATACTTAAAATCCATTGGTTTTCATCATAGTTAATTTGATGATACTCTCTATTTTCAAGTGTAGGGTAAAAAAATGGTGATACTTGTTCTCTATGTTGATGACTTGTTTATCACAGGTAATGATGAAAACCATAACAAATTTGTGAAGAATGAATTAAAATATGGGTTTGAGATGACAGATATTGGACTTATTCACTACTATCTAGGAATAGAGGTAACTCAAAAAGAGCATAGTATTTTCATTTCACATACTAAGTATATTTATGAGTTATTAGAAAGGTTTGGCATGAGTGATTTCAAACCTGCCCTCACTCCCATGGAAAGTAACTTAAAATTGTCTAAGGATGATAGAAGTGCTTTTTTTTATGGCACCACATACAGAACATTGGTGGGTATTTTGATATACTTTATGACTACCAGGCCCAATATTTCATTTTTAGTTGGAATTTTATCTAGGTTTATGCATGAGCCTAGAGAAATTCATTGGCATGTGAAAAAATGAGTACTTCATTACCTTCAGGGAATGAAAACATATGGCCTTGAATACCATTGCAACAAGAAATTCAAAATTTTTGGATATTGTGATGTATATTTTGGTACATGTGTGGATGACAGAGTGTCAACCATAGGATACACTATGCATATGGGTTCAACTAACATTGCTTGGTGTTGTAAGAAGTAGGATACCATGGAAAATTCATCAGTAGAATCATAGTATATTGTAGCATGGGATGCTTCTAGAGAAATTTTTTACCTACGTCGTATTCTTGAAGATCTTTAGGTTTCTTATTTTTCTCCTACATAGTTATACATTGATAATCAAAGTGCAATCAAGACGTCCAAGAATCTTGTGTTCCATGCCAAAACAAAACATATGGATGTCAAATAAAATTATATATGAATGTTGGTGGAAAAGAAATCTCTTGATCCAATATATTTCCCAACTACCAATTAGACATTTGACATCTTCACAAAACCCCTTGATAGAATCAAATTTGAAAAATTAAAAAAAATGCTTGGTATGTGTCCAAAGATCTGACTTTGGATCATAAATGGGTTTGTTATGACTTGTTCCAAAGTTTTAACATTAGGTTAGATTATTTGGTAAGTTTATAAATAATTATTGTTAATGGGGCATGCATATTTTTAGTAAAGACACCCCCATAAAATAAAGTTACTTGGTTTTAGTTTTAGGTAGTTTTCATGTTTTGTGTTTATTAATTAGAACTACCTTATGGGTTGATTTCTCATAAATAATTGGTTATAGGATTAGTTGGTTTTACCAGTCATGGGTAAAATATATATAATCTATGTTTGCAATATAAAAGGGTTAATGGAGTAAAGGCACCCTTATGTACTTGGTTTTTTGAAAATTAATAAAATACTTGTGCACTCGCACTAAGCGGGGACAAGGTTCAAATTATTTGATCAAGGAGTTATCACTTTGGGCATATCGTACCAATCATCATACCCCCATAGGATCCATTCCATATTCATTTGTTTATGTTATAGAAGCCATCCATCCCATTGAGGTTGAGTTGCCTTCACTATGCATATATTTTAAGCATGTCTTAGATGATCATGACTATCAAGTAGATTGCCTATAGGAGCTAGACCTACTTGATGAAAAATGCACTACATTAAATAATCTTTAAGAACATCAAAATTAACTCAAAGGCCACTACAATCAGCATGTCAAATATAAAACATTTAAACTTGGTGATCTCATTCTTAAAGAAAACCAAAAGAATACCATAGCTGAGAAGAAGCATAAAGGTAAATTCAAACCAAAATAGATAGGATCATTCATCATTAATATAGATTATAGATCAGGAGAATACAAGCTCACCACACCAGATAGAGATGAACTTCCTGAGTTGATCAATATTACTCACTTCAAGTGGTACTATGCTTGAGTGCTATGGTGTATTGTCTATAAGGACAATTTTAGTGGTGTCATTTTATCACTATTCTTATTTATGCAAATATCATTCTTATCCATCCTCTTAGTCATATTTTCTTTACATTTCTAATTTATCAACCAAATGTGTTCTAAATCCTAGCACATTTGACCTTGGTTTTTTGCCATTTATTATGCATTTTTAGCACTGAGGAATCTGATAAGTTTCATTAATTGTTTTCAAATACTTCAGATAGAAATCATATTTTAGAGTAGTATGATAGAATTTTTGGTAGTTACATCCTTTATTTGTTATTCCTTTCCTATTACTAGTATTGCTATTAATTATGACCACCTTTGGGAAAATTAATACCAATGATCCATGTCATTATGTCCTAGTTATAACCACCTATGGGAAAACTAGGGAAAATTTTGTTTATTGAGCCTTGACATTACAACTTGGCACTTCTTATGCCATACTATGACTTTTTACCAACTGTGCCCATTTTTTTTGAATTGACTATTACACTAGTCAAATTACTCTACTATAGGGATGGAACTATAGTGACTTTAAGTCTTACACTAGGACTATGTAGGTAACACTTGATACTTGTTGAGGTTAGCTTAGTCACCCTTTCCACCATGCTCTCACCATTTTATGAGCAACCTAAGTTTGAACACTCTCACTATTTTTTGAGCTTGAACCATTTAGTGTCTCATCATACTTGATCAAGTTGAGATACTTAAAAAATTACAAGAACATTTGTGAAATTGTTAGAAAAAATCAAAAACATTAACCATTTATTTGCCTTAAGGATTCTAGGAACCCTTATTAAGTTTTAAGAAAATCACTTGTTTCTTAGTCTTCCCATCCTTTTTGACTTTTTTCTCTCATGCACTTGCCATTTTACAAGACCATTCCTATTCTTCTATCACATCCATTCTATTTGTTTTCATCAATTATCACATTCTTCCTATTCCCTGGGAGAACTACATTTGGCCTAAAGTTTTTTATTAGATATTACATCCATGGAACTATGTAGGAAACATCCATTTTCTTAGTGCATATGGTGACATCTTATCCACCCCACTCCTTTTTCTTCTATTCACCTATTTTGTTCATTTGTTAAGTTGTCTCTTATTTTCTAGGACCAATGTTCATATGGTTTCTATTATGTTGTTTGTTTGTTTCCCTATTTATTTACTTTCAACACTATTTCCTTGATTCAGTTTATGTATATTCATTAGGTGATTCCTTTCCCACACCTATACTTGAATCCATCCACATTCATATGTTTACATTGTCATCATGGTTTATATCATTGGGGCACTATGTTCTATTGAGTATTGGATTTTGGGAGTCAGTCCTTATGATGTTATACCATAATGCCTACTGACATATGCTAATAAACCTTGGATTCAATAATTCTATTCAGTAATCATGGCATCAACATCTCTTTGGCACTAACATCCTGATTCAATCCCAATCATATCCCAAACAGAGTAATTAACCATAAAATAATTTCAACCTTTATTAGTTTGGATGACCATCTCCCTACTAGTAGGTTGTTCCAATTCATCATTACCATCTATGTTAATTTACCATCATAAATCATGTTTTTCATAATCAGGGTCCAATGATTATAACCACCTATGGAAAAATCATTGCACACCATCCCACTTACATTTCTTAATGATTATAACTGCCTTTGGGCAAATCATTGTGTTCTCACCAAATTTACTTTTCTCACCCAAATAGGGGCATGTCATTATCTTGTTTATGTTTCCTAACTGGGACAACTCCATCTTCTTAATGACTATAACCAACTTTGGGCAAATCATTATGTTATCATACCACATTACCACTATTAGGGTACAATGCTTATAACTACCTTTGGGAAAACCATTGTACACCATTCCACTTGCATTCTCAATGATTTTGACTAATTTTTTAAAATCATTGTGTTTTCACCCTATCATATTTTCTTTCTTTTGTCCCCTCATTTTTCTTCTTTCTTTTTGAGGAACCATTTGACATCCTGCTTGTGCCCACCATTCCCTTGAGGGAGCATCATACAGTTAGTCTATCATCATTTCAGTTGTAGGTATATATGATATTTTCATTCTTTGAGAAGATGTTACTATTATTATACATTTCAATGACTTCTCAAATAGGGGCAAACTATAGACACCTAAATCTAGCCACCAATAACCTCCGATCAATATTTTGACCAATTTCCACTAAAGTGCACAATTTGGCCTAAAAACACTAAATCACATTAAAAATTTTGAACTTAAAATATTCAAGTTCTGATTTTAGTTAGAGTATCATTAAATGGGGCAATGCAATTTATGGGCCATCTAACTTTGATTAAGTCATTTCAAGTCAAAATGCTAATTTTGCACTTGGGTGCTCTAGATTTCTATTTCCTATAGAATCTCGTACACAAGACATGTGCCTTTGTTATTTGGTATTGGTAACATCCTAAATGGGATAATGGATCCAACACATCTAACATTGACTTCCAATTCCAATCTATTCAAAATTTAGACCAATAACAAAGCATTTTGATCAATTTAAGTAATTTGTGCACAAAGTGATTAATCATACTTAAGAGATAATAAAACCAAATTAGAGCTTGTTTAATAATTCCATGGAAACTTGTTGAATACTTTTTTTAGAAATGAATATTTAATATCTACATCATCAGGTGAACTCATTTCTTGATAAGACATCCCTAAGCCATAAATGCCATAAATATTAGGATTCATGCCTCCCATGCCTCATCAATGCCCTCCATGCCTCTTAATTGATCCTCTATCTTAAATATTGATGATCCTATTTATGAATTTTAATTATAAAATTGGACTAATCCTTAGTGAGACATCTCAATCTTGATATGTATGGTTTAGGTTGATTTCACCCATTTGCAAAAATCTATAAATAGGAGGCCTTGCCACATGAATTTTAAGTCTTAATAATGCAAAATTATAATACACAAATGATTCCAAAAGCTATTGTAATTAGTGTTACCATGCCAAATTTATTTCAAGCCAATAAAATCCAAAGGTGTCAAGGAGAAGAGGATATAGCCAAGCCTCCTTTGATGAAGACTTCATGAGCACAAGCCGAGCAAGTAACTACTACAAAAGCATTTGGAGCATCCAAGGAAGGTGAAGGATTCTTATTTTTCCTTACTTTTTAGTTGTGTTTGTCATTTTTTTTTGTTATTAAGCTCACCCTAGTAATTAGGCATGAAGGTATTAGTGTAGTGTGTTGTTTGTCAATTTGAATTGTTTATTTTATCACTAACACAATACTAGTCTCCTCTTCTTAGTCAAATTCCTAGTTCACAATAACAACCACCTTTGGTAAAAATAGGCCAAAATCAATACCAATCATTGTTATTGATGTCAATTTAATAGAATCAATGTTGATTTAATCACAAGCCCCACTTTATCAAGGGACCAAAACACTAAAATAATTTTTCTAAACAATGTCTACTAGACCATTGTTCACCTATTAGAAAGCCACACTCCAACGTCAGCTCCTCAACATTCATCCAAAGGTCAAAAATAAACTCATGAATCTCTTAATTAAAACATATTTGGAGCATTGTGAAAGTAAGTACATTATGTTTTTTTAAGTAATTCTATATTTTTGCATTCTATAATATATTCTTTTTTATCACCCTTATCATTACTAAACCATCCTAAGCTATCTTAGATCCCATAAAACTAATCTTTAGGCTCATATTTTTAGATCTTTGTATATACTAACATTAATTGATATCGATCATGTATGATCGACACCGATCTCTATTAAAATTATTTTATGTCTAAAACCCAAACCTATTTCTGTTAACATCCATAAATTAATCTTAATCACCTATTTCCTAAACCATATATTTCACTTTTAGATGACATTATCTAGAGTTGTGTATTATGTAATAACCATTCATGATTTTCCTATAATATGCCAAACTTTCTTTTTTGACCAAAGTGACATTGATTTTAAATTAGGAGTGTGTAAAATTTTATTTTTACACACCCTAGAGGCCATTTCTAATCAGTTATAAGTCATATAAAAAAAATAAAAATTAGTTTAACCTTATTGGCATGTTCATTTTGCTAATATAAATGGAAAGGATGTAGATTAATTTAATTTATTTAAATTTCATATTTGTATCATTACATGCATATTGTAATTTCCTTTACTATTTGTATCTTCTTAAGTTCATCATAAAGTGTGTTGACGTTCTTATTAGGAAGTGTACCACTTCCTGTGACTAGTCTAGCACCAGGTAGACAACTAATATATCCTATTAATCAATTTTTACAATCTTTCTCTTATGTGTAGGTAGTACTTCATAGCCAAAAAGGAGATCCCACATTTACTAGATCAATGGTACATAATCTTTAAAATCACAAGTAAGCCATAAAACCCTATATTTCAATTTAAGTTTTTAGTAGTCAATTTTATAAAAGAACAAAAGAAAACTACATAAACAATTTGCCATGCCTAGTGGGACCCTTTTTGAGCCTCATCATTATTGATTATTTTTTATAGTTTTGTTTGTTTTATTTCCTTTAGTAAATTTTTTTCCATGTGTTCATTAAAAGTAACACACACACACACACACACACACACACACACACACACACACACACACACACACACATATTATTTTTTTCAATTTGCATGTTTAAGAAAACACATATAGTGTAATTAAGAAGATTAATTCACCATATTATGTGTACTCCTTTCCAAACACTATTTATTCATGATAATATTAAAATTGGATATCAAACAAATCCTACATAGGTGGACCCACTTAGATTTAATCACCAATGGGAAAGTTGACTTGGTGTTTTGACTAAGTATAAACCATTGATTGGTAGTATAAAGGCTAAATTACCAACACCCTTATTACTATGGGGTCATGAAGTGAGGGGCTATGCCCCATTACCAAGCCACATACTACCACCAACACAAATACCTTTGTGTATATCAAGGATTCCATCTTTAAACAAACCCAAAACCAAATTTAGCTTACCACTTCTTAGCACATTTGTTAACCCAACACCCCATCACATTCTAAAAGCTTATTTCTTTATAAAAGTAAAAATAATTAAGTTTAAATAGAGTGTGTGTTTTATACTCACTAAAATGAGATAAGAAAAATAAGTTATGTGTTTTTACATTTATCTTTTGTTTTTATTATTATTTTACTACATGGTTATAAATTGACAATAGTCACAGAGACAAAAATAATCACCACATTCATATTCCTCAATGTAATATTCACCAAGCCCCCTACCTCTCCTGAATCTATCCGGGATGGTCTCCTTCAATTTTACCCTCAATTTGATCCTAATTTTAAAAATTTATTATTTAACAATCTGATTTCCCTAAGTCATTGCCTTACCATATGATCCATATAAATTCCTACTTCTCCTCACATTCAACACCCCCAATTTTTCTACACATGTCCCCCAAAAAATTTGAAGGGTACACAGTGTCCATGATTTCCTCATTTGTCAACCCACCACCACCAATAGATTCCAATACTAAAATGACACAACCTCTATATATGCAATCACTATTATTATCTATTATCCCCATTACAACCATTATTTAAACTTAAAAAAATCACTACACCTTAACTTATAGCCAACCAACCACCCTCTCCCATAATTAAAAATTTATTAATATTTATCGTGAAGACTCTCTCTTTGATATAAACTTATGTAACATATATTCCCAAACATATCACCCAACCTCAAACATACACATAAAAAATCCCTCTAAGTCAAACACTCCAACAAAAAATACCTATATCTACTCAATACTAGATTCCAACATATCTCCTTGTGACTACTTATCATAACCTATCCCAACAATAAATCATTCCCCTAATATTCCCATAGTATGTAGCTACATTTCAACTAACCATTACTAATTCCATCAGCTATGTCATCATGGGTTATAAGGTAACATGCCTACCTAAATGCCCTAATATGTTGTTGGGTGTCTTATTTTGAAACATTGTAAACTTGGGAAGTTTCTATTGTTCTAGATATGGCTTGATTAGGATGATGACATTAATAGGTTCATTACATATTTATTCATATATAAGCATGTTATTTTTCCCAAAGGATAAATATTATATGTTTTCCATCCTATCCATTTGGATGCACATGAGATCAAGCTAAGCATTATATTGAGGGATACCTATTAAAACATTTTATTGAAAATATTGATGAGGAAGAAAAGTTATTTCATATCCACTCCTAAATTTTCTTCCTCCTTATCAATATTTTCAATAAAATGTTTTAAGAGGTATTCCTCAATATAATGCTTAGCTTGATCTCATGCGCATCCTCATGGATAGGATGGAAAACATAGAATATTTTTCCTTTAGGAAAAAGGACATGATTATGTATGAAAAAATATGAAATGAACCTACTAACCTCATCATCCTAATCAAGCCATATCGAGAACAATGTAAACTTCCCAAGTTTACAAAGTTTTAAAATAATTAATACACCCAACAACATATTAGGGCATTTAGGTAGGCATGTTACCTTATAACCCATGATGACATCCTTTTCTTGAGTACCTTCTCTATGTCACTTGTAGGTACATCTATAGATTTATATATTTCTACCCCCAACACTCTATATTATACTTTAGGAAATTATCTCATATTTTCTTAGAACATTTTTTGATTAATATAGAAATGAAAATAACCATCACCGAACTCTATGCCATTAGGTAATTTAAAGATGAATCTATTGCATATTAACATTCTCCCTTCCTCAAATTTAATTTATTGATTTATTTTCAAGCATATTTTCAAAACATATCTCATCGACACTCCAAGTTTAATCATTTAAAACCTTTGATGAAGTCTTTACCATGGCCTGTAAGCTAGAAATCTGAGCTTTAGAAGAAGGGAAAGTTAAATTACAAAATAAAAAATTTAAAATTGAATATTCTAAAGGGACAAAAAATCTTAAGACAAAAGGAAAAAATAATGATATTATCCTAAAGTTATCTTATCCATCCATGACAAACCAATCAAGTTCTTCCCAAACACAACCATATAAAAACTTAACATGATTTCCACTTAGGCAATACATGCCTTTGGGGGAATATTATGTTTTTATTTTAGATAACTATTAAAAGTAGTAGTTATTGAATTCCCTCTAATAATTCATGTTTATGACTCCTAATATAAACCTAATTGGTGTAACTAAAGTGATTTTTTCACTTGCCATCATGTACCTAGTCACAATATCAATAGATGTTATTTCAAAAGCCTAGTCTAGAACATCATTGATCGAGGGGAGTTGTAGTTGGATAATACAAATGATTAAAATCAATACATTAAAATATTTATTTAGATATTAAAAAATATATATATTAATCTAATTTTTTACAAATAAATATGGGAGGAACCCTAGATTAGGATTCCCATGTAATAAATACTATCCATGATCAACTTTTACCTAAAGAAGTTGATAATACACCTAAATCATTTTCTATAGTAAAAATAATATTGGATATTATTATAAGAGATAATTTTGAACCATTTTAACCATCTAAACCCATCTCTACCATCCACTTAATCCTTCCCAATCTCATTACATGCAATCCTTAAAAAGGAAGGGTCATCCAAACACACTGAAAGTTAGCCACAAAAAGTGGAAGATAAAAAAAGTTACTCTAACCACATGGGATAATTGATTTGGTATGTTGAATGGTAAAGATTTATAAAACCCACCTATAAGTCTTGAATTCCCCCAAATTCTAAAAATTAGGATCCTTATAAAAGTACATGTGCAAAATCTAACCATTCTCAAAAGGGGGAAATGACTATGCCCTAAGGACAAAATAAGCCATCTATATTAGGAGCCTATCCTTACTCTAAACATAAGATCATAACTAGAAAATTATCTCTCAAGGTATATAAGCAAACCTAAAAACCTATGCCCATACTACCAACACCAATACCTCATATTAATCATGTAGACTATTATTATCCCTACAACTTAAATCAAATACCCTTACCACCCATTAAAACCAATCATACCACCAACACAAAATGGAAAGTACATAAGTAAAAACAATCTAAAAATTGATACCCCAAAAGATGACAAAACCACATCAATATCCTTTATGAGGATCTTATTCCTCCATCATCGATCAACTTATAAAAACTTACCTTATCAAATTACTTCCTATCAAACCAATAAATACATGTATCTAAAAACCAAAATGGTATAGGGAAAACAAGTTTTATGTTAAGCATATGATACTTGGCCATGAAACTAAAATATGCAATGCTCTCAAAGTCACAATACATAATCTTGTAGATGAAGATGATCTCTTAATTTTGTAACCTTGCCCTAATCCCCTCTTTGACCCACACACTAAAATATAACCATTCTTGAGACTAACATAGAAATTACGTTAAATTATCTATATGGAAAATAAATAAAAATCATAAAAAAGCATGATTAATAGTATCAACTGTCCCTAATCAACTTGTTTCTAACTTCCCCTTTGGGCATTCAAGTATTAATAACTTGGGAACTTAGATAAGTCCCCCACTATTTCAAATTGATATGATAAACACAACCACATGATCTCAAATCTAGGCCACCAAAACCAAAAACCAAAAAAGTTTAAAGTTTCCATAGCCAAAGCCCCTATCCTAACCACCAAAACCTTTATACACTTGACTAGAAAACCAAAAATCTCCATTTTAGGGACAACACAAAAAAATAGTTCCTCAAAACTCATACAAATATCAGTTTTGAAGTAACTCCATCAAATCCTAGTAAAGATTTCCCTATATGAACTCATTGAAAATTTCCCACAACATCTTCAAGTAATGATAAAATCATTTTAGTCCATCCAAATGTAACCCTATAAACCCCACCCTCTAATGACATTCATTGGAGCTTTATAGATGGCTTCATCTATCATTTTTAATGATTCAAAAATAGTTCCATTACCATCTAAAGACTAGCCCCTACCCCTATTTGTCACTGCTCAAATTAATCAAATTCAGATCAAAAGAGTTATGATTAACAATATGGATAGCATTAACATTATATCTTCACATGAATTTAAGCAACTACAACTTCCAAAAATGGTTGTGGCCTAATCGATATCCCTCTTGCAAGCTTTCAATGATACAATATCTCCTAATCTAGGAAACATTATTCTCCCTATCTAGATAGTTTTTTGTATCCTTCACAAGTTATTTTATTTTATAGAGGTAAATTTTCAATATAATATTCTCTTAGGATGTCCTTAGACCTGCACTATGTATTATGTTACATTTACCTTGCATTGATACATTAAATATGAATACAAGGTCCAAGTCCCTATTATCCTAGTTGATCCTCATCCATTAAAAACCTTCAACATAACATTTCAACTTAATTATGTTCTAATTCCTATAAAAAATTTAAACCCATCACCATCATCTAACAAAGAATCAACTAGTTAGACAATCCCTTCATCGTGAATCTCTAATAAGAGTTCCCTTGACTCCATATACTAAAAACTATCGATAGGAGAGTATCATTTATTGAAACTTAACACCTTTCCTTTTCCTTAAGAGTATGGGCACCTAGATAAATAGTGTAACTATCATACTAACCTTAAATATGTTATTTCCTTTGATCATTTTTTCCTCTAGACTCATTTAATCTATGGATGGATGGATCGATCCTCCTCATTTATTGATGTCCAGTCTCATGCCAAATCACTCTCCTTGAGTTTATTGTTCATTTAAAAACCAATTTTTCCTCTAATGTACTTAAGATGATGCACATGGAAAGGCTTTGGTATGGGATGTTATGAGCGGAGACTACACGACATCATACTAGAATATTTTAGGAAACCCCATGAAAAACATGGGCTTGGGTTTAATAAAAATATTGAATCTATTCTTGAATTCACCCCTTTATCTAATCCTAAAGATAATATCATAGTGTCACCATCTAATGTTCCCCTAAAAGAGATGATGTCATTTTCATCCACTAAACTTTTATTTAGTCGGTATTTTTGAATTAGGACCTATCACATATCCTAATAATGGAGAAACTAAATCCATTCCCATTACCTACCATAATATGATAGAAGTGTATTCTCTTACCATCCTCATTCTTTAGTGTCAAGATTATCATTATATCTTAAACTTAGGAGTAGAAAACTCACACTCTACACAATTCTCTATTGGCTAAAATGTTTAGTTTGTTGAATGAAGCTATCATAAACATTAACATAGTGTCTAAGGATGCCCCACACATTGTTAAAACTAGTAAATATTTAAACCATCAAGAGCATCAAGACTTCAACACATTATTATCAAACCATAGGATGCTTTTTCTTGGTCATATAGAGACATCATAGGTATCGACCTTGCTACATCAATCACAATATTATCACCATCCCTAAAGCCAAATGGGCAAATAAAAAATTATAAAATATGCATCATCATGTTATGATCTTAGTGAAAGAAAAACTACAATGCCTATTATTCATTAATTTAATTTAGAAAATCAATTATCCTTGATGTGTGTCCAATATTGTGCCTATCACAAATTACATAGGGGGTCTTTGTATTTGTACCAAATTTTGAGACCTCAACCTCACTTTTCCTAAAGACAACTTTTAGTTTCCTAACATCGATAAATAGGTGGACCTAAAAAATGGTCATGAAATTTTCTCACTTATGGATAGATTTCATGGATATAATCAAATATTTATCACCCCATAAGACTATCATATGACTTAATTTATTAACCCCTAGCGGAATCTTTACTATAAGGTTATGCTTTTCAACCTAAAGAATGTAGGAGCCACTTATCATAGAACTGTGACTTATATTTTTCATGATATAATCCCAAATTTTTTGAATATTATGTGGATGACCTTATCGACAAGTCAAAGTTCCAAAAATACCATCTCTCTATTCTTAACATAATATTTTACCTCTTCATCCAATTTCATGTCTATCTCAACTCTAAAAAGTGTGTTTTTAGAGTCTTTCCTGATAAGCTCCTAGGTTTTATCATCTCCATCCATAGTATAGAGGTTGATCTTGCTAAGATAAGGTATATTATAGTGTAGAAACTAAAAATTTTCACCCTATAATTTTAAATGTTGAAAACACCCATAGACTACCAAGGACCTCCTTAGGGTCAATTTTACACTTTAAACCACTAATCGATACCAACTATAGTCAATTTATGAAAATTTAGATTAACGTATATTTTACTCACCTTTTTACCTTCACCCTTGATTGTCGATAGTCAGGATGATAGTCGATGGTCACCTTGACCATCGATGGTTAGGGTGCACCTCCTTAAACAAAGTCATGCAAACCACCCACTTCATTTTTCTATATATAAGTTGTCTAAATCCTATTGAGATCCTTTACATAGATATTTTATAATTAGACATCCCAGTTAAACCTTGACTTCCACCTCTTGCTCATACCTATAATAAGAGAGGATCTAGGAGGTGAAATGTATCTACAATTGTTATCAAGAGCTTGTGCATCTAGGAGTTTATTTTTTATAGGTCAATCACCATCAATAATCTAGAAATCCAACAACCATATTAGAGAGATGACTTACCACCATCTCTCCATCAATTTCCCAACTACCATTAGTCTATCAAAATCAAGCTAGATTTCATGAATAGATCAACTACCCCAACCATTTCCCAATCAACTTCTAGTAAGACAAGTACTTGTTTCTCAAAATTCATTTACTTTATTTCCATTTCATAATCAACTCAGGTCTTACCCACCTCTTGGAATCCATCTTTTAGATCTCATAAATCAACTCTTTTACCAACCTAGCTCTTCACATAGTAACCATTGATGGTTGACTCAACCATTGATATTCTATCCAACCATTGACAATCACCTTGACCAGCGATGGTCACTATGGTAATGAAAACTAGAAAGTTAACTTCACCTACCTACACCTAATCAAACCTAATTTTCTATGTTCCAACCTATTCATAGACCCATTTTTGATTTTATGAAGTGTACCCCAACCCTATAACACTAGTATTAATTAGATTAATCACTATTTTAATCAGTTCTAACATATTTTTTAGTAATCATTCTTGTGTTTAGTTTTAGTAACTTTTGATCTATTGATGCAAGTACCTATTATTCTATTTTGTGAACTTAATTGTTTAAAATGCGTGGATTGATAGCCCCTAAAAATGCTCTCACTTCTAGGATCTATCTATCATTAGGAAATCCACTCAACTATCTATCTAACAAAAAATTTTGCTTTAGTTTTTTCTTATCTGCAAGTCATCCTCCCAAGCCAAAGAGGAGCTCTTCACAATATTCTAATTTCAATGCATACACTATCAATCAGGTTTTTCAATCATAACCTATTTGGTTTCTTCTTTTCCCTCTTTCTCATGATAAACAAGAAATTCATTTAAACATTATGGCATGCCTGGTGGGACCCTTGTGTCTCTACTTGGGTTCTTTTTTGCTTGCATTCTCTTTATTCTATACTCATTAACAGAATCAAAAGTTTCATTTTGACTTAAAATAAAATGCATACATTGACTACTTGAAAGTTTAGTTCACATAATTTAACTTAAAAGGCAAAGTAATCTATCATAGCTTCAATCTTTGTTGCACACACTCAACCAAACCAATTTCACAAATTGAACATCAAATAAACTTGAAACAAAGGCTGACTAGGATTTCATCACCTAGCAATAAACTTATCCTTTCCTAACGATCCTACTTGGAGGTAATTACCAAGGGGAGGACCAAATAAACTCTCTAGTTGAGTATAATCTCTAGATATCGATATATATTAGCTATGCACCTGACACACTTATCACTATATTGTGTGAAGTGAGGGGGTAAGCCCCAATACCAAGACACATATTAATTCTAATAAATATTCTTTTTGAGAAACTAAACATAACCTTAAACCAACCTTAGACTTCCTTTTTAATTCCTGATCTACAAACCAATTTTAGTCACACATCTTAAGTTATAAGCCAAAAGTGAGATTAATTAAAACTCTAGGGTTTAAGGTATCCTCTAGAATGTGATTTGATTTCTTTGATATTTTCTTGTCTTCTCTTTGCTTGAGTAGTAATGTTGTTTGTGATTTTTATCTCTCTTATCTCATATGGTTCTCACTTATCAACAATGAAGAGACCTTGTGGAGCAAAACTTATCACCAAGACAACCTACCTCTTCTACCTCTTCATCCATAGACTACATTTCTGAACTAAAAGACTCCCCTCACCCCTTGGGAAGTATGACCTTCCCTTAGGAGGTTCCTCAGGGAGATGTAGATTTTACCACTTTCTTACATAATAATCCCATGGCCTTGCAACATTATCTTACAAGCAAATCTTATCATATCCTGACTTTAGCTCCATCTATAGATCAACCTTATAGCATGACTCCCCATCTCATAGGGAGTATCTTCATTTTCATGGTTACTACTCAACCATTGAATGCCTAAACTTCCTCATCAACCAACAACCCCTTTGAGATTACCATTAAAAACTAACTCAAACTACCACTACCCTTATACCTTCTAATCCTACCAACCATTCCACTATAATAAGAGTGTCTACCTATAGCACTACCAACCTTCCCTTATCTACCTCCAACACATCAACCACTACTCCAATTTAAATAATTATGGTGTCCATACCCCTTACCCTACCACTGATTAGCATGAGGGTCACCACCCTTCCATCTGTCACCAACCCAATTACCACTCCTATCCAACAAGCACCCCTTAGACCAACCTTTAACTACATCCATAATTAGCAAGGGCATGTACCCATCACCTAACAACCTATCTATACCTACCCTTATGTATCCTCCACCAACCATTGACATCCACTTACCCATATGTGGCAGCCTCCCAACCTTCTACCCACTATCATCATGTCTCTCAACCACCACAATAGTATGCATCTTATAACCATTTAGGTGCACAACCCTAAGCTAACCTAATAAATATGATTATGGATAGATGACCACCTTAAATTAATCCATTTAAGGTGCTCACAACATCTTGTTATATGATCAAATTTGTAATGAACCTATCCATTCATCCATACCTATTAGGCCATATCCTCCCCAACGAGAACTTCCAAAGTTATCCAAATTTCAAAGTAAAGAGGATCCCCAATAAAACCTTTAGGTAATTTAGGAATTATTGATATCTCATCACCTATGATGATGCCCTTTTTCTCCACACCTTCCCCCTATCTCTAGCTAGTCTAGCATTGGATTGGTATAGTGCCATACCTAACCACTCCCTTTTCTCTTTCACCCAACTAGCTCAAACCATCTTAGACCACTTTTTGATCAATATATCCAATAAATTTTATTTCACTAACCTCTAATATATCTATTAGTTTGAGGATGAATCCATAGATGATTTTATGGCTCATTGGAGGATCCTTATTAACCAAATTTCCTTTTCCTTACCTCAACCCAAACTCATATAGCTCTTTACTCAGGCATGTGACAATCATATATCCTTCACACTATGTGTCTAAATCTTCTAAACCTTTGATGAAGATTTTACCATGGCCCATAAGTTAGATAATTAAGCCATCAATAAAGGAAATGTAAAGCTTAAAAATAAGAACTCAACCTATATAACCAATGAGGCTTCTTTAGCTAAGTCAATCAAATAGTCCAATACCAACACCAAGACCAAGGGAACGATGAATATGGTTATCCTAAAAGCCACCTCTCCACCTTATATCAACCAATATAATTCTTATAGTTCCTTAAATTAAAACCCAAGGAACCAAACCCAGAACAACCAAAAGTAATTCACTCTACTTGGAGAATCCTATGCTTCCATCATGGAGAAGTTATTGGAAGCCAATATCATTCAAATTCCACCTATCAAGCCACCCCAAAAATTTGACTCCACTCATCTCACACATAGTTGGTATAATGAGAATGATTTGTGTGCCTTCCACTAAGTGATAAGGCATTATATCAGTAGGTAAAATACTTTCAAGAGCCTTGTCCAATCCCTCATTGACAATGAGGAGCTTATATTGGACAACCCCAACATACCATCAAACCAAGCCCTTGATATATTTAGGCAACCCTTTCCAAACCATGCTCCTACCAAAAAAAAGAGCAATAATGTCAATTGTTCTCATGATACCCATAAAAGTAACATAGTTATTGACACACTCATTGTTAAAGGTCCTATAGAATAACCCATTTATCTCTCACCCTCTCCACTTATTGTGGTATCAAAGTTACCTTCCCTTCCTTTAAATACCCAAACTAAGGAAACACAATATTATCTCCCTCTACTTATTGAGGTAATAGAGCCACTATCTACCCTTTTAACTAATATAGTAGAACAACCAACCATCACCACCCTATTGTTACCTTCATCTACTTAACAACCTACTCCCCCTTCGAAAATCATTCCCAAGAAGGAAATCCCCATGTCTACTCCTCACTAAGGAAATGTCTATCAAAACATTGCATCCTTTGATTGAGGAAGAGGATGAGGTTACCATCCCTATGTCTCCACCTAGGGGCCTATCTTTTAGGTCTACCATTCAAGGAATTAAGCTAACCTACAAACCATTCTCTAGGCTAGTGTAAAAATTGGAGTTTATCTCCAACCTTGACATGGATCAAACCACATTTTGGAACTAATTAGGGATAACTTCTATCACCAAGAAAGATGCTTCAATCATACCTTTAGTATGCTAACCCACCAATTCTACTACCCAAACTTATACCTTATCAACCACACCCATTACAATCATTACCAATTCCATGAACCTTCAATCACTCAAGACACCTAAACCCTAAGCAACCTAATCACCTTCTCCAACCAAGTCAACCAAGCCGATCAATATCCTTGGTATCTTCTCTACACCAAGCCTTAGTCACCCATCTATGAAATTAGACCTAACCTCTTTGAACCCACAAAACAATGCCAAACCAAAGCAACCAAAGAGGTAGAACCACAAAAAAGGTCAAAAGGATCAAATTTTTTCTCCCTCAACATTTCCCTCTATTTTGGGGCCTTACCCCTCTACCTTAAGAAGGAATTCAATTATCTCTACCAAAATCCCTTCACCTCTTTTAGTTACACCTTCATAGTTGTTATCTAATGCACCTCTTTTCACCTCACCAATGATACCTAAGCTTCCTACTTTTTGATTTTCCACCTCTATATCATCAACCTCCTTGCCTCAATAAAAGCCATCAACTAGACATACCACCCTACCCAGAACACCTACCACCAGACCTATTTCCAAGTAACCTCCTAACTCAACCATTAAATCAAAGACCACTAAAGCATTACCATCTTTGGCTGAATCATATTCAACCATTTTATAGAGGTTATTACAAACCTCTTTTTTATCTCTACCTCCCATCAAACCCTTTGACCCTCTAGATTCTAAACCTATCTAATATAATGACCACCATATATGTTTTTGACATAGGACACTCGACTATGATATGGAGAACTATAAATCTATCCAAACCATATTCCACTAACTTTATAATGAGGATGATTTATTAATATACAAGCATCCTATTAGCCCCATATCAATCTAACCACAAACCATACCTACCTAATACTCACCCACTCCTCCACTCTCACCTTGAAGTGAAGATGAATCTAACCAATCCTCTAGATCAACCTCTACTTCTATCCATACTATCAATGTGGTCATACAATCAAAATAAAAGAATAAGGAGAAGGCTAAGGTGTCCATTCCTTAGACATATTATTTCTCAAAATCCCAACCAACATACACCCAAACATATCCATCTTTAACCAAACCTAAAGTTTATATTTTATGTGCCTCCTAATCTAACCCCTCAAAATCCATCAAGAGAGTTATTCTCAAATAACTTCATCAGACCCAAGTGAAGATGATATTGTATGAGATAATATCTACCTCTCCCCATCATCACCAAGCACTAATAGAGGATTTACACTCCATTGATGTCCAACCCAAGGATCCCCAACCTCTAGTATCCTTTGTTAGTTCACTTCAAATTTATAACCTTATTACCTTCAAGGATTCAAAAATACCTTCTATCCATCTTAAGGACCCAGATCCTCCTCTCTTTATCACTACCTACATCAACCAAACCAATATCAAATGGGCCATGATTGATGGGGGAGATAACATTAACATCCTTTCCTCTCATGCATATAACTAGCTCAACTTTCTAGATGATGTCATGTCTAACTATTTAGATATGCTTCATTATTTTAATGATACTATAGCCACTACCTTGGGGACTATTGTCTTCCATATCTGTTTAGGACCTTGTACACTCCCCAAACTCTTCTATGTTGTATAAATTGAATTTTAATACATCTTATTGGGATGACCTTGGATTTTCTCCATGGGTTACATTCCTTATACCCTCCACCACTATATTAATTTTGAGCATGAAGGCTAGGTCATCACCATCTAGGTTGATCCAAGTCCTTTCTCAACATGCAACATGACCTGTCATCGTAACAATGTCCTCATAACTCCATCTAGCACACCCTTAATGGCTAAAATGCAATGTCTAACCACCAAAGTGGATATCATATCCCCTTACACTAATGAGACATCAACTAGTTACTCTATCACTTTAGACCAAATTCCTACCATAGACAATCTAGAATTAATGTCCCATCACCTTTCATTGGGAGAGTATTGCCTTTTATCACTTGATGCTTTCCATACTCCTTATGAGTATGGGCAACTTACCAACTAGCTAGGATATGAACCCAATGTTAGGACTATTATGACCTTCATACCTCCCCACCATTAGACCCATTTTTTCTATGGAGGACTCGATAAACCCCTTAGTGCTTCTACCACCTCTTTGCCACCTTTATCATTCATTGTTATTTTCTCTTACCTAGACAAGCCAAACTTTGCCAAGACATACATTCATTAGTGTGCTTGAAAATTCTTTAGTATTTGGAAATATGAGCATGGCCCACATAAATTGGTCACCATCAAAACTAGTTAGCCACACTAGAATCATAGACTTGGTTTCATCTTGCCTAACAATAAGAAAGTGAAACAACCTGTCATTACCATTATTTAGAAAGCTATCCCTCCTCACCAACCTCACCTCCACTTGTGTGTGAGGATGATGACATCATCCCACCTAACTTTTTTTCATCAACATAATCAACTTTAGACCCTTAACTTATTAGAAAGAGGGGGAGGCTATAACCATCCCTTTGACCCATCCTAAAATAATAGGAGATGACTCTCCTACCATTGACACAATTCATTATCAGGATGATGATTCTATTCTCACCTATCTTGGTGCCTCAAATTCTTCAATCTACAAATCCCTTTCTCCTAATTCTTTGACCACATTGAATGAATCCACCATGGATATCAACTTGGGTACTCCAAACAACCCTTACATTATAAAAATTAGCTTAATCATTGACCACTAAGGAATGTCAAGACTCTCCCTCTTTCCTCCAAGACCAAAACATAGGCTTTTATTAGTCTTATAGTGACATTCCTAGAATTAAACCCATCATTTCTACTCATAATATATTCACTCACCATGATGCCAAACCTATAAAACACAATCTTTGATGCATACATCCCCACATAGTCCTTATCATCAAAGAAGATCTTCAATGTCTTCTATCTATCAACTTTATTCAACCCATTAACTACCCCTAATGGGTCTTGAATGTGGTACCTATCACCAAATACATAAGGAGAATATGCATTTTTGTGTAATTTTGTGACCTCAAACATACTTACCCCAAAGATGAATTTCCCTTACCTAGTATCAACCAGGTTTTTGATCTTACATCTAGCCACAAGATGTTATCTCTCATAGATGGCTTATTGGATTACAATCAAATCCTAATTTCACTCAAATATCAACACAAGACCACCTTTACCACCTCTTGGGGAACCTTTTGGTATAGAGTTATGCCTCTCAGGATAAAGAATGTTAGTGTAACTTACCAACATGACATGACTTATATCTTCCATGACCTTATCCATAAGATACGAATGGACTATGTGGATGACCTTCTTAGAAAATCCAAACTCTAAAAAGATCACTTGGCCATTCTTAAGATCATCTTTGAACACCTTATCCATTACCATGTCTGTATTAACCCTAAAAAGTGCATTTTGGGGGTCTTATTGAGAAATCTTCTTGTTTTTATTATCTCACTTCATGAAATCAAAGTTGATATTACCAAAATCAAAGAAATCCTAGACATGCTTCTCCCAACCAATCTTAATCATCTTCATAGCTTGCATGGGAAACTATAATCCATTCATCATTTCATTTCCTAACTTTTAGATTAGTGCCAACCTTTCCCCCACCTTCTAAACAATTAAGTCTCTTTCAAGTGGAATAGTGATTATTAAAATGCCTTTGATTCCCTCAAACATTACCTTTTATCACCACCTTTCCTCACCCCTCCCAAGATGATCAACCTTTTTACCTTTATATATCTTCCATTGACCATTCCCTAAGGGCAATACTAGCCCACAATGATGAATAACATAGAGAGCAAGTCGTATATGACATTAGTCACTCACATGTAGAGTATGAGACTTAGTATACCCATAATGAGAAACTTTTCTTAGCCTTAGTCTTCATGGCTACCAAAATTTGCCACTACCTTCTTAACCAAAAAAACTATATCATAACCAATACGGACCCTCCAAGTACATGCAGTCCAAACCTTACCAAAACTAGTGTATGGGAAAGTGGCTCAAGCTCTTAGATTAATTTGACCTTGATTTTCTCTAGTAAAAGTTAATTAAGGGTCAAGTCATTGTCAACAAATTTTCTAAAGCACTTTTATCTTACAAATAACGTCCTCCTCTTGAGTTTCCTGATGAGTCTATTATGGCCCTCTATCAAGTGGATTTCTCGTATCAAGTCACCATGTTATTTGACAAATCAAAGTGTCAACATGGTGGGGGAGAAGTTATCATCCTTATCCCCTTTGTTATTGATCCTCTATCTCTATCCTTCAAGCTTGATTTTGAATGTAAAAACAACATGGCTAAGTACAAAGCCCTAATAATAAGCCTCTAGACTGTCTTAGCCCTAGGAGTCAAAATAATCAATATCTTTAGGGACTCCTAGATTATGGTTAATAAAGTCAAAAACTCTTACTAGTGTAAGAATGATGTTTTTTAGTATTACAAATAACTAGTTGACAAACTCTTAGCATCATTTGAGCATTACCTCATCTAGTTACCCCATGATCTACCAACAAGTTCACTGACACCATAAACTCCCTTGACTCTCATATACCATCCATACCCTCAAACTCTAAGGTATCTATCATTATCCATATACTTACCCAACCATCTTATGTCATACCAATTTCTCCCACCATTTTTAGTGTGGAGGAAACCCAAGTTGACCTTTGGTATCAACAAACCTTCGACTACCATAACTTTGACATAATACCCTCTGACCTATCTAGGAATTTTTTATGAGCATTTATCTAGAACACCTCTCATTATACCATTGTAGGAGGGATTATTTACAAATTTTTCTTTGATGGTCTCCTTTTCCATTGCCTATGTAGTTATGAAGCTTCCCATGCTATCAAGGAAATGCACGATGGAATTTGTGGTAGACACTTTAGTAGTCTTGCAGTCTCTAAGCATATCCTCCATGTTAGCTATTACTATCTTTCCCTTAACCAATAATAATTTGATTATGTCAAAAAGTGTGTCAAGTGTCAATAACACACTAATTTGTATCATGCATCTATCCATAGCCTTCATGTTTCTACCAATTTTTGGCCCTTCTCACAAAGAGGTGTAGACCTTATTGGTGAAATCAACCCTGATTCCTTGCAGTGACACCATTAAATCATTACCATGATCAAGTATTTTATCAAATTGGTGGTGGTTATTCCTCTAGTCTCAACCAAAGAAAAAAATATCATCGACTTTACTAACCATCATCTCATTTGCCACTTCGGTGTTCCTCATAAGATTATCACTGACAATGGTAAATCTTATAAGAATAAGTAAGTCTATGGTTTATGTAATGCATTAAACATTAAGTTAATTTTATCTTCATTATATCACCCTAAAGTGAATGGATAGGAAAAATCCTTTAACAAAACTCTTAATAACATGCTAACTAAAATGGTCAATGCATTTAGTTAGGATTAGCATTTGTACATCCCCTTCACCTTATGGGCATATCATACTAGTATCAAAACACCTATGGGTGCCACCCCATTTTCCCTTATGTTTGGATTAGAGGCCATCTTGCCTCTTTAATTATAAATCCCATCTCTTATCATATATTTATAAGATCTTATTTTATAGGATGGTTATCATCAACACTATTTAGCCTAGCTAGAGCTGATCAACAAGCATCATATAATAGACCTTACCCACCTCCATGTTTATCAAGAGTGTATCAAACATGCCTATAAGAAACACCTTAAAGTGAATGAATTTAATATTAGAGACCTCATCTTAAAGGAAAACTATCATGTCACTAATATGAAGAAAACCAAGCAGGGAAAGTTTGATTTCAATTGGCTTGGACCTTATATCATAACCCATAAGTATGAATTAGGAGATTACCAATTGTATTCTATTGAAGGCAACCCACAACCTAAGCCCCTTAATGCTTTGAATATGCATCTATTATTTTGTTAAGAAGGATCAAGTTCACCTTTTTGTTTTAAATTAAGCTCATCCCTTGCTATCCACACACATTATATGGTGCAATCGATTAGAACTAAATCATTTGATTAACTATCACCAACATATCTTTATCTTAAACAATGGGTATCTTGGATCTACCCATGTCATGGTTCTCATGGTACTTTCTAAACCTTCATAAGATGGATTCCCATGATCATTGTCACCTATACCTCTTCACACTTAATCAATTTTCTTATGATTTTAACTTTACCTTCATAAATCTGAACCATTGAGCTAGCCTAAACAAGTCTATATCAAGAAAAATCAAAATCAAAATAACAAATTTTCTATCACTAGCAATTAGGGGCCATTTCTAGCATTCATAGGCTACTCCTTTGAAGGATAGATGTTGAATGCCTATTTGAAATTTCCAAAACATAAGGTGGATTTCTCCCTTGAAGGATAGATATCAAAATCATTAAGCAAAGTACATAAACTTAGACCACTCCCTCAAAGGATGGCTATGTAAGCATTTCTAAAAAGCATAGAAAATATTTTGAAAGCTTCCTACATTGATCAGCATCCCATAATTAACAAAAGACCCCTTATCAAAAATGAAACAAAAGAAAATTAATTATGAAAGATGTAATCATCTCTCAAACAACATAATAAGGTGGGAGCTGCAATTGGCTCTCACAAGTAGACTTCACACATTGATCAGTCTACACACTTTCACATAGGCTTGTTTACCCTATTTCTTTGGACACATACAAAAGAGGTATGATAGTTTCACAAGAAGGTTCCATGTTCACCAATCTCCCTTTTACACTATATACAAGGGATTCTTGAGCTTACTTTACATTATGTGGTCAAGACACCTTTTTTACCAACTAATGAATACTCATGTGAAGCATTCGAAGGGATTAAAAATTCAATTTTAGTTTTTATTTTAGTCTTTGTCAAATAAGAAGCATCATGTCTCTTCTTAGCCTATCGTTACTCATTGATATGTTCATGTTGATGATTATCACTTGATTATATTATTTACCCTCCCATCTAGTGTTGTTAATTAAACTACTCCATGTGTTTTATCATAAAACTTAATAATAAGCATAACCATAATGAGCATGATAAAACCATAGCATCTATGAGAAATTTAAGAAATCAACCATTTCCACCACATGTCTAGAGTCTACTAATGACATATTAAGATTTAGCATATCATAAGCATAACCATAAATCCAAACCATCTCATGATTAAGCTAAACATTCATAACATAATCATAATCCATGATCACATATGAACATCACATCATAAGCAATAAAAAATCAACATCAAATCATACACATGAGCTTTGTCATAAGCAAAAATCACATATATCAACTCATGAGTCAAATAACCATAGAAACTATATGTACATGTAGATAGACATGTATCTCTCTCAAAATTATACATCTCACCACATCAGTTGAAATCAAAATGATATAAAAAATCATATACACACACACACACACACACACACACACACACACACACACACACACACACACACACACACACACACACACACACACACACACACACACACACACACACACACACATTAGGGATACCACTACCTCTTGGAGCATCACTAGATCCTAGTGTTTATTCACCTACTATACCTACTAATCCACCATGTGTCCCTATCTATCTAGGTACAAATGTTTCCCACTACCCTAGTGTCACTAGATTGGCTCCACCTACTAAGCTGGCCATGTACTCTCCCCATCAAAACTCATTTGGACACTATGCTAGAATAATATCCTCATAGTACCATAGCTCCTCCATTATATCTAGGTATCATTATATAAGGGTAAATTTAAGTGGAACTACCTATCCTATTACTACTCTTCCTCCTCTCTTCCTTAGAGAGTCCCTCTCATGTGTCACCAATGCTAGAGAGCTCCTAGCCTGATACCTCTCACCTATGATAATACCAAGCTGACCTTGCAAGGTCATAACCTAAATGTATAATGTGATAATTTGACTTTATAACATGGCCTCCTATCCTTGTAATACTTGTAATTATCCCTATGTAATAGCTAAAGCCACCCCTACCTATCCATCATGGCAAGTTGGATCCATAACCATAAACATCACACCTCCTTCACCTGCACCAATGTTTTAACTACATATAAACATTGGTACCATGCCATGTACCCATATACCAACCCAACATCATTTGTAAGAGCCCTGACTAGAAGCTTCTCATATGCACCATCTAGAACTGTAGGAAAAGGCTATGACACTAGTAATAAGATGTCTGAATCTTCTCTCTTATACCTAGGGAATGGGCCAGGGATACCCTATAGTAGGCCAAATTATTGGCACACCCTATCAAATAGAATCATATCCACATCTCTATCTTGCCTATTGAGTATCCATCTATAGATTTTGAGGGAGAGTGTCTACATCTTGTACCCTAGCCATATTAGAAATTAGACATATGACATCTAGGTGATATCTCAAATGAATAGTGCACCTAGTGTACCCCTCAACCACTCCACATTGTGGGTACCACCTCTTACACCTAATGTATAAAAATCACCCCTCCATCATATGAAACCTATGAAAAAGTCAATCTATGTGTAGCCAGCCCATGGCAATCCCACTAGTCTCAACACCCAAATATGCTCATAGGCCTAACAATGCAAAACTAGGCTAAAAATGATACCATATCTCATGTGGGCCTTAAACCCCCACATATCCCCATATATATACGTACTAGTAATATTGGTACCCAACCAAATACCATTTGACCTAGTAGTATCTCTACCAAAACCCCCAGTAATAAATAGGGAAATCTCCCATTACTCAAGTTGGGAAGCCCAAAACAAGTCACAAAAATCATAAGCATGGTCATGAGTCTCCTTTAAGCTAGAGCCCTCTGATATAAAGAAATATATCTAAATCCCTTAGCATGTCATCTGACCTAACCACTCTCATTTTTGTATAGGAGCTCAACATGATCATATCTCTCCTAACACTTGATGTGGTAGATCATATCACCATGCAGTAGAAGTTAGGTGATCTTATGCACATCTTCAAGAAGAATTGTCATCTCCTTAGTTAAAGGAATAAGGTGTTCATAGTGGGATCCCATCTCTTTATGAGTGATACAACTATAGATGCATCTCAAAGCAAATGTTGATAGTGCCTCATTGCTCATAAACCCACTTCATCCATGTGATCTTAACCAAATGGAACCATCACTTGTTATATCTCAATAAAGTTACATGACACACATTCATTCATTTTTATATGTTCCTTAGCATGAACCATGTCAAAAACATGGCTTAATCACCTACACCAATTACACCTACCCTACAACAACTAACCTATTTTTATATCACACCTACCTATCTACCCACTACCTACTAAACTTACCTTTTGGGACCTCCATCTTCAACTTGTTCATAATGTGTAAATTTCCATTTTCCCTAAAATTTTGAAAACTTAGAAAAACCCCCTCTACCTTACCTGACTGTTGAAGGTCATGAAAACCACCAACAGTCAGCCACCCATATTTTCTAAGGTGTCAATTATCAATGGTTAGACCTAACCATCAATGGTCATTGTGCACATTTCATGGCTGAAATTCCCAAGCCTTAGATACCTCAAAACTTACCTAAATGGAAAATAATTAACCTACTTATCTCACCTAAACCCTCTACCCATCCCAACACACTTACCCACCTGATCAATTCCCAATTCCACCCACCCATCTATCCATAACTGATATAAACACTACCTTGGGCACACCAAACCTAACCCAAATTTTTTTAACCTAACTTCCCAACCAAATACAATTCATCAAAAAAAATCTAAGTTATAAAATATAAGATACCCCTACCTCATTTCATGACCTCCATCATGGAGTTAGGCTAAAACCCACCTATCCTCATCCATGCCTACATACTCCCTGCATCTTGGTTGGTCAACACTATCCACCTTAGCTTGATGATAGACCTATGCCTTATCTATCACCCTAAATAAATACATCTATTTAAACATGTCAAAAACCTAGAGGTCAAAGTCAATATCAAGACATAAACACAATGGGTAAAGTGTAATTGATTTTCATTTTTATATGATGGGTTTCTAGGGTTTTCACCCCGACCATTGATGGTTAGATTAAACATCGATGGTCACCCTTGGGGACCTTGATAATTGATGGTTAGGTGCCCCATTTTATCACTTCCACCTTAACAAAACCCCTCTTAGCAAAACCCAAATAGTTTCACCCACCCTTGGAGATTACGTTCTCTACCCACCCTGACCACCTCATCACCTTGTTGTTGGTTATTTTTGGACCAACTAGCATATTTTTGGGGACATTTTTTTACTTGTTCCCTTAACCATAGTGAAAAAATTACCATTTTTTCCCATTTAAATCTATACCACCTCATTCTTACCTATGACCACATGTGTCTTTTAGGAGCACATCCTACCTTAGATACCCATGACACTTGACCTATTTGTGTTTTCCACAAGAGCACTTCCTACCTTGGATACCCATAGAAACACTGATCCTATCTAGGATACTAATAGGTGTCCCAAACTACCATACCTAACTGTGGTCACATATTACATTAGTTACTTATCTTTTTAACACCATCCTTTATTGATTCAACTATGGCAACCTAGTCTTTACATGATCTTGACTATTGTACTTGGCTGCATTTTATGTGCATGTTTGTATTTTAAATGACCAAAACTTTTGTCACCCACCTTATGACTCACCACATACCACTTATCAAAACCAAACCTAATTATATTATTCCTCATTGACTCTTGGTTTGAGAGGGAATACCTCCTCCCTTACTCAGGGCAACTAGACCTTTGACCAATATTGTTTTTCATTTTATAGCTTGTTAATTCAAAGATACATAACAAAAAGAGGTAAAATGTAGACACCAAAAATCTATACACTATGGTTCCAAATGTCATAAACACCCTTAGACCACCTAGGACCCCCTCAGGGCCAATTTCACCCTTTAACAACTAATTAAGTCCAACCGTAGTTAGTTTACCCAACTAGCTTAACCTAGTTTTTACCCACCTTTTTACCTTCACCCTCGACTATTGATGGTCAAGATGACCACCAATGATCACCTTGACTATTGATGGTTAGGGTGTACCTCCTTAAATAAAATCATGTAAACCACCTACTTCATTTTTCTAAATATAAGTTGTCTAAATCTTATTGTGAGCCTTTACATGAAAAATGTATAATTAGATAGCCTAGTTGAACCTTTACTTCCACCTCTTACTTGTGCCTATAAGAAGAGAGGAGTTAGGAGGTGAAATCCATCTACAATTTTTATCAAGAGCTTGTGCATCTAGGAGTTTCTTTCTTGTAGGTCAATCACCATCAATAATCTAGCAATCTAGCAACCATATCAGAGAGCTAACTTGGCACCATCTCTCCATCAAGTTCTCAATTACCATTACTCTATCAAAATAAAGATAGATTCCATTAATAGATTAATTAACGTAACCATCACCCAATCAATGTTTGGTATGATAAGTATTTGTTTCTTAGAATTCATTTACTTTATTTTCATTCTATAATCAACTCGAGTCTTACCCACCTTTCAGAATCCATCTTCTGGATCTCATCAATCAATCCTTTTACCAACCCAGATCTTCACATAGTAACTATCAATGGTTGAATCAACCATTGATGGTCTATCTAACCATCGATAGTCACCTTGACCACTGATGGTTAGCCCAACCATTGACGATCACTATGGCAATGTCAAACATAATGTTTTGTGTTCCTACTTGTTCATAGACTCATTTTTAATTTTTTGAAGCATACCCCAACCCTCTAGTACTAGTATTAATTAGCTTAATCTCTATTTTATTCATTTATAACATATTTATTAGCAAGCATTCTTATGTTTATTTTTAGTATATTTTGGTCTATTGATGCAAGTACATTATATTTTATTTTGTGAACTTAATTATTTAAAATGTGGGCATTGATATCCCCTAAGGAAGCTCTCACTTTCAAGATCTATCTATTGCTAAGAAATATAGTCAACTATCTATCTAACAAAAAAATTTGCTTTAGTGCTTTCTTATCTATAGGTCATCCTCCCAAGCCAAAGAGGAGCTCTTCATAATCTTCTAATTTCAATGCATATACTATCAATAATATTTTTTAACCATGCCCATATTTCATTTCTTCTTTTCCCTATTTCCCATAATAAGCAAAAAAATCATTAAAACATATAGATATATCATACCCATCCAATCTTAAGAAACCTTATAGCTTACAGGTAAAATTTTAGTACATTCATCATTTTATCTCTTAGCTATCTAATATATGTCAATGATTTAATCACCTCTTAATAGAAGATACCTAGTTTATTTGGGACTCTAATTATCAAGAGGACTTTGAATCTCTCAAAACCTATCTCCTCTCCCTGTCAGTTCTTATTCATCCTAAGTAAGGGTGACCTTTCATCTTATATATTTTAGCCATAGATCATTCTTAGTGGGATATACTTTACCATCATGATAAACAACACAAAGAATATGCAATGTATTACATAAGTTGTACTCTCATTGAATATGAGACACATTATACATATATAGAAAAAATACTCCTAGATTTGGTTTTTATGGCTTCCAAGATTTGACATTATATGATTAATCACAAAACCTATGTAATTATGAACACCAATCCCCTTAAATTTATACATTTTAAGCCAATTCAAAATTAGTGTATGGCCAGATGGCTCATGCTTTTAGCCAAATTTGATCTAGAATTTCTCCATCAAAAGTTAGCTAAAGGCTAGATCATCATTGATCAATTAGTTTAGTCACCTCTAATAGGTGTTCAACCATCTAATTTTGAATTCCCTAATGAATCTATCACTTCCACATACCAAATGGGTCTTAATTATTATATGACTTTATTATTTGATGGATCCAAATGTGAGTGTGGAAGGGGCATTGGAATCATTTTGATACCTATAGAGGGTACTACTATAACATTATATTTCAATATCAATTTTGACTACACTAATAACATGATAGAATATGAATCCTTAATCATATGTCTTCAAAATACTTTAACCCTAGGCATTGAGTCACTTTGTATTTATGGGGATTCCTAACTGGTTGTCAATCAGATCAATGACACGTATTAGTACAAGAATAACATCCTATATAAATATTAAATGCTATAAGATTAGCTATTAGCCACATTAAATCATTATGCCATCCAAAAACCAACAAATTTTCAAATACCATGGCTTTTATATCTTCCTTTATACCATCCTCCCCTCAAGAATCCAATCTTTTTGTCCTTATCCAAAAAATCAACCAACCCTCTTATACCATAACTAATATACCTTCTATCTACAATGTGGAATAAAATCACTTAGATATATGGTACACATAGACATTCAATTATTTGTCTAAAGGTATTATCCCTCATTATCTATCTAAAAATGATAAACATGCTTTTTAGTAGCGAACCACCCATTATGTTATACTTGGGGTGTTCTCTATAAATTAAGATTCAATGGTCTTCTCCTTTGATGTCTCCATAATTATGAGGCTACAATCATAATAAAATAAATGCATGATGGGTTGTGTGGTGAAAATTTTTGAAGTCTAACTATTGCCAAGAAAAATATATGAATAGATTATTATTAGCCCACTCTAAATTAGGAGTGTAGTGAATATGTCAAGAAATGCAAAAAATGTCAACAACATGTTAATATATCACACATACCTAGTCATGAATTATAAGTATATAGATAGTTTTGGACATTTTATCAGTGTGGGATAGACCCTATAAGAAAAATAAATCTTAAATGTTCCTAGTGATGGTTTTATCATTACCATCACTAAATATTTTACTATGTGGGTGGAGGCTATTCACCTTATTTCCACTAAAGCAAATAAGATTATTGATTTTATTAATCATCATAATATATTTCACTTCACTATCCCTTATAATATCATTATATATAATAGAAAATATCTTAAAAATAATCGAGTCCAAAGATTATGTGATTCTTTTAACATTAAGCTATGTTTTTCTTCACCTTATTAACTACAAGCCAATGGATAGGCCAAAGTATCTAATAAAACCCTTATCAAAATTCTAACCAAAGTAGTCAATGAGGCTAGAAAAAAATAGAATATTCACATTAATTTCACTTTATGGTCTTATCACACTAGCATTCAAACCCCTATCGGTTCTACCCTTTCTCTTTGGTTTATGTCATAGAAGTTGTCCTCCCTCTAGAAATACAAATTACTTCTCTTCAAATTTATCTTAGAAACATTATTTCTAAAGAATATTATCATCAATATTAATTATCATAGCTTGAAATATTATATCAAAGTCGATCTCTATCCCTCAATCATCTCCATTTATATAAAAAAGAATAAAATGTGCATATATTCAACACTTAAAATAATGAGAGTTTTATAATAGTGACCTTGTCTTTAAATAAAATCAACATGTCACAAATATGGAAAAAAGTAAGTGAAGAAAATTTAATCCAAATTGTCTTGGACCATATATTATTACTCATAAATATGTATCTAGGGCATATCATTTGCAAAAAAAATTTGAGCCTCTTAACACTTTGCATCTACATCCTTTCTATTTTTAATAAACTTAAAACAAATTACAACCAACATAGGTTCTCCTCTTTTGGTATAAAAAAATACTAAAACCATACATCGTATCACGTGAAAATTACCCAATAATGATAAAGAATCATATGGATATCTAGGAGCATACCTATCCTAGCCTCAGATATGAACACCTCAGCCTTATCCATAGCATGTTATAAATAAACAAGCTCCAACTATAACAAGAAGGATCCCCAAATGATTATTTCCTAAAATCATTCACTTGACAAATTTTATTTTAGGTATATAAATATCATCTTGTGTAAATAGATTTAAGTCAGCCTAGGTTACCTTAATCCAAATCAATAATATAGGAATAAAAACATCAAAGTGAAAGGGTAAAATTATAGATTGTTGCCTTGAAGGATAATTATTCAAAAAAGATATAAAATCACATACTAATCCCTTGCAGGACAACTATGCAAGCATATATCCTAAATTACAGACCACTCCCTCAAAATATGGCTATCTAAAGTAACAAATACATTAGAAAACTTCCTATATTGATCAATTTTATAAAAGAATGATTCTAAAAGAAACACCCTGAAAGAAAATCGAAAGTATCCCAAAAAGCTTCTCATATTAATTAGATTTCTTAAAAGTTGTATAATTTTTGAATTGATCAATCTACATGGAAGGTTATGTTATGATGTGATATTTCACACTTATGGAATATTTCTTCAAGATCCTCAACTCCTACTCTTAATATCTAAACAGCCCCAAGTTGTGGGTATTCTATAATACGATCAACCCTCTAGAGAAGGATAGCTTCATTCTGATGAAATAACTAAACTAATGTTGTCATAGGAAAAATGGTTTGAATGGGGAAAAGGGATCCTAAGAAGTATAAAGGTGATACACCAAATAAAAATGGGAAATTCCCATAAGCTTTAGCCCACACTAGATCTTCAAAAGACAATGCTATCTCATGCAACCTCACAATCTAGCTCAGTGCATAAGTGTTTCATGGACTAGGTTTAGGCAAAACACTAATCTAGACCTATAATAGCTTGAAAACACCCTAAAGAATGTCAGAAAGGAGGGTATTGGATGAGGAATATTCTCCTTCATAATTCCATAATGGATAACTCACTCAACATAGATATAAGGTAAGAGATAGGCAAATAAAGTATATTATTACATCAAGAGGTAGTTCTTATAAATTCTTGATAGGGTTTAGCCTAATAAATATGATCATATTTTGAATTGTGTCATAAATTCCCCTACTCTTCAAGATTAAATAGTCCTTGTGAGAGTCTAGAATATGAGAGAGAGGTTGTAATGTAGAAGAAAATAAGAGATATAGGAAAAAGGGGAGATAAGGGGTGAGCAAGCCATCTAAGATCATTAATTAAGCTACCACCTTTCTTAAATTATAGAACATTTTTAATACAATTAGGACTAATCCTTCATCAAAAATATAACCTTCATTCTCTCCAATATTCTTCAATCCATTCTTATTAGCTGAGAAATTCACTAGAAGATAAGAATCTATTTTGAAGATGATGAGTCATGATCTATTAGGAAGGAAAACCTTAAAGGATCCATAAAATAATTAAATTCTCCACTATACTCTCCAATCCCCAAATCCCCTTGCTTTGATATTCTATGCCATATCCCACTTGATTTCATTATGAGGATAAAGTCCTCATATCCATGGACTTGATAGAGCCATGCTTTAGTGGTTGTAGTTACTTGTTTGTCGATGATATAGATTTATCTAAAGATGAGACACTTAAAGCCTATCCTTACTCCAATCTAAACATAGGTATTTATTATTATTTGAAAACTAATCCAATTATTAGTTTTCCTATATTTATCATGTTAATGAAAAGCCTATAGGTTGCATAGACTTGTTCCAAACTAAATTAGGTTTAAATAAACCTATTATTTTTGAACCCTATGGGGGACCAAAAATACATTGCATATGAGGATATTCCTTTTAAAAGGAGAAGCAAACCCACCAATGGAATGATCCTACAATTTTTAGAGAACAGGGTTGATAGGTTCTAAATTATTGACAAAAGGTCTTATCTAAGCTTAATGGTGATGGGTCTTTATTAATAACAATCCTCACTATATGTTTATCTTCTTTAATGGTGCTTAAATGAAATGTAATGGTCACATATTTCCTTTGAAATACTTAACTTGGTTTGAATTGAGTACCACTTGATTTCCATTTTAAGTCTCCTTGATTTAATGTTTAATATCAGCCATTGATCTTGATTTGGGATTTATATCATGACAATTATCATCTCTACATCAATACTTAAGGTCCTACTACTATTTTTATTGATTATTTCACTTGTACCATGTGGTATCCTTGCACTCATTCCCAGTATCCTTGCACTCATTCCCAACATCTATTGACTTGTTGACCTCTCACTCATCATTAGTCAACTTCCTCATGATTGAATGGGAATCATTAGATCTACTTTCTCCTAGTTAAATGTGCAACATTTGATTCTTAGTCTACTATATTTAATGTGTACCATTGATCTACTTTGGATTACACCATGATTGAGACACTTATCCTCACTAAGTTCATCCTTAGGATTCACTAACCTGTTAACCCTTGCTTACCATTGATATACATTGGCATGATTTAACATGCATCATTGGATCCAATGGACCAAATAACACTATCCTTACCCACACACTATTATATTTGATTCAATATTCTATGACATTGCTACTTTTTAGATCCATATTAAACATAAAGCTTGTTAAGGATTTTAAAATTCAAATAGTTACATTGAAGACTTAGATCTTGAGATAGAAAACTCATCAAGACCTCAACCTTATAGTATATGACCTTGGCACAAAAAAATCATGTTCATACAATTCTCTATCTTTGGTTAAATTCTCAAATGCACTTATGAAATACATAACCAATCATACTCTATTCATTGCTATAAGATGTGCCATGATAGTCTAGTCTCTTAGACTTGCTCATGCCATCTTTTGATCTATTAAATTTTTGAATAACCATTTAAGACTTAGAGAAAACCTGCTCTATACTAGGACTTATAAAAAATGATCCATTTAATCTAGTCTCTATACATGGGACAAAATTGGTAAAAGTTTTTGGCGAAATACTAAGATTGCATGCTTGCTATGCAAAGACTAGTGGCCTTAAACTGATCCATTTTGGCATCTCAAGTCTCAAGTATTTTCTCCTCAATGATCATGAAAATGATAAAGTCTACCCATTTTATATAAAAATTCCTCTTAAAAAAACAAGGAACTAAAAAGAAACAAAACAACAACTGTACCTAAGGCACTTATTGAAAGAGAAACACATAACTAAAAAAAATGTACATAGTGCACTTAGAGGAAAGCATAAAAAATACTCTAATATGTTATAATATCATATAATAGATGTAAACTCTTCTAATAACAAGAATTTAAATTAATTCCTTTGATTGGGATGAGTAATACCTCTCCATCTAGTTAGGCAATCTAAAAAGCATTATGTTATTTGCATTCATGGATCAAATAAGAACCCCTCTACAAACTATCAAACATTGTATGGTTGCCTCACTTGGCCTTATTTGAGTCTCATTTGAGGACTAGGTCCCCTTCCTTAAAGTTCATTTTTGTGTCTCTCTTGTCAAAGTATTTTTTGACTTGATGTTAGTGTGACTCTAATATTTTCATTACAAGGTACCTAGTTTCTTCAAGCTCCATGATCTCTATCATCTTCACATTCATAGGCTCACTCTCCATCAACTCAAGTTGATGGGATAACTCTAATGTAGGAAATTAAAGAGAAATTGGAAATTTTTCTTCCTTTCCATATACAAGCACATATGGAGAATCACTAATGACATCCTTGGGAGTCACTCTATCATCTCATAAGGTTGTTCCTAGCTTTTTATGCCACACTCTTTGATTCTCTTATATGGTCCTCTTGATAATCCTTATCAAGTTCTTGTTTGTGGACTCTGACAGTCCATTACCTTAGGGGTAGTAATTGGAGGATGTATTGAGGTAGATGCCCAACTTAATTTCCCATTCACTTATCTTCATACCAACAAATGTTAAGGCATTATCTAAAATTATAGTATCTAGGACACCAAGCCTAGTTACTATGATATCATATAAGTCCAATACTATTGTTTCATTAACTTATTTCAAGGAAATTTCCTCCACCCACCTAGTGAATTTGTTAGTTGAAATGAGAACACATTTATGTTTTTCACTTAAGGTGATTTATCATTCTGATTTAACAATTTTGGGAATAATGGATTTTTATTCCTATTTTAGTTAAGGGTCTAAATTAATAAATTAGTAAATATTATTTCAATAATTATAGTCTTGATTTGTATATTTTATTTATCTTTTGTACCTTTATAAAAATAGAAATAAATTAAGAGATATATAACTTATCTTAAAATATGTTGAAATGGCTGTTGCAGGGTCTAAAACTAGTTATGTAAGATTGGGACAGTGTAAAAAATCAAAATATGGCCTTTATTTTGTGAAAAGGTAGGACTAGAAAAAATAGGCCACCCTAGGTTATAACACTATTATCCTCTTCCAAGGCTATTATCCAAACTACTCATAAAGACCTAATTTTTTGTATTATTTCCCCTATTCCTATGTGAGTCTACCTATGAAATCTTAAGTCTTAAATGTTGACAAAAATCCTTATAGAGTTGATTTCTTGAAACCCTAGACTTTCATTGTGCTTAATAAAAATTGAAAAAGAGGAGGGGCTAGTGTGTGTAATATTCATTGAACGTGTATCCACACCACTTGTGTGGGCATGCTACCTATATACCAATACTTCAAAGAGGGATCAAGAAATATGTAGTTCTACTACTTGATGTGCTTTATGTAATAGTGTTATGATGATGCAAAAAATCCAAATTGAGAGTGCTTGAGGTGTCTAAGGATTAGTGTGAGAGTTTGAATATATTTTCATCTATGTTGGGTGAATGTATGTAGAGAATAGGGGAATTTGCCTTAGTGGTTTGTTTGTATTCTTACTTGCTTTGTGAGATTCCCCCCCTTTGTAAATGAACTTTGGATAGGATTGTATAGGGAACAGTTGGTCATGGGTTAGATTTATTCATGCTAAGCTAACATAATGAAGGATGAATTTGACTATTTAGGATTGAAATGTGATTAAATAGGAGTTCTAATAGTGGGACACCCTAGGGTCTCGTGTTATATTCCAAGTATGGTGCTCCTATCTTATAGGCTCGAGACCTAGGAGATAGAGTCTAGTTGAGTTGGAATGACTATTTGGAAGGCTACAAATGGCTGGGAATGAGAAAAAGGGTGTATAAAAGGGTCACAAGAGAATTCAAGAAGGTCCTATGGATAGGGTATCACAAGCCACACTCAATCTACGAATTTGGAATTTTTATATTCCCACATTTGCCCCTCCTTTATTTTAGTGATGCAATAAATAAAAATACTAGGATAAAGGAAAAGTAGAAAGCGTACCTAAATTTACCTATAAGGGTGAAGCCCATAAAAATGTGTGATGTTGAGTGTGCATAGAGAGAACACATCATGAAGTGAAAATATACAATAGAAAACAAATATTAGATTAATTTGTAATAGACACACTATGTGTAAAATAAGAACATAAAAAAGTTGAGTAAAAGAGAGTGGAAGAGAAAGGAATGAATACCCCTCACTGAATATGTGAACTAATAAAAAACCTATTATGTTGTTGAGTGATGTTAAGTGATTCTAGATAATGTTGGGCATGTGATGAACCAAAATTAATATTGTGAATAGATCTAAGTGATCAATAATGCAAATGGTTTCCCTTTGGCTCCATCATTTCCCACTAAGTGAAGCTATGTGATCATGCGTGTGATAATTGATGTTGGGACAATGTGTCCAATCCCTCTGAGTAGGCGGATTAAGAATACAAAGGCTAGCTAGACCTTTGGATCCATAATTAACCACTAATTGAAGATATGAAATGATACTGATATGAATGTGTGTTACATGAGATGGATCTTGAAGCTCATGAATGCTTAGAAATCTAATAATGTGACATGGATAGTTTAATCTGTACTAGAAACTAGGCCAATCTTAGCCATTATAAAAGGTGGAGATTAGGCTTGTATGAAAACCACTCTAAAACTAGGAAATAGGCTTATGTGGAAGCCACTTAGGAATTATGCCAACCACATACAAATGGAATAAGGCATATAACTATCGAGAACGCCTGGGTAATGTACCAAACTCAGAAAGAAAAGAATTCAAATGTGCCATGCACATTTCCCCCAGTCACTTGTGTCTATAAAATGGATTCTAATCTAGAAGTTATACCAACTACCCTATTTAAAACTAGAAGTGAGATCCATCATACTGCATATGATGCCACTTATATTTGGATTCTCTAAGAAAAACTATACTAAAACTATTGAATCTGATCTAAACTATAGGTGACAAAACTATAATTGAACTTACCTTTCTATCTATTTCTAGAAAATCTAGGTTTTTTGATATTTGGAAAGAAATGTTGAAAACAAAACACCTTGGTGTCTAGCACTATTGTCTAGGTCTGGTACTCTTGTGCTTTTTTAATTTTGATCACTGTTCTATAATTTTCACTATTTTTTTGGTTTATTCTTCCTAGTTTAGGTATTGGTTTTTATTCTAAGTGTTCTAAAAATAGATTTTTTGATTGGTAGAGGCTCTTATATTTATGATAAAACCCCTATTTATTGCACCCATTTTAAGGGTAGGAATGAATAACCTGTATGACTACCCTTAGAAGAAAGAGCCTTACAAGTGTGGTATGTTATAAAATACATGATATAGCAATGATAACCAAAAAGATGTCTCAAGATATAACATAGTTTGTATAGGAGATTGTTAGATCAATAGGGGTATGCCTAGATAAATGTAAAAATGTAATAAGATATGCAATGTATTGAACTAAAATTGAAAAGTTTGGTTAGTTTTTATTTTTCAAGGAGGGATGGATCATGATTTCCATCATAACATCCAAGAAATAGAGATAATGCATAATATGGATCATGGCATAGAAAATAGTGAGAAGTAAACAAGCAACAAGCACACAAGGCAATAATCAAGAAGCATACAACAGTTGCCAAGGGGCCAAGAAAATAAGGGACATGGGCACATGTCACTCAAATTGGAAATTAATCATACAAGTCATGTTCAAATGCCACATACACATATAATTGAAAACATGTAAGGTTGGTATAAGGGCCATAGGAATATAGAAGAGTACAAGGAAAAGATATTTACAAATATCCTAAGGCATACACAAGAATAGAATAAAAGGACACTGGAAAATGTCCTAAGTCACACATAAGAGATAAAAAAAGGAACTAAGAAATGCAATCACAATCTAGCTACAAAAAGCAAGAAAGGAAAGCATGTAAATGCTAGAAATACATGGAGTATAAGACTAGGTATATGCTAAGAAATACAAAAGTGATATATACTAGTGAATGTCGATAGATTAATCTATGTAAGCTAGTAATTAATGTACATCAACATTATAACTAGAGTCTATGGTGTAGGAATGACATAATATGAATGGTGTAGTCATGTAGAAGATACCCCTGGTGGGTAGATATGTCATTTTATGTCTCGAATGAAGAAATAGAATGCCCCCTCAATGGGTATAGTGATTCAATCAAGGATCTGGGTGTTACTACACACACTCAAAGAAGATCAAGTGAATCATGATAATGTATAAAAATTGACATACAATAGTATAGAATATTAAAATATAAGTCTATCATGTTAGTAGAAATGTAAAGCATGGATAATGCATACCATTGAAATGTTTTTAGTGTTTTTTTATTTATTTGAATTTTTTTGGTATTTTGGAATATGTGAATGTTTTTGGATTTTTGATATATTTGAATGTTTTTGGATTTTTAATTTTTTTAATATTTTTCAATTTGTTTGATATATAAGCTATGTAAAATCAATCATAAGGACACTATGTAAAATAAATTGAAAAGAAGATATGTATAAAAAATACTAAGAAGAAATGATACTAACCAATGAGCCTCATGAGATACTCCCTATCATGATGTCCTATATCAAGGATAGGAATCAAACATGATCATGAACCATAATGGAAAGGCTGAGACTATGAATCTAAAGGTTATGTATGTTATAAGTGCTCTAAAATTGTTGTAGTGGAAACTGATTGTGGGGTCCCCCTATAAATATAAGAAGTGGATGCAACTATAGGGCTCTTAAGGACCCATCTGGTAGTATAAGGATCTCTCTGAACATGTGCTCTATGTGTAGAGGTATGAGACCTCAATGAGACCACCCTAGGTGTGAACATTATCGCTAGAAACTATCTAGAGTTATAAAACTATGGTTTCTCTAAAAGAAGCCTACATGGAAGTGTATGAACTCTCTATTCTGGTGAGGAAGGTCTCTGTTGTTTCCAAAATCATCTTGCCCATTTTTGGGAACAACCCCTACAAAACTTGTCCATTTCGTCTTTTGTCCCCCTAAGTTTGTTTTTGAGATGGGTTTTGAATTCATTCTCATCTTGGCCTAGGAACGTGAGAGTGGTTATGATATCGTTATGACTAATAAAATCCCTCCCCCATACTACCTCTTATAGAGTTGGTCTTTTCTTCTATTTTCATGCACGGGCGGCAAATTTTGCCGCCAGTGAATTTTTGACCTTTGTAATGTAAGGGTGGCAAATTTTGCCATCCCTGCATTTTTCTTGCAAGGGCAGAAAATTTTGTTGCCCCTACATCTTGACCTATAAGGGCAGAAAATTTTGCTGCCCCTACGTTTGAACTCACTGAAACATGCAAGGGTGACAAATTTTTCCACCCAAGCATGCCTCGATTTCCATGCACGACGGGTTGTTGGGGTTGTTTTTCACCCCATATAAACTGATTTGAACCCCATTTCTTCTCATTGCTTCCTCCTCTCCTCCTACCCTTCACATCTGGATGATCCAGTGGATGACTTAAGGTGCAATTTGGTAGATTTAACCTTGTGATGCGTGCGACTTTCCAAGTAGGTCTTGTATTTGATTTTCTTGTCCTTCCTTTCTTAGCTTCTTTCCTCTATTAGCTATATTTGTTTTTTTTTGTTGCGTTCAGGTGTTTTTATTTTTGTTTCTCTTCCTCTCCCCTACCTTACTTGCATTTTTCCTCTTTAAACTCTCCAGGGTAGTGATTTTCACCGTGCTTCCTCGTTACCCATGGCTTTCCTTAGAAATCCCACAAGGGTAGGGATTTTTTCCACCCATGCATCTCGGTCCTCCCTCCATCTTCACGGGTGGCGATTTTTGCTGTCCATGCATCTCGGCCCTCCCTCCATCTTCATGGGCAGAAATTTTCACCGCTCGTGCTGACCCATTCGTGCATTGGCAGCAATTTTCACTACCCGCACACCTTCTTTGCTGGACATGCATCGGTGGCAATTTTTGCTACCGAAGCATGCCCAACCTGTAGGGGTGGCAAAATTTGCCACCCCTACCTTTTTCTCTCCAAACCTGTAAAGGCATAAATTTTTTTTGCCTTTGCAGCCAAACCTGTATGAGCAGCAAATTTTGCCACCCTTACACTCTTTTCACTCCAACTTGCAGGGGTGGCAAATTTTGCTGCCCATGCATTCCTCTAGATTTTCCTAACTCTGGAGGATTTTCTATCTTGTCCTTTTCTTTCCCTTTCTACCTCATTTCTGATGCCTTTTTCCAACCTGGCCTTTTTAAGTGACCTCCATTGACCAAGACCACTTAAAATGCATTTTCCCCAATTCGTCTACTCTCCCCTAATTTCATGATCATGAATGCAGTACTCTCAGAGAACTCTTGCTCATCAATACCTATTCGATCAAAGCTAGTTCTCATGTCTAAAGCATCTCCAAAAAAGGTGAAGACCATGAAATACAAATACCAGGGCGTCTTCCCGCTCACTTTGGTCACCTCTAATGTCGATGACATCTAGGACACTGAAATTAGACACATGGACATGGCCGAGTTCATAACTCGAACGAAGGTGATGAACCTAAGCATTGAGATAAAGAGGATTATTGAAAACAACATCCACCTGGTTGCCGCTTTCCTAGTGGCAGCACATCTGATGAATACGCTGATCTTAGTCAGCTCTGTCATTTATTGTAAGCAAGGATATTGATAAAAGCATTGTTCTAAAAATTTCCATCTGGGTTAGGTAAAGAATCAATGGTCTACATAATTACAAATACACCTCCATTCGCTATAGGCCAAAGGCCTTAAAAAATAGGCGGCTCCCTTTCTTCTTCTTTGTTTTCTTATTACAATCTGATACAGCAGGCACTCTTAATACCCAAAACCAAAAAGTTTCTCTCATTTCCAATAGCATGCCTTACAGCTTTCTCCTCTCTTTATATTATATCATTATACTAATCCTCATGCATTACACACTTATTATTCTTTAAATAAGGTCGTTATCTAAAATTGCAACTTTTCAATGGTTTGTTGTGTGGACACCCACCCAACTCTGCGGTCGTTATTTTTTACTCATGGGTATGGAGTTGGATAATTGCACACCAATTTTTCTTTTTGCAAGCAATGAAGTTAATGGAAACTCTTTTCCCATAGACATAAACAATGATGGCTACTTTATTCCCCACAAGGATATGCATATTTTCAAATCATAGATAAATGTTTCTCTTGGACAGAATGCCTAGAAAATTTTAGAGGTTGTATGCAGATAGATGATACTTCAGGCAAATAGAAGAAAGAATTGATTATTATTATGAATCAGCTTGGCTAATCGAACACAGACCTCTCTCTTTCAGATGGATACAAGAATGATATTTTCAACTTCATTCATAACATATCACATATCTTTAATGTAAAACTTCTACAAAGTACATATTTGGGAGGATGGTGCGAGAAGAAAATCACAAAAGCAAACCAAGATTTTAAGCCTTTAGAATTGGGAGCTGGACATATTATACAACCACCTACAGTAAGCGAACTTGGAATCCCAAGTAGAATACCCTTACCTATTCCCTGGTACAGAGAAGCCTCTTTTGGCTTGTATTGGGAGAGCCTATAATGTAATGGTATTTTTTATCAAGCTATATAATTCAATAACCATCCATTATGTTCAAACCTTCCTCTTCAAATCGAATCTCCTTAGCGCTCTGATCCTTCAACAACAATGGTTCTACTTTACAGACAAAAATGTTGCTATTCGGGACTGTATGAACCCATCATGACTCGGTTGCATGCTAATATCCATCATTTCATTGAGACTCAAATTTTTATGAAGTCTCACAAACTATCTACTAGCAAAATATGATGCCAAGTAATTAAAAAGAAAAGCCCAGACCTTGTTTAATCTTGGTTTCCTCAGCCTTGAGCACAGGGCACAAATGGAGACTCTTTTTTATGCGATTTCATGTACTGTCCTGAAACAGGGACTTACTTTTGATTACCATTAGTTAAAATAAAATAATACAGGCCAAATGGCCTTCGTAACTCCCTCTTCTCCTTCCTAGAGATCCTCCTCTCTAATTCAGCTTCACTTTCCCAAGGAGATTCTCCCCTATTTTTCCTCTTTAACTCCTATCCTCTTTAATGAATTTGACCAAGGTAGGCGCCAGCTATACTATGCTAAGAAAGTCTTCCAAGAATTTTTCAACAGCTTCAACAGCCTCCAACTAAAATCCATTCATTATTTTGATTCACCTCCAACACACTAATTATGTTTTGATTCGCCTTATTCCATATAAGGCTTATTTTGCCCAAAATATCATTTTGTAATAAATTACAAATTGAATTACAACTATTGTAGAAAATTTCATTCAATATACTTGAAATAAAATAAAATATATTATGCACCCATAGATTCTCCTGCATCAACATCATAAAGAGTTCATCCTTTAATGTGCCCATTTCTACAACAAAGAGACAAGGTCAGTATCAGATGCTAGTAGGAATATGATAATTTAACTAGATCCCAAATTCATCGACAAAGTCTTCATGTGCCCCTAGCCACTGAAGTAACTAAGATTGACTTCATGGATGCCCAGAAGGAATACGACAAAGACCCTGAGAGGGCAAAGAAAGTGATGAACTACAAATGGCTGAAGACCCCCAGAACCAACCTATCCAGATGGCCGCAGAACTTTTCGAAGAGTGACTTCATTGAGAAAGTTGGTGATTTGATCACCCTTCTCAGCAGAGTACGAGGTCTCCCATCTTCCTCACTATTCCATGAATGGATGTACCCATTCATTAAAATCATCCTCCAAGGCAAGTAGGTCATCTTTTGGGGAGAGCAAATCAACAACGCTCTCCATGAGTAGCTAACCAAGGTACAGACTTCTTCTAAGTTTTATATGACTTTGTACCTTGTGTACATAACTGCCGCAATGCAAACTTTTTCAAGTTTGGCAACCGAAGGGGATAGAAAGACAACCCTAGTATACTCATATTATCCCCAATTGACACTTCAAGGGTCAACCCATCATTTCAAAAGGATAAATGACACCTTTTTTGCCATATTTCTATGCCTCTTCAACCCTCAGATTGAGTAGAAAAGAGTATCAGACGAGGCTTGTACAGTGGTCAATGACTATGACTGCATGTTCCTCCAATTTTCCACCTTCTACTATCTTTGAGTTGGCTTTTTCCAAGGCTAACCCTATATGCTCCCCAGGTTCCCTTCAAATAAGTTGGTACTAATAGAACTTTGCTAACAACTGATTGTCATGCATACCAGACAAATGGAGCTGAAGAAACCAGGTTTCAGGTTTTTAATCAAAATTGGCAGGTATTCCATTGCCATAGTAGCCAAAGCCAAAGTCATGGAAATATAAATGCAGATGGTCACCCTAAAGCAGTTCAAGAGAAGAGATAAATTTGACTACAGGGGAGTCAAGGACAAAATCAGGCAAAAAACTCAGTTCTATGAGCCCATGATTGAAGATATTTACATCAACCTAAGGATGGTCAAAGAAATCAGAAAGATGGATTATTGTAGGTTGACCCTAGAGCAAGTTGAATATCTAGAGCTTGTATAGATTCCCTCCAATCTGGTCGACAATGGGAACATCATCAATAGTTGATACCTGGCTAAAAAGGTTGTTGGCTCCATTCTTCCTCTAACTCAGTGGTCTCAGAAGGAACTAACTTCTCTGAGAAAAAGATTTGAACCAATATTGGCTAACACCAATGATTGGTTAGTAGCCAGAGAAATCAAACTGAAAGAATTTATCATGGGATCAGAGGTTGAATACCAAGCAGAGATGAAAAAGAAATCAAAGAATAGAACAAAGAACAAAGGTGATGCACCTTCCCCTTCTAGGCCTCACAAGCCTAGAATCATCTTTGTGTCTAAGAAACCAAAGACTACTAAAGAGCCTAAAGTGGCAGCTAAAGGAGCTAAAGAATAGAGCCCTCAGGCACGACAGCTCAGCCAATGGAAATAGATGACCGGCTGTCAGGACAGCCAAGCACTAAACCTCTGCCTTCACAGGAAGAAGCACAACTTCTCAAGAGCATCTCTCCTTCTCTACCTCAGTCTCCTATGGCACCCTCTTCTCCTATCTCTCTGATCAGTGTTCCCTCTTCTAGAGCCACCTCTCCTTCTAGAGTCATATTTGGTGACCCTCAGGGCGCTTCTAGAGGTTATCCTCGCTCCTCTGGGTCCATTCCTAGTTTGTCATCTCCCTCTTTCAATTTGGGGGAAAGTTCTACCCAAGAGACATAATTAGTAGTTGGTACAGTTTTGCCTATTACTCCCACTGTGACTATTGTCACCACTAGCAGTGTAGAAGCTGCCATGGTAATGCCAGCTGAGACAACCATTGTCATGACAGGTACTTCTCTCCCGCCTTGGATGTCAGCTTTCACCCCCAAAAAAAATAAGTTGGCCATCTCTCCAGATGACTTTGATTTTGGCAAAATAGTCCCAGTGAAAGCTAAGGCTCCTAAGAGGCCAAGGATCCTCTCCAAATTAGTCCAAGAAAAAGGACATAATTTTTTGGAAATTGCTAAGCCTCCATAGGACACAACCCTTGAGGGTTTTGAAATGAGTAGCTATTCCATCTCTCATGTTGAACTTGTCAAATTTACTCATGAAGGTGCAAAAAGCGATCTTCAGTCTGCTATGGACATTATGGTCCAAAAATTTGACTGGGAGAAGGAGATGAAAGATTATTACAAGGCCAAGACAGAGCAGCTAACAGCAGTAATAAGAAGGTTCACTCTTCCCCCTGAAGCAGTAACTTCAGAGGCCTTCTCTGTAGATGACCCTGTCATCCAAAAGGCAGAGAAGACTTACTTAAAGGGAAAAGTCTTTGAGGACTATGTTAAAAAAATGCATACTCAGGGAGTTTCCTTGCTATCAAAGGTTGCAGAAAAGATGAACAAGATGAAGAAATTAAGGGCAGAGTTAGATGACTTTATCTCTCTAATCTCTCAAGAGATTAATAGTTCAAAAAAATATCTTGCCAAATGGAGAGAGATGAAGGATCTAAAGAAAAGCACCTTGATATCTATCGGTGTCATCTCTAGCAAGGAATCTTATGTTGAGATCAAGGAGTCACTGATCTTCAAGATCTAGGTACTCAAAGATTTAATTGAGGATCTCAGAGCTATCAGGGATGCTAGTGAAAAGAGCGACACAAGTCTACTCAATAAACTGGAAGAACTACCCTGCAACCTAACCTCCAAAGAAAATCAATTCCTCTCAATAGGAGAAATGATCCATAGTTTCAAAGAGATGATTCAAAGAGATTTTGAAGAGAAATCCTTCTCAATGTCTTCTGTGGCTAATATTCTAGACACTCAGTTAACTTTGGAAAATCTAAAATCCAAGTTAATTGGTCACGCTAAGGCCATCACAGCATTGAAAGATGCATTAATCAGAGCCAAAATCATCTCCAAGAACACGGTTGCACCAAATAACATAGGAATTTAGGCATCTATTACTATGTATGATGCTCATCTGAAGAAATCTGGTAGCAAGAACTGTATTTTTCCCCTTCTTTCTTCTTCTTTCCTTATGCACTTTTATTTTGTGAAAAGTGCATGCAATTTTGTAAAATGTAATTACATGTAAATATTTCATAAAAATATCTCAAAGTCAAAGATGAGTCATCTTTGACTGAGATATTTTTGTATTTTATTATTTTCTAGTTTTTGAGGATTTTCTCCCTATATATAGTGGAGACCTCATTTGTAAAAGGATCTTGGAAAAAATTGAGAGAAAACACTCTACTAAAATTGAAGCAATTTTTGAGACTTTGTGCTCAAACTTGTAAATCATATTTTGTTGAATGAATGAGAAGCAGGTTTATTTCAAACTTTGTGTTGAAGTTATCTATGTTGTCTAGGAAATAGTTTCTTATGTTCTCTTTTCTGATAATCTCTTGTTTATCTGATTTAATAAGCAAAGTGGGTGTGTTTATATTATCTGAGAATGCTTCTAAAAGGTAGAGGATAGACTTTGAGCTACTTTTATCTTTGAGATTCAGTTATCTTTTGTAGTTTTAGGTGAAGACTTTATGATTCATTTCACTCTATGGTTAAGCTTGTTCCAGATTGGTGAAGGAGACTACGAAAGGATTTGTAATTGTGTAATTGTTCTTGTAGCCTTTATTACTTCAGGTGATCTTATGCTCTCCATTTGATACCATTCCTAAAAGAAGAGGAGTGTTGTTAGCTAAAGACTAGGATATCCCTCTTTTGTTCTTCATACATTACCTCTAAAAAAGGAGAGGTAGATGCTATTATAACATCCCATGTGTTATTTTTTGCTTAATTATATACATATATCTAGCGCATAAATATTTATAGAGAACCTCCCCTTGATGAGAGAGATTTACTTCATCCATATCTTGTAAATCCATACTTTTTGTGGTGTAAATCTCCCTATGCTATGGTTGATATACCCATTTTGTCATCAATTAGTTGACGATGAAATATTCACCCAAAAGTTTTTTGGTGACTCTGCTGGGGATTACGAACGAGCATCTTGAAGCCTTAAGCTTCAACTTGAAGTAGTTTCAGTCCCTTTTTCATTTGAAATTTGGCAACTCCACGCTGCACTAGAAACCAGAGATCTAAGGGTGTTTTTGATCCTGTGTTTGAGTTGGCGCAGCAGAGGAACTTTGATCTGTTCCCTCCACTGCCTTTCCTCCAATGATCTAAAAGTCTTCCTCCTGACCTTATTGGATCACCCCCGCAAGGTAGAGATTCTTTTCCTATCATCAATCATGCCCTACCTATAAATACCCCACCAAGTTTTGTTATCCCGCCATTTAATCCTCTTATCATAATGGCTCAAGGCCCATGGGGCAATTCCTTTGGTCCTCTTAACTTGACTGCACCTTTGCATGAACTACCGCGTAGTTCTCGAAAAAATATCCCTAAGTTTTTGGGTGATGGAAAGGTTCATCTCGATGAGCATATTGACGCTTTCTCCATAGCATGTGGCGTGATCAGCATGGAATTTGAGGATGTACCAGTTAGACTTTTTGTGGAAACTTTGCAAGGTGTTGCAAATTAGTTCTACCACCTGCAGGCTTGGTCAGTAACTAACTGGGATACGCTCAAATTCAAATTCGAAGCTAGTTTTAAACCTACTAAAGATGCACACGCTTTGTTAGCTCAACTAACATAGATGAAAAAAGAATTCCAAGAACCTATGAGGGATTTCATAGCTAAATTCAATAAGTTGAGAAACTGGATTCCAACTGTGGCTCAGCCTACGCCAGAGAATCTCAAATGCTTTTTCATCAATTTGTAGCTTCCTGAAGTAAGTTTCCTATTGAGACAAGCTGGCCCTATGGATCTAGCCCTGGCTCAAGATTTGGATATTGAGATTGAAGATGATCTTATTCTAGCAGTTAAGATCAAAAAAGACCCTAGTAAAAATAAATTCTCTTCATCTTCTGAAAGTTCTTCTTCAGGCACTACAGATCCTATGGTGTAGAAATTGACAAACAAACTAATAGCTTTGAAGAGGCAAATATCCTAAGGTACGTCTGCTCTTACCTATCAAGATATGCCCAAGAGAATGTTCTAGAATCAGTAGTATCAGGGTAATACTACCCAAAACCAAGGGCAACCAAATCACCTACCTCACCCTCCAAGGAAATTGGCCATTGAAGAAACACCTGCCAATTCAGAGGTTGGTTACCTAGAGGCTAAACACGACTATTCATTTCAACCTCAGTTGGACCAACAAGAAGATGCTAATCTCTTTGATGAGTAGGAAGAAGAATTAGCTGGTGACTCCAATATCAATTTCCTAGATTACCAAGATGAAGCTGGAAGTAAAGGGGAGGGTTTGGATGGATCCTACACTGTTTTCACCAGATCTCAAAATTAGTCAGCCTCACAAACTGACAAAGGAAAGGCAAAGGAAGAACCCTGGCCAGTGGTTTCCATCGTTAAACGTGGGACTCCATTGCCTCCACAATCAAAAGATTAGGTAATTCATAAAAAGTAAGTACCTCCAACCACCCAATACCTTCCACTTCTGTTGCTCAGACTAGTGTCGTACCTACTAAAATATCAGATGATGGACTCTCTTCCTCTATCTCAAGTTCTTTTCAATTATTTGATATAATTGATCATGCTATAAAAACTAAAATTCAAATGACAGAGGTTGAATATTTAAGGGCTAACCTAGAACAATTTGATAGGTTAGCAGAATATGTAGAAAACAAAGCCATCCTCGTAGGACAAGATTCTTTGAAGGCCGTTCATGATCCCCCTAATGATAAGCCGGCCTAAAACAATATTATTGTGACTCCTCCTGTTGCTCCTAGAAAAATAGAATCTTTCTATGTTTCCCTACTTATAAATGGTTATAAACTGAGTAATTGCATTATAGACTCTAGAGCCTCAGATAACGTCATGCTCACAAAGGTGGCAGATTCTCTTGGCCTGAATTTGACCAAAACTTTTGGGAGGTGTTTTTCCATGGAAAATAAGCAAGTTCCCCTCCTTGGTAAAATAAAAGATGTTCAATATGTTTTCGCAGCTTTTCCAAAAAAGTGGATAAAGATGACAATTTTAGTGGCCGATGTTTCAGCATCTTATGGCATCCTGCTTGGGCAGAACTTTTGCAAAGATGTTAGAGGTGAGCTAGGTATGGACTTATCGAAAGCAAGAATACCAATCCAAGGTGTCATGAAAAAGTTACTTCCTGATAAAAAGGAAAGAGGTATGTAGTATCCTGATCATCGGCACCAGAAGCTCAAATTTTATTTGAGTCCTCAAGCATGGGCAACTACTTCCTATCTACAGACGGGACCCATGAGACATCTGATGAAACTCTTACGAGTGATGACTTGAGATTATGTTCACCTGACACAGAAGGAGAATTAGAAAATCAAAATGAACATGTGGAAGAACCTCTCCCCAAACGAAGAAGGTTTCAAATAAAAGGTAGCGTCTAGCGAGGTATGGACCTTAGAATTTGATGGCAGCTACTCTTCTACTAGTTCAGGAGCCAGAGTTGTGTTGGTATCTCCTCAGGGAGATATTATTCCTTTGTCCTACAAATTATAGTTCAACAATACCAACAACATGGCTGAGTATGGTTCCCTATTGCTCGGATTACAGGCTACCAAAGAAAAAGGCATTAGGCCACTCCATGGTAAAGGGGACGTTGAGTTGATAGTCTGCCAAGTGAGGAACCTTTATCAGATGAAAAATGAAAGGTTGCGCCACTATCGCAATTTGGTCTGCGATCAGATTGAAAATTTTGATGCTTTCAACATCTCCACCATTCCAAGGGAATTTAATGACTGGGTAGACACATTGGCTGTCTCTGCCACCCTTTTAGTCCCTCACCCAAACTTTAAGGGAGATAGGTACACTGTTGAGCTGGTCTTTTAGCCAAGTGTACCCGATAATGCCGATTATTGGCAAGTATTTAACAATGATGATCAAATCATCACCCTCTTGGAGCAAAAGGATAGTTTTGAACAACTACATTTTGAAGGTAGTGAACTCCAGGAATGCGAAGCAACTCCCGAGTCAAATATGAATACAAGTGAAGATTTCCTATAGCTTAAGGGGAATAAGATTCCCAAAGGCCTAGTTTCACTAGAGAAGTTGTTTGATAACCATGATAGGTTTATTAAACAATAGTGAATGGATTCAAAATCATCTCAAGATTCTGATCAGGTAAACTTAAGAACCAAGCAAGATCCTAAGATGGTAAACATTGGGAAATACTGCACTCCCGAGGAGAGATTTAAGCTTGCTAGTTTACTTCACCAATATATAGATGTATTGGCCTATTCCTATGATGATTTGAAATCACTCAGGCTAAATGACATTCACCATGACATTCCCCTGAAGGCCAAATCTATACCTTACAAGCAAAAATCCAGGCAATATAATCCAAACATATCAGGTACTATTTTAGCTAAGATACAAAAGATGCTTGATGCTCAAATAATTTTCCCAATCCATCACTCGACATGGATTGCCAATATAGTGCCTGTCAAGAAAAAAAAATGGTGAAATTTGAATCTATGTGGATTTTAGAAACATAAACCAGTTATCTTTAAAAGATAATTACCCCCTTCCTATCATGGATCAAGTTCTACAGATGGTAACAAGTTCAAAAATGTTATCAATGCTAGACAATTTTTTGGGGTATAATCAAGTTGAAGTCAGAAAAGTAGATCAGCATAAGACATCATTTACCAAACCATGGGGCACATTTGCTTATCGAATAATGTCCTTTGGTCTGATAAATGCTGGCACCACATTTCAAAGGGCAATGGGTCTCGCTTTCAAAGATGAGATGGAAAAATTCATTGTAGTATACTTGGATGATCTGACAGTGTTTTCAAAACATCGTTCTGAGCATGTTCACCATTTGTAAAGGATATGGGAACATTGTCATCAGGAAGGGTATTTATTTAAACCCAAAGAAATCTATTTTTGGAGTAATTGAAGGGAAACTTCTCGGACACATTGTGTCCCGTGAAGGTATTAAAATTGATTTAGAGAGAGTCAAGTCCATCTAGAAACTTACTCTGCCTACCAGTAAGACCACAGTTCACTCTTTCTTTGGAAAGGTGAATTTTCTTCAAAGGTTTATTTTTGAGTTTGCTAAGAAAACCCGTCACATTGTCAACATGATGAAGGGCAATGCTACATTTAGGTGGATTGCTGAGGGCAAATCAATGTTCAAAGAAATTAAAGAAGCAATCGCCTATGCACCAGTCTTGGTCTGTCCAGATTATGCTAAAAGTTTCAAAAAATATAGTTATGCCTCCGAATATACACTATCGACCATTTTGGTCCAATAGAATCTAGAAGGTGTAGAATCTCCTATTTCTTTCATGAGTTGTCCACTTAAAGATCATGAGATAAAATATTCTTTTATGGAGAAGCATGCATACGTAGTGGTCAAATCAATCAAGCACTTCAGTTTTTATATCCTGAACTCTCACACCGAAGTTCTCGTACCAGACACAACAGTAAAATCCATTCTGACTCAGCAAGAGTTTAGTACGAAGAGAGGTAACTGGATTTCCAAGACTCAGGAGTTTGATCTAGACATCAAACCAACCAAGCTCGTACGGGGAAAGGGTCTTTGCCAGTTGATCGCCAACAACATTCCAGATGAAGAAGAAAGTGAAGAAGTAGTGATCGAAGGCATCCCTATGGTCCTCTTTGTTGTAACTACTAATGAGTGGTATTCTGATATTGCTCATTTTTTGACATATGGTGAGTGTCCCGCTCATCTTTCTTTTAAAGAGAAATGCACTGTTAAGTTAAAAGCAGTTGGTTATGTCCTTTGGGACAATGGTCTTTACAAGAGAAAATTGAATAGGGCATTTCTTCGTTGTGTTGACAAGGCACAACAAGAAAGACTCTTATAATCTTTCCACAATCTGGCCTATGGAGGACATTTTTCTAGACTGGTGACAACACACAAAATTGTATGAGCAAGGTATTATTGGCCGACGTTGTTCCAGGATGCCTATAAGTGGGTGCATAGGTATGAATTGTGTTAGCAATTTGTTGGAAAGCCTAAGTTGCCTACTTTGCCTTTCAAGTTGATAGTGATCGAAGAACCATTTTAGTAGTGGGGTATTGACTTCATTGGTGTACTCAACCCATCTTCAAGTGTCAAACATGATTATGTCCTCATGGCAATAGATTATTTTACTAAGTTGGTGGAAGCCATCCCAACCAAACACACTACGTCTGAAGTGGTGTGTAGCTTTCTCAAAGAAAATATCATTTCTAGGTTTGGGGTCCCACTAAAGATCGTAACAGATAATGCGACCTATTTTTTATCACATGAAATTACTTAATTTTGTTTCTATTATGGGATTACCCTATCCCACACTTCAGATTATTTCCCTCAAGGAAATGGACAAGAAGAATCGAGTAACAAGAACTTGGTCACTATTATCAGGAAATTGGTGGATGATAATCAGAGAACATGGCACAAAGCATTATATGATGCTTTATGGGCAGATAGGATAACACCCAAAAGGGCTATAGGTATGTCGCCTTTCTAGCTTCTATATGGATTAAATGTAGAAATCCCCATAACCCTTAAACTACCAATGGTCAAGTTAACTAAAGCAATCAAAGACTCAACCTTTGAGAGCTCAATCAACAAAAGAATCATGTGTCTAAATGAGCTGAATCAACGTTGAGCCATGGTAGTGGATCGGATTAAGGAGCATCAAAACTAGGTGAAGGCACTCTTTGATAAAAAAAGCTAAGGTCCACAAATTCCAAGTCAGAGATCAAGTCTTGTTGTGGGACAAGAGGTGAGATCCAAAAGGGATGCATGACAAATTTGACTCCCTATGGAGAGGCCCATTCACCATTTGAAAACTCTATGCTGAAGCTAGCTTCTTACTTGAGTACCAAGATGGAACGCCATTTGCACTACCTTGTAGTGGCCAGCATCTGAAGTTGTTCCATCCTTGAAGCTAGAGCAGGTCCTATAGACACCAAAATCATGTCTACTCCTTTGTCATCTTCCCCCTTGGTCCCCTTTGATCCACTTCTAACCATGCCTAACCTATGTCTTATTAATTTAAAATAATCATCTACTTTAAACTAATAATTCTCTCTCTCTCTCATGACACCTCACCCTTGGATTCTTTGCCTTTGGATACCCTCATTTATCACCCTATGACCTATTCCAACTTCTCCCCACTAATCCTCATGCTTATTTAATCCACCTTTGACCATTTTCCAATGAAAATTAGACCTAGCAGTTGGAAGAATGGGCAAAAGGCTAATTATAGCCTTTTTTCCATTCTTTTAGCTGTCAACATCGGTTACTAGTTGGCCAATGCCAACAGGATCGCCAACGTCAGTTGCTTAAAACCAACTTGCAAGCTAAATCAATGGATCCTCTTGACCTGAATGCAAAAATCTTCTTGTGCCCAGACTTCTCTCTCTCTCTCTCTCTCTCTCTCTCTCTCTCTCTCTCTCTCTCTCTCTCTCTCTCTCTCTCTCTCTCTCTCTCTCTCTCTCTCTCTCTCTCTCTCCCAGACGCACATCAGGTATCACAAGCTAGAGGCACTTTGCAAGAATAGCTCTAGACTTTAGGTTGAAGACATTGCAGGTACATCAGTTGCATTAGCAACAGGTCTCCTACACTTCTTCTTTAGTAGGCAAGAGGTAAGTATTCTTCTTTTATGTCATTTCAGTAGCTTAGAATGTCTCTGTAATCAGTTTTCTATTTATTGCTTCTAAGCCACATTATCAACTAGACCTAGCTTTCAACCAGACCAGGCCTGACTCTCTTCCTAGAAAGGCTGAGAGGCCTTTCTCCTACCCTTCCCTCTTTTCTGACAACATATCCCCTATCTTTGTCCCTCCTAAAGACCCTGTTTACTGTCTTACCACACTACACAGACCCAGACTCCTTCTAGACCCATCTGTCGACCAAAAACTCATCCAGAACTCATCCAAAGCCTCATTTCCCAAACTAACACTGGCCACTAGGCCCACTACCCCTACCAACGTTGGTAGACTAATTGACATCGGCTACCTTGACCAACCGATGCTGGCAGACCAACCGGCATTAGTGACTGTGGCAAACCGACAACAGACAGTAGGTACGCATTGTTTGTATTTCTCTAGCTTAGTCTATCATTATTATCTTTATCTCACATTATTTTTTATCAACAAGTGGACTGACATCCCTTAAGGAAGTCTTTGCACTTTTGGGACCAAGCATATCACTTGGTAGTCCACCTTACATCCATCTAACAATCTCTTTATTTAAGTTTCTTTCTTCTGCAGGTGTCATCCTCCACAGCCAAAGAGGAGTCCCTACAACGTCTGGATAACAGTGCACAGACCTCATCCAGGTATCATCTAACCCTAGACCATTTCCTCTAGTTTCTTATTCCTTTTGAATGTGAAAGCGAAAACTTGTTAGAAACATTCGGGCACACTCGGTGGGACCCTAGGAATTCTCTTTGGTTTCATACTTTTTTTCTTCTAAACAAACATTCATATAGGTGCATTAGGTCTCTCCTTGCATCTTCTTCTTCTATCTCTTCTGAAAGACACTATCAGCAAAGTTAAAAATAATCATTCTTTTTCTTCTTTTCCTGCATCTTAGAGTAGTAAAGTCATACTCTTCAACCTTTTCTCTACTTGTCTGCATCTGAACACACATTTTAATTTGGGCTTAAAATCTATTGCATCTCATCTCTTCCTGAATGCATATTTAGTCCACACATCTAGTAATTAAAAATGCATCCTGAATAAAGCGTAGGCCACTTATGTTACATATCCAAACCACTTGCACAAAATCAAACATCTAAACACACCTGAGACAAGGTTTGATTAGGATTTCATCATCTAGCAGATACCTTACCCATCTCGACAATCCCACTTGGACTTCACTACTAAGGGGAAAGCCCACTCTTTTATTTGGCAGAGGATAATCTCTAGGGGAAGTATATACTGACTAAGTGAGACCAGCTTATCACTAGGCTCGTGAAGTGAGGGGAGCTTGTTCCTTAGCACCAGGCCACGTACAGAACCTAACACAGACTCTTGAGCACCAAAACTAGCCTGAAACCAACCTTAGACTGCTCCTTCTAGGACCCGTTCTACAAGCCAAATTCCCAAACACATTCATCTAAGGCATAAGCCAACAGGATTCTAAAAATTATTCTTAGGAATTAACGTTAGGGTCTACTTGTCTTCATCTTTTTTTCTATCTTTATCTGGTTTTTTGAGCTAGTGAGGACGTTTTCTTCTTTCTTCCAAAAACTCTCAAATTTTTTGAGTTTCTAGAAAACATAGTAACTGACATCAGTTTTTGCACCGACGTCGGCACCTTTCTTCACCGGCATCAGTTATCTGACCGACATCGGTAATCTATTTCACCGACATCAATTTTTCAACTGACGTCGGTCATTGTCACAATCCTTTCTTCTCAAAATAGTAAGCTTAAAAACTTGGCTTTCTTGCTATCCAACACCCATTCTGAGTTTTTGAAATTGAAAAAACACAGTTTCTGGAACTCGACCCCTCTTGCCTTGAATGGTTTTGACACGCAGTCAAACCAAGACTTTTGTTGACCACGTGAGGCAACAACCACTCCTGCCTTCACCATCTATGTCTAGTCCTCTAATGGAGTATCATTCAGAGACCGAAATAACTCCTACCCAACCAACTCCCAATCAACCTTCAATTGTCCCCGAAGGGGACCAAAATTTTGAGAGGCTCCTTGACCACAACATCAAGGCTCTCCAACACTATCTTGTAAGAAACCAAACATGAGACCTTTCAGCTAAAGCGGAGATGATATTGACAGCATCCACTACCCAACCCATGACCACTCTGGCCTTCGCTTCAACCATTAACTTGACCATGACTAATCTTCAAAGTGTGGCTTCTCCTTCTATCTCTGGGCCCACTTCCATTGGGGTTTCAGCCCCCCATCAACCACAGACTATTCAACAAACTTCTACCCCTTTCAAAAATCTAGTTGTCTCCATCCTACCTACTCTTGCCCTTATCAACACAAGAGTAACCAACTACCCTTCAACTAGTGCTACCACCCCTCAACCACCTTTGGCTGCCCCTATTCAATTTATGCCCTCTAACTCCATGGCACAACCACCCCTGGCTTCCACATCTATCCCAATGACTAGTTATCAATATGTTACGCCTATACAAGTGCAATTGACTATGTCATACGCCTCTTCTAGCACCTTCCAAGCACCTTACAACCTAGGGGGTGCCCCATCTACCAATCTATCAGCCGAATTCATCAAGATGCTGATGGACAAAATGTCTAGTCTTGAGGCTTCCATTTTTGGTTCAAGCAATGTCCTTTCATATGACCAAATTTGCAATGAACCCATCCATCCCTCCATCCCAATCTGACCATATCCCAACCAGTGGGAACTTCCTAAGTTTACTTGCTTCCATAGTAAGGAAGACCCTTAGCAGCATCTAAGAGCATTTAGACATGCTTGTTATCTCATAGCCCATGATGATGTGTTATTGCTACGCACATTCCCTATGTCGCTTTCTGGCCCTGGCCTTGATTGGTACAGCTCTCTTACCAGTCACTCTCTCTTTTCATTCACTCAACTCACCCAATTATTTATAGACCACTTTTTGATCAATATCACCAAAAAAGTCTCCATTACAGACCTCTACTCTATCAGACAGTTTGACTATGAATCTATAGTTGATTTTGTCACCCGTTGGAGAGGATTAATCAATCAAATCTCTTTCTCTTTACCTCAACCCGAGCTCATCAAGGTCTTTTCTCGAGCATGTGCCACACACATCTCATCCACCTTGCGGGTTCAAACATTCTGCACTTTTGACGAAGCTTTCACCATGGCCCGAAAGCTTGAACTCTGCGCTATTGATGAAAATAAGGTCAAACTACGTAATACCAATGCAAAAACTGATGACCCTTCTTCTTCCAGACCCTATTCTTTTGCCAACTCCAAGTCCAAAGGAGTGGCAAACACTGTGGTCATTAGATCACCATCCTCGACAATGATCAACCAATCTCAGCCTTCCACATCAGACTACATCACCAAATAATTCCAACAACGGTATATACAGCGTCAGTATACTCCACTAAAAGAATCATATGCTTTCATGTTGGAAAAACTCGTCAAGCAAGGGGTCCTCAATCTCCCTGAAATTTAACCACCTTAATTCGACCCTTCAAAAGCCATCCCTACATGGTATAGAGAAAATGACTTCTATCACTATCACCGTGTCCAAGTCCATGACATAAACAACTGCCGAACCTTCAAGAACATTGTCCAAGACATGATAGATAAGGGAGATCTTGTCTTAGACAACCCGAATGCCCCACCCAATCAAAACATCAACATCTTCAAACAACCTTTTCCTAACCATCCTCCTAGCTAAAACAATGTCCAGACCATGGCCGATAGCTCCCAAGAGCATGATATATGCACGATCAACACAGTCTCGCCTCTTGTCCCTAACCAATCTCCTCCATAGGTAGAAGAGCTTTCTTCTCCTATTCATTCATCACAGGTAGAAAAGCCTTCTTCTCCTATTAGTTCTCCATCAACCTCTCTTATATTGGAGGACACTTCGACCATACCAATACCATTAGCCCCACCTTCATCCTTCCTCCTACCAATGGAGGACCATACCCTTCCTACTCCTCAACCACAAGTAGAAGGCACCATCATCCCTGCCCTCTATCCTCTTGAGGAGTCACATTCTCCAATTTCTTCTCCACCAAGAGAGGAACCTGTCTCTTCACCCACTTCAATTGAGGAAGACCCAGTGATGGTTTTCTCTTGTCTCTTGCCTGAGATCACTACATCTCACTCACCCCCATCCACATCTGAACCCAAACCCACACAGGCATCCACCATGCCAAAAGAGATTAAATCTCTTGGTGTTCACCCCATATATAATCTTGCCTCACACAATAGTGGCCCTCAAACCAAACCAAAGAAGGCCACTAAACCACACTAGAGAATTCCTCCCCTGCCTTCATCATTGCCCTCTATTTTGGGCCCACATCTATCTACCTTAATATGAGTGCTTCCTACTCCAAAACCTGACAGAGGAAAATTTCCTCCATTATCCCCTTTACCCATTAAACATATATTTCCTCCAAAATGACCAATGTCTCCTATAATTCCAAAACAAAAGTCATCAACCCCTACTGCAACAAAACACACAGACCCATTAGCATGCTCTTATGCCTTATTTTTACAATAATTGTTGCAGTCTTCTCACATCAGTCTTCCACCTCTTAAACCATACCAATCTCTTGGACCAAAACTGCCATGGTTTGATGACACTAAAGTTTTTACATACCATCGCATGCCAGAACATGACACTGAGCATTATTGTGCTCTCAAGGTTGTCATTCACCAATGTTTGGAGAAAGACACCCTTCTTCTTGACCATATTATCAACAAACCTTCAACATCACCTTCACACTCATCAACTCTCAGATCAAGACCATCTTGGTTTGACAACACTAAATTTTGTCACTATCATCACACATCAGGACATGACACTGAGCGCTATTGCACTCTTAAAATTGTCATTCATTAACACCAAAAAAAGGATACCCTTCTCATCAACGATCCTCTTGACTACCCCTTTGCCAAATCTTTGACACCATCACATGCCTCACAAACATCATCACCTAAATTGGGATCTCAACACCAGATTATGGTCCCTCCACCACCTTTAACCCCATTATTCAAAATCAACACAGTCAACTTGACCACCAGCCCACCAACCCAAAAGGATAAAGGGAAAAGACATGTTTCTATCCCTTGGACATCCCCATCTACCAAGCTTTCACCACAACAAAACCCCAATATTACTGTCTTGGGCACATCTCGACCAGCATCCTTAAAGACAATCCCTGACTCCGTGGTGAAACAACCTCACCGCACAACCCCTGTGAAGCTGCCTTTGTATGATCTCATACAAAACTCTCCACATCATCATCAAACTTTGATCCAAGCCTTACAATCGATGGAAGTCCAGCCTGATAACCCCCAACCATTAGCCACTTTAATCAAATCATTACCAACCATTTCCTCTGTCACCATCCGTGATTTTGAGATTCCTACCTCCAACTTGGCAGATCAGGAACTCACCCTCTCAAACTAAATATGTCAAACATTCTCCCTAGCAATTGGAGGAATTTGACCTTACCCTGACTATCATAACCTCGACCAAACATCAAACATCTACCAACCAAACATCAACCCGACCTCGACCAAGCATCAACCAACCTTTTAATCATGACCCCAACCAAGCTTCAACCAATCTTTTAATCATCAACCTTGACCAAGCCTCGACCAAATATCAACCAACCTCTTAATCATGACCCCGACCAAGCCTCAACCAAGCCTCGACCAAGCATCAACCAAGCCTCAACCAAGCCTCGACCAAACCTCGACCAAGCCTCGACCAAACATCATATCAACCAAACAATGACCAAACATCAACCAGCCAAACATATCAAACACATATCGAACAAACATCAACAAACTTCTTAATCATCTTTAACACATGACCAATTTGAAATGGAGAAAATGAGGAAAATTTTCTCTTAATTGGCTCAGACCTTACATCATCATGCACAGGTATGGATCATGGACTTATCAGAACCTGAGCCCTTTAATGCCTTGCATCTCCAACCATTCTACTGTTAGTCGAGTACTCATTCACTTGACATTTAACTTGAGCTTGTCCCTTGATCAATCCTTGTCATTTTAATCCTCATTCCTTTCAACCATGTTCCCCTAAAACAAATCCTATGTAACCCTTTTATAAAGTATGGATGCTTTGTCCTAATAAAAGGGAGCCCTTACACCTCTATAGTCTTGTCCATGACTCAAAATTTTGTCAAAAATAAATCAAAATGTCAAAATATCAAAAGTTCACAAACTCTAAAGGTAGACTGCTCCCTCGAAGGATAGCTATACCATCATTACTATAGCTAATAGATTACTCCCTCAAAGGATAGATATTCAAAGACCTCAAAAATATATAAAGAAAACATATAGACCACTCCCTCAAAGGATGGCTATGACTAAATCTTGCTATAAACAGCACTCTTTTAGAAGCTTCCCACATCGATCAACTTCACAAATGACCACAAAGCAAAATGACATCTCTATGTAGACTTCCTGCATTGATCAGTCTGATCCAAAAAAAAAGGGGGGGTCATGGACTTGGCTTTTAGTCATCTCTGGGTCTCCTATAAAAAGGGGCAAGGTTATCTATACTAAAAAGGGTTACCCTATCCTCCCATATCACATCACCTACTCAAGGGACTTCGAGCTCATTTTAATGTCAAAGTGATTCGATTACCTCTCTAACACAACCCATGGTCAATGATGTAATGCATGAATGGGGCTCTCAGTTCTAACAACCCCTATCTATGCTATCATTCTAGTCCTTGTCAATGAAAGGGTAAATATGCATTTCACTTTCTACCCATACACTTTGGTCACATTCAACCACATCATTTGTCAAACCAACTCAACCCAACCCTTTTTAGACCACTCACATAGCCTATTCACACAAGTTTCTATGGACACCAATACACATGGAAACTATCGACTACATAATTTATGTTAAGCATAAACCATTACTTGTTGATTCATAAACAGACTCAATTCATTTTTAGCATACATCCATCACTAATATGGAAACTTGCTAGGGATGAAAGACCACAACTAATGTTACAGAATACACCATCACACAATATGGAAAAGGTTGTAACATCACCTTACCCTCATCATCAACCCTTTTGACCCCTCATCTGAACTACATTAGTCTGAGGCCCTTCCACTTAGGGCTATGTAGGCAGCACTCAGTCGACATGACGTCTTCTGGGGTTAGCTCGACCACATCTATTTGTTCATTTATCTGATGGACAAACCATCTTACCCTCATCATTTCAAGCACATACCCTTATACATATGGGAAGTGCTAAACCTTAACCTAGACCAAAACAATCATCAACCACTTTGACTCTTAGTCTGAACTACATTGGTCTGAGGCCCTAACAACAGGGGCTATATAGGCAGCACTCAGATGACATGATGTCTCCTAGGGTTAGCTCGACCACCTTCATTTATTCATCTACCTGATGGACAAACCATATTCTCCTTTGACCATAACTTGACCTCGACCAATCTCATCCATAACTGACCCTCTTCCTCCCTTTTAGGGAGAACTACATTGGCCTAAGGCCCTTCCAATAGGGGTTATGTAGGTAGCACTCAGATAACATGGCATCTTTTGGGGTTAGCTCGGCCACATTCCTTCATCCGTCCATTCATTCGACCAGCTATCTATCTCAACCCAACTCGACCAACGACCTTGGAGATCACGACTCTCTCCTCCGATCACGACCACTTTCAAGACAACATTGCCTTGGTTGTTTTTGCATGTATGCTACCTCATGAATGGTTAGCAAAATTGTCCACAACCCATGTTTTGACCCTCACAAGTATAGGATCATGAGCAAGTTGATCCACACTACTTGTGACATTTTCGTGTTTCCATGAGCACTTCTTGAGCCTGGGATACTTGGAACATGATGACCATTGGAGCTACAGCTTGCATTGAATAACCCAATCAGCTATGACTAAATGCTGGGGCCCAGTTATTTCAATTTTGGCACTATTCGACCTTGACCTGTGATAATTTGACCTGACCATCTCGTGAAGTGGTATGCATGCAAATCTCAACTATTGTAGTGTTCACAACCCACCTTCACCATATCCATCCATCTCTCTATCAAATCGACACCCAATCTCAAGTTCCCTTCCCTCGACTCCCGCTTTGAGGGGGAATACCTCATCCCACATCTGGTGCAACCAACTCCTCTTATTTTTGTCTTACAGTTCACTTGAACAACCAACAAGACAAAAAAGACCTTATCCCATCCCTGGGGCAATCAACTCCTATTTTTGTCTTCCAATTCATCAAGAACAACCAACAAGACAAAAAGGGGCAAATGTAGACACCAAAATCGTGTCTACTCCTTTGTCATCTTCCCCCTTGGTCCCCTTTGATCCACTTCTAACCATGCCTAACCTATGTCTTATTAATTTAAAATAATCATCTATTTTAAATTAATAATTCTCTCTCTCTCTCTCTCTCATGACACCTCACCCTTGGATTCTTTGCCTTTGGATACCCTCATTTATCACCCTATGACCTATTCCAACTCCTCCCAACTAATCCTCACGCTTATTTAATCCACCTTTAACCATTTTTCAATGACAATTAGACCTGGCAGTTGGAAGAACGGGCAAAAGGCTAATTATAGCCTTTTTTCTATTTTTTTAGCTGTCGACGTCGGTTACCTATCGGCAGACGCCAGTGGGATTGCCAATGTCAGTTGCTTAAAACTAACTTGCAAGCTTAATCAATGGATCCTCTTGACCCGAATGTAAAAATCTTCTTACGCCCAGACTTTGACCTCTCTCTTTCTCTCTCTCCTAAATGCACATCAGGTATCACAGGCTAGAGGCACTCTATAGGAATAGCTCTAGACTTCAGGGTAAAGACATTGCAAGTACATCAGCCACATCAGCAACAGGCCTCCTACACTTCTTCCTTAGCATGTAAGAGGTAAGTATTCTTCTTTTATGTCATTTCAGTAGCTTAGAATGTCTCTGTAATCAGTTTTTTGTTTATTGCTTCTAAGCCACATTATCAACCAAACCCAAATTTTAACCAGACCAGGCCTGACTCTCTTCTCAAAAAGGCTGAGAGGCCTTTCTCCTACCTTTCCCCCTTTTTTGACAATAGATCCCCTATCTTTGTCCTTCCTAAAGACCCTGTCTACTGTCTTACCACACTACACAGACCCAGACTCCTTCTAGACTCATCTCTCGACCATAAACTCATCTAGAACTCGTCCAAAGCCTCATTTCCCTGACTGACACTGGCCACTAGACCCACTGCCCCTATCGACATCGGTAGACTAACTGACATTAACTACCTTGACCAACTGACGTTGGCAGACCAACCAGCATCGGTGACTGTGGCAGACCGATAGCAGATAATAGGTACGCATTGTTTGTATTTCTCTAGCTTAGTCTGTCATTATTATCTTTATCCAACATTATTTTTTATCAACAAGTAGACTGACATACCTTAAGAAAGTCTTTTCACTTTTGGGACCAAGCATATCGCTTGGTAGTCCACCTTACATCCATCTAAAAATCTCTTTGTTTAAGTCTCTTTCTTCTGCAGGTGTCATCCTTCACAGCCAAAGAGGAGTCCATACAACATCTGGATAATGGTGCGTAGACCTCATCCAAGTATCATCTAACCCTAGACCATTTCCTCTAGTTTCTTATTTCTTTTAAATGTGAAAGCGAAAACTTGTTAGAAATAGGTCTTTTTATATATATGTACAATTTTTACATTTTGTCTATTTTTTTTTACATTTTTAGCTTGACTCCGTAGCCCAATGGCTTGGATGAAGGCATTTAGAGATTGGTTTCTACTCCTGCTAATCAATTTTATTAACAAAATTTTCCCAATAGAAGCTAGCTTTTGTTTCCAAAATCATCTTGCCCATTTTTGGGAACAACCCCCTACAAAACTTTTCCATTTCATCTTTTGTCCCTCTAAGTTTGTTTTTGAGACAGGTTTTGAATTTGTTCTCATCTTGGCCTAGGAATGTGAGAGTGTTTATGATCTCATTACAACCAAGAAAATCACTCCCCCAGACTGCCTCTTCTAGAGTTGGTCTTTTCTTCCATTTTCGTGCACGGGTGGCAAATTTTGCCGCCAGTGCATTTTTGACCTTTGTAATGTAAGGGCGGCAAATTTTGCCGCCCCTACATTTTTCTTGCAAGGGCAAAAATTTTTTCCACCCCTGCATCTTAACCTACAAGGGCGACAAATTTTTTCACCCATGCATTCGAACTCACCAAAACATGCAAGGGCGGCAAATTTTGCCACCCAAGCATGCCTCAATTTCTATTTTTAGCATTTATTGTCACGTGCAGTGGGTTTTTGGGGTTGTTTTTTACCCCATATAAACTGATTTGAACCTCATTTCTTCTCATTGCTTCTTCCTCTCCTCTTGCCCTTCGCGTCTAAATGATCCAGCCGATGACTTGAGGTGCGATTTGGCAGATTTAACCCTGTGACACGTGCAGCTTTCCAAGTAGGTCTTGCATTTGCTTTTCTTGTCCTTCCTTTCTTAGATTCTTTCATTTATTAGATTTATTTGTTTGTTTTTTTTGTGTTTGGGTGTTTTTATTTTTGTTTCTCTTCCTCTCCCCTACCTTGCTTGCATTTTTCCTCTTTAAACTCCTTAGGGCTATGATTTTTGCCATGCCTCCTTGTTACCCATGGCTTTCCTTAGAAAGCCCACAAGGGCGGTGATTTTTGCCACCTTTGCATCTCAGCCCTCCCTCCATCTTCAAGAGCGATTATTTTCACTGCCCATGCTAACCCATTCATGCATCGGCGGTGATTTTCACCCCCCACACACCTTCTTTGTTGGACATGCATTGGCAGTGATTTTTACTGCCAAAGCATGGCCAACCTGCAGGGGTGGCAAAATTTGCTTCCCCTACCTTTTTCCCTCCAAACCTGCAAAGGCAGTGATTTTCACCGCCTCTGCAAGCCAAACCTGCATGGGCAGTGATTTTCACCACCCTTACACTCTTTCACTCCAACTTGCAGGGGTGGCAAATTTTACTGCCCATGCATTCCTCCTCCAAATTTTCCTAACTCTGGAGGATTTTCCATCTTGTCTTTTTATTTCCCTTTCTGCTTCATTTTTTGCACCTTTTTCCAACCCAGCCTTTTTAAGTGACCTCCATTGACCGAGACCACTTAAAATGCATTTTCCTCAATTCATCCACTCTCCCCTAATTTTGTGATCATGACTGTAGTACTCTCAGAGAACTCTTGCTCATCAACACCTATTCGATTAAAGCCAGTTCCCATGTCTAAAGCATCTCCAAAAAATGTGAAGACCATGAAATACAAATATCAGGGCGTCTTCCCACTCACTTCGGTCACCTCCAATGTTGACGACATCTGAGACACCAAAATTGGACACGTGGACATGGCCGAGTTCATAAATCGAACGAAGGCAACGAACCCAAGCACCTAGATAAAGAGGATTGTTGAAAGCAACATCCACCTAGTTGCCACTTTCCCAGTGGTAACACATCATACAGAGTTTGTCCTTCAATGTGCCCATTTCTACAACAAGGAGACAAAGTCAGTATTAGATGCCAGTGGGAATATGATAATTTGACTGGATCTCAAATTCATTGACAAAGTCTTCATGTGCCCCCCAGCCACTGAAGTAACCAAGATTAACTTTGTGGATGCCCAGAAGGAATATGACAAAGACCCTGAGAGGGCAAAGAAAGTGATGAACTACAAATGGATGAAGACCCCAAGAACCAACCTATCTAGATGGCCGTAGAACTTTTTGAGGAATGACTTCATTGAGGAAGTTGGTGATTTGATCACCCTTCTCAACAGAGTATGAGGTCTCCCATCTTCCTCACTGTTCTATGAATGGATGTACCCATTCATTAAAATCATCCTCCAAGGCAATTAGGTCATCTTTTAGGAAGAGCAGATTAGCAATGCTCTCCATGAGTAGCTAACCAAGGTACAAACTTCTTCCAAGTTTTATATAACTTCGTACCTTATGTACATAGCTACTGTAATGCAAACTTTTTTGGGTTTGGCAACCGAAAGGGATAGAAAGACAACTCTAGTATACTCATATTATCCCCAGTTGAAACTTCAAGGGTCAACCCATCATTTCAAAAGGATAAATGATGCCTTCTTTGCCATATTTCTATGCCTCTTCGACCCTCAGCTTGAGCAGAAAAGAGTATCAAATGAGGCTTGGACAGTGGTCAGTGACTACGGCTACATGTTCCTCCAATTTCCCACCTTTTGCTATCTTCGAGTTGGCTTTTTCCAAGGCTACCCCTATATGCTCCCTAGGTTCCCTTCAGATAAGTTGGTACTAATGGAACTTTGCCGACAATGGATTGTCATGCATACCAGACAAATGGAGTTGAAGAAACTAGGTTTTAGGTTTCCAATCGAAATTGGTAGGTATTCCATTGCCATAGTAGCTAAAGCCAAAGTCATGGAAACAAAAATGTAGATGGTCACCCTAAAGCAGTTCAAGAGAAGAGATAAATTTGACTACAAGGGAGTCAAGGACAAAATTAGGTGGAAAACTCAGTTCCATGAGCCCATGATTGAAGATATCTAGATCAACCTAAGGATGATTGAAAAAATTAGAAAGATGGATTATTGCAGGCTGACCCTAGAGCAAGTTGAATATTTGGGGCTTGTAGAGATTCCCTCTAATCTGGTCGACGATGGGAACATCGTCAATAGTAGATACTTGACTGAAAAGGTTGTTGGCTCCCCTCTTCCTCCAACTTAGTGGTCTCAGAAGGAACTAACTTCTCTGAGAAAAAGATTTGAACCAATATTGGCTAACACCAATGATTGGTTAGCATATAGAGGAATCAAACTGAAAGAATTTATAATGGGATCAGAGACTGAATACCAAGTAGTGATGAAGAAGAAGGTAGAGAATAGAACCAAGAACAAAGGTGATGCACCTTCCCCTTCTAGAATCATCTTTGGAACTAAAGAATAGAGCCCTCAGGTACAGGTAGCTCAGCTAATAAAAATAGATGACCGACTGTCAGGATAGCCAAGCACTGAACCTCTACCTTCATAGGAAGAAGCACAACTACTCAAGAACGTCTCTCCTTCTCCACATCAGTCTCCTATGGCACCCTCTTCTCCTATTTCTCTGATCAGTGTTCCCTCTTCTGGAGCCACCTCTCCTTCCAGAGTCATATTTAGCGACCCTCAGGACACTTCTAGAGGTTCTCCTCACTCCTCTAGGTCCATTCCCAGTTTGTCATCTCCCTCTTTCAATCTGAGAGAAAGTTCTACCCAAGAGTCAGAATCAGTAGTTGGTACAATTTTCACTGTTACTCCCACTACGACTACTGTCACCACTAGCAGTGTAGAAGCTACCACGGTAATGCTAGCTAAGACAACCATTGCCATGATATGTACTTCTCTCCCACCTTGGATGTTATATTTCACCCCCAAAAGAAAGAAGTTGGCCATCCCTCCAAATGACTTTGATTTTGGCAAAATAGTGCCAATGAAAGCTAAGGCTTCTAAGACGCCAAGGATCCTCTCCAAATTGGTCTAGGAAAAAGGACAAAAATTTTTAGAAATTACTAAGCCTCTACAAGACGCAACCCTTGAGGGTTTTGAAATGAGTAGCTATTCCATCTCTCATGTTGAACTTGGCAAAGTTACTCATGAAGGTGCGAAAAGCAATCTTCAGTCTGCTATGGACATTATGGTCCAAAAATTTGACCAAGAGAAGGAGACGAAAGATTATTACAAGGCCAAGATAGAGCAGCTAACGACAGTAATAAGAAGGTTCACTCTTCCCCCTAAAGCGGCAACTTTGGAGGCCTTCTCCGTAGATGACCCTATCATCCAAAAGGTAGAGAAGACTTAATTAAAGTTAAAAGTCCTGGAGGACTACATTGAAAAAATGCATACTCAGGGAGTTTCCTTGCAATCAGAGGTTGTAGAAAAGATGAACAAGATGAATAAATTAAGGGCAGAGTTAGATGACTTTGTCTCTCTTATCTCTCAGGAGATTAATAGTTCAAAAAAATATCTTGCCAAATGAAAGGAGATGAAGGATCTAAAGAAAATCACCTTGATATCTATCGATGTCATCTCCAGCAAGGAGTCTTATGTTGAGATCAAGGAGTCACTGATCTTCAGGATCTAGGTACTCAAAGATTTAATTGAAGATCTTAGAGCTTTCAGGGATGCTAATGAAAAGAGTGACACAAGTCTACTCAATAAACTAGAAGAAATGCACTGTAACCTAACCTCCAAGGAAAATCAATTCCTCTCAACAGGAGAAATGATCCACAGTTTCAAAGAGATGATTCAAAGATATTTTGAAGAGAAATCTTTCTCAATGTCTTTTGTGGATAATATTCTAGACACTCAGTTAACTTTGGAAAATCCAAAATCTAGGTTAACTGGTCACGCTAAGGCCATCACATCATTGAAGGATGCATTAATCAGAGCCAAAATTGTCTCCAAGAACACGGTTGCACTAGATAGCATAGGAATTTAGGCATCCATTACTATGTATGATGCTCATCTGAAGGAATTTGCTAGCAAGAACTAAATTTTTCCCCTTCTTTCTTCTTCTTTCCTTATGCACTTTTGTTTTGTGAAAAGTGCATGCAATTTTGTAAAATGTAATTACATGTAAATATTTTGGAAAAATATCTCAAAGTCAAAGATGAGTCATCTTTGACTGAGATACTTTTTTATTTTATTATTTTTTAGTTTTTGAGGATTTTCTCTCTATATATAGTGGAAACCTCATTTGTAAAAGGATCTTGAAAAAAATTGAGAGCAAACACTCTGCTGAAATTCAAGCAATTTTTGAGACTTTTTGCTCAAACTTGTAAATCATATTTTGTTGAATTAATGAGAAGCAGGTTTATTTTAGACTTTGTGCTGAAGTTATCTATGTTGTCTAGAAAATAGTTTCTTATATTCTCTTTCCTGATAATCTCTTGTTTATCCGATTTAATAAGCAAAGTGGGTGTGTTTATATTATCTTAGAATGCTTCTAAAAGGTAGAGGATAGACATTGAGCTACTTTTATCTTCAAGATTCAGTTATCTTTTGTAGTTTTAGGCAAAGACTTTGTGCTTCATTTGACTCTACGGTTACGCTTGTTCTAGACTTTGTCCTTGCATAATTGTTCTTGTGGCCTTTGTTACTTTAAGTGATCTTCTGCTCTCTTTTTGATACCATTCCTAAAAGAAGAGGATTGTTGTTAGCTAAAGACCAGGATATCCCTCTTTTGTTTTTCATACATTACCTCTAAAAAAAGAGAGGTAGATGTTGTAATGCCATCCCATGTGTTATTTTATGCTTAATTATATACATATATCCAGTGCATAAATATTTATAGGGAACCTCCCCTTGATGAGAGGAGAGATTTAATTCATCCAGATCTGGTAAACCCATACTTTTTGTGGTGTAAATCTCCCTATGCTATGGTTGATATATCCATTTTGTCATCAGTTAGTTGACGACGAAATATTCACCCAACAATTTTTTGGCGACTCTGCTAGGGATTAAAAAGGAGCATTTTGAAGCCTCAAGCTTCAAATTAAAGCAGTTTCTATCCCTTTTTCATTTAAAATTTGGAAAATCCACACTACATCAGAAGCCAAAGATCTAAGAGTGTTTTTGATCCCATGTTTGAGTTAGCACAGTAGAGCAACTTTTATTTGTTCCCTCCACTGCCTTTCCTCTAATGATCTAGAAGTCTTCCTCCTGACCTTATCGAATCACCCTCGCAAGTTAGATCTTCTTTTCTTGCCATCAATCACACCCTACCTATAAATACCTCACCAAGGTTTATTATCCCACCATTTAGTCCTCTTATCATAATGGCTCAAGGCCCGTGGGGAAATTCTTTTGGTCCTCTTAACTTGACTGCCCCTTTGCATGAACTACCGCGTAGTTCTCGAAAAAATTTCCCTAAATTTTTTTGTGATGGAAAGGTTCATCCTGACGAGCATATTTCTGCTTTCTCCATAGCATGTGGCATGATCGGTGTGGAATTTGAGGATGTAATAGCTAGACTTTTTGTGGAAACTTTGCAAGGTGTTGATGCAGATTAGTTCTACCACATGTAGGCTGGGTCAGTAACTGACTGGGATATGCTCAAATCCAAATTTAAAGCTAGGTTTAAACCTACTGAAGATATACACACTTTGTTAGCTCAGCTAACACAGATAAAAAAAGAATCCTAGGAACCTATGAGAGATTTCATAGCTAAATTTAACAAGTTGAGAAACTGGATTCGAACTGTGGCTCAGCCTATGCCAGAGAATCTCAAATGCTTTTTCATCAATTTGCAACTTTCTAAAGTAAGTTTCCTATTGAGACGAGTTGGCCCTATGGATCTAGCCTTGGCTCAAGATTTGGCTACTAAGATTGAAGATGATCTTATTTTGGCAGGTAAGATCAGAAAAGACCCTAGTAAAAATAAATTCTCTTCATCTGCTAAAAGTTCTTCTTCAGGCACTACAGATCCTATGGTGCAAAAATTGACAAATGAACTAATAGCTTTGAAGAGGCAAATAGCCCAAGGTACATCTGTTCCTACCTATCGAGATATGCCTAGGAGAACATTCCAAAATCAGTAGTATCAGGGTAATGCTACCCAAAACCAAGGGCAACCAAATCCCTTGCCTCCCCCTCCAAGAAAATTGGCCATTGAAGCAGCACCTGCCAATTCAGCAGTCGGTTACCTAGAGGCTAAACACGACTATTCGTTTCAACCTCAGTTGGACCAACAATAAGATGCTAATCTCTTTGATGAGTAGGAAGAAGAATTAGCTGGCGACTCCAATATCAATTCCCTAGATTACCAAGATGAAGCTGGAAGTAAAGGGGAGGGTTTGGATGGATCTTATGCTATTTTCACCAGATTTCAAAATCAGTCAGCCTCACAAACTGACAAAAGAAAGGTAAAGGAAGAACCCTAGCCAGTGGTTTCCATCACTAAACATGGGAATCCATTTCCTCCACAATCAAAAGATCAGGTAATTCATAAAAAAGTAAGTACCTCCAACCACCCAATACCTTCCACTTTTGTTGCTCAGACCAGTGTCGTACCTACTAAAATTCTAGATGATGGACTCTCTTCCTCTATCTCAAATTCTTTTCAATTATCTGATATAATTGATCATGCTAGAAAAACTAAAATTCTAATAACAGAGGTTGAATATTTAAGGGCTAACCTAGAACAATTTGATAGGTTAGCAGAATATGTAAAAAAAAAAGTTGTCCTCGTAGGACAAAATTCTTTGAAGGCCGTTCATGATCCCCCTAATGATAAGCTAGCCTAAAACAATATTGTTGTGACTCCTCCTGTTGCTCCTGGGAAAATAGAACCTTTCTATGTTTCCCTACTTATAAATGGTTATAAACTGAGTAATTGCATTATAGACTCTGGAGCCTCAGATAACATCATGCCTGCAAAGGTGGCAGATTCTCTTGGCCTGACTTTGACCAAAACTTTTGGGAGGTGTTTTTCCATGGAAAATAAGCAAGTTCCCCTCCTTGGTCAAATAAAAGACGCTCAATATGCTTTCACAGCTTTTCTAGAAAAGCGGAAAAAGATGATAGTTTTAGTGGCTGATGTTTTAGCATCTTATGGCATCCTGCTTGGGCGAAACTTTTGCAAAGATGTTAGAGGTGAGCTAAGTATGGACTTATCGAAAGCAAGAATACCAATCCAAGGTGTCATGAAAATGTTGCTTCTTGAAAAAGAAGCAAGGTATGTAGTTACCTGATTGTCGGCACAAGAAGCTCAAATTTATTTGAGTCCTCAAGCATGGGCAACTACTTCCTATCTACAGATGGGACCCATGAGACATCTGATGAAACTCTTATGGGTGATGACTTGAGATTGTATTCAGCTGACATAGCAGGAGAATCAACAAATCAAAATGAATACATGGAAGAACCTCTCCCCCCAAACGAAGGAGTTTTCAAAGAAAATTTAGCGTCTAGCGAGGTATGGACCTTAAAATTTCACGATAGCTACTCTTCTACTAGTTGAGAAGCCAGGGTGGTGTTGGTATCTCCTTAGGGAGATATTATTCCTTTGTCCTACAAATTGTAGTTCAACAATACCAACAACATGGCTGAGTATGAGTCCCTGTTACTCAGACTACAGGCTGCCAAAGAAAAAGGCATTAGGCTACTCCATGGTAAAGGGGACGCAGAGTTGATAGTCTGCCAAGTGAGGAACCTTTATCAGATGAAAAATGAAAGGTTGCACCACTATCACAATTTGGTCTGGGACCAGATTGAAAATTTTGATGCTTTCAACATCTCTATTGTTTCAAGGGAATTTAATGACCGGACATACGCATTGGCTATCTCTGCCACCCTTTTAGTCCCTCACCCAGACTTTAAGGGAGATAGGTACACTATTGAGCTGGTCTTTCGACCAAGTTTACCAAATAATGTCAGTCATTGGCAAGTATTTAACAATGATGATCAAATCATCACCTTCTTAGAGTGAAAGGATAGTTTTGAACAACTACATTTTGAAGGTAGTGAACTCCGAGAATGCGAAGCAACTCCTGAGTTAAATATGAATATAGGTGAGGATTTTCTACAGCTTAAGGGGAATAAGATTTCCAAAGGCCTATTTTCACTAGAGAAGTTATTTGATAACCATGATAAGTTTATTAAACAACAGTGAATGGATTCAAAATCCTCTCAAGATTCTGATCAGGTAAACTTGGGAACCAAGCAAGATCCTAAGATTTTAAACATTGGGAAATGCTACACTTCTGAGGAGAGATTTAAGCTTGCTAGTTTATTTCACCAATATATAGATGTATTGGCCTATTCCTATGATGATTTGAAATCACTCAGGCCAAATGACATTCACCATGACATTCCCCTAAAGGCCAACTCTGTACCTTACAAGCAAAAATCTAGGCAATATAATCCAAAAATATCATATACTATTTTAGCTAAGATACAAAAGATGCTTGACACTCAGATAATTTTCCCAATCCATCACTCAACATGGATTGCTAATATAGTGCCTGTTAGGAAAAACAATGGCAAAATTCAAATCTGTGTGGATTTTAGAAACTTAAACCAGTTATCCTTAAAAGATAATTACCCCCTTCCTATCATGGATCAAGTTTTACAGATGGTAATAGGTTCAGAAATGTTATCAAAGCTAGATAGTTTTTTGGGGTATTATCAGGTTGAAGTTGGGAAAGTAGATCAACATAAGACAACATTCACCACACCGTGGGGCACATTTGCTTATCGAAGAATGCCCTTTGGTCTGATAAATGCTGGCACCACATTTCAAAGGGTGATGGATCTCACATTCAAAGATGAGATGGGAAAATTCATTGTAGTATACCTGGATGATTGGATAGTGTTTTCAAAACATCATTTTGAGCATGTTCACCATTTGCAAAGGATACTGGAACGCTGTCATCAGAACGGTATTTCTTTAAACCCAAAGAAATCTATTTTCAAAGTAACTGAAGGGAAACTTCTCAGACACATTGTGTCCTATGAAGGTATTAAAATTGATTCAGAGAGAGTCAAGTCCATCTAGGAACTTACTCTACCTACCAGTAAGACAGCGGTTCACTCTTTCTTTAGAAAGGTGAATTTCCTCTGAAGGTTTATTCTTGAGTTTGCTGAAAAAACCTGTCACATTGTCAATATGATGAAGGGCAATGCTACATTTAGGTGGACTGCTGAGGGCAAATCAGTGTTCAAAGAAATTAAGAAAGCAATCACCCATGCACCAGTCTTGGTCTGTCCAGATTATACTAAAATTTTCAAAATATATAGTTATGCCTCCGAACATACACTATCGGCCATTTTGGTCCAACAAAATCTAGGTGTAGAATCTCTTGTCTCTTTCATGAGTTGTCCACTTAAGGATCATGAGCTAAAATATTCCTTTATGGAGAAGCATGCATACACAGTGGTCAAAGCGGTCAAGCACTTTAGGTTTTATATCCTGAACTCGCACACTGAAGTTCTCATACCAGACACAATAGTAAAATCTATTTTGACTCAGCAAGAGTTCAGTACAAAGAGAGGTAACTGGATTGCTAAGACTCAGGAGTTTGATCTAGACATCAAACCAACTAAGCTCATACAAGGAAAGGGTCTTTGCCAATTGATCGCCAACAACATTCCAGATGAAGAAGAAAGTGAAGAAGTAGTGATCGAAGGCATCCCTACGGTCCTCTTTGTTACAACTACTGATGAGTGGTATTCTGCCATTGCTCATTTTTTGGCATATGGTGAGTGTCCCGCTCATCTTTCTTTTAAAGAGAAACACACTATTAAGTTAAAAGCAGTTGGTTATGTCCTTTGGGATAATGGTCTTTACAAAATAAACTTGGATGGGGCATTTCTTCATTGTGTTGACAAGGCGCAACAAGAAAGACTCTTAGAATCTTTTCACAATCTGGCCTATGGAGGATATTTTTCTACACCGGTGATAGCGCACAAAATTCTATGAGCAAATTATTATTGGCTGACACTATTCCAAGATTCTTATAAGTGGGTGCATAGGTGTGAATTGTGTTAGTAATCCATTGGAAAGCCTAAGCTGCCTACTTTGCCTCTCAAGCCGATAGTGATCGAAGAACCATTTCAGTAGTGGGGTATTGACTTCATTAGTGTAGTCAACTCATCTTCAAGTGCCAAACATGATTATGTCCTCATAGCAATAGATTATTTTACTAAGTGGGTGGAGGCCATCCCAACCAAGCACGCTACGTCTGAAGTGGTGTGAAACTTTCTCAAAGAAAATATCATTTCCAGGTTTGGGGTCTCACTAAAGATCATAATAGATAATGCAGCCTATTTTTCATCACATGAAATTACTCAATTTTATTTCTATTATGGGATTACCCTATCCCACACTTCAAATTATTTTTCTCAAGGAAATGGCCAAGAAGAATCGAGTAACAAGAATCTGGTCACTATTATTAAGAAATTAGTGGATGATAATCAGAGAACATGGCACAAAGCATTGCATGATGCTTTATGGGCAGATAGGATAACACCCAAAAGGGTTATAGGTTTGTCACCTTTCTAGCTTCTATATGGATTGAATGTAGAAATCCCCATCACCCTTGAACTACCAGTGCTCAAGTTAACTAAAGCAATCGAAGACTCAACCTTTGAGAGCTCAATCAACAAAAGAATCATGTGTCTGAACGAGCTGAATGAGCGTCGAGCCATGGTAGTGGATCAGATTAAAGAGCATCAAAACCAGGTGAAGGCACTCTTTGATAAAACAGCTAAGGTCCACAAATTCCAATTCAGAGATCAAGTCTTGTTTTGGGACAAGAGGCGAGAACCAAAAGGGATGCACGACAAATTTGACTCCCTATGGAGAGGCCTGTTCACCATTTGACAACTCTGTGGTGAAGCTAGCTTCTTGCTAGAGTACCAAGATGGAACACTATTTACACTACCTCATAGTGGGTAGCATCTAAATTTGTTCCATCCTTGAATTTGGAATAGATCCTTTTGTATATATATACAGTTTTTACGTTTTGTCTATTTTTTCTTTTATTTTTAGCTTGACTCCATAGCCCAATGGCTTGGATGAAGGCACTTAGAGACTGGTTTCTAATCCCGTTAATCAATTTGATTAATGAAAGTTCCCCAATGGGAGCCAGCTATTGTTTCCAAAATCATCTTGCCCATTTTTGGGAACAACCCCCTACGAAACTTGTCCATTTCATCTTTTGTCCCTCTAAGTTTGTTTTCAAGATAGGTTTTGAATTTGTTCTCATCTTGGCCTAGAAATGTGAGAGTGGTTAAGATCTCATTGCAACCAAGAAAATTCTTCCCCTAGACTGCCTCTTCTAGAGTTGGTCTTTTCTTTTGTTTTCGTGCACGGGTGGCAAATTTTACCGCCAGTGCATTTTTGACCTTTGTAATGTAAGGGCAGAAAATTTTATCGCCCCTGCATTTTTCTTGCAAGGGTGGAAAATTTTGCTGCCCCTACATCTTAATCTACAAGGGCAGCAAATTTTGTCATCCCTACGTTTGAACTCACTGAAACATGCAAGGGCGACAAATTTTGCCGCCTAAGCATACCTCAATTTTTGTGTGTAGCATTTATTGCCACGTACGACGGGTTGTTGGGGTTGTTTTTCACCCCATATAAACTGATTTGAACCCCATTTATTCTCATTGCTTCCTCCTCTCCTCCTACCCTTCGCATTTGGATGATCCAACAGATGACTTGAGGTGTGATTTGGCAGATTTAACCCTGTGACGTGTGCGACTTTCTAGGTAGGTCTTGCATTTGCTTTTCTTGTCCTTCCTTTCTTAGCTTCTTTCCTCTATTAGCTTTATTTGTTTGTTTTTGTTGCATTTGGGTGTTTTTATTTTTGTTTCTCTTCCTCTCCCCCACCTTGCTTGCATTTTTCCTCTTTAAACTCTCTAGGGCAGCGATTTTTGCCGTGCCTCCCTGTTACCCATAGCTTTCCTTAGAAAGCCCACAAGGGCAGCGATTTTCACTGCCCATGCATCTCAGCCCTCCCTCCATCTTTATCGGTGGTGATTTTTTCCACCTGTGCTGACCCATTCATGCATCGGCGATGATTTTCACCACCCACACACCTTCTTTACTGGACATGCATCGGCGATGATTTTCACCGCCGAAGCATGCCCAACCTGCAGGGGTGGCAAAATTTGACACCCCTACCTTTTTCCCTCCAAACCTGCAAAGGCATTGATTTTTGCCACCTCTGCAGGCCAAACCTGCATGGGTGGCAAATTTCACCACCCTTACACTCTTTCACTCCAACTTATAGGGGCAGCAAATTTTGTTGCCCATGCATTCCTCCTCCAAATTTTTCTAACTCTGAAGGATTTTCTGTCTTGTCCTTTTCTTTCCCTTTTTGCCTCATTTCCCATGCCTTTTTCCAACCTAGCCTTTATAAGTGACCTCCATTGACCAGGACCACTTAAATTGCATTTTCCCCAATTCGTCCACTCTCCCTTAATTTTGTGATCATGACTGCAGTACTCTCAGAGAACTCTTGCTCGTCAACACCTATTCGATTAAAGCTAGTTCCCATGTCTAAAGCATCTCCAAAAAAGGTGAAGACCATGAAATACAAATACTAGGGTGTCTTCCCGCTCACTTCGATCACCTCCAATGTTGATGACATCTAGGACACCAAAATTAGACATGTAGACATGGCTGAGTTCATAACTCAAACAAAGGCGACGAACCCAAGCACTGAGATAAAGAGGATTGTTGAAAGCAATATCCACTTGGTTGCTACTTTCCCAGTGGCAGCACATCATACATAGTTCGTCCTTCAATGTACCTATTTCTACAACAAGGAAACAAGGTCAGTATCAGATGCCAGCTGTAGACACCAAAAAAGTGTCTACTCCTTGGTTGACTCCCCTCCTTGGTCCCCTTCTACACATTCCTAACCCACACACTTATTAATTTAAAATAATAACTTATTTTAAATTAATAACACCCCCCCTTGACACATCACCCATGACACCTCTCCTCTCCTTAGATTCTTTGCCATTGGATACCCTCATTTATCACCCTATGACCTATTCCAACTTCTCCCCATTAACCTCTCACACTCATTCAATCCACCTTCGATCATTTTCCAATGACAATTAGACCTGGCAGTTGGAAGAATGGGCAAAAGGCTAATTATAGCCTTTTTTCTGTTCTTTTAGCTACCGACGTCGGTTACCAGTCAGCCGACACTGACGGGATCATTGATGTCGATCACTTAAAACCAACTTGCAGGCCGAATCAATGGAGTCTCTTCCCCCAAATGCAAAAATCCTCTTACACCCAGACTTTGACCTCTCTCTCTCTCTCCCAAATGCACATCATGCATCACAGGCTACAGGGACTCTGCATCAGGCACTCTACCTCTTTGCAGGGAGTCTTCTACATCAGCAACAAGTCTCTTACACCTCCAAGGTTCCTCCAGGTAGAGCTAAGTATCCCTCTTCTATTTTATTTCAATTATTTAGACTATATCAGTAATCATTTTTTTGTTTATTGCTTCTAAACAATATTATCAACCAGACCCAGCTTTTAACTAGACCAGGGCTGACTCTCTTCCTGAAAAGGCTGAGAGGCCTTTCCCATACCCTTACCTCTTTTCTGAAAACATATCCCCTACATTGTCCCTCTTAAGACCTTTTCTACTATCTTGCATCCCCTGCACAGACTCTCAGACTACCACAGACCATTCTGCAGACCATTCTATTGACCAAGAACCCATCCAGACCCTATCTAAGACTGTTACCCTGACCGACACCAGTCACAAGGTCCATTTCCCCCACTGACATCGGTAGACTAACCGATGCTAGTGCCTTTGACCAACCAATCCCGACAGACTAACCAATGTCGGTGACTGTGGCAGACTGACAGCAGATAGTAGGTACGCATTATTTGTGTTTCTCTAGCTTAGTCTGTCATTATTATCTTTATTCGACATTCTTTTTTTATTAACAGTGGACTGTCATCCCACAAGGAAGTCTTTGCACTTCTGGGACCGATCATATCACTTGGCAATCCACCTTATCTCTATCTAACAATCTCCTTGTTCAAGTCTCTTTCTTCTGCAGGTGTCATCCTCCATAGCTAAAGAGGAGCCCCTACAATCATTTGGATAATGGTGTGCAGACCTCATCTAGGTAACATCTAACCCTAGACCATTTCTTTTAGTTTCTTATTCCTTTTGATGTGAAAGCAAAAACTTGCTAGAAACATTCTGGCATGCCCGGTGGGATCCTAGGAATTCTCCTTGGGTTCATAATTTTTTCTTCTAAACATACTTTTCATATAGGTGCATTAGGTCTCTCCTTACATCTCTTTCTTCTATCTCTTCCAAAAGACACCATTAGTAAGGATAAGAAGAACTCTTCTTTCTTTCTTGCATCTTAGACTAGTCAATTCATACTCTTCAACCTCTTCTCACTTGTCTTCATACGAACACACATTTCAATTTGGGCTTAAAATACATTGCATTTCATTTCTTCCTGAATGCATACTTAGCTCTCACATCTAGTAATTAAAAATGCATCATGAATAAAGCGTAGGCCACTCATGTTACATGAATAGACGACTATCACAAATCAAACATCTTAACATACCTGAGACAAGGTCTGACTAGGATTTCATCACCTAGCGGATACCTTACCCATCTCAGCAATCCCACTTGGACTTCACTACGAAGGGGAAAACCCACTCTATTCTCTGGCAGAGGATAATCTCTAGGGGAAGTATATACTGGCTAAGCGAGACTAGCTTATCACTGGGCTCATGAAGTGAGGGGAGCTTGCTCCTTAGCACCAAGCCATGTATGGAACCTAACACAGACATTGAGCACCGAAACTAACCTGAAACCAACTTTAGACTGCTTCTTCTAGGACCCATTCTACAAGCCAACTTCCCAAACACACTCTAAGGCATAAGCCAACATGATTCTAAAAGTTTTTTCTTAGGATTCAACACTTAGGGTCTGCCTATCTCCATCTATTTTTCTACTTCTATCTAGTTTTTTGAGCTAGTGAGGACATTTTCTTCTTTCCAAAAACTTTCAAATTCTTTGAGTTTCTAGAAAAACACAGTAACCGACATCAGTTTTCCTACCGATGTCGGCCACTATCTTCACTAGTATCGGTTATCTGACTGACATCAACAACCTGTTCCACTGACATCGATCTTTCTACCGACGTTGGTCACTATCCAAAAACTTTCTTCCCAAAATAATGAGCTTAAAACCTGACTTTCTTGCTATCCAACACCCATCCTAGTTTTTTAAGACTAAAAAACACAGTTTTTAGAACTTGAACCTTTTTGCCTTGAATGGTTTTGACACGTAGTCAAACTAAGACTCTTGTCAACCACACGAGGCAACAACCACTCCCGCCTTTGCCATCTATGCCTAATCCTCTAATGGAGTATCATTCAGAGACCGAACGAACTCCTACCCCACCAACTCTCAATCAACTTTCAATTGTCCCCGAAGGGGACCCAAACTTTGAGAGACTCCTTGACCACAATGTCAAGGCTCTCCAACACTATCTCACAAGAAACCAAATGTGAGACCTTTCAGGTGAAGCGATGATGACATCAACACCATCTGCTACCCAACCTTTTATGACTCAGACTATTGCCTCAACCATTAACCTGACCATGGCCAATACACAAAGTTTGGCCTCCCCATCTATTTTTGGACTGACCTCCATTGGGGTTTCATTACCCCCTCAACCACACACAATTCAACCAAGTTCTACATCATACCATAACTTGATTGTCTTGACTCCACACACTATTACGCCTATAAATGCAGGAGTGTCTACCTCCCCTTTTGCCAATGCTACCATGCAACCACCTTTGGCAGTATCTAGTCAACTTATGCCTTTTACCTTCATGACACAATTACCTTTGGTTTCCACTTCTGTCCCTATGACTAGTCATCAATATGTTGTGCCTACACAAGCACAATCAACTACGTCATATACCTCTTCTAGCACCTTCCAAGCACCTTACAACCTAGGGGGTGCTGCATCTACCAATCTATCAACTGATCTCATCAAGATGCTGATGGAAAAAATGTCTAATCTTGAGGCTTCCATTTTTGGTTCAATCAATGCTCTTTCATATGACCAAATTTGCAATGAACCCATCCATCCCTCCGTCCCAATCTGACCGTATCCCAGTCAGTGGGAGCTTCCTAAGTTTACTCGCTTCCAGGGTAAGGAAGACCCACAACAACATTTATGAACATTTAGATATGTTTGTTATCTCATAACACATGATGATGCATTATTGCTACGCATGTTTCCCATGTCGCTTTCTGGCCCTGCCCTTGATTGGTATAGCTCTATTACCAGTCACTCTCTCTTTTCATTCACTCAGCTAGCCCAACTTTTTTTCAACCACTTTTTGATCAATAATACCAAAAAGGTCTCTATCATAGACCTCTACTCTATCAGGTAGTTTGATGATGAATCCATAACCGATTTTGTCACCCATTAGAGAGGCTTAATCAACCAACTCTCCTTCCCTTTACCTCAACCTGAGCTCATCGAGCTCTTCTCTCGAGCATGTGCCATGTACATCTCATCCACCTTGCAGGTTCAAACATTCTGCACTTTTGATGAAGCTTTCACCATGGCCTGAAAGCTTAAACCCCCCCATTATTGAAGAGGATAAGGTCAAATTGCATAATACCAATGCAAGAGCTGATGACCCTTCTTCTTCCAGACCTTCTTCTTTTACCAATTCCAAATCCAAAGGAGTGGCCAACACTGTGGTCGTTAGATCACCATCCTCAACAACAACTGACCAACCTCAACCTTCAACATCTCAAAGCATCACAAAACAATTCCAACAACACTACATATAGCATCAATACACTCCAATTAGAGAGTCATACGCTTCCGTGTTGAAAAAACTCATCAAGCAGGAGGTTCTCAATCTCCCTCCAATTCAACCACCTCAATTCAACCCTTCAAAATCCATCCCTACATGGTATAGGGAAAATGACTTCTGCCACTATCACCGTGTCCAAGGCCATGACATAAACAACTACCGAACCTTCAAAAACATTGTCCAAGACATGATAGATAAGGGAGATCTTGTGTTGGATAACCTAAATGTACCACCCAATCAAAACATGGACATCTTCAAACAAACTTTTCCTAACCATCCTCCTAGCCAAAACAATGTCCAGACCATAGCTGATGACTCTCAAGAGCATGATATATGCATGGTCAACATGGTCTCACCTCTTGTCCCTGACCAACCTCCTCCATAGGTAGAAGAGCCTTATTCTCCTATTCATCCATCACAGGTAGAAGAGCCTTCTTCTCCTATTAGTTCTCCATCAACCTCTCTTATATTAGAGGATGCTTCAACCATACCAATGCCATTAGCCCCACCTTCATCCTTCCTCCTACTAATGGAGGACCATACCCTTTCTACTCCTTAGCCACAAGTAGAAGGCACCTTCATCCCTGCCCTCTATCCTCTTGAGGAGTCACATTCTTTAATTTCTTCTCCACCAAGAGAAGACCCTGTCTCTTCACCCACTTCAATCGAGGAAGACCCAGTGACGGTTTTCTCTTGTCTTTTTCCTGAGATCACTACATCTCACTCACCTCCATCCACATCTAAACCCAAACCCATGCAGGCATCCACCATTCCAAAAGAGATTAAATCTCTTGGTGTTCACCCCATATCTAACCTTACCTTGCACAACAGTGGCCCTCAAACCAAACCAAATAAGGCCACTAAACCACACCAGAGAATTCCTCCCCCACCTTCATCATTGCCCTCTATTTTGGGCCCACATCCATCCACCTTAATAGGAGTGATTCCTACTCCCATACCTCATAGAGGCAAATTGCCTTCATTATCCCCTTTACCCATTAAACATATATTTCCTCCAAAATGACCAATGCCTCCTATGCCTCTAAAACAAAAGTCATCAACCCCTATTGCAACAAAACACACAGTCCCATTGGTGGGTTCTTATGCCTTACTGTTATGATAATTATTGCAGTCTTCTTGCATCAGTCTTCCACCTCTTAAGCCATACCAATCTCTCAAACCAAAACTTCCATGGTTCGATGACACTCAAGTTTGTGCATATCATCACATGCTGGGACATGACACTGAGCATTATTGTGCCCTCAAGGTTATCATTTGCCAATGCTTGAAGAAACACACCCTTCTTCTTGACCATATTATCAATAAACCTTCAACATCATCGAATGCTTCCCATACCTCCTCACCTTCACACTCATGAACTCTCGGATCAAGACCATCTTGGTTCGACAACACTAAATTTTGTCACTATCATCGCACACTAAGACATGACATTGAGCGTTGTTGCACTCTTAAAGCTGTCATTCGTCAACACCAGAAAAAAGATACCCTTCTCAGCAATGATCCTCTTGACTAACCCTTTGCAAAATATTTGACACCATCACATGCCTCACAAACATCATCACCTAAATTGGGATCTCAACACTAGACTATGGTCCCTCCACTACCTTTAACCCCATTATTCAAAATCAACAAAGCCAACTTGACCACCAGCCACCAACCCAAAAGGATAAAGAGAAAAGACATGTTTCTATCGCTTGGACATCCCCATCTACCAAGCCTTCAACACAACCAAACCCCAAGATTATTGCCTTGGGCACATCTCGACCAACATCCTCAAAGGCAATCCCTGACTCCATGGTGAAACAACCTCACCACATGACCCCTGTGAAGATGTCTTTGTATGATCTCATACAAAACTCTCCACAACATCATCGAACTTTGATCCAAGCCTTACAATCGATGGAGGTCCAGCCTGATGACCCCCAACCATTAGCCACATTAATCAAATCATTTCCTACCATTACCTCCATCACTTTTAGTCATTTTGAGATTCCAACCTCCAACATGGAAGATCAGGGTCTTGCCCTCTCAACCTAAATCTACTAGACATTCTCCCTATCACATAAGTAATTAGAGAAATTTGACTCTATCCTGGCTATCATGACCTCGACCAAGCATCATCCAACCTTTTAATCATGACCCCAACCAAGCCTCAACCAATCATCAACCAAATATAGACCAAGCATTGACCAAGCCTTGACCAAGCCTCGACCAAGCCTTAACCTGACCTCGACCAAGCATCAACCAACATTTTAATCATGACCCCAACCAAGCCTTGACCAAGCCTCGACTAATCATCAACCAAATCTCGACCAAGCATTGACCAAGCCTCGACTAATCATCAACCAAATCTTGACCAAGCCTTGACCAAACCTTGACCAAACCTCGACCAAACATCAACCAACCAAATAATGACCAAACATCAACCAGCCAAACAATCCAACAACATATCAACCAACTTCTTAATCATCGACCAACAGGTGACCAATTATGGAAAGAAGTAAACGAGGAAAGTTTGCTCCTAATTGGCTCATACCTTACATCATAACACACAAGCATGGACCAGGGACTTATCAGAACCTGAGCCCTTTAATGCCTTGCATCTGTGACCATTCTACTATTAGTCGAGTACTTGTTCACTTGACATTTAACTTGAGCTTGTCCCTTGAGCAATCCCTATCCTCTTAATCCTCATTCCTTTCAACCCTATTCCCCTAAAACAAACTCTATGTAACCCTTTTATAAAGTATGAGTGCTTTGTCTTAATAAAAGGGAGCCCTTGAACTTCTATAGTCTTGTCCATGACTCACAATTCTGTCAAAAATAAATTTAGATGTCGAAATATCAAAATGTCACAAACTCTAAAGGCAGACTGCTCCCTCGAAGGACAATTGTATCATCATTGTTGTAGCTAATAGATTGTTCCCTCGAAGGAGAACTATTCAAAGACCTCAAAAACATATAAAGCAAAAATATAGACCACTCCCTCAAAGGATGACTATGACTAACTCTTGCTACAAATAGCACTCTCAGAAGCTTCCCACATCGATCAGCTTCACAAATGACCACAAAACAAAATGACATCCCCATGTAGACTTCTCGCATCGATCAATCTGCAAAAAAAAAAGAAAAGGTCATGGACCTGACTTGTAGTCGTCTCAGGGTCTCCTATAAAAAGGGGCAAAGTTATCCCTACTAAAAGGGTTACCCTATCCTACCATATCATATCACCTGCTCAAGGGATTCCGAGCTCATTTTAATGTCAAAGTTATTTAATTACTTCTCTAACACAACTAATGGTCAACGATGTAATGCATGAACGGGGCTTTTGTTTCTAAAAACTCCCTTATCTATGTTATCATTATGGTTCTTGTCAATGAAAGAGCAACGCGCCTTTCACTTCTTATCCATACCTTTGGTCACATCTAACCAAATCATTTTCTCAACCAAACCAAACCACCCAAAACATTTTCAGACCAATATGACATAGTCCACTTCACATAGTTTTTATGGACACCAATACACATGAAAACTATCAACCATACTATTTATGCTAAGCATAAACCATTACTTGCTAAAGCATAAATAGAATCAATTCATTTTTGGCATACATCCATCACTAATATGGAAAATTGCTAGGGATGAAAGACCACATCACCAATGTTGCAGAATACACCATCACACAATATGGAAAAGGCTGTAACATCATCTTATTCTCATCATTTCAACACATGACCAAACCAATCTATCAACCATTTTGCCTCTTCACCTAAACTACATTGGTCTGAGGCCCTAACAATAGGGGCTATGGAGGCAACACTTAGATGATAGGACATCTTCTAGGGATAGCTCGGCCACATCCGTTTGTTCATCTCCCTGATGGACAAACTATCTTACCTTTGACCATGACTTAACCTCATCCAAGAACAATCAATAATCGACCCTCTTCCTCCCTTTTAGGGAGAACTACATTAGCCTGAGGCCCTAACAATAGGGGTTATGTAGGTAGCACTCAGATAACATGACATCTTCTAAGGTTAGCTAGGCCATTCCTTCGTCCGTCCACCTAATGGACCAATTATCTATCTCAGCCTCCAACTCGACCAATGACCTTAGAGATCATGACTCTCTCCTCCAACCACAACCACTTCCAAGACAACATTGCCTTGGTTGTTTTTGCATGTATGCTACCTCATGAATGGTTAGCAAAATTGTCTGCACACCATATTTTGACCCTCACAAGTATAGGATCGTGAGCAAGTTGATCCCCACTACTTGTGACATTTTCATGTCTCCAGGAGCACTTCCTGAGCCTGAGATACCTAAAACATGATGACCATTGCAGCTATAGCTTGGATCAAATAACCCAATCAGCTATGACTAAATGTTAGGGCCTAGTTATTTCAATTTTGACACTCTTTGACCCTTGACCTGTGACAATTTGACCTGACCATCTCCTGAAGTGGTATGCACACAATCCCAACTTTTGTAGCGTTCACACCCCATCTTCACCATATCCATCCATCTCTCTATCAAATCGACACTAGATTTCAAGTTCCCTTCCCTTGACTCTTGCTTTGAGGGGGAATACCTCATCTCATAATTGGGGCAACCAACATTCTTTTTTGTCTTGCAGTTCACCAGAACAACCAACAGGACAAAAACTACCTTATCCTATATTTGGGGCAATTTACTCCTATTTTTGTCTTTTAGTTCATCCAGAACAACCAACAAGACAAAAAGGGGCAAATGTAGACACCAAAAAAGTGTCTACTCCTTGGTCGACTCCCCTCTTTGGTCCCCTTCTACACATTCCTAACCCACACACTTATTAATTTAAAATAATAACTTATTTTAAATTAATAACACCCCCCCTTGACACATCACCCATGACAGCTCTCCTCTCCTTGTATTCTTTGCCCTTAGATACCCTCATTTATCACCCTATGACCTATTCCAACTTCTCCCCATTAACCTCTCGCACTCATTTAGTCCACCTTCGACCGTTTTCCAACGATAATTAGACGTAGAAGTTGGAAGAATGGGCAAAAGGCTAATTATAGTCTTTTTTCTATTCTTCTAGCTGTCGACGTCAGTTATCAATCGGCTGACACTGGTGGGATCACCAACATCAGTCGCTTAAAACCAACTTGCAGGCTGAATCAATGGAGTCTCTTCCCCTGAATGCAAAAATCCTCTTGCACCCAGACTTTGGCCTCTCTCTCTCTCTCCCAGATGCACATCAGGCATCACAAGCTATAGGGACTCTGCATTAGGCATTCTACCTCTTTGTAAGGAGTCTTCTACATCAACAACAAGTCTCTTACACCTTCGGGGTTCCTCTAGGTAGAGCTAAGTATCTCTCTTCTATTTTATTTCAATTATTTAGACTATATCAGTAATCAGTTTTTTGTTTATTGATTTTAAACAATATTATCAACCAGACCCAAATTTTATCCAGACCAGGGTTGACTCTCTTCCCAAAAAGGCTGAGAGGCCTTTCCCATACCCTTACCTCTTTTTTGACAACATATCCCCTGCATTGTCCCTTCTAAGACCTTATCTACTATCTTGCATCCCCTGCACAGACTCTCAAACTACCACAGACCATTCTGTAGACCATTCTATCGACCAAGAACCCATCTAGACCCTATCCAAGATCGTTGCCCTGATCGATGTCAATCACTAGGCCCATTTTCCCACCGACATCGACAGACTAATCGACGTTGGTGCCCTTTGACCAACTGACACCGGCAGACTAACTGACATTGGCGACTGTGGCAGACTGACAACAGATAGTAGGTACACATTATTTATGTTTCTCTAGCTTAGTCTGTCATTATTATCTTTATTCAACATTCTTTTTTTATTAACAGTGGACTGTCATCCCACAAGAAAGTCTTTGCACTTCTAGGAATGAGCGTATCACTTGGCAGTCCACCTTATCTCTATCTAACAATCTCCTTATTCAAGTCTCTTTCTTTTGCAGGTGTCATCCTCCACAGCCAAAGAGGAGTCCCTACAATCATCTGGACAACGGTGTGCAGACCTCATCTGGGTAACATCTAACCCTAGACCATTTCTTTTAGTTTCGTATTCCTTTTGAATGTGAAAGTGAAAACTTGTTAGAAATGCCAGTGGGAATATGATAATTCAACTGGATCCTAAATTCATCGACAAAGTCTTCATGTTCCCCCCAGCCACTGAAGTAACCAAGATTGACTTCGTGGATGCCCAGAAGGAATATGACAAAGACCTTGAGAGGGCAAAGAAAGTGATGAACTACAAATCACTGAAGACCTCTAGAACCAACCTATCTAGGTGGCCGTAGAACTTTTTGAGGAGTGACTTCATTGAGAAAGTTGGTGATTTGATTACCCTTCTCAACAAAGTACGAGGTGTCCCATCTTCCTCACTATTCCATGAATGGATATACCTATTCATTAAAATCATCCTCCAAGGCAAACATGACATCTTTTGTGGAGATTAGATTAGCAATGCTCTCTATGAGTAGCTAACCAAGGTATAAACTTCTTCCAAGTTTTATATGACTTCGTACCTTGTGTACATCGCTGCTGCAATGCAAACTTTTCTAGGTTTGGCAATTGAAGGGGATAGAAAGACAACCCCAGTATACTCATATTATCCCCAGTTGACACTTCAAGGGTCAACCTGTCATTTCAAAATGATAAATGATGCCTTTTTGTCATATTTCTATGCTTCTTTGACCCTCAGCTTGAGCAAAAAAGAGTATCAGACGAGGCTTGGACAGTGGTCAATGACTACAGCTGCATGTTCCTCCAATTTCCCACCTTCTTCTATCTTCGGGTTGGCTTTTTCCAAGGCTACCCCTATATGCTCCCCAAGTTCCCTTTAGATAAGTTGGTACTAATGGAACTTTGCTGATAACTGATTGTCATGCATACCAGACCAATGGAGATAAAAAACTAGGTTTTAGGTTTCCAATCAAAATTGGTAGGTATTCCATTGCCATAGCATCCAAAGCCAAAGTCATGGAAATAGAAATGTAGATGGTCACCCTAAAGCAGTTCAAGAGAAGAGATAAATTTGACTATAGGGGAGTCAAGGATAAAATTAGGCAAAAAACTCAGTTCCATGAGCCCATGATTGAAGATATCTAGATCGACCTGAGGATGGTTGAATAAATCAGAAAGATGGTTTATTGTAGGCTAACCCTAGAGCAAGTTGAATATCTGGGGATTGCAAAAATTCTCTCCAATCTGGTTGACGACAAGAACATCATCAATAATACATACCTGGCTAAAAAGGTTGCTGGCTCCCCTCTTCCTCTAACTCAGTGGTCTCAGAAGGAACTAAGTTCTCTAAGAGAAAGATTTGAACCAATATTGGCTAACACCAATGATTGGTTAGTAGCTAGAGGAATCAAATTGAAAGAATTTATCATGGGATCAGAGGCTGAATACCAAGCAGAGATGAAGAAGAAGGCAGAGAACAGAACCAAGAACAAAGATGATGCACCTTCCCCTTCTAGGCCTCACAAGCCTAGAATCATCTTTGTGTCTAAGAAATCAAAGACTATTGAAGAGCCTGAAGGGGCAGCTAAAGGAACTAAAGAACAGGGCCCTCAAGCACAGGCAGCTCAGCCAATGGAAACAGATGACCAGCTCTCAAGACAACCAAGCACTAAACCTCTACTTTCACAGGAAGAAGCACAACCACTCAAGAGCATCTCTCCTTCTCCACCTCAATCTCCTGTGGCACCCTCTTCTCCTATCTCTCTGATAATTGTTTCCTTTATTGGAGCCACCTCTCCTTTCAGAGTCATATTTGGCAACCCTTAGGGCACTTCTCAAGGTTCTCCTCACTCCTCTGGGTCCATTTCCAATTTTTCATCTCTCTCTTTCAATCTGAGGGAAAGTTCTGCTCAAGAGCTAAAATCAGTAGTTGGTACAATTTCACCTGTTACTCCCACTGCGACTACTGTCACCACTAGCAGTGTAGAAGCTACCATGGTAACACTAGCTGAGACAACCATTGCCATGATAGGTACTTCTCTCCCACCTTGGATGTCAGCTTTCACCCCCAAAAGAAAGAAGTTGGCCATCTCTCTAGATGACTTCAATTTTGGCAAAATAGTGCCGGTGAAAGCTAAGGCTCCTAAGAGGCCAAGGATCCTCTCCAAATTGGTCAAGGAAAAAAGACAAAAATTTCTAGAAATTGTTAAGCCTCCAAAGGATGCAACCCTTGAGGGTTTTGAAATGATAAGCTATTCCATCTCTCGTATTGAACTTGGTAAAGTTACTCACGAAGGTGTGAAAAGTGATCTTCAGTCTGCTATGGACATTATGGTCTAGAAATTCAACTGAGAGAAGGAGATGAAAGATTACTACAAGGCCAAGATAGAGCAGCTAACGGTAGTAATAAGAAGGTTCACTCTTCCCCCTGAAGTGGCAACTCTGGAGGCCTTCTCTGTAGATGACCCTGTCATCCAGAAGGCAAAGAAGACTTACTTAAAGGGAAAAGTCTTGGAGGACTACATTGAAAAAATGCATACTCAGGGAGTTTTTTTGCTATCAGAGGTTGCAGAAAAGATGAACAAGATGAAGAAATTAAGGGCAGAGTTAGATGACTTTGTCTCTCTTATCTCTCAGGAGATTAATAGTTCAAAAAAATATCTTGCAAAATGGAAAGAGATGAAGGATCTGAAGAAAAGCACCTTGATATCTATCAATGTCATCTCCAGCAAAGACTCTTATGTTGAGATCAAGGAGTCACTGATCTTCAAGATCTAGGTACTCAAAGATTTAATTGAGGATCTCAAAGCTTTCAGGGATGCTAGTGAAAAGAGTGACACAAGTTTGCTCAATAAACTGGAAGAACTACCCTACAACCTAACCTCCAAGGAAAATCAATTCCTCTCAACAAGAGAAATGATCCACAGTTTCAAAGATATGATTTAAATATATTTTGAAGAGATCCTTCTCAATGTCTTATGTAGATAATATTCTAGACACTCAGTTAACTTTGGAAAATCTAAAATCCAGGTTAACTGGTCATGCTAAGGTCATCACAGCATTGAAGGATGCATTAATCAGAGCCAGAATCATCTCCAATAACATGGTTGTGTCAGACAGCATAAGAATTCAGGCATTCATTACTATGTACGATGCTCATCTGAAGAAATCTAGTAGCAAGAACTGAATTTTCCCCTTTTTTCTTCTTCTTTCCTTATACACTTTTGTTTTTTGAAAAGTGCATGCAATTTTATAAAATGTAATTACATGTAAATATTTCAGAAAAATATCTCAAAGTCAAATATGAGTCATCTTTGACTGAGATATTTTTGTATTTTATTATTTTTTAGTTTTTGAGGATTTTCTCCCTATATATAGTGGAGACCTCATTTGTAAAAGGATCTTGGAAAAAATTGAGAGCAAACACTCTGCTGAAATTTAAGCAATTTTTGAGACTTTGTGCTCAAACTTGTAAATCATATTTTGTTGAATGAATGAGAAGCAGGTTTATTTCAGACTTTGTGTTGAAGTTATTTGTGTTGTTTAGGAAATAGTTTCTTATGTTCTCTTTCCTGATAATCTCTTGTTTATCTGATTTAATAAGCAAAGTGGGTGTGTTTATATTATCTGAGAACGCTTCTAAAAGGTAGAGGATAGACTTTGAGCTACTTTTATCTTTGAGATTCAGTTATCTTTTGTAGTTTTAGGTGAAGACTTTGTGCTTCATTTCACTCTACGGTTATGCTTGTTCCAGATTGGTGAAGGAGACTACGGAAGACTTTGTCCTTGCGTAATTGTTCTTGTGGCCTTTGTTACTTCAGGTGATCTTCTGCTCTCCGTTTGATACCATTCTTGAAAGAAGAGGAGTGTTGTTAGCTAAAGACTAGGATATCCATCTTTTGTTCTTCATACATTACCTCTAAAAAAAGAGAGGTAGATGCTATTATACCATCCCATGTGTTATTTTCTGCTTAATTATATACATATATCCAATGCATAAATATTTATAGGGAACCTCCCCTTGATGAGAGGAGAGATTTGCTTCATCCAGATCTGGTAAACCCATACTTTTCATGGTGTAAATATCCCTATGTTGTGGTTGATATACCCATTTTTTCATGAGTTAGTTGACGATGAAATATTCACCCAACAGTCTCAACTATGGCTAAATCTAGACTAGAGGAAGAACTATAACTAGTGGAGAAGATGAAACTAGTGACTAAAGAGTAGTAGATGGATCTAAAGTGGGGAGTGGTAACTCATATGGAACTCCACCAACTATTAAAACTTGATTATCATGAATAAATTTCATACATATATGAACTATAGAAAGGTATTTCATGAAGTTTCTGAATCCATGGTCAACCAAGTAACATATCAAAAACTCATGAAATAGGAACACTAGTAAATTATGTGGCCACATGTGTTGGATCAACCTATACAGAAGGTACAATCTCACCTAATATTCTCTATATGTGCTCAATGAATCCACTGATAACTATGTCCATTAGGATAATATCCTTCTCTAAATATCCCAAACGCTACAATAATGTCATAGTGCACATGTTCACACTAGATCCATTGTCTATGAGAACACTGTGAATGGGATGATGATTAATGTAAGCTCTGATAAAGAGTGCATGGTAATCTAAATCATCCTCAACTATCTCCTACTCTAAAAAGGAGATAGAAGGTCTAGTTAGAAATCTATAATTATACACACTAATCATGTTTATCAAAGGATGTGACTCAACTAAAGGTGCTTTATATGTATATGGTGGAGGGTATGCATGATATGCATGGTGAATACCTAATGTGTCCCCTATCTCTTATTGATAATGTTGTGGGAAATGATCTAAGAAAATTTTTAGATCCTTGTCTTTTGTTTGATTTGCCTAAGGAGGCTCAACTAGAGTGCTAATGTCAATAATGTTTCCATTTATGAAGTAATATATCTTGTGTTTCAAATTGATGCATATATTTTTCGTGTGGCCTAGTACCCTGTGAAATTCACAAAATTCATTCTGATCATATCCATGTGGAAGAGGATTTTTTGGATCATCTTCCTAAATAGGAGGGAAATATATGATATTACATTCCAAAAGTTGTTATACTCTGGCTAGAGATATTGGTAGATTGGTAAAGGCTCACTGAGGAGGTGTTGATAAAACCACTCATTGAGGGGGCTCTAAAGCTACATTAACTATAGGTTGATTTTTACTTTTACTATCATTAATCTTTACTTTGTATGGGACTTTACTATTACTCTTGTTTGTTGTTTCTAATATGCTTGTGTATTTGAGTTTACCCGTTGAAATTAATTTGACTTCCCTTTCATTTAGTGTATGAAATAACTCATTGAAGGAAGAGAAGAACCTTTTGAACATTATTGACTCATGCAAAGCTGGTAGAAGACTCTATTTGAAAAGATCCTATAATTCTTGATTAGCCATAGGGCTAGTCATTTTAGCCAAGATAGTCTTATATCGAAGAACATAATATGTGAGATGCTTATTTTACCTTTGATTCTATAGTGCAACTTGGGCATAAGAAACCTTGTCACCTATGTTAATGATAAAATGAGATAGGAACATATCAACTAAAGGATTGAATGTGTTGATCGACTGATTTGATAGACTATAGAGCCATTATAAAGCATAATCTTTAAGACTTCATGGAAATAGCTTGGTTAATAACTAGTCATTTGACACATAGTCCAAGCATGTTGCATGAAAACATGTCAAGTGTGTTTCTATATCACCCTTGCCATCATATAGAGTGAGCTTGGGTTGAATAAAACCTAGTGGCAAGGGTGTATAAGTAATATGATGTGCCAATAGTGTATGAAGTAGAGAAAAAGAATCCAAGACCTATGTTGGTGTAGAGGTACCTTCCTCAAGATGTATCATCTTCAATTGAAGAGATTTTATCTCTTGCATAAGGACAGCCACATCAAGAGACAAATATGTACTAGTCATGAATTATGGTGCCTCATAGCAAGGTTTGGATACTATAGGGGATTGTTGAGACATAATTTCCCCCATAGTATCATTTCTAACTGGTTGCATTATTCTTTGAGAGGATTGATCATTGCTTGTTTTTTATTATTCATCTTGTAATATTTTAAGCATATCATATTATATATTAGGATTTTTAGTTAAAAGGTTTTGAAGTTCCCTCTTATCATTTTTTTCAAAATTAGTATATTGGGCCATTGTTAAATTAGGAAAACAAATTGAATTTTTTGCAATAAGTTGTAATAAGCAAAATGCAATGAAAAAAAAGTACTGAATAAAGGAAATGTAAAGTCCTAAAAATATCAAACTAGAATATGCATAAAAGGGATACAAATCTCACAAACATATAAGGTGATACCTCAAAAAACAAAGGGTCCTAGTAAGTTCAACTAGGGTTTGAAATAAATAATTTTTAAAATTACTATGGTAAATTTTAAAAATTAAATGTGAAATTCTAATTTATGTGTAAGCTGATACCTTAAAACCAAAGGGAATTAGTATATGAAACTAGGGTTTGAATGAAATAATTTTTAAAATTACAAAGATAAATTTAAAAATTAAATGTGATTTTTTATTTAAATATGCATAAAAAATCAGAGAAAATACTAGAAAAATACTAGGACCTAATATAGGCAACTAGGATTTGAATGAAATTATTTTTAAAATTACTAAGTTAAATTTAAATATTTAAATGTAAAATTATTATTTAAATATTTAGGAAAAATAAAAAAAATAATGGAAAAATTAGCAAGGAATTTACCCTAGGATTTTTAGAGTTTTTATACACAAATGAAGTGAGTCAGGTTCACCAAATGATTTAACTATTTTGGGAATAATGGATTTTTATTCCTATTTTAGTTATGGGTCTAGATTAATAAATTAGTAATTAATATTTAAATAATTATGTTCTTGATTTTTATATCTTATTTATATTTTATACCATTCTAAAAATATCAATAAATTAAGAGAAATATAACTTAGTTTAAAAATGGTTAAAATGGTTGTTGTAGGGTCTAAAACTAGTTGTGTAAGACTGAGATATTATTGCAAATTATAATTTGGCTTTTAGTTTTTTAAAGGACAAGCCTACCAAAAATAGGACAGCATGGGGTCTATAACTTTTGTCCTCTTTTGATGTTATTATCCAAACTATTCATATAGACCTGGTTTTTCTAGGTTCTTTCTACTATTCCTATGGGAGCCTACCTATGAAATATTAAGTCTTGAATGTGGAAAAAAATCCTTATAGATATAATTCAATCTTGAAACCCTAAAATTTCATTCTAATTAATAAAAATTTAGAAATATGGTGTGTTAGTGTGTGTAAAATGTACTAAACATGTATCCACAGCCCTTGTGTGGGCATGCTACCTACATACCAATACTCTAAAGAGGGATCAATCCTTATGTAGTTATCCCAATTGATGTTATTTATGCAATCGTGTAATGAGGATGCAAAAATTCTAAATTGAGAGTTCTTGAGGTGCTTAAGGACTGATGTGAGAGTCTAAATATATTTATACCTATGTTGGGTGACCATATGTAAAAAATAAGGAAATTTACCTTTTGGATTTATTTGTATTTTTGATTACTTTGTAAGATTTTCCCCCCATTTATAAATGAACTTTGGATAAGTTTTTATAGGTAACAATTATCATGGTTTATATATATTTATGCTAGGCCAACATAATTAAGGATAGGAATAGAATGAATTTGACTGTTTGGGCTCAAAATGTGATTGGACAAGAGCACCAAAAATGGGACACCCTAGTGTTAGGTGATAAAGTCTAGGTATGGCACTCCTATCCTATAGGATCAGAACCTAGGGGATAGAATTAGCTTGGGAAATAGAGTCTAGCTAAGTTGGAATGATTGTCTAGAAGGCTATGAATGAATGGTAATGAGTAAAAAGGTATCTAGAAGGGTCATAAGAACATGCAAGGTCTTATGGATAGGGTGTCACAAGGCACACTCAATCTACCAATTTGGAAATTTTATATGACTACACATTCTTATGAAGTCCAAACCCCATTGCATGAAGGGTTGCTCCACTTAGCTTGGGTTGAGTTAAAGAGCTATTAATCTTTATTTACCTACAAATAGAGCACACTTTTTACATTTCTTGACCCATGCATAGGCATCCTAAAAAAGGTTGGGATAGTAATAACCATCCCTTATTATTTTTGTTTCTATTTTTCTTGGAGAAAAATCACCTCCTATAGGTCCATAAGGAAATTTCTCCAAGAGATTTATCACTTGATTGTCATCAATGCACCTAAGAAGTACCCCATTGAGGTCTTTTCTAAATAAAACCCCATTAATCAATGCATAAAGTATGGACTTAAGTCTAAAATACCTTATTTATTATCTATCCAAACCTTGGGGTCATTCTCCTATCATCAATAAATGTGTCATATCTTGGAGCTAATAATTTTGAAGTGGAGGTGCATCTATTTGTGTCACCAAAATAACTTCTTTGTCTTCTTGAAATTTATCCACCATATACTCACATAAGAATTTGCTTCTTATCAGTTTGGTGACTTTGGTAATCCAACTTACTCTTTTCTCATTCAAATCCTTGTTGAGGATAAAGTCCATTACCCAAAGATGAACACCATAAGATGAATCTTGCTATTGGAAACCATTGGCCTAAATGTTTTGAGGCTTCTCAAAGTTTTAAGAACCTAATTTTCTATAAAATTTTACTACATATCATATCCATCTAATCCTTGAATAAAAAAGGCAATTGGTTTCTCAATTCCTTCACCATTCTTGTGCATTAGCATAGTAGATATATTGTAAACATTGGCAAAGGTGTACAATATGAAATCTTTTGAGAAATCAGGATTCATGAGCGAGGGTGCTTGGGAAATGGTTTTCTTGATGGCCTCAAATACTAATTTAGATTCATTTGACCAAGTAAACACTTGTCTCTTCTTTAGCATGGTGGTGATAGGTTTGACCAAGTTTGAAAAACTAGGTATAAACCTTTTCACAAAATTTATTTTTGCAAGGAAGATCTGGATTCCTTTTTTGTGCTTGGGTAAAGATAAGGCCAGGATGACACTTATTCTATAAGGGTTAATGGATAATCCTTCCTTTGAAATAATGTGACCAAAAATTTTGAATTCATTAATATCAAAAACAAATTTCTTGGGATTTAAAGAGATCACATTCTTTCTACATCTTTAGAAGATCAATCCTAGATGATCTAAGTGCTCACTATCCTTCTTGGAGAAAATTTTGATGTCATCCAAGTAGACTAGTACCATCTGATTTAGTAATCCTTGAAAATCCATGTCCATTTCTCTTCGAAAGGTTTCCCCAACATTTGACAATCTAAAAGGCATTTTATAGTAAGCATATGTGCCCGACTTTATGGTGAAGGTAGTCTTATATTGATCTTCTTCTCTCACTAGTACTTGGTTGTATCCTAAATATCCATCCAAAAGGGATAAACATTATAAACTAACAACTATCTAAAAAAGTTGCTCCATGGATGGAAAAGGATATTGATCCTTTAAAGGAACCCTGTTTAGATCCCTAAAGTCAAAACACAATATGATCTCCCCATTCTTATTCCTCATAGGTATACAATTGGCTACCCATGAGGAATGCTTAATGGGAAAGATGATCTTGGATTTAATCAGTTTAGTAAATTCTTTCCTCATAAGCTCTTTAATTTTGGGGTTTATAGGCCTCTTGTTCTGCTTGATAGGCTTGGAATTAGCCTCTATATATAGTATTTTGGGATAACTTGGGATCAAAACCTCTTAGGTCACTATAATCCCAAGAAAAGATGTCTGAATATTCTTTACAAATTTCAATGAAAGCATGATTTTATACCTCATTGCTTACATTCCCAAGCTTTAAGAGCTTGTCCTTGAAGATAAGGACTCTTTCATAGTTTTCTTCATTGGTTAACATCACTGACTTGTATTTCTCATATGATATCCTTCATAGAAGATCCCTTGAAGGGTGAATAGACCTTTAGGAAGATTATTGGATTTAAACTTAACAATTTTATCCTCATACTGATGTTGAAATCTATCTTGGTTTACTAAGGAGAAATCAATTTCCTAATGAAATAAGTAAATAATCTACTCATCATTATCAAATACCTACTAATGAGCTTCACTGTCTGGCACTAATGGTCTCACTACCACTTTAACATTTGGTTACACCTTGGTATTTTTCAACTCATTGGGGATATCAAATTGATCTCCTATGGATACCAATTGATCAACATGTTCATTTTGGTTCCTTGGCACTACTTGGATGTTAAAGGCCTCAAAATCCTCAATTAAATCCCATACTCTATGTTTTTAAGACTTCATCAATGTATTCTTGGTGATATTTTGGCCTCTAACTTGGTGCACTATCAACTCACTATCCCCATAAAATTGTAAATGTTTGATCCATCTCTTATTATCCCATTAAAGGCCATGAATAAGACCTTCATATTCTAATACATTACAAGAGCACCTAAATTAGAACATATAAGAAGAGAAATACTTATCATTTGAGGGGGATACTAATATTACACCTACACCCAACCCATGTTTGCTCCTTCTATCCATACTATAACATGGTCATAAGATCACAATAGAAGGATAATGAGAAGTTTAAGGTTTCCATTCCTTAGACATCTCTTCAAACTCCTAACCAACCTACACTTAACCATCTCTATCTTCGACCAAACCTAGGGTGTCTATTTTAGGTGTCTCCCAATCTATTTTAGGAGAGTTATTCTCAAACAATGTCACTAGACCTATGTGAATATGAGATTTTATGAGTTAATCTCTACCTCTCCTCATAATTTCCAAGTATTAATAAATTATTTTCAATCCATTGAGGTCCAATCTAAGGAACCCCAACCTCTAGTAGCATTTGTTAGTGCACTTTGAATTTCCAACCTTATTACTTTCAAGGATTTGAAAATACCTTCCATCCATCTTGAGGACCTAGATCCTCATCTCTTTATCACTACCTACATCAACCAAACTCACATCAAATGGGTCATGATTGATGGGTAAGATATCATTAACATCACTTCCTCTCATTCCTACAACCAAATCAAATTGCTAGACAATGTCATGTCCAAATCTTTAGTTATCCTTCATTTTTTTAACAATAATATGGCCACTACCTTGGGGATTATTATCCTTCATATCCATTTATGACCCCACACACTATTAAAATGTTTCTATTTTGTAGAAGGTGAATTTCAATAAAATTTCTTATTGAGATGACCTTGGATTTGTTTAATGGGTTACATTCCTCCACCACTGTAATAAGTTTAAGCATGAAGTCTAAGTCATCACCATATAAGCTTATCCATTTAATTTCTCAACATGAAACATGACCTATCACCCTAAAAATGTCATCAAACCCCCATCCAATATAGCCTTAATAGCTAAAACTCAACCTCTAACCACTAAAGTGGATATCATATCCCCTTTGATCGATGAGGCATCAACTAGTTCCTTTATCCATTTAGACTAGATTCTTACCATAGACCCCTTGGAATTAATGTTCCATCACCTTTTAGAACTTGATTATTTCCCTACTCCTCAAAAATATGGGTAATTTACCAACTAGCTGGGATATGACCCTAATGTTGAGACTTTTGTTCCCTTCATACCTCCCTACCATCAGACCCATTTTATCTATGGGGGACTAAACAAACCCCTCAATGATTATACCACCTCTTTTTTACCATGACCTTTTACCATTAGTTTCTCTTACCTATAAAAACCAAACTTCACCAAGACATACCTTCATTAGTGTTTTTGAAAAGACTTTGGTCTTAGGAAATATGAGCATGGCCCACATGAATTGGTCACCATCAAAACCAAGAAGCCACATGAGAAGCACGTACTTGGTTTCATATTTCATAATAAGAATAACTACAAAAAACCAACCTTTACCATTATTAAGGAAGATATCCCCTCCTCACCAACCTTGCCTCCACTTGTGTGTGAGGATGATGACATCATCCCACCTAAATATTTTTTTGTCAGCATGATCATCATCAAACCCATTACTTATCAAAAGGATGGGGTAATGGTAACCATCCCTTTGACCCATCTAGAATAATAGGAGATGACTCTCCTACCATTAACACTATTCAGTGTTAGGATATTGATTCTATTCTCACCTATCTTGGTGCCCCAGATTCATCAATCTACAAATCCCTTCCTCCTAAGTCTTCGACCATGTTGAATGAATCCACCATGGATATCAACTTGGGTACTCTAGATAACCCTCGAATTGTAAAAATAATCCAATCATTGACCATAAAGGAACTTTTAGACTCCCCTCTTACCTCAAATACCAAAGCATAGCCTTTGCTTGGTATTACAACAACATGCCTAGAATTGACCCCACCATTATTAATCATAACATAATAACTCACCATTATGCAAAACCTATCAAATAAAATATATAATGCATGCATCATTACATATCATTCTCATCAAAAAAAAGCTTTAGTGTCTTCTGTATGTCAACTTTAGTCAACCCATTGATTACCCCTAATGTGTCTCTAATGTGTTACCCATCACCAAAGCCATAAGGGGATTAGGGATTTGTGTAGAATTTCATGACTTCAACCTTTCTTTCCTGAAAGATGTCTTTCCCTTACCTAGAATTGACCAAATTTTTGATATTATATTTGGGCATGAGATATTATATCTCATATATGGGTTTTTAGGTTACAATCAGATCCTAATTACACCTGAAGATCAACACAAGACTACCTTTACTACCCCTTAAGGAACATTTTGCTACATAGTCATGCCTTTTGGGATAAAGAACATTGTTTCAACTTACCAACATGCCATGAATTATATTTTTCATGACCTTATTCATAATATTATAGAGGAATATGTGGATGATGTTCTCATAAAATCCAAATTCTAACAAGATCACTTAGCCATTCTTAATATCATCTTTGAACACCTTATCCATTACCATGTTTGCCTTAACCCTAAAAAGTGCGTTTTAGGGGTCTTATTAGGAAATCTTCTTGTTTTATTATCTCCATTCACAAAATTGAATTTAATCCCACCAAAATCAAAGTAATCCTAGAAATTCTTTCCCAACCAACCTTAAGAATCTTCATAACTTACAGGGGAAAATGCAATCCATTCATTATTTTATTTCTCAACTTTCAGACCAGTGCCAACCTTTCCACCACCTTCTAAAGAATGATTCCTCTTTAAAGTAGAATAATGATTATCAAAAGGAATTTGATTCCCTCAAAGAGTAAATTTTTTCACCACCTGTCCTCACCTCTCCAAAGGATGATCAACTTTTTTATTTTTATATCTTTGCCACTGGCAATTTCTTAGGGGTAATGCTAGCTCACTGATATGAACAACATAAAGAGAAAGTCATATATTACATTAGTCACATGCTTGTATAATATGAGACTCAGTACACCCATACTAAGAAACTTTACTTAGCCTTAGTCTTCATGACTACCAAACTTTGCCACTACCTTATTAACCATATGTCATAACCAATACTAACCCTCTCAAGTACATCCACTCCAAGCCATACCAAAACTAGTGTATGGCCAAGTGGCTCATGATCTTAGCTAAATTTTACCTTGATTTCAACTAAAAAAATTAAATTAAGGTTCCAACTAATTGGTTGATGCACCTTTAGTATACAACCAACATCCTCAATTTGAGCTCCCTGATGAGTCCATTATGACCCTCTCTCAAGTAGATTTCACCTATCAAGTCACCATGATATTTGATGGATAAAAGTGTTAATTTAGTGGGGGAGAAGTTATTATCCTTATCCCCTTTTTTGGTGAGCCTCTACGTGTATCCTTCAAGCTTTATTTTTGAATATACCAATAACATGGCTGACTATGAAGCCCTATTAATAGGCCTTTAGACTACCTTAGCCCTAAGAGTAAAATAAATAAATATCTCTCAGGACTCCTAAATTGTGGTCAATCAAGTTAAAATATCTTACTAGTGTAAGAATTATGTTTTTTAGTAGTAAAAAAAACTAGTTGAGGAACTCTTAGCATTATTTGAACATTATTACATCTAGTCAACCCCATGATCTACCAATAAGTTCTTTGACACCATGGCTTCCCTTGCCTCTTAGATACCATCCATAGCCTTATATTGTATGATATCTATCATTATCCACAAACTTATGCAACCATCCTCTACAAAACTAGATTCTCCTTTTTTAGTATATGACCTTTGGTATCAATAAAACTTTGACTACCTTAACCTTGGCATAGTTCTCTCTAGCCTCTCTAAGAATGATCAATGAACATTTATCTATATCACATCTCATTATAATATTATGGGAGGGACTCTTTACAAACATGGCTTTAATGGTCTCCTTATCTATTGCCTATGCAATTATGAAACTTCTCATGCTATCAAGGAAATCCATGATGGAATTTGTGGTAGAAACTTTAACGATCTTGTAGTCACTAAGTGTATCCTCTATCTTGGCTATTACTGGCCTACGTTTAACCAATACTATTGTGATTATCTAAAAAAGTGTGTCAAGTGTCAATAATATGCTAATTTACATCATGCACCTAGTTATAGCCTTTGTGTTTCTATCAATTTTTTGCCCTTCTCACAATGGGGTCTAGACCTTATTGGTAAAATCAAGCCTTATTCCTCACAACAACACCATTTAATCATTACCATGATTGAGTATTTTACCAAATGGGTAGAGGCTATTCATCTAGTCTCAAACAAAGAATAAAATATCATCAACTTTATCAACTATCATCTCATCTACCACTTCAGTGTTCCTCATAATATTATCACTGATAATGGTAAATATTTTAAGAACAAGCAAGTCTAATGTCTATGTGATGCATTCAGAATTAATTTAAGTTTCTCCTTTCCTTATCTCCCTTAAGTGAATGGATAGGCAAAATCCTCTAACAAAACACTTAATATCATGCTAACTAAAATGGTCAATGCATCTAGTCAAGATTGGCATTTTTACATCCCCTCTACCTTGTGGGCATATCATACTAACATCAGAACCACTATAGGTGCCACTCCATTTTCCCTTGTCTTTGGAGTAAAGGCTATATTTCCTCTCAAATGCCAACTTCCCTATCATCACATATCTTTAAAAGAGTTTATTTTAGAGGATGATTATCATCAACATCATTTATCCTATCTAGAGCTACTCGATGAGCATCATCTAGCATCCCTCACCCACCTCCATGTCTACCAAGAGCATATAAAATGTGCCTATAACAAACACCTTAAACTACATAAATTCAATACTGGAGACCTTATCTTAAAGGAAAACCAACATGTCACTAATATGGAGAAAAGAAAGTGGGGAAAGTTTGCTTTCAATTAGCTTAGACCTTATATCATAACCCATAAGAATGGATCAGGAGCTTACCGATTGCCTTCCCTTGAAGGCAACCTAGAACCAAAGCCTCTCAATGATTTTCATGTACATATATTCTTTTGTTAATAAGGATCAAGATCACATTTTTGTTTTAACTTAAGCTCATCCCTTTCTATGCACCCACATTTCATCTCCCTATTTTAGGGGAAAATGATTAGAAATGAATAATGTGATTCGTTATCACCAACATATCCTTATCTTAAATAATGGGTATCATGGCTCTCACCCATGGCATAGTTTTCATGGTATTTTCCACACCATCATAGGATGGATTCCCATGATCATTTTCACCTAGACCTATTCACACCTAATCATCCTTCTTGTGATTTTATCTTTGCCTTCATAAAGGTGAACCACTAAGCTAGCCTAAGAAAGTATATGTCAAGAAAAATAAAAAGTAAAATAACAAAATTTCTATCACTAGAAATTAGAGGTCATTCCTAGCATTCATAGACTACGCCCTTAAAGGATAGATGTTGAACACATATTTAAAATTTCCAAAATGTAAGGTGGATTAATCCCTTGAAGAAAAACTATCAAAATAATTAAGTAAAGTACATAAACTTAGACCACTCCCTCGAAGGATGGTTGAGTAAGAATTTCTCAAAAGTATAGAAATTTATCAAAATCTTCCCGTATCGATCAACTTCACATAATCATCAAAAGACCCCTTATCAAAATTGAAACAAAATAAAATTAATTTTTAAATCTTCAATCAACTCTCAAACAACATAATAAGGTAGGAGCCACAATTATATCTCACAAGTAGACTTCCCACATTGATCAATCTACATAATTTGGCATAGGTTTTTTTACCCTATTTCTTTATACACCTATAAAAGAGGTACACTAGTCTCACAAGAAGGCTCCATGTTCACCCATCTCCCCTTTACACCATATGCAAGGGAATCTTAAGCTTACTTGACATTATGTGGTCAAACACCTTTTTTACCAACTAATGAATGCTCATGAGAAGCATTTGAAGGGCTTATATTCATTAAGTAAAAATCCAACTTTGGTTTTTATTTTAGTCCTTGTCAATGAAGAAGAATCATTTTCTCTTCTTAGCCTATCATGACTCATTGATATTTTCATGTTGATGATTATCTCTTGATTATATTCTTTAGTCTTCCATATAGTGTTGTTAATTAAACTACTCCATGTGTTTTATCATAAACATTAACAACAAGCATAACCATAAAAGGCATGGAAAAACCATGGCATCCATGAGAAATTTAAGTAATCAACCATTTTCCACCACATGTCTATAGTCTAATAATGTAGTATATACACATTACCATTTAACATGTAATAAGCATAACCATAAATCCAAACCATCTCATTCCTATGATAAAAATTCATAACATAAGCATAATCCATGATCACATATGAACCTTTTATCATAAGAAATAAACATCAACATCAAATCATAAACCATGAGCATGGTCATAAGAAAAAATCACATATATCAACTCATGAGTCAAATAACCATAGTAATAATTTGTAGATGTAGATATACACATCTCTCTCTTAAAACTATACATCTCACTACATCAGCTCCCATGCTAGAATCAAAATGATATACAAAAGTCATATATATATATATATATATATATATATATATATATATATATATATATATAGCTTGATTTATGCCCTAGGGACACCATTACCTCTTAGAACACTATCAAATCCTAGTGCCTATCCACCTATTATACCTAATGATCCACCACCTATCCCTATCTATCTAGATATAAATGTTGGCCACTACTTTGGTGTCACTAAATTGGCTCCATGTGGTAAGTTGGCCATGTACTCACCCCATCAGAGATCATTTATACAATATGCTAGAATAATAGACTCATAGTACTGTAGCCAAAAATTCCCAATCATTAATGACTTCAAAATATACCTAATGGCAGTTAATTAATCTACATAGCTCACCTAAACCCTCTACCCATCCCAACACACTTACCCACCTGATCAATTCCTAATTCTACCCACCCATCTATCCATAACTGATATAAACCCCACCTAGGGCACAAGAAACCCAACTCAAGAACTTTTAACCTAACCTCCTAGCCTAATACAATTCATTAAAATAAATCTAAGCTATCAAATATAAGACACCCCTACCTCATTTTATGACCTCTATCATAGAATCAAGCATAGACCCACCTATCCTCATCTGTTCCCATATGCTCCCTACATCCTGGTTAGTCAACACTCTCCATGTCAGCTCAATGACAAACCTCCACCTTAGATATCACCCTTAGAAAACACCTCTACCACAACATGCCAGAAACCTAGAGCTCAAAGTCAACAACAAGACAAAGACACAATGGGTAAAGTGTAATTGATTTTAACTTCTATAAGGTGGGTTTCTATGGTTTCCTCCCTAATCATTGAAAATCGGGTTGACCATCAATAGTCACCCTTGGGGACCCTGACCATCGATGGTTAGGTGCCCCATTTTCTCACTTTCACCTTAGCAAAATCCCTCTTAGCAAAACCTAACTAATTTCACCCACCCATGGAGATTACCTTGTTTACCCACCTTTACAACATCATCACCTCACCATTGGCCCTTTTTGGCCCAATTAGCATGTTTTTTGAGACCCTTTTTTTCTTGGTCCCTTGACTATAGTGAAAAAATTTCCATGTTGACCCATTTGAATCTACACCACCTCACACTTACCTACCATTGCATATGTATTTTGGGAACACTTCCTACCTTGAATACCTATGACACTTGACCTATTTGTTTTTTCCATGATATCACTTCTTACCTTGTATACCCACCAAAAACATTGACCCTATTTAGGAGATTAATAGGTGTACCCAACCACCATGCTTAAACGTAGTCACATGGTACATTGGTCACTTATCTTTATAGTATCAACCTTTATTGAATTAACTATGGAAACCAAATATTTTCAAGATATTAAATATCATAATTAGTCACATGTTTGCATTTAAAATGACCAAACCTTTTTTCACCCATCTCATGATTCACCACATACAACTTATCAAACATGTACCCAAATTTGTTCTTCTACATTAACTCCTAGTTTGAGGGGGAACACTTCCTCCCATTATTGGGGAAACCAAACCTTTGACCAACATCTTTTTTTTGTTTTACATCTTTTTGATTGAAATCTACATAATAAAAATAGGTAAAATATAGACACTAGAAATCTACACACTATAATTCTAAATGTTGAAAACACCCCTAGATTACCTAGTACCCCTTTGAGGCCAATTTCACCCTTGAAACCACTAATCAAGCCCAAACATACTCAATTTACCCAAATAACTTAACCTAGCTTTTACCCACCATTTTACCTTCACCTTTGACCATCAACAGTTAGGATGTACCTCCTTAACCAAAAGCATGCAAATCACCCGCTTCATTTTTCTAAATATACTTGTCTTATTCCTATTGTAAGTATTTGTATATACAATTTATAATTAGATAACCTAGTTTAACATTCACTTCCACCTCTTGTTTGTGACTATAAAAATAGAGGAGTTGGGAGGTGAAATCCATCTGCAACAATTATCAAGAGCTTATGCATCCAAGAGTTTCTTTCTTACAGGTTAATCACCATTAGCAATCTAAAAATCTAGTAGCCATATCAGAGAGCTGACTTGCCACCATCTCTCCATTGAATTATTAGGTACCATTACTCTATCAAAATTAAGTTATATTCCATCAATAGATAAAATACTCCAACCATCACCTAATGAACTTTTGGTAATACAAGTACTTGTTTCTCATCATTTATTTCCATTCCACAATCAACTCGGGTCTTACCCACCTCTAAGAATCCATCTTATGAATCTCATCAATCAACCCTTTTACCAACACAAATATTCACATAGTAACTATCTATAGTTGACTCAACCTCTGATAGTCTATCCAATTGCTAATAGTCAGCTTGATTGCCAATGGTCACCTTAACCACCAATGATTATCCCAACCATCAATGGTCACTATTATAGTTAAAACTAGCAAGTTAATTTCACCTACCTACACCCAGTCAAACCTAATTTTTTGTGCTCCTACCTATTCACATACCACGTTCTAATTTTTTGAATCATACCCCAACCCTCTAGCACTAGTATTAATTAGATTAATCACTATTTTAATAATTTCTAGCATATTTCTTAGTAAGCATTCTTGTGTTCAATTTTAGTATCTTTTTATTTATTAATGCAATTACCTTCTATTCTATTTTGTTAACTTAATTATTTAAAACATGTGGATTGATAGCCCCTAAGGAAGATCTCACTTATAAGATCTAGCTATCGCTAGGCATTCCACTCAACTATATGTCTAACAAAAAAATGCTTTAGTGCTTTCTTATCTACAGGTCATCCTCCCAAGCTAAAGAGGAGATCTTCATAATATTCTAATTTTAATGCATGCACTATGAATCAATTTTTTCAACCATATCTGTATTTAGTTTCTTCTTTTCCCTCTTTCCCATAATAAATAAGAAATTCACTAAAACATATGGATATACCATCCCCATCCAATCTTAAGAAACTATGTAGCCTAAAGAGAAAATTATAGTCCATTCATCATTTTATCTCTTATCTATTTGATATATGTAAATCATTCCATAACTTCTTAATAAAATACAACTAGTTCATTTGGGACTTTAATCGTCAAGAGGAACTTGAAGATCTAAAAAACTATCTCCTCTCCCCATCAATTCTTATTCATTCTGAGTAAGGGTGACCTTTCTTCTTATATATTTCAGCCACAGATCATGTTTATTCAAATATTCTTTCCCATCATGATGAACAACACAAAGAATAGGCAATGTATTACATAAGTTTTACTCTCATTAAATATGAGACATGTTATATATTAAAAAACTATTCCTAGATTTGGTTTTTATGGCTTCTAATCTTTGCCATTATATGCTTAATCACAAGACCTATGTAATTATGAACACTAATCCCCTTAATTGTATGCATTTAAAGCCTTACTAGAATTAGTGTATGGCCAAATGGTTCATGATTTTAGCCAAATTTCATTTAGAGTTCCTCCATTAAAAGTTAGTTAAATGTCAGACCATCATTGATTAGTTAGTCTAGTCACCTCTTATAGGTGGTTAACCATTTAATTTTGAATTTCCTAATGAATGTATCACTTCCACATCCTAGGTGGGTCCTAATTATTAAATGACTTTATTATTTTATGGATCCAAATGTGAGTGTGGAGGGTGCATTAGAATCATTTTTATACCTATAGAGGGAATATATTTACCTTGATCCTTCAAGATCAATTTTAACTACACTAATAACATGATAGAATATGAATCCTTAATCATAGGTTTTCAAAATGCTTTAAACCTAGGCATTAAGTCACTTTGTATCTATGGGTATTCCTAGTTGATTGTGAATCAGATCAATGGCATGTATCAGTACAATAATAACATCTTCCATAAATATAAAATGTTAGAAGATTAGCTATTAGCCACATTTGATCATTATGCCATCCAGAAAACAAAAAAATTTCAAGCACCATGGCCTCCATATCTTCCTTTATCCCATACTCCCATCAGGTATCCAATATTTTTGTCCTTATCCAAAAAAAAACTAACTCTCTTATATCATTACTAATATACCTTCTATCTACAATGTGGAAGAAAATCACTTAGATCTATGGTACACATAGACATTCAATTATTTGTCTAAAGGTTTTATCCCTCATGATCTATCTAAAAATGGTAAATATGTTTTTCAATAGTGAACCACCCATTATGTTATACTAGGGGTATTCTCTATAAATTAGGCTTTGATGATCTTCTCCTTTCATTTCTTCATAATTATGAGGCTACCCTCACAATCAAAGAAACACAAAATGGGTTGTGTCATGGAAACTTTAGTAGTCTAGTTGTTGCCAAGAAAATTCTATGAATAGGTTATTATTAGCCCACTCTAAATTGGGACTATAGTGAATATGACAAGAAACACATAAAATGTTAACAACATGCTAATCTATCACACATCCCTAGTCATGCATTATAGGTATATATATATTTTTATACATTTTCTTAGTAGTGGATAGACATTATAGTACAAATCAATCATAAATATTCCTAGTAACATGGTTTTATCATTACCATCACTAAATATTTCACTATGTGGGTGGAGGCTATTCCCCTTATTTCAACCAAAGTAGATAATATTGTTGATTTTATTAATCATAATAATATATTTCACTTTAGTTTCCCTTAAAATACCATTATAAATAATAGAAAATGTCTAAAAAATAATCAAGTCCAAAGATTATGTGATTCTTTTAACATTAAGCTAAGTTTTTCTTCACCTTATTATCCACAAGATAGTGGATATGCCAAAGTATCTAATAAAAACCTTATCAAAATTCTAACCAAATTAGTCATTAAGGCTAGAAAAACCTATCATCTTCACATTCATTTCACTTTATGGGATGATACCCCTTTCTCTTTGGTCTATGGCATAAAAGCTATTTTCCCTCTATAAATACAAATTCTTTCTCTTCAAATTTATCATAGAGATATTATTTCTGAAGAAGATTATCATCAAGAGCAATTATCATAGCTTGAAATTTTAGATGAGAGTTGATCTATGGCCGTCAATCATCTCCTTATATATAAAAAAGATTAAAATGTCAATATAATCATTACTTAAAATAATAGGAGTTTTATATTAATGACCTTGCCTTTAAATAAAATTAACATGTCACAGATATGGAAAAACATAAGTGAAGAAAATTTACTCCAAACTAGCTTTCACCATATATTATTACTCATAAATATGGATTTAGGGAATATTATTTGGTCACTCTTGAATGAAATCCAAAATTTGAGCCTCTTAATACTTTGCATTTTCATCCTTTCTAGTATTAATAAACTTAAAACAAATGACAACCAACATAGGTTCTCCTTTTGTGGTATAAAAATAAACTAAAACCACACCTCCTATCATGTGAAAATTACCCAATAATAATAAAGAATCATTTGTATATCTTGTATCATACTTACCCTAACCTCATATATGAGCACCTCAGCTGTGTTCATAGCATGTTATAAATAAACAAGCTCCAACTATAATAAGAAGGATCCCCAAATGATTATTTATTAAAATCTCTATCTTGTGTAAATATATTTAAGTCTACCTAGGTTACCTTAAATAAAAACATCAAAGTGAAAGGGTAAAATTATAGATTGTTCCCTTGAAGGATAACTATTCATAAAAGATATAAAATCACATACTAATCCCTTGAAGGATAGCTATGCAAGAATATATCCTAAATTATAGACCACTCCCTTGAAGTATGGCTATCTAAAGTAACAAATACAATAGAAAACTTCTTACATTGATTAATTTTCTAAAAAAAACCCTGAAAGAAAATTCAAAGTATCCCAAGAAAACTTCCCACATTAATCAACTTTCTTGAAAGTTATATACTTTCCACATTGATCAATCTACATGGAATTTTATGTTATGATGTGAGATTTCACCCTTATGGAAGTGTTATTTAGGATCCTCCACTCCCAGTCACAATATGGGAATAACCCCATGTTATAGTTATCATATAATAGGGTTGAACCTATGGAGAAGGCTAGCTTCCTTCTGATGAATCACCTAAACTAGTGTTGTCATAGAGAAAAAGGGTGTGAAAGGTGAAAATGGATCCTAAGAAGTCTAAAATGTGATGCACATAATAAAAATGGGAAACTCCCATAATCTTGAACCCACACTAGATCTACAAAAGATAATTCTATCTCACACAACCTCACAATCTAGCTCAGTGCATAAGTGTTTCATGGACTAGGTTTAGGCAAAACAATAATCTAGACCTACAATAGCTTGAAAAAAACCTAAATGAGGTTATAAAAGAGGATAATGGATGAGGAATATTATACTTCATAATGACATAATGCAAAACTCACTCAACATAGATATAAGGTAATAGATAGGTAAATAAAGTCTATTATTGCATCAAGGGGTAGTTCTTACAAATGTTTGACAAGGTTTAACCCAATCAAGATGAGCATATTTTTAAGTATCTCATAAAGTCCCATATTCTTCAATATCAAATATTCCTTTTGAAAGAAAATAAGAGATATAAGAGAAAAGGGAGAAAAGGGGCGAGTACACCATCTAAGATCATTAATTGAGCTACCACCTTTCTTAAATTTCAAACCATTTTTTATCTAATTAAGACTAATCCTTCATCAGAAAGATAACCTTAATTTGGTCCAATAGGATTCAAGCTCTTCTCATTGACTGAGAAATTCACTAGAATACAAGAATCTATTTTGTAGATGATGAGTCATGATCTATTAGGAAGGAAAACCTTAAAGACTCCATAAAATAATTGAATGCTCCATTATACTCTTTAATCCCCAAATCCCCTTGCTTTGATATTATACACTTTCTCCCACTTGATTTCATTATGAATACAAATTTCTCATATCCATTCACTTGATAAAGCTATGATTAAGTTTGCTTTAGTGGCTATAGGTACTTGTTTGTCAAAGCTATAGCTTTATCTAAATATCAGACACTTCAAACCTACCCCTATTCCAAACTAAACATAGGTCTTTACTATAGTTTGAAATAAAATCCAATTATTGGTCTTTCTATATTTATCATGTTAACAAAAACCTTACAAGATTCATAGGTTCATTCTAAACTAAATTAGGTTTAAGTAAACTTATTATCTCTGAACCTTGTGGGGACCAAAAATCCACTACATATGAGGATCTTCCTTCTAAAAAGAGAAAAAAACCCATCAATGGAATTATCCTAATTTTTTTATAAAATAGGGTTGATAGGTTCTAAATTATCGACAAAAGGTCATGTTTGAGCTTAATGGAAACAAAGATTTATTATTAACAATATTGACTATATGGTTATTTTCTTTAATGGTGCTTGATTAAAATATAATGGTGGCATATTAAATTTTAAATACTTAGCTTGGTTTGACCTATGTCTCACATGATTTCCATTTTAAGTCTTCAGCTTCAACCTTTAATATTAGCCATTGATCTTGATCTAGGATTTATATCATGCCACTTGTCAGCTCTGCTTCAATCCTCAAGGTCATGCTATCATTTTTAGTAATTTTTTCACTTTCACCATGTGGAATCCTTGTATTAATTCCTAGGATCCCTTGACTTGTTTACCTCTCACTTGTCATCGATCAACTTCCTCATAATTAAACACACACCATTGGATCCACTTTCTCATGATTAAACATGCACCATTAGATCCTTAGTATAATAGATAAAATGTGAAATGTTGATCTAATTTGGAGTGCACCATGATTGAGACACTTAACCTCACCAAGTTCATACTCAATATTCACCAACTAGTTGACGTTTGCTCACCATTGATCTACTTTGGCACAATTTAATGTGCATCATTAGATCTGATGGACCCACTAACACTATCCTCACCCATGCACTATTATATTTTATTTGAGATTATATGATATTTAAACTTGTTGTATCCACATTAAACATGAATATTATTAAGTATTTTCAAATCCAAATAGTTACTTGTCATGACTTAAACTCGACATCTTCATGCACATCGTATTCTGCTTGTTCAAATTTAAAGACTTAGATCTTGCGATAGAAAACTCATCAAGACCTTAAATTTTTAGTAGATGACCTTTACATAAATAAATAATGTTCATGTAATTATCTATCTTTAATTGAATTCTCAAATTCACTTATGAAATGCACAACCAATCCTACTCTGTTCATTGCTACATGACATGCCGTGATAGTCTAGTCCTTTAGACTTGCTCATGCAATCTTTTGATATATTAAATATTTAAAGAACCCTTTAATAATTTGAGAAAAATTGATATATACTATGAAATTAAAAAACTAATCCATCTAGGTGAGTTTCTATATGTGGGCAAAAATTGGCAAACATTTTTGGTGACATCCTGGGATTGCATGCATGCTATGCAAAGACTAGTGGCCTTAAAATAATCCATTTGGGCATCTAGAGTCTCAAGTATTTTATTGTCTATGATCATGAATATAATAAATTTTACCCATTTTCTATAAAAACACCTCTTGAAACAACAAAGACCCAAAAATAAGTAAAACAACAACTGTGTCGAAGCACTTATTGAAAGGGAAACACACAACTAAAAGAAAATGTGCATAGGAAACTTAGAGGAAGTCATTAAAAACTACTATAATATGTTATAATATCATAAAATAGAGGAAAAATATTCTAATAATAAGGTTTTAAATGAATACCATTGATTATTTTGGGTAATACTTCTCCATCTAGTTGGGCAATCTTAAAAATATTATACTATTTGCATCCATGGATCAAATAAGAACCACTCTATAAGCTGTCAAACTTGGTATGGTTCTTGGAATTATTTGATTCTAATTTGAGGAATAGGTCCCATTTAATAAATTCCCTTGTTGTGTCTCTCTTTTCAAAGTCATTTTTTACTTGATCTTGGTGTGACTAATATTTTCATTACAAGGTCCCTAGTTTCTTCAAGGTTCATGATCTCTATCATCCTCATATTCATAGGACAACTCTCCATCAACTCAAGAAGGTGGGATAACTTGAATGCAAGAATTTTAAGAGAAATGGGATATTTTTCTTACCTTGCATATACAAGGACATATGTATAATTTCTTATGTCATATTTTGGAGTCACTCTATCATCCCATAAGGTTTTTCGTTAGATTTGTACGACACACTCTTTGATTCTCTTCTATGGTACTTTTGATAATCCTTTCCAAGTTCTTGTTTGTGGAATCTGATAGTCCATTACCTTAGGGGTAGGAATTAGAGGATGTACTGAGGTAGATGCCCATCCTAAGTGCCCATTCACTTGTCTTCATACCAATAAATACTATAGCATTATCTAAAATTATATTAGTTGGGATACCAAACCTAGTTACTATGTTGTCATAGAAGTCCAATACTACTATTTAATTGGATTATTTCAAGTCAATTACTTCTACCCACTTGGTGAAGTAGTTAGTTGCAATGAGTACCCATTTATGTCCTACACTTAAAGGTGGATTTATCATTTTGATTTAACTATCTCGGGAATAATGGAGTTTTATTCTTATTTTAGTTAAGGGTCTAGATTAATAAATTAGTAAATAATATTACAATAATTATAGTATTGATTTGTATATTTTATTTTTCATTTGTACCTTTCTAAAAATATCAATAAAATAAGAGAAATATAACTTAGCTTAAAACATGTTGAAATAGCTATTGTAGGGTCTGAAACTAGTTATGTAGGATTGGGAAAGTGTCATAAATTATAATTTATCTTTTGTTTTATGAAAGGATAATACTATTGAAAATATGACACCTTAAGGTTTGGTGTTAATATCCTCTTCTGGCATTGGTGTCCAAACTACTCATAAAGACCTAATTTTTTAGGATTCTTTCCATTGTTCTTATGTGAGCATGTCTATGAAATCTTAAGTCCTGAATGTCAATTGAAATACTTATATATATGATTAAATATTTAAACCCTAGACTTTCATTTTGCTTAATAAAACTTGTGAAAGAGGGGGGTTAGTGTGTGTAAAATGCACTGAACATGTATCCTGACCCCTTGTGTGGGTACACTACCTATACACCAAAACTCTAAGGAGGGATCAATCTATATGTAGTTTTCCTTCTTGATGTGTTTTATAAAATACTATAATGAGGATGTAAAATTTCCAAATTGATAGTGTTTGAGATGGATAGAAATTGGTGTGAGAGTTTGAATATATTTAAATCTATGTTGGGTGACTATATACAAATAATATGGAAATTTGCCTTAGTGGTTTGTTTGTATTCTTGTTGCTTTGTAAGATTTATTCCCCCCTTTGTAAATTAACTTTGGATAAGATTTTATAGGGAATAATTGGTCATGGGTTAGATGTATTCATGATAGGCCAACATAATGATGGATAGGAATCAAATGAACTTGATCATTTGTGATCAAAATGTGATTAGACACCATCACTAAAAATGGGATACCCTAGGGTCCAATGCTATAGTCTAGGTATGGAACTTCTATCCTACATGCTCAATACCTAGGGGGATAGAATTAGATTGGGAAATAGAGTCTAGTGGAGATAGAATGATCATTTAGAAGGCTAATGATGATTTAAAATGAGTAAAAATGTGTTTAGAAGGGTTATAGGAACATGAAAGATGGTCATATGTATAAGGTGTCACAATCCACACTCAAGATAGTAATTTGGACATTTTATATGACTACATTTATCCCCCCCCCCACTTTATTCTAGTGATGAAATAAACAAAAATACTAGGATAAAGGAAAATAAGAAAGCATCCCCAAAATTACCTATTGTATACACCCTAAATTGGTCAAGCAACCATACATATCATGTCTTTTTACAATCATTTCATAAGAGACTCTAATTGGAGAATATGAGCCTTGTTTACATTTAGCCATGTCTTTCATTTTACTCATCTTTATCTTTTTTCATGCTTGAGTCACCTTTTTGCTTATTCTTAGTCATCCTAAGCCTTTAAAATGGTCATTCCACCTCAACCATGTCAAATTTCCCATGCTAATTCCATCCCCCAAGTCCCAAGCCTATAGGATAGGAGTGTTGGGATTGGAATATAGTGATAGAACCTAGGGTGTCCTTTTTTAGCACTCCTATCCAATGTTAATTTGAGCTCAAATGTTTAGTTTCCCTCACTTGATGAGTCACAAAACGTTTCTTAGCTTCATCCTTAAGTTTTCTAATGTTAGAAAAATGTGAATAAAGTTCCCAAATTCAAATCAAAGAGTATCCTATATAAAGGACTTTAGAATGCATTTTATATCTATAAATTACAACTTTAACACAGTATATAATTAAAATTAGTCAATAATATAGCTCAGCATTTTGTATCACACATAGACTTTCATGATTTTTCAAGGAAGGGCCTAAGTGAAACTTCATTCTTGCATCTACTATTCACATTGATTAGTCATGTTCCCTAAGGTAAAAATATATTTTCTCTATGACCCTAGCTTGAGGGTTAATGTAGGCAGTGATCATAATAGTATAGGTTCTAGATCATGTGATCATGCTTCCCCTAACCTAGTTTTCCCCCTTCTATTTTTGATCTTTATGTTTTTTTCATGTGTGTAGATAGACTTAGGGTTTATAGATTGAAATGAACCTATAATGATCTCTATCAACCTTTATCCCTTGAAATTTCATATACAAGTTCACATAGAGATAATGAACAAAAAAAAGAAAGCTTAGGTCTCAAGGAAAACCTTGGTAGAAGAGGAATATATCACTAGACCTCAAGGTGTCCTACTCTATCATTCATATCCTTTCACAAAATGAAAGTTATCTCCAGGTTATTGACATCTTTGTAGTCATGTGCAACAAATTCCAACTCTTGAGTACTTCATTTCAGCCTATTTTATAGATAAGTTTATTTCTTTCTATATGTAATTGATTTAATCAAATTGATAAAAACCTATATTTGACTATATTTCATTGGATTTATCCCCTTATTCTAGGCCATTTATTGTTTAGTAACTAAACCCTAGTTTCCCAAAAATAATAAAATATTTTGGTGAACCTAACTTACTTCAAACAAAATCTAAAATCCTAGGTACACTTAGGGTTTTTCTTTCAAAGTTTGTGCACAAATTTTAATTTCAAATTTATATTTTTTAATAAATTTTTTTGAATTAATTATATTCAACTATTGTTTTATAATTTAAATTATTTTCATAATTTTAAAAAATTCTAAAACCCTAACCCAAAACCCTAGATTCCTAGACTAGGTCCTCAAACCTCAAGCCTATCTTCATAATAAATTTCAATAAAATAATTTGGAATTTTTGCAAAATGTTTGGAGTGCCAAAAATATTTTCAAAATTCTTATGTTGGTAGTTCTTTCTTTCAAAAATTAAATTTCAATTTTCTAATTTTTGTATAAATTTTTGTGCATTTATCTCTTTCAAATTTATTTTAGAATTTAAATTATTGTCATAATTTTCAAATTTTATAAAACCCTAACTCAAAACCCTAGATTTCCAAACTAGGTCCTCAAACCCCAAGACATCCTTCCTTACAATTTTTAGAAAAATATTTTGTAATTTTTGCAAACTACTTAGAGTGTTAAAACTATTTTCAAAATCTCTGTGTTAGTAGTTATTTTACATTTATTTCCTTAGTAATAATTTTGCACATTATCTTTGGTGAAAGGAATAAAATGGCCACTAAGGCACTTCTTCCCTCTCATCCCATAGATCAATTTCCATTTTTTTCTCATAATTATGACAATAAATGGACAAATTTGCAAAATTGCACATTAGATAAAAATGTGGAAAATGATTTCATTTACAATGAAGATAAGTACTATTGTTGTAATGAGGTATATGATGATAAATGTGAATGTGATAGTGAATAAAAATTAGATGCATCTTCTTCTCTTAAACCTATATCTTTATTCCTTCTTCTAAATAAAATAATTTTTATAAATGGGATAGATACTTTTGACCTCATTCTCTTATGTAAAATGTACCAAATGAACAAATTAGTCATGCACTTCTAAGTGAACCTCTTATCGGTGATTATTTGCTTCCATGTGAACCTAATCTCTTTCTCTCTCTTTTTTTACTTCTATGTTCAAAATATAAAAATATAAATACAATAAAATCAAATTACAATACATAGTTCAAATGATGCATCTCATGCTCTCAACTCTACTTTATCAAAACAATGTCTAAATGATGAGTCTCTTACTCTTACTTCTCATATTGTAAATGAAAATAATGCATACATTCCATCCATGGATAACATAGACGAACATAATATTCAAAATTTTGATGATAATTTATTGCATATTAGAAAATAATTAACATCTTCTCTTACCCCTCTCCCTAACAATAATGAAAGTGATAATGAATATGAAAATGAATATGAAAATTAGAGTGACTATGAACAAAATTTTATCTATAATAATTCATTAGATGCTGATGATTATTATGTACATAGTGAAGAATAAAATGCATCTCATTTTTTGAACTCTTCTCTCACTCTTCTTCTTAAACATAGTGCACTACCAAATGTTATTTTTACTTCTATGTAGGATTCTATTTAAAATGATGCAAATATTAATGTTAACATCACATCCTCTACTCAATTAAAATATGATTCACTATAAAATAATGAATCATATCCTACATAGTGCACTACCAAGTACATCTTCTTACCTTAGAAAATAAGGATTATAAGTCTAGGATGGATGTTAATGATTTACATGGTAACCCTCTTTTAAAGATATTTGTAAAATATTTATTTCCTAAGAATTTATAGATACCATCATTACCTCACTTTGATGGAACTAGAGATCCATTCATACACCTTCAATATTTTAGGAAGACTTTGCCATCTCATACGAGTCCTTTGATTCTATTAAAATTATTCCAATAGACATTAGTGGGGGAAGAACATAATTGGTTATTTCATCTACTCCCCATTAGATCCTTACACACATATAATGACTTAGAGGAAGCATTTCTCAGACATTACCTAGCAAACGTGGGCCCTCATGTTACATATGAGAAACTTGCCACATTGCATAATAATACTTCAAAGCTAGTTATTGATTATATCTTATGATTCAAGATTCACATGTAAATATTGATCTTAAAAAGATATATTTGGAGATTCAACATATCTTTATTAAATGTCTTTGTCAACCTCTCATCAAGCATCTATTATATCAAACAAAGTCCTCTTTTAGGTACTTATGCTATATAGTTCTAGCTATGGAAAAAAAGTAGGATTAATTGAGCTAGATTCAATTGATCAAATTAATCTAAATTTCATAATATTACCTTCATATATAGCTCTTATCACTCAAAATATACCATGTCCTAAACAAGATAGGAGACCACAACTAGAAAATTAACCAATTAAGAATAATGAGCTAGTTTCTAGAACAGAACCTATAGTATGCATTATAGAGAACAAAAAAAAGGCACCACTATAGTTTGATTTAGATTGAGATAGCCCATGTGTCATATTATTAACACTATTAGATAGGAGGTTAATCACATTACCTTCTACTCATAAATGAGATCCACATCTCTTATGTAGACAACCACATTAGCCCTTTTATATCTATCATCGTATTCATAGAAATAGAAATAATGATTGTTATGGACATAGAGATTGCATTAATAGGTGTTTTAATAATGGAATCATAGAATTTACATATGGGGCATCAATATCTCCTCTATCATGGATTATTATACCTCATTCCTCTATGAGTGAGTCATCCCAAGACATTACTTCACCAGAATCATTGGTTACTCATCATGAGAGTAATATAGGGACAAAGCCTCATAGGAGATCTCATATTCCACCTATTCATAAGGTTTGGAAACTAGTAAAATGAGGGAAACCTACATATAGCATTGTAGTTAGAGGAGTACATAGTTTAGTTCCATATACATATCTACCGCAATCATAGTTACCACAATAGAGTACCACTCTAAATAAATATTCATTATGAATAATTTTTTGGGGTCTTATCTTCACATAACAACCACTACAATTAATATTAGATGAAACCACATCATAGAGTATTGATCTATAGAGATATTCACTATGGCCAAGTTTTTTGGATTCTATCTCATGTAGCAACTCGCTATGATTGAGATTAGATGAGCCACCATCACAGGTTTTATCTCCATCTCAATCTATCACTAAGTCATATGCATCACATTAAAGGCTATAGGGTACTATTTCATGCATTAATCCACTATGATTGTGGATAGATGAGACTTCTTTATAGCACATAGCTTTATTTGCACATCTAGTAAGGTTACATTTGGTAGTGTCTCCATGCACATCTATAGTTAGTGCACAACTGATAGTATCAAATACAACATATGTTCCTACATAACATGAGCAATATGGGAACTTATTTAGTTGGCCAATAGGGTTTAGATAGATATATGACACATATTCATACTAGCATCAGTTCATAGCTTTACTTCATAGGGTAATGATGGAGTCAAGCATCAACACTTGTATTCTTGAGCCACCTACTCAAAGGGATTGAATACATAGTCCAAACATTGATTAGCACACACATGATTACATATATTCAATTAGTGGGAAATGATGGAGCTAAAGTATTAGACTTTATATTCTTGAGCTACCTACTTAGAGGGATTAGACACATAGTCCAAAAATTGATTAGCACGCACATGATTACATAACTTCACTTAGTGGGAAATGATGGAGCCAAAGGGACATCCTTTGTATTCTTGAGCCACTCTTGAGGAATTGAGCACATATTTCTGATGGGGAATCCAAGAACAAACACACCTGTTCTAATCCCACTTGTTAGGATCTTGCTCCTTAGAAAGAGCACAATATGATTACCAAATACAAGCAATTAAACATGCAAAAATTATACCAGAAGTACAAGTAACTAGAATTCACACATAGCACAGAATATGAGAGACAATACACTATCTTGTATTAATACTCGTACAGAAAAGAATACAAAAAAGAGACGCCACTCTCTTCCACCTTACAGAGGCTTCCCACACCTCAATTATACAGTAATTCTTCTTCAAAATTTCACTCTCCTACCAAAAATGGTCCCAACATAAAACTCACACATAGAATTGGTGTTCACCTCTCCAACCAATCAATAATAACCCTACCAGTACACCAAGCACTCTAAAGTACTTCAAGTAGATCTCCCATGAACCTGCAACCTGCAATTCAACAAACCATACTTACACATGTAGATCTCCTATGAGCTTGCAACAACCTACAACTCAATGATCTTACAATGGAAGGATCTTCCTTGCCTTCCTTTTTAGCTCATAATTACAATACATGCTAATGGGTCTATAAATAGATCCCAGACTTAAACAATAACTTAGACTCTTAGTTTACTATAATTATCCATGCAGCTCAAGACTTGAAATATCCTTTACATGCAAACACTCAGTTTAACTAACTAACTGTTCATGCAACAAACAGTTCTAGAACACACAGGTGACCGACGTCAGTCCCTATCTAACTGGTGTTGATCGACATTGGCTGACTCCCTGCCGATGCCGGTTGCCTTCTGCATTCATCATGACCGACGTCAATTATACTGTCAACACCAGTACTTATGGAACTCAGTGACCTCTCCATGTCTACAAAGTTGAAGCTTTTAGCTCCATAACCTAACAATCTCCCACTTGGAGATAAACAACTGCAACTATACCTATACTTGTACATCATCTAGTTTATTTCTTTGGCTTTGTATCCCTCTTCAATATCACCCTTGAAGACCAACCACCACAAATCCTATGGTGTAACACCTATCATCCAAATCACCTACCACATCCACATCTACAAACCCATGTAGAAAATAACTTGACCCTGCATAGCATGTGCACCTGCTACTGGTCCCTCTAAGAATCCACTGAACTGCCCTCCAATGCTTCTTTCCCAGATTGGCTCCAAACTTGTGACAACTCCCACTACTTGGGAAAACTCAAGTCTAGTACATACCATGCACTTAACCTCATTATGTGAATCAAGACCCTATTCTTTTAATTGTCCAACCATCGGCGTGCTAACCGGTCTCACACAATCATCCTAAAACAAAGTCAATATGTGACCTTCCATGTCCCTAGAACACACTCATGCCAAAGAACCTTGTTGCTCCCAGATTCCTCATGACACACCTCTGAACTAGCTTTACCTTTAGTTTAGAAACTCCCTATATATGTAACCCTACAACAAGCACATCATACAGTAATAGGATAATGTAGCTAATATTATCCAACATGGTAAAAAGAAACACAATGATCAAACCTCCATTGCCCTGCAACTTATACAAGACCATATACCCTGGCCTTCTGTCTCACATATCCATTTTTGCTCTTCTTCATCTTGAACATCCCTTCATCTCTCAGTGCTTTCTTCCAATTGGTAACTCTACCAAAAACTCCTATTTGGTTCTCCTCCAAGGAATCACATCCTTCATCCATGCCAAGTTCCCACTGTTTCCTAGATCTACCTACTCTGCTTCTTCAATAACTTCCTGGTTCTTTACCATCAGTGAGCAATAAGTAGTGTAAAGAAGGGAAATGATGAATTTGAGGCTTACATGCCCTTTAAGTCCTCCATATGGGCACTTGAGACTCCTTGACAACTTGTTGTCCACCCAAAATCCGTCTCAGTGACCGATGTTGGTCACATCTCAGTCAGCACCCGACTAATGTCAGTTCCCTATGACTACCTCATCACTGACGTCGGTTCCCCCTAGCCAACACCAGTGTTTATTTGTCCCTGAGTCACCAACGTCGGTCTGCACATAGCCGACATCGGTCCCTGTCTAGACACTGACGTTGGTTTTCTAGCCGACGTCGGTCTCTGTGTTTTTCTAGTGAGAACTGACTTCTACTCGCGAGCTCCTTTTAGATCAAACCCTTATCCAAATCACCCTTGCTCTACTCAAAATTCTTCTGCCCCTTGTGCTGAACTCTGTCCATCACCTTCTCCTTGAAAACCAAGGCTTTCCTGTTCTTGTCACTAACATCAGATTCCTCAAGAAATGTCACCTTCTTCTTTTGCATACAGAAACCTCGATCTATGCTCTTCAAATCTGAAAGCATACCCTTTGACTCAATAACATGCATCTCTTTCTTATTCATGTGACCAAGCTTATTAAGCCACATCTTCAAATCTACAGCTAAAGTAGATAACCCAGAAAGAGAATCAGTAATACAAGTAGATAGATAAAGCGTACCTACTTTCTTACCTCTTGCTACAAGTGCACCCTTGGTAACCTTCCAAGAGTCCGCTGTGAGAGTTACTGTGCAACCCTCATCACCCAAACTTCTTACAAAAATCAAATTCCACTCCAGAATTGGGACATGCATGACCTCCTTCAATACCCATGTGTTACCTGTCTGCAATTTCAGCTTCACTTTCCCTTTGCCAACCATCTGACAAAGCTTACCATCCCCTAAACAAATTTCTCCAAAGTCTCCCTGGACATACTCATGAAAAAATTCCCTATTTGGGGATGCATGAAAAGAGGCACCAGAATCTAAAACCCAAGATTCTACTTTATCCAAAGAACATACTAGAGCATCCTGTGTAGCAAACTCTGAAACATCTGCTTCTTTTTCATGTCCTTCATGCTGATCTTCAACCGACCTGCAATCTCTCTTTAAGTGCCCTTGCTTTCCACATTTCCAACAAGTTATTTTGCCATACCTAGACTTGGATCTCCTACCTATCTTAGACCTTGATCTCCCATGCTCTATCTTCTCTCTTTGCCTTCCTCTACCTTCAACACTCAAAGCATTCCCTGATGATTCACCTGTGCTTTTCCTGCGTATCTCTTCATTCAAGATCACACTCACAATATCATCCACTTTTAAGATTTTAGAAGCAGACGCAGTATTACTAACTGTCATTACCAACTTCTCCCAACTTTCAGGTAATGAACACAAGATTAAGAGAGCCTTAATTTCATCATCAAAATCAATATTGACTGAACTTAACTGGTTTACCAAACCATGGAAATCACTAAGATGACTATGTATAGATCCACCTTCTGCATTTGCAAATTAAATAATTGCTTCATAAGAAATAACTTATTCAAAGTTGAGGGTTTTTCATATAAATTTGCCAAAGATTCCATCATCTCTACCATTATCTTTGTGTGTGATAAGTTGGAAATCACAGATGATGCAAGACTCAACCTTATAGATCCCAGAGCCTTTCGATCAAGAACCTCTCATTCTTCATCCCTCATATCTCGGGGCTTACAATCAACCCCACCCAACGGTAAGTATAAATCTTTCTGATATAGATAATCTTTAATTTGCATCCTCCATAATTGATAGTTCTTGCCATTAAACTTCTCCATTCGTAGCCTACTTTCTTTTGCCATTGCTCTACTCCCACTCAAATAGAACCCCTGTGAGTAACTTGTAATCAACACACACTAACCAGATCTAATCCAACCTGTTAGTATCCCAACCAAAAGATTTGATACTAGTTGATGGGGAATCCAAGAACAAACACACCTATTCTAATCCCACTTGTTAGGATCTTGCTCCTTAGAAAGAACATAATATGATTAACAAATACAAGCAATTAAACATGCAGAAATTATACCAGAAGTACAAGTAACTAGAATTCACACATAACACAGAATATGAGAGACAATACACTATCTTGTATTAATACTCATACAGAAAAGAATACAATAAAGAGATGCCACTCTCTTCCACCTTACAGAGGCTTCCCACACCTCAAGTGTACATTAATTCTTCTTCAAAAGTTCACTCTCCTACCAAAAATGGTCCCAACACACAACTCACACATAGAATTGGTGTTCACCTCTCCAACCAATCAGTAATAACCCTGCCAGTATACCAAGCACTCTAAAGTACTTTAAGTAGATCTCCCATGAACCTACAACCTACAATTCAATAGACCATACTTACACATGTAGATCTCATATGAGCTTCTAACAACCTGCAACTCAATGATCTTACAATGGAAGGATCTTCCTTGCCTTCCTTTTTAGCTCATAATTACAATACATGCCAATGGGTCTATAAATAGATCCCAGACTTAAACAATAACTTAGACTCTTAGTTTACTATAATTATCCACGTAGCTCAAGACTCGAAATAGCCTTTACATGCAAACACTCAATTCAACTAACTAACTGTTCATGCAATGAACAGTTTTGGAACACACAGGTGACCGACGTTGGTCCCTGTCTAACTGGTACTGATCGATGTCGGTCGACTCCCTGCCGATGCTGGTTTCCTTCTGCATTCATCATGACTGACGTCAGTTATACTACCAACACCGATACTTTTGGAACTCAGCAACCTCTCCATGTCTGCAAAGTTGAAGCTTTTAGCTCCACAACCTAACAATTTCTCTCTTACATCCCCTCATACTAAAAACTAACATTCTGATTTCCAAATATCCATCCCTATCCAAACCAAATTATCTGAATCTATAACTTACCAATATCTTATTTTTCCAATCTTCAACCAACTCACTTTATCAAAACAATTTACAAATTACAAAGCCAACAAATGTTTTTATCACATTCAATTACAAATCAAACCTAACATCACACTTGAGCATATCATGAACAATTTAATCACATCCTAAACAACATTCTACCAAAATGTATGCAGCCTTAATATCAATACCAAATTAACTATTTCTAATCAACTATTTTCAAATCAATATACCAATATATTCTAGAATCCATAACATAATATGGTTGAGTCAAAATTGAAACTAGTATCCATATATATATATAGAAAACTTTTCAAAATATATACATCATATCAAGATGCAATCAATCATGAATGGGTGTCATGCCCTCACTCTCAGTCTCACTCTCCCCACTAATACTAGTCCTATAATCCACTTTAGTACTTGATGACCCCATAGCTCCTTGAGATCTTTAGTGACTCTTATGATGACTCTCTCACTCTAATAGCTAACCATGTTCCTTGTAAAAGTCAACATACCACCTCTAAAACTTTGTGTACTCATCCATAATGATCATACTCATAGAACCATAATCTAGTGGATGCATCCCATACCTATCTAGCTCAACCCTCAGCTCATCTCTCTCTCCCACTACCCTAACATATGCAGTTGTCATTATATCATCCCTATTAAACAAATGAGCATAAAAAATGGTCATAACTATCACTCATTCTATCAAATCATGCTCTATAACATCATCAAGTACATGTCATGTAAGCTCTTAGAGTGTCAACTCAATGATGGTCTCCCAATACTCATCATCTCCACTCCCTACACTAGCTTGTGATTCATCCTAAGAACCTCATAATATAACTACACATGAAGTATGGAATTACATTAACTATATGCTTTGAAATCAAACCTAAAAATCAAAAAATTATACACAATTCAAATATAATTTTTGCTTACCTCCCATCATTTAGATTGATGTATGATCCTGATACTAGGGAGCATCCACTTTATCAACAAGATATATTGGAGCTAACTAATACCTAGCCCACCATGTGGTATATCCATTTTTTCATCTAACATCATCTACATTAGGAATATCTATGGTTATATCTCATACATCCAAAGGTAATGGTGCTAACTTAGCCTCAGTGGCCTCACATGAGCTCCTACCCTTACTCCTCAACCATACCCATGCTACATGGTTCACATACTATGGTACCCCAAAATATCTAGCGATATGCTCTTATTGAAAGTGCTCATACACTCCAACCTAGTGGTCATGTATCCAACAACTGACCCTCATATACTGTAATTATACTCCATCCTTAGACCACCTAGGAAATCCTCTATAGGGCCTCCATATGATATCATAAGCCACCTATCTATCTAAAAATCATCTATAGTGATCTATCTTAGGAGATTGGATAGCCAATGTACTCATCCACAATTCCCCAAAAGGTTGTAGTGATGTCCACTCTAGCCTAGGTAACCTAATTGATCACACAACTACAATGTTCTCATAAGCCCAATAATGAAATAAGGTAGCTACACTCGCACCACCACTGAATTCTTCTTGTGTAAACCTATAAATATCCCTGTATAGGTGGGAAAGCATATTCCAATCACATGAGAACATAGTGCCATACACATCCACACTAAAAATTATCCTATGTATCCTATATATAATCTACACCAAACTCTTATCCATAAATATAATTGAAGCCAACACCATGGCCAACCACTTCTATAGATGTGGAACACTAGAATATAATATAACTGATAAAATCACATCACTATCATTTCCTCTTTGATGTATACCTAAAGGTACACCAATAAAGTATAAAGATGCATGATCTATAACATCAACACCCATGTCATCTTGTAATGTCACCTATCATCCATTAATCGATAAATGTAAAATGTGATACACATCCTCTAGAGTCATAGTAGTCTCCCCTATAAGAATCTAGAAATTATATGTATTTGCATTCTATCTCTCAAATAAGGTAGTAATCAGATACCTATCCCATTGCACTATGCTTAGGTCACATGCATGACCCAACCCTCCCTATCCATGATATCTCTTTCATTTGCAGACAATAGTAACATCTTTAATGTCTCCATGACCTAAATTTTATGAAACTCTCTCATGCATACCTTACCTTGTAAAACACCAAAAAATAACATATCTATATCAATCAACCATGCCAAACTAAATAGCCAAGCTAAAAAATAACATATAACAAATCAAAATCTCAGGAAATTAGGGCCAATTGACAACAATGTTGTAGAAAGGATACTAGCACTAAATAGGAGTGTTGAAACCTAAAAAATTGTGCTAAACCATATATAGGAGTGCTAACTCCTAGATAGGATCATTGAAACTAGTGAAAATTATCCTAGCCTACTTTAAAAAGCTCAAAAAGCACTAAAATAGGCTTCAAAACAAATAAAAATCAAGCATTAAGCTTACTCATCAAGTTAACATCACTACCAGCCTCAATCTAGGCTACCAACTACTCAAACCAAGTCATGGTAGCTACTCATCTCCTTGACATATCTCTCACTCCATAGCTCCAAACCTCAAACTATTCAATACACAAATGAATCAATAATCAATACAATTTTCCTATATCAAGTAACTTTTTCATTCAAAGAAAAATACCATTTTTCCCATAACTTGAACCCCATAACTCCATTTTTCAAACCATTTCTTTTAATAGAATCATAACAATGATACCTTTGACATCAAAACTAATTTTATCTCTTACTAATCTATTTTACTACTATGGCATGCACACACACACACACACACACATATATATATATATATATATATATATATATATATATATATATATATATATATATATATATATATCTTACACTCAAACATACACCTTGCTCATCACTAATTAAAACTTCTCCTAATTCCAACAACTCAGTCTAATAAATCAAATAATTTCTCAATCAATTTAAACTATACCAACCTTATTTATATCATTACATCACTAGTCATCACTTTTGGATCAATCTCCTTTATCACATGATCTCATCCCTATCCCCAAAATGGGGGCATCATTCTTACTATTCCTATTCCTAGACTTACCCAGCATGCTTATCCACTCTCATAGGTGGATACACCATGGTTCACATACATATAACAATCAGATTATCAAATTTAGCTCAAATTAGTTGAAATATATAATTATTCAGATTACATGGGTCACTTAGCATTACTCAAAACATTTAACGGGATATACCTTTAGTTTATAGATACATAAACTATTTAGATATAGTGGTTCAAATTATATGGATTTAGAGTGACTTCAATATAGATTCCAACTCAAATACCAGATTTGAGGGCATGAAAATTAATACACATCTGACACATATAACTTTATATATCATGCTATAGTTATAAGACCATATAATAGATTATAGACATAGTGTAGAGCACAATGTTTTGATCTCTAGTTTTTCAAATGGGGGATGGCACGATAGGTCTTATCATATGTAGTTATATAGACTACTAGATTATACATATGCATCACTCACATATATATTTAGGGGCATGGTACATATTTTCATGTTTTTCATCATCCATGATTATATAGATTGAATGGCAAGACATGTCATTCTCTTCTTACACATTGACTAGAGTTTCATATTACACTTAGTTATACCCAAGTTGAACCACATAGATATCTATAGTGGTTAGTATATTATATTACATAGACCCAAACTACATGAATTTATGTAGGATAGAGGATAGTCATTAGTTTTGGGCCTCTAAGAATTTAACATTTCTAGTTCAGATATGCAAAGTAGGGGCATGATAAATTCTTCTCTACACAACATATAGATTTTATACACACATTCTAGATTACATGATTTTATGTGGAATAGAGGAAAAATAATGATTTTGAGCCTCTAATCATTTCTCATTCTAGTTATATTTAGTACAAAGGGCAAGCATTTCCCTCCCTCTCCATGTTACATGGATTCCACATTTAGATTTAGTACAAGGGGCATCCATTTCAGGGATTCTTTCTTTCTCTGGGCACTATTTGCCTCTCCATCCACTTCCTTGTCTAGGAAGTGAGTTGGACCCTTTACATCACATTTTTATTCATGTATGTAAGTTTAGGTATGAATTATATTTACTTTCTTTTAATCTATTACTTCATTTAATTCCATTAATAGAATAAAAGGGGGGTGAATTTATACACCCTAAATTGGTCAATCAACCACACATATCATGTCTTTTCATAGTCCTTTCATAGGATACTTTGACTAGAGAATATGAACCTTATTCACATTTAGCCATGTCTTTTGTTTTACTTATCTTGGTCTTGTTTCATGCTTGAGTCACATTTTTTCTTATTCCTAGCCATCCTAAGTCTTTCAAATGGTCATTTCACCTTAGCTAGGTCAAATTTCCCATGCTAATTCCATACCCCTAGGTCTTGAGTCTATAGGATATGAGAAGTGGGATTGGACTACAATGTTGGACCCTAGGGTATCCATTTTTAGTGCTCCTATCTAATATCATTTTGAGATCCAACAGTCAATTTACATTGCTTAATGAGTCATAATTAAAATTAATCCCAGTGCTCCTATCTTATAGACTATTCCAAAGTTGTAAGTGATAGATATAAATTTGTAATGTTTCCCTTGCTTATGGAAAAATGTGAATAAAGTTCCCAAATTCAAAATAAAGATTTGCCTATATAAAGGACTTTACAAGGCATTTTATATCTATCACTTACAAATTTGGCATAGTACATAATTAAAATCAATCAATAGTATAGCTCAACATTCTGCATCACACATAGACTTACATGCTTGATCAAAGAAGTGCCTAGGCAAAAGTTCATTCTTTAATCTACCATGCATGTTGATTATGCATGTTCTCTAAGGGAGGACTACATTTGATTTGAGACCCTAGCTTGAGGGTTAATGTAGGTAGTGATTAGGATAATAGGGGTTCTAGATCATCTTATCATACTTCCCCTAACCTAATTTTTTCCCTTATGCTTTTGATGTATTTATTTATTTTGTGTGTATAGATCGACCTAGGATTTGGAAATTGAAATGGACCTATAGTAAGATATTTTGACATATAGCCACATAAAATTTCATATATAGGCTTAGACAAAGACAATGGACAAAACCCAAAAAGTTTAAGTCTTAGGGATAATAATGGTAGAAGAGGGCTATAATGTTGGACCCCAAGGTGTCCTAATCTGGTGATCCTATCCTTTAAAAAAATTAAAGCCAAATCCAATTTCCTGACATCTTCCTAATCTTGTACAGTAGATTACAACACTTGAGTCATTCATTTTATCCTATTTTCTAGATAAATTTATTTATTTCTATATGTAATTGATTTATAAATTTGATAAAAAACTATATTTTTGTATATTTCATTTGATTTATCCCCTTATTCTAGACCTTTATTGCTTAGGAACTATACCCTAGTTTCCCAAAAATAATCAAACACTTGTAAGGGTGAATCACATGAAGATGTGTGATGTTGAGTGTGCATAGAGAGATCACATTATGAAGTGCAAATATACAAGAGTAAACAAAGAGTAGATTAGTTATTACTAGACATGTTATGTCTAAAAAAAAGAACATATAAAGGCAAGGTAAAAGAGAGAGGAAGAGAAAGGAATGACTATGCCTCACTGGGTATAGGAACCAACACAAAACTATTTGTGATATTGAGTGATGTTGGATACTGTTGGGTATGTGTTGAACCAAAAGTAATATCATAAATAGAGATGAGTGCTCAATTCCGCAAGAGTGGTTCAAAAATACAAAGGCTAGCCCTTTGTCTTCATCATTACCCACTAAGTAAAGATATGCGATTATGTGTATGCTAATCAATGTTTGGACTATGTGTCCAATCCCTCTAAGTACGTGGCTCAAGAATACAAAGGCTAGCTAGACCTTTGGCTCCATTATTTCCCATTAAGTGAAGCTATTAATTGATAATTATATGAATGTGTGTTGATGAGATGGATCTTAAAGCCCATGAATTATCTAAAATATAACAATATGGCATGGATAGTTGAATGTGTATTGAAAAATAGGATAATCTTATCCATTATGAAAGGTGGAGATTAGGCTTGTATAAAATCCACTCTAAAATTGGGAATTAGGCTTATGTGGAAGCCACTCAAGAATGATGCCAACCACCTATAGATGGAATAAGGCACACAACTATTGAGAATGCATGGGTAATATACTAAACTTAGAAAGAAAAGAAGTCAAATATGACATGCACATTACCCTTAATCATTTTGTCTATAACGTGGATTATGATCTAGAAGTTATACCAACTACCCTATTTGAAATTGGAAGAGAGAGCCACCATGTTGTGCATGATTCCCCCTATATCTATATTTTTTGAGAAAACTTGTACTAAAACTATTGAATCTGATCTAAATTGTATGTGACAAAACTATAACTAAACTTACCTTTCTATCTATTTATGGAAAATAAAGGTTTTTTAAATTTAGATAAGAGTGCCAAAAATAAGACACCTTGGTGTCCAACATTGTTTTCCAAGTCTAAAAATCTTGTCCTTTGTTGATTCTGATCTTTGATCTATAATCATCACTATTTTTCTACTCTATTATACCTAATTTTAGTTTTGGTCACTATTTTTAGTGTTTTAAAAACTCATTTTTTGACTGGTAGAGGCTCTGATCTTTGTGCAAAACCCTTGTTTATTTCCCCTACTTTTGAGGGTAGGAATGAAGACCCTATAATGATTGTCTTTAGAAGAAATATCCATGTAAGTGTGTTGTGTTATGAAATACATGACATAACAATGATAATTGAAAAGATGTCTCAAGATATAACATAGTTTATATTGGAGATTGTTAGATCAATAGGGGTATGCCTAGATAGATGTAACAATGTAATAACATATGCAATGTAATGAAGTAAAACTTACAAGTTTGTTTAGTTTTTATTTATCAAGGAGGGATATAGCATGATTTCTATTATGGCATCTTAAAAGGTGAGATAATGCATGATATGTATCATGGCATTGCAAACAGTGAGAAGCAAATCAGCAAAAAACACACAAGGTAAGAAGTAAGAAGCATACAAGAGTGGCCAAGGGGCCAAAAATATAAGGGACATGGGCACATGTCACTCAAACTAGAAATCAAGCATACAAGGCATGTTCAAATTCCACATACACATATAATTGAGAACATGTAAGGTTGACACAAGGGCCATAGACACATAAAAGAGTAAAATAAAAAGACATTGGAAAATGTCCTAAGGCATACACAAGAATAGAAGTAAAGGACATTGGAAAATGTCCTAAGGCACACACAAGAGATAAAGTAGGAACTAATAAATTCAATCGTATTCTAGGTATGCAAAGAAAGAAAATAAAGCATATAAATGCTATAAATATAATTAAATCTAACTAATCAAAGGAAGAACTTAAAGTATTCAAGACATGGAGTAAAAGACTAGGTATATGTTAAGAAATACATAAGTTTTATATAATAGTGAATGTTGATATAGTAATCTATGTAAGCTAGTAAGAAATGTACATCAACATGACAAATAGAGTGTGTGTTGTAGGAATGACATAACATGAATGGTGTATTCATGTATAAGATACCCATGATGGGTACATATGCCATTGCATGTCTCGAATGTATAAATATTATGCCCCCTTAATGGGTAGAGTGAAGAAATCAAGGATATGTATATCATTGTACACACTCAAAGAAGATCAAGTGAAGCATGGTAATGTAGATAAATCAACATACAATAGTATAGAACAATAAAAAGTAAGTATAACATGTTAGTAAAAATGTAAAGCATGGATAATGCATATAATTGAAACATTTTTGGTGTTTTTGATTTATTTGAATATTTTTAGTATTTTGGAATATGTGAATGTTTTTAGATTTTTAATTTTTGTATTATTTTTGGATTTTTTTGATATATAAGCTCTATAAAATCAATTATAAGGAGACTATGTACAAAAAATTGAAAAAAACTATGTACAAAAAATAATGAGAAGAAATGATACTAATCAATGAGTTTCATGAGAACCTCCCTATCATAGTGTCCTATATCAAGGAGAGGAATCATGTGTGATCATGAAGAACTATGGAAAGGTTTAGAAAGTGACTCTAGAAGTTGTATATGTTGTAAGTGCTTTGAAATCACTATAGTGGAAATGAATGGTGGGGTCCCCCTGTAACTTTGAGAAGTGGATGCAACCATAGGGTTCTTAAGGACCCATTTGGTAGTAGAAGGAGCTCTCTGAATATGTGCTTTATGTGTAGAGACATAAGACCTCAATGAGATTTACCTAGGTGTGAACACTGTAGAGTTCTAAAACTATGGTTACTCTAAAATAGGGATACGTAGAAGTGTATGAACTCTCTATGCTAGCGAGTAAGGCCTCAACTATGGATGAATCTGGATTGGAGGAAGAACTATAACTAGTGGAGAAGCTGAAACTAGTGACTTTAAAGTAGTAGATGGCTCTAAAGTGAGGAGTGTTAACTCATATATAAATCCACCAATTATCATAACAAGATTAGTGTAAATAAATTTCATGCATCTATGAACTATAGAAGATATTGCATGAAGTTTTTGAATCCATGATCGACCAAGTAACATATCAAAAACTCATACACTAGGAATAATAGTAAATTGTGTGGCCACATGTGTTGAACCAACTTGTAGAGGAAGTAAAATCTCAACCAATGAACTCTATATGTACACATTGAATCCATTGATAACTATGTCCATCGGGGTAATATCATACTCTAAATATCCTAAATATTGTAGTAACATCATAGTGTACATGTTCACACTAGATCCATTATCTATGATAACACTATGAATTGGATGATGATTAATGTAAGCTCTAATAAAGAGTGCATGATAATCTGAATCATCCTCAATTATCTTCTACTCTATAAAGGAGATTAAAGGTCTATCTAGAATTATGGATTTATACACACCAATCATTTTACTTAAAGGATGTGACTCAACTAAAAGTACCTTATATGTAGCTAGTGGAGGGTGTGCATGATATGCATGGTGAATACTTGATGTATCCCCTATCTCTTATTTATAATTCTATGGGAAAGGATTTGAAAAAAAATTTAGAGCCTTGTCTTGTGTTTTATTTGACCAAGGAGGCTCAACTAGAGTGTCAATGTCAATAATGTTTCCATCTATCAAGTACTATATCTTGTGTTTCAAACTGATGCATCTATTTTTTGTGTGTCCTAGTGCCCTATGAGACTTTAAAAAAGCATTATAATTATATCCACATGGAAGAGGCTTTATTAGATCAACTTCCTAAATAGGAGGGAGAGATATGATATTACATTCCAAAAGCTATTGTAATACTCTGGCTGGAGTCACTAGTAGATTGGTAAAGGCTCATTGAGGTGGTTTTAATTAAACCACATGCTGAGGGAGATATGAAGCTAAATTAACTATAGGTTGATTTAGAATTTTTTTATCATTAACCTTTACTTTGTATGGGACTTTATTGTTACTCTTGTTTTTTTGTTTTTGATATGGTTATGTACTTGAGTTTGCCCATTGAAATTAATTTGACTTCCCTTTCCTTTAGTGTATGACATAACTCATTGAAGGAAGAGAATATTTTGAACATTATTAAATCATAAAAATCTAGTAGAAGACTCTATTTGAAGAGATCCTATAATTCTTGATTAGCCATGGGGTAAGACATTTTAGCCAAGATAGTCTTACATCAAAGAACATAATCTATGAGATACTCATTTGACCTTTGTTTATATTGTGTAACATGGGCATAAGAAAGCTTGTCACCCATGTTAATGCTGAAATGAACTTATAACTTATCATCTAAAGGATTGAATGAATTGACCAAATAATTCATTAGACTATAAAACCATTGTAAATCATAATTCTTTAGACTCCATGGAAATATCTTTGTTAGTAACCAATGATTTGGCATATAGTCCAAGTATGCTACATGAAAATAACTCAAGTGTGTCTCTATATCACCCTTTCCATCATATAGAGTCAGCTTGGGTTAAACAAAACCTAGTGGGCAAGGGTGTAAAAGAAATATGATGTGCCAATGGTGTATGAAGTAGAGCAAGAAAATCCAAGGCCTATGTTGGTCTAGAGGCACCTTGCTCAAGATGTATTACCTTGGATTGAAGATATTTTATCTCTTACACAAGGGTAGCCACATCAAGAGACAAATATGTACTAACCATGACTGGTGGTGCCTCATAGGAAGGTTGGGATACTATAGGGAGGTGTTTAGACATAGTTGCCCCCATAGTGTCATTTGCAACTGGTTTCTCTATGGTTTGATAAGATTGATCATTATTTATTTTTTGTTGTTATTATTTTAATATTTTAAGCATATCATATTATAAATCATGATGTTTAGTTAAAAGGTCTTGAAGTTCCCTCTTATCAGTTTCATCAAAACTGATATATTAGGCCATTGTTAAAGTAGGAAAACAAATTGAAAATGGATTTAACTTTTTGCAATAAGTTGTAATAAGTAAAACACAGTGAAAGGAAAGTAATGAATAAAGGAAATGTAAAGTCCTAACAATAAAAAACTAGAATATGCATAAAAAGGATATGAATCTCACAAACATGTAAGGTGATACCTCAAAAAATAAAGGGACCTAGTAAGTTCAACTAGGGTTTGAAAGAAATAATTATTAAAATTATTATGGTAAATTTTAAAAATTAAATGTGAAATTATGATTTATGTGTAACGTGATAACAAAAAAGTAAAGGGACCATGTATATGCAATTAGGGTTTGAATGAAATAATTTTTAAAATTACAAAGATAAATTTAAAAATTAAATGTGATTTTTTAAATTTAAATAAGCATGAAAAATCAGAGAAAATATTGGAAAAATACCAGGACCTAGTATAGGCAACTAAGGTTTGAATGAAATTATTTTTAAAATTACTAAGGTAAATTTAAAAATTTAAATGTAAAATTCTAATTTAAATATTCAAGAAAAACTAGAAAAAATACTATAAAAATTAGCAAGGAATTTATCCTAAGGTTTCTAGGGTTTTGATGTGGAAACAAAGTAAGTCAGGTTCACCAAATGATTTAACTATTTTGGGAATAATGGAGTTTTATTCCTAATTTAGTTAAGGATCTAGATTAATAAATTAGTAAATAATATTTCAATAATTATAGCCTTGATTTGTATATTTTATTTGTCTTTTATACTTTTCTAAAAATAATAATAAATTAAAATAAATATAACTTATCTTAAAACAAGTTGAAACAACTATTATAGGGTCTAAAAATAGTTGTGTAGGACTGGGATAGTGTCACAAATTAGAATCTAGCTTTCATTTTGTGAAAGGATAAGAACACCAAAAATAAGACACCCTAGGGTCCACTGTTGTTGTCCTCTTCCAATGCTATTTTCCAAACTACTCATAGAGACCTAATTTTTTTAGGTCTTTCCACTATTCCTATGTGACCTAGACTATGAAATATTAAGTCCTAAATGTTGATATAACTCCTTATAGAGCTGATTCAATATTGAAACCCTAGACTTTCATTGTGCTTAATAAAACTTGAGAAAGAGAGGGGGTTAGTGTGTGTAATATGCACTAAATGTGTATCCACACCACTTATGTGGGAACTCTACCTACATATGAATACTTAGAAGAGGGATCAAGCTATATGTTGTTCTCCCACTTGATGTGCTTTGTGAAATAGTGTAATGAGTATGAAAAAATTACAAATTGATAGTGCTTGAGGTGGTTAGGGACTTGTGTGATATTTTGAATATATTTGTAGCTATGTTGGGTGTTACTATGTACAGAATAGGGAAATTTGAATTAGTGGTTTATTTATATTCTTGATTTATTTATAAGATTTATCCCCCCTTTGTAAATGAACTTTGGATAGGCTTTTATAGGGAATAGTTGGTCATGGGTTAGATGTATTCATACTAGGATGGCATAATGAAGGATAGGAATTAGATGAATTTGACTATTTGGGATTAAAATATGATTGGATAGGAGCACTAAAAATGGGACACCCTAGGGTCTAATTTTATAGTCTAGGTATGGTGCTCTTATCCTATAGGCTTAGGACCTTAGGGGATAGAATTATCTTGGGAAATAGAGTCTAACTAAGCTAGAATGATAGTCTAGAAGGCTATGGATGATTGGAAATGAACAAAATGGTGTCTATAAGGTTCACAAGAGCATGAAAGAAGGTCTTATGGATAAGGTTTCACAAGCCACACTCAAGCTACCAATTTGGACCTTTTATATGACTACACATTCCTATGAAGTCTAATCCCCATTGCATGAAGGGTTGGTCCACCTAGATTGGGTTAAGTGAAAGAGTTATAAATCTTTGTTTGATTGAAAATAGATCACACTTTTAACATTTATTAACCCATGAATAGGTATCCTTGAAAAGGTGGGCCATTAATAAGCATCCCTCATTATTTTTATTGCTATTGTTCTTAGAGAAAAATGGCCTCTTGTAGGTCCATCATGAAATTGATCTAAGAGATTTGTCACTTGATTATCATAAATGTACCTAAGAGGTACCCCATTGAGGTTATTTCTAAATAAAACCACATTAATAAATTCATAATGTATGAGCTATTCTAAAATACCTTATTTTTTCTCTATCCAAACCTTGGGGGCATTTTCCTATCACCATGAAATGTGTCATATCATGGAGCCAGTGATTATAAAGTGGAGGTGCATATATTTGCGAGTTGTCTTATGTCACCAAAACAAATTATTTGTCTTCTTGAAGGTCATCCACTATATTCTCACACAAGCCTTTACCTCTTATCAATTTGGTGACTTTTATCTCCATATCATATTCTATGACCTTGGTAATCCAACCTACTCTTTTCTCATTTAAATCCTTGTTGAAAATAAGGTACCTTACCCCAAGATGAGATGCCATAAGATGAATCTTGATGTTGGAAAGCATTAGCCTAAATGTTTTAAGGTTTCTCAAATTTTTAATAACCTACTTTTCTATAAAAGTCTACCACACCTCATATCCCTCTAATCCTTGACTAAAAAAGTCAATTGGTTTCTCAATTCCTTCACCATTATTCTATGTCAGTATAATATATATTTTATCAACATTGTCCAAGGTGTATAATATGAAATTCTTTGAGAAATCAAGATTCATGAGTGAGGGTTCTTGGGCAATGGTTTGCTTTATGGCCTCAAATACTACTTTACCTTCATTTGACCAAGTAAACACTTGGATCTTATTTAGCATGGTGGTGATGGGTTTGACCAAGTTTGAAAAAATAGGTATAAACCTTCTCACAAATTTTATTTTACCAAGGAAGCTCTGGATTCCATTTTTGTGCTTGGGTAAAGATAAGGTTAGGATGGTACTTATTCTATCATGGTCAATGGATAATCTTTCCTTTGAAAAAATGTGACTGAAAATTTTGACTTCATGAATAAAAAACCTAAATTTCTTGGGAATTAAAAATATCCCATGCTCTCTACATATTTTGAATATCAAACTTAGATGATCTGAGTGCTCATTATCCTTCTTGGAGAAAACTATGATGTTATCCAATTATACCAATACCATCTAATTCAGTTTTCCTTGGAAATCCATGTCCATTACTCTTTGAAAGGTTACCATAGCATTTGAAAATACAAAAGACATATTTTATTAAGCATATGTGCCTCATTTTGTGTTAAAGGAGGTCTTATATTGATATTTTGCTCTCACTAGCACCTGGTTGTATCTTGAGTATCTATCCAAAAGGGAGAAACATTTTGAACTAGAAATTATCTAAAAAAATTTCTCCATGGATGGAAAAGGATAGTGATCATTTGAATAAAATTTATTTAGATCCCTAAAGTCAACACACAATTTGATCTCCCTATTATTCTTCCTCACAGGTACCAAATTGACTATCCATGAGGAGTGCTTCATGGGAAAGATGATCTTGGATTCAATTATTTTAGTCAATTCTTTCCTCATAAGCTCTTCAATTTTGGAGTTTAAAGGCCTATGCTTCTGCTTGATAGGCTTGGAATTAGCCTCTAATTCTATAGTATTTTGAGACAACATGGGATTAAAACCTCTTAGGTCACTATAATCCCAAGTAAAGTTGTCTGAATATTATTTACAAAGTTCAATGAAACCATGCCTTTCTACCTAATTACTTACCTTCCAAAGCTTGAGGAGATTATATTTAAAGATAAGGACTCTTTCATAGTTCTCTTAATTGGTTGACATCACTACCTTGTCATTTCTTATATGATCTCCTTCATATAAGAGACCTTCAAGGGTGACCAACACTTTAGAAAGCTTATTGGATTTCAACTTAACAATTTGCTCCTCAAAATGATGTTGAAATCTATCTCAATGTACTAAAGAGAACTTTGCTTCTTGATTCAAGAAATAAAAAATATTCTCATAACTATAAAATTCCTACCAATGAGCTTCATTGTTTGGCATTGATGGTCTCATCACCACTTTAACATGTTGCACCTTGGTCTTTTTCAACACATTAGGGATATCAAAATTAGCTCCCATGGCTAGAAATATATCACCATGTTCATTTTGGTTCCTTGGAAATACTTGGATGCTAAATGCCTCAAAATCCTCAATTAGATCCCATACTCTATGTTTGTAATACATCATCAAGGGATTTTTGGTGATATTTTGGCCTCTGACTTGGTGCACTATCATCTCACTATCCCCATAAAATTTTAATTATTTGATCCCTCTCTTATTATCAAATTTAACACCATGGATAATACCCTCATATTCTACTACATTGAAAGAGCACTTAAATTGGAACCTATAAGAAGATAAATACTTGTCATTTGAGGGGGATACTAGTATTTCACCTACAACCATTCCATTTTTGCTCCTTAAACCATCAAACAAAAATTTCCATAAGCCACTAGAGTCTTCTTGAAGCTTGGTGAGGGATGGCATGGATTGGTTCTCTTCATAAAACTAGTATACACCCATGTATTTTTCCTCAAGACCTTCTAAGGGGTCAACCAACTAGTTGTCATTCCATAATTTATCTAATAACATATCTATTATCTCCTTAGGATGTTTGTTTAGTTCTTGACCAACTATCAATTCATCTTCATCAATGATGGTTTAATTAATTTTTATGATATATGTCCCATAAGTATTTATGTGTAATTATGTAATGGGCTCAGGATTGATTGATATTTTTGTCCCATATCTTGTTTTGAATACTATGTATGACCAATCTACTACAAAATAACCTTTAAATATTTATAATAAATTCTCTAGATATGCATAGGGTAAAATGAGGAGGTACATCTAGGATCAACACATTTTGATCCACTAAGATAATAAGACAAGCATGTAGGGTCAAGTTGAGGTCTTTGATGATACCAAATGGCTTGGTAGAAGAACCATCAAGTTGTAGAACTATTTTAGATCGGGGATCATATTTTAGAACAAGATGATTAGCTATGGACTTTGGCATTAATAAGGTGCAATCCCTACTATCTACCAAGATATTATGCAATAAATAACTAATAATGATCCCTAAAATATAGAAGGGAGAGGTTTGACCATCTTACTTGATTACCCTTCACTAGGTCCTTTGGTTACATTGGTGAGAACCACATTTTCTTTGTTTGGTTCCTTCTCAGGAACCTTGATCTTTGATAATACTTTGTAAAGGATGTCCATCTATCCAGTCATGGAGAGCATGTCCCATATTAGAATGATCACATTGGTTTTTTTCATCTATTCTATAATGTTAATGGGTATACTACCATCCTTTGGTTTTGATTTGGGAGCCAAAACTATACTTTAAATTTGTGAGTTCTAGGGGAACAGAGGAAATCCCCTAATTTTTATTCCTTGAAGCTGATGGAACCTTTGGAATAATATTAGGCTCATTTGGATTTGATATTGAAGGAGTAATGGTAGGAATCTCTTTGACTACTTCCTGATTACCATCCATGTTTCTTCTTTTGAACCTTGTATTTGATGCCACTAGAATGTATGCCTAGCTAGAACTAGCCTATTGATTGAGTGCATACCACTCTTATTTTTCATAATTCACCATTGTATCACCTACTGGTGTGTTCCATGATCAAGGATTTGACCTTGTCGAGGTTCTTCTAGTTTTTTCATCATGGGTACCTCTGTGTTCTGAGCCATAAGAACTTGATTGTACCCATAATTAGTAGTCTAATACCATTGATAATTGAAAACTTGATTGAAATTAGTGGTTGGAATAATGGATTTCCTAAAATAATGATTCCAAGGCATGGTACCCTTAGCTTAATGAGAAATATTATTTTTAATGGGGACTAAAGTGTTGAAAGTCCTTACAACATTTGGATTATAGTTTTTTTACCTAACATAGTTAGGTTACCCTTGTCCTTGGCTTTGGCTTTGGAAATTTCCTTTGTAGGGTGGCATATTTTCATGATAAGATTAATTTTTAGGTTTATTCATGGCTTGTTAAGTAATATTAAAATCCTATTGCCTCTTAACATTCACTAGTTCATTTCCCAAAGATTTTAATGTGCTCTTAAGCTCCTGAAAGTTTTTGTGTTGTTGGGAATCACTAGATTGACTAGTGGAAGCCTTTTCTTGCTTAGGTAAATGTATGGAAAAAATTGTAGGTGTAGGAGGAATTAAATCAAGGGGATGAATATAAATAGGATGTGTTTTTATCTCAAGAAATAAAGGCATTGATATTCTATGTGTTAGCTTACCAACTTGTACTAGACATTTTTTGATCTAATCGCCAACTCATATGCATTTGGCAATGTATTTACTCCCATGGACTAGATCATTACTACTATATCACTGTTAAGATATTTTAAATAATAGAGTAAGGCAAAGCTAGGGTTAGGACTAATAGAGACTAGGATTATATCCCAAGTATTTTAAAACCTTTTGTTGAAGTCATGCATGACTTCATGAGGGGCTCTTTTAATTGTGGTTAAATGTTCTACAAGTGATAAATGGTCACTTATATCCTCAAGTATTTGACACAATGCATATCCTAATTCATCTTATGATGTAATATAATTAGCATCAAGGCTTCTATATCAATCTAGGGATTTACCTTTGAAAGAGATGGCTAATAACCTAATTGTTACATTTTCCTCAATGACATTATGAATATTTCAAAAATTAGCTACATCCATGAGGTACTCAAAAGGGGTTGTAGATTGTTCTCCAGTAAAATAAGGGATAATTTTAAGAGATGTTACTATAATAGGATCATATTGAGTGAGCTATAACAGACTTTGATGATTAACAACTAAAAAGAGAAAAACTCTAGTATTTTCTATGGTAATAAAAGGGTTTAACAAAGATTATCTAGATGAAGTAGGTATATAAATTGGTTTAGGAATAAATTTTCCTTTATATGGATGTGTATTAATAATTCTTAACCTCTTTACTTAGTTTAAAGGTAATTCAAAAAATTCAAAGGGAATACCTCTAGAAGCTGACCTTATAGTCACCTTAGGAATGAGATGTAGTCACCATTATACCACTATAATATTGAACCTTCTTTTGGAGTCACCATATGTTGTTGCTTGGAAGCTATAACTACTAAAAATTTATCAAACCAACATCAAATTCTAACCAGTATTACTTTAAATGAAATCCCACTAGGCATGCCATAAATTATTATGATGTGAGATTACACCTTTTTGGAAGAGTTATTTAGGCTCCTCCACTCCTAGTCCCAATATGGAAACAACCTTAGGCTATAAGTATCTTATAAATAGGGTTCAACCTCTAGAGAAAGCTAGATTCCTTCTGATGAATCATCAAAAATAATGTTATCACAAGGAAAAGAGTTATAAAGGAAAAAATGGCTCTTAAGAAGGATAAAAAATGATTCACCAAATAAAAATGGGAAACGCCCATAAGATTGAACCCACACTAGATTTATAGAATACAATGCTAGCTCACACAACCTCACAATCTAGCTCATTGTATAAGTGTTTCATGGTATAGGTTCAGGCAAAACACTAATACATACCTACAATAGCTTGAGAACACCATAAAGAAGGTCAAAAATGAGGAAAATGGATGAGGAAGACTATCTTACACAATGTCATCATGCACAACTCACTCAACATAGATCCAAGGAAAGAGAAATGTAAAGAAAGTCTATTATTACATTAAGAGGTAGTTCATGCAAATGCTTGATAGGTTTTAGCCTAATAAAGATGAGCATATGTTGTAGTATCTTAGAAAGTCCCCTACTCTTCAAGATTAAAGAGTCCTTGTGAGAGTCTATAATTTTAAAGAGAGCTTATAATGTGGAAGAAAATAATAAATATAGGAGAAAGGGGAGAGAGAGGGGGGAGCACACCATTGAAGATCATTAATTGAGCTACCACCTTTCTTGAATCTTGAACCATTTTTTATCTAATCAGGACTAACCCTTCATAAATAATCTAACCTTTATTTACTCCAATAGTATTTAAGCTCCTCATTAGCTGAGAAATGCACTAGAAGATAAGAATCTATTTTGTATATGATGATTCATTATCTATTATGAAGAAAAAACTCTATAAAATAACAGAATGCTCCACTATACTCTCTAATCTTGAAATATCCTTGCTTTGATCTTCTATGCCATCTCCCACTTGATTTCATTATGAGGACAAAGTTGTCATATCCATAGACTTGATAGATCCATGCTTAAGTCTACTTTAGTGGCTACATGTACCTATTTGTTGAAGCTATAAATATGTATAAAGATGACACACCAAAAACCTATCTCTAATCAAACCTAAACATATGTCTTTGCTATAGATTGAGAACCAATCCAATTATTGGTTTTTCTATAGTTATCATGTCAATGAAAATCTTATAGGTTGCATAGCTTCGTTCTAAACTAAAATATGTTTAAATAAACCTATTCTATCTATGAACCCTATGGGGGACAAGAAGCCACTACACATGAGGATCTTCCTTCTAAAAATAGAAATAAAGCCACCAATGGAATGATCATGAAACTTTTAGAGAATAGGTTTGATATATTCTAAATTATAAACCAAAGGTCCTATCTGAGCTTAATGGAGATGGATATTTATTAATAAAAATCCTGACTATATGGCTATCTAGTTTAATGGTGTTCAATTTAAATTTAATGAAAGCATATTCCATTTGAAATACTTAACCTTGTTCAACCTACTTTCACTCGATCTCCATTTGAAGTCTCCTAGATTTGACCGTTAATATCAGCTATTGCTCTTGATCTAGGCTTTAGATCATACCATTTTCCATTTTGCATCGATCCTTAGGATCCTACTCTTAGTTTATTTAATTCTTGTGATTATACCATGTGGTAGCCTTTCATTCATTCCCAAGATCTGCTAACTCATTGACCTTTCACTCACCATCGATCATCTTCATCATGATTGAATGCATACCATTGGATCTACTTTACCATAATTAAATGTGCACCATTAGATCCTTGGTCTACCATATCAAATGTGGATCATTGATTTACTTTAGAGTGCACCAATATTGAGACACTTATCCTCACTATGTTCTTCCTTTAGATTCATTGACTTGTTGACTTTCACTTACCATTTATATGATTTAGCATGATTTAATGAATGTCATTGGATCTAGTGGACCCATTAACACTATTGGCACCCATGCACAATTATATTTGATCCCATCTTCTATGATCTTGACACTTATCAAATCCACATTAAAAATAAATCTTGTTAAGTATTTTCAAATCCAAATTGTTACTTTTCATGGCTTAAACTTGACATCTTTATGCCCATCTCATTCTGCTAGTTTGACTTTGAAGACTTGGATTTTGAGATAGAAAAACTCATCAAGACCTCAAAACTACAAGAGATTGTAATGAAATTACTTATATTTTCACATATAATGATTTTATATCAACATAATATGAAAATATGAGATATTACACAACAATAATTGACAATAATGTAGAATATTGGATAATATAGCAAAGCCACTTTGAGGGGGCAACCTCCATAATAATGTACTAAGAGCAGAATGTTTAACATGATGATCAAAGACTAACCACAACCTCCTATATATAGTCTGCTTATCCATGGTTATTCCATAGGCCAACCTAACTAAGAACATAGATAAATGTAACAAGAATATAAAATAGGTATGTAAGCCACAAGTCAACCACATATATTCTAGGACACACCAAAGGTCAAAGGCATCGCATGTCCCTCCCATTCAAAACAAAATTATCCTTAACATTGAGTCAACTCTAGATGCTACTAAAGGATTCATCCTCCCAAGTAGCATCTTTCTTAGGGTAGATTATTCCATTTAATCAGGTACTCTTTAATTAGTTGGGACCATAACTACTTACTATGTAATTGAAGGATTGCCTCAGGATCAAGAATAACTCTTCCTTCCTCATCCAATTTTGGTAACTTAGTTTTGGTACTAAATTTGTGTCTAATGACTTTCATCAATAATGATACATGAAATATTGGATGTATGTGAGTGGAGGAAGGAAACTCTAACTTGTAGGCCACACTACCAATTTTTTTCAAGATCTAGTAAGGCCTATAATACTTAGGGGACAACTATTTATCCTTTTTCTATTTCTTCAAGAAAATTTTATTATATGGTTGTATGTCATGTCCCCTTTTTAGTCGACATGTGCAGAGTAGATGATTAGCCTATTATGCGACCCTCGTAGGCTGATGAGATGGATAGAGGGTCTTGATGGAGCTGGGCTTGGCTTTCGTTTGGGCTCTTTAGGACATGAATTAAAGGAGATATTAATATTTGATTGATTTAATCAAATATTAATTATTTGGTCCAATTTTAATTAATTATTAATTAATTATTAATTATTAATTATTAATTATTAATTATTTATTATTGGGTCTAATTTTAGGATCCTCATTCTAATTTAAGAATTGGTCTAATTTTAAGACCCTAGTTCTAAATTAAGGAAGCCCCAGTCTAATTTAAGGGAATCTAATTTTAGCAATCACACCTTTGGAGGTGTATAAGAATCTCTCATGGAAGAGAGTTTGTATTCATGATTTTTTGATATTGATTCTTGTTAAGAAATTCTTCTGTGAAGACTGAGCCAAGGGTTCCAGTATTCCATCTGCAGTGGAGAACGTCAACTCTTCATTGTGTGCGATTCAGAGGCTGTGAAAGATCAGCTGATCTATTGCCAAACTGCATTGAAGAACGTCAACTCTTCAGTGTGAGTGATTCAGAGGTTGTGAAAGATCAACCGATCTATTGCCGAATTGGGAGATAACTTCATCTAGAAGATATCACATTTACTTACAAGTTTGAGAGATAACTTCACACATAAGCTATCACGAGGGTTTCAGGTATTTTCATTATTTGGGTTTTGATTCCAGAATTATCCAGATATAGATCTTTGTATTAGCCCATAATTCTACAGATCAGGATCAAGCACATAGGTTGAGCAATATCAGTGGCCGTACGACTTCCGTACAGATCTGTGAAAATCTGTACGCATCTACAGAAAGTTCATGTACCGACATCGGTGAACAGAGACTTACAGAGACCGACATCGGTCAACTCATCACCGACGTCGGTAAAGGGATCACTACAGGTCGACCAACGATGGCAGTATAACTGACGTCGGTGACTGTGTTTTTTACACAGCAGGCCGAGACGTTCCAGATTCAGTCCAGTTTGCGAAATATTCAGGCTATAAGGCCAAACTTTCGATATTCTTTGTATACCTGATAGAGGATCTCTATTGTAAGCTTATGAGCAAATAAATAAGAAATTATACTGTGATTTATTCATCTATTTGTAGATATTTTGTAGAAATTCAGATAAGCAATTTGGAGCTTTTGTTTTGATATTCGAAGGGATATTACATTGTAAGTGAACAAAAACCCAATCACCAATCTCAAAGTGCCTCTCACTCCTGTGTTGATATGCTTGTTGCTTCATGTGATTCTAGGCCATGGCTAAATTTTCATGCAAATTGGTAAGGACCTCCTGTCGATGGTGAATATGTTATTCAACTACATGAACCTTAGGATGGACCTTTAATGTTGACATGATAAATGGAGGGTGGTATCCATATAGTTCCATAAAAAGAGACATGTTGGAATAAATATGAATAGAAGTATTACAACACCATTTAGCAAGTGGTAACCCATAAACCCATTTATCTTATTTATCAAACACAAAACAATAGATATATCATTCTAGACATTTGTTTACTACCTTAGTTTATCCATCTGATTAAGGATGATAGGATGAACAATGAGCCAACTGGGTGTGTAAACATGTAAATAACTCCATCCAAAAATTACTAGTGAAGATGGGATGTCAATCACTGATAATGATCTTAGGGGTACCATGCAATTTCTAAATTGTATTGAAAAAAGTAGAAGCTACTATAATAGTAATAAATAGATATGATCAAGAACAAAAATCATCATACTTACTAAGATGATCTACCACAACTATGATAATATTTTGACCATCATATCTTGGTAACCTTGTAATGAAATCCATACACACCTCTTCCCAACATTGGCTAGGGATGGATAGAGGCTGAAAAAGACCTAGGGTTTTGATGGTTTCTCCTTTATTTTGTTGATAGATCATACATTCAGCCACATATTTTTGGATATACCCCTTGAGTCCTTCCCAAAAAAAATCTTTCTTGATTGTATGATAGGTTTGCAAAAATCCTAAATGACCCCCAATTCGATTTGCATGAAGTTCTTGAAGGATTTTTTTTTAAGAAGAGAATTATTACATAGGTATAATCTATCCTTATAACATAATGCATCACCCTTCCGTAAGAATTTTTTAAATCCACCCAAGCCTTGCTAAAGATTATAAATCAAATTATGGGTAGAATTATCCTCATCCCATTCTGATCATGCTTCCTCTAGCCAATCTATGTATAGAATGGTCATAGCATATAGCAATGCCTCAATTGATTCATCCATTTAAGATAGTGCATCTACCAGTACATTTTCCTTGCCTTGTAAACTATTTTAGAATCATAAAATAACATCTTACTTACCCATTTTTTTCTTTAGATGATAACCTTTAATATTTGAGACTGTCATGATCAGTCCTTACCTGAAAGTGATGACCCATAAAATAAGGCCTCCATTGTTCGATTGCATGCAAAATGGCCATCATTTCCTTCTCATAAATGGGTTTGTACTAATTTTTAACCTTTAGTCAATGACTTTCAAAGGAAAATGGTCTTCCTTCTTGCATGAGTACAATACCCATACCATACCTAGATGCATCACATTCAACCACAAAAGTCTTGGAAAAATTAGGAGTAGCCAATACTAGAGTGGTGAACATAACCAATTTCAATTGTTCAAATTCCTAAGTATCTATATCAGTCCACTGAAATGAATATTTATATAAAAATTATGTGAGTGGGACTACAATTCTACCATAATTTTTAACAAACCTAAGATAGTAACCAGTTAGCCCCAAAAATACCCTTAGTTTCTTGAGTATCTTAAGAATTGACCAGTCCACCATTTCTTGGGTTTTTCAAAGATCCACTTTTACTCTTATATGTGACACCAGATGACCCAAATACTCAACCTCACAAGATCCAAAAGTAAATTTGGAAGGTTTGGCATACAAATGATGTTTTTCCAAAATGGAGAGTACCTATTTCACATGGTGTAAATGGTCTTCCCAATTTTTACTGTAAATGAGGATATCATCAAAACATACTAGATAAAATTTCCTCAAAATGGCCTAAAAACATTAATCATGAAACTCTGAAAGGTAAATGGTGAATTTTTTATCCCAAAAAGCATAACCAAAAACTCTTAATGGCCCTCATGAATCCTAAAAGTAGTTTTGGGTATGTCTTCATCATAGATCTAGATTTGATGATACCTAAAATGTAGATCTAACTTGTTAAAATAAAGAGCACCATTTAATTCATCTAGAAAATCATCAATAATAGGAATAATAAACTTATCCTTGATAGTGTACTTGTTGAGTTCCTTGTAGTCAAGGCACATCCTCCAAGTTTCATCTTTCTTTCACACCATGATTACTAGTGAAAAATATTTTCTTTGGCTATGGTGAATGATTATTGCATCCAACATCTCCTGTACCATCTTTTCAATTTCATTTTTTTGGGAATAGGGATACCTATATGGCCTGATGTTGGGTGGTGTATCACCAAGAATAATTTTGATAGCGTGATCATGTGTGTGGCTAGGTGGAAGTCCTTTAAGCATGTCACCAAAAACAACTGAATGGGCATCAATCACTTGTTGCAAATCAAGAGGTGTAAATGGCTAAATTGGATGAAATTCTATGGAAAAAAAGTGAGATACAAATCCTTTATCACCCTTTTGAATAATCTTTATAATTTTATGGGAGCTAACAAGTTGTGAATATTTAGTCCTTAATCCCTTTATCTCAAATATACTTCACTTAGAATGCAAATGCATAAATAATTCCTAGAAATTCATATCAATAGTGCCCAAAGTAGTAGGCCACTATACACCCAAAATAATGTTAGATCCCCCCATGGAAATATAAAACATAAGAGAATCCAACAAGTAGTTTCCCATGGTCAACTTAATACTATGGCATTTTCTTGAGCAACTGATAGTACTACCATATGTAATCATGACCTAAAATTCTAGATTAGGATAAATGAAATAGTTCAAGTGAGTAGCCAACTTATTATTGATGAAGTTTTGTATGATCCCATAATCAATAAATATAGTGACCTTCTAATTTTTTAGGAAACCCATCACCTTAAGAGTTTGGGGAGTATTAATCCCTAAAATTGCATGATAGGAAATAGTGGTTTGAGAGTATTTAGCTTCCTCCTCAGGACTTTATTCATCCTCACCAAGTGCCTTCTCATCATCATCATCATCCTCATTGGCACCTTCAATGTCAAACAACTTATTTTTAGCACAATGATCATCTTTGATCTATTTTCTATCGTAACCATAACACAACCCTTTGGCTCACTTCTCAATTTTTCAAGGTGTTAGTCTGGTGGGTTGAGGATATGATGGTGTTGGAAAGGTATGATCATGACTAGTAGTGAGGGTTTTCCATTTAACCATCTCTTTTTCCTCTACCATGCATGACCATGGGATATCTTCTAATACAGATGCTAGATTAAACATCCTAACCTCTAATTGGATGTTATCTTTGAGACCACCCAAAAATAGATTTGTCAAATTTTCCTTAGTGATGTCTTCCACCTATAAGGATAGATTTTAAAACTAATGAATATAATCCTTCATAGTTCCTATTTTTCATAGTTTGGCTAATTGGCTAAATTAGTTCTTAGAGACATTATTTTAATAGTGAGCCAATAACTCATCAGTGAAAATAGACCATGTAATAGGATCACCATTATTTTTATTTTGAGCACATAACCAGTTATATCAAATGAACTACTCAAATTTTAGATATAGAGATGCCACTATCACCTTTTGAGAACTAGGAGTTTGATGCAGATCAAATAAATTCTCAATTTATGTCATCCAAGTAAGAGGATCCTTACCATAAAACTTATGCATGTCCATTTTTGGAAACATTATTTTTACGCTAGAATTGAGTTTTTAGTGTTGAGAGGAGGACCTGAATGATGAAGTGGAGGGTTGTTTAACTATAATTGAGATGAAAGACTAGTCAATGAAATAGTGATCTAATTCAGTTGATTGTAAACCCCATTAATCTCTTCGTGCATCCTTAAAACATTTTTTTCAATTGAAAAAAAATTCATAATATCATACCAAGCCCTTTATGTTAGCCTAAAGTTGAGAAAACAATGGATATGATGTTCTAGATTCCATGTTGCTAGCAGAAGGAGTCTTAGGAGTTTTTTGCCCCATTTTTCATCCTCATATAGAAGGACTAGCCATATAAAAATTATAGGATGGTTTTTTCCTCAAAAAAGTGTACCATGAGATGGTACTATTATGATCACCTTGCCAAGATGAATCCAATGACTACCTTTGTGCACTAGGCTAAATAATTATGGCACAAAAAAGTGTACCAATGGAATATAACATTGTGATTATCTCATTGAGATGAATCCAATGACTGCAATTGTGCAAAGTGGAAAAAAATTCTATAATTTTTTTAAAATATTTTTTTTTCAAAAAATCATTTCAAACAATACTACACTGATAGAAAAATTATTTCTTTCCAAATTTCAAGCTTTTTTTGGCTCTTTCCCCTCATAGAACTCACACCTTACCAAATCTAAGAAAAAAATCACAAGAAACTTGCCAAAATCAAAGCTATGATACCAATTATAATGAAATTACTTAGATGTTTGCATAAAATGATTTTATATCACACAAAATAATCAAATATGAGATATTACACAACAATAATTGATAGTAGAGTAGATTACTGGATAATATAGTAAATCTAATTTGAAGGGGCAACCTCCACAACAATGCACTAATAGTATAATACTTAACATGATGATGAAAGACTAAAAACTACCTCCTATATATATTATACATAGCCATGGTTATTCGATAAGCTGACCTAACTAAGAACATAGATAAATGTAACAAGAATATAAAAGAGGTATGTAAGCCAAAAGTTAGCCGCACATATCCCAAGTCATGCCAAAGGTTAAGGGTGTAGCGTAGATGACCTTGGCACAAAAACCATCATGTTCATGCAATTATCTAGCTTTGGTTGACTTCTCAAATGCACTTATGAAATGCACAAGTAATCCTGCTATGTTCATTCTTGCATGATGTGCCATGATGGTCTAGTCCCTTAGATTGCTCATTCCATATTTTGATCTATTAGATCTTTGACTAACCCTTTAAGACTTTGAAAATACCTACTCCATACCAAGACTTCTAACAATTGATCCATCTAGGAAAGTTTCTATATGTGGGCTAAAATTGGCCAATAGGTTTTATGGTTAGCCTTATAGCTATGAAACATGAGATGAGACTTCTATTCCTAAAAAAGTGAATTTTGACCTACATCATGTGAAAATAAAATCCATATTAAGTCCCTTCTAAGGGGTCATAAGTTTAATTGACATAGGGTTGTTAAAATTAGATATTAATAATAAAAAAATGATGCACATGTAGATGAAAAAAATTATCTTTGGTTAGAGTCCAAGACAATAAGGATTCATGAAAACCTCCTTATTATTTATCATAATCACTAAAAATTTAAACAAATTTAATCAAACTATAAATTATTTAATATTATTATCTATCTACAAATCCCATAAATGAAAATCTATAAAATCATTAATCATTATAACTTATCCCATTATTATCATCCATAAAAACAAAAATCAAAATATAAAATACATCATTTTCTAATATTATATAAATCACATAATAAATCCATAACCATGAAAAAAATTAAAATACACTACAAAATATAAAATCCATAAATCACATCACATCATCACATAATCTAAAAACATGTAATGCAATGCTCACTCATTTATCAAGAATTTGTGTGTGTGTTTCTATATATATATCATAAATTTACATCATCTAAATTATCAAAGTATAATAATATACAAATTGGCTTTCTAGCTAGTACAATGTACAAAATATAACTAATCAATAAAATGAATACAACTCAAATGGATCTTCACATTGCCTCCACCCTTGCATCCTCCCCCACCTCCATCCCTACCTCCATCCCCTCCTCTATCTCCTCCCCCTATATACCTACCATCTCAGCCCCATGATACACTCTCCAAGCTCATTAACCCATCCTAAGTTTATCATGATGATCTCTCTTATGTAGCAACATAAGTGGAATATCATGGTACATATAGAAGTCACTCTAGTACAAGTTGCTCATAGTAGTGGAACCCTAAAACAACATCCTAGTATCTATCCAAGTTCACTATCCCTCCCTACCCTATTCTTGGTCCTACTCCCCATATACTTGGATACCATGTAAAAACCATACCACCTCCCCTTAGTTTATTCCTCTCTACCTGATATCTATCATAATCTCACACTACCTTATTGTGGTTCCCTTATAGTATCTCCAGCTAGGTCTATAAGGAATCATAACTAGCCTATATCTTTTTTATAATCCCTTGAAGTGTGTCTACTATCCTTATAGTGCATCATGATCTACCCTTAGTGTATCACACTCTATAATAGTATCTTATACATAATCTATCTCCTCCTCCCATGTCTCCTCCATCTCCAAATCTCCTCCATCCTACCGCAGTCATACTACCCTATCATATATTTCTCCCAACTAATCCCCACACCATAATAAGTATGATAAAGTACATATTTTATCATCCACATTTATGGGCACTAGATCTTGCTTTGATCCTACCTATGGATCAATATAGTGGGCCTCTAGCAACCTAATCTTTGTATCATATTTCTTGTATAGCTATGGTACATCTAGGATCACCTTTAATAACCCAAACTATCTCCTCACCCTTCCAAATTGGAAAAACTATAGGTGTTCCACTCTCCTCCCCATAACCACTTATCCCATTATCCCCTAGCTAACTCTTCCTCCACCCTAGGCCATGCTATAAACCCCACATATGGTTTCCAAATCTCATCTCCCTCCTTTAATCCTTTTAATACCCATTGATAAAAATCTAGGTCATGTACTATCCCATCAATTAATGTTTTCATAAGGTCTTCCTTCCACTAAAGTAATCCCACAATAAAATATATATCGTGCCATCATGCCCATGAAGTGCCAAGTGGGTGAACTAATCTAATGTGCTCATAATCCCAACACTACAAGATAAAGGTCACATCTAACCTAAACCTTCATTGTGTCTTCCACCCCCACAACTCTCTTTACACCTATTCTAAAAGGGTTGGAGCCCACACAAATATGTGATTATCCCACATGTTCTCCATTATAATTATCAATATCTAAATAAATTATCATCACCTTGAATCTAGTAATGCATAGTAGGAGATGGATAACATCATCATTATCATGACTAATCTCCCCTCTTCATCCTCCTTGTACAGTCCCTCAAAAACAAAACCTATATCTTTAAATTTTTTATACATAACATCATCCCCATATAGTCATTCCATTTTTACTACACATCCCCTCTCATCTACCAACATATTTATTCTACCCTATATTGGAACCCATATTCTATGATAGATGTGCTCCAAAGTCATAGTAATCTCCCCTATAGGTAGCTAGAAGTTCCTTATAGCCACATACCATAGCTCCATCAAATCTATCAACATCACCATATCCTTGTGTACATGGTGATAGTAGTACAATCCTTTGAAACTAATAGCCTCCATGTGCTCCTAGTCTTTATCACTCATCTGGTCCCATAACTACTCCAATAGTGGTGGTACTTGATCTTATATCATCAATCAAGTTTTTGCCTATAATTGTAGGTTAGAATTCATAATTTTAATTCCTATACTCCTAATATCTGTTAACATTTTATTATCCTACCATAAATTGACAATGATCCTAATGCATCAATACCATTTTTTAAGGACAATGATCCTAATGCATCAATACCAAGATGCATAAATGGGTGTCAATTTTTTTACTCATGCATATGTCATTGATAAAAATGAGAACCTAACACATTAGGCTTATTATGTATATCCCCTAGAGATTAACATTAATTATATTATGATCAACATTAAATAAGTGCAATAAACATCTATCTATATCGATCAATATTGATTGGCTCCATTTGGCTCTCTTTTGCACTACTTGAATTTTTTTTGCATCCCTCTAGTCTTGACCCAAGGCCACTTAACTCATCTTTGTTATAAATACCCTATTACTTGTTATCATGCATTACCAACTAGTTTATGTAGACCCCATGTTGGTCCCATAGCCTTTAATAGGTCTACACTCATTTAGGATAATATCCCCTTTAGATCTTGAAAGTGTATCTCATCTTGAGAATGAATATCTCTAGGCAATGCACATGTCCTAAGTACACCAGATGCTTTCATCAGCCCATCCTAGAATTTATTCTCTTGATTTTATTTTATTAATCCTACTTATTCCTATTTTAATAAATCTATTAATTATTTTCCTTAGGACATTTTTGATTGGATATCTTGCATCTTGTTTACGAAAAATTATACTTCATTACTACCCTTGTCTCTTCAATAGTCATTTTCTATTTATCTTATCCATAACAACCTCATTTCAAACCCATCACTGAATCATCATCCTTAATGAGCTCCCAATTTGAGGGGGCATACCTCCTCATATAAACCTAGGGAATTAGAACCTTCTTATTTTTTGTCTCATGGTAGGTTATTACAAACCTCTCAACAGTAAGGGGCAAATGTAGGCATTGGGATTTTCCACAATAATATTTGTGATAGTATAGGTATTAAGTTCCCTTTCTTATTTCATCCCTATTTCACCCCACATAATTACCTAATTAATATTTTACCCTTACCCCATGTAATTATTTTTACTAATTACTATTTCACTTATGTAATTTATTATAATTACTTACCAATAATTAAGATCTTACCAAATCTACCAAAACATAATAAAAGTAAAAAGTTTTAACACCTTGATAACTCTATCATCATTCAATATCTATTCAATATCTTAAAACCTATTTTAAACTCACACTTGAAATAATAACAATAGCCTTTGATAAAAATAGGCCAAAATTGATATTGATCCCTACAATTAATATCAATTTCATATAATCAATGTCGATTTAATCATATACCTATCTTGAGTAAAGGACTAATTTTTTTCAATAGAACATTGAAAGAATTTATCTGTATAACATCCACTATACCATTCCTTTCCTATTGGAAAGCCACACTCTTACATCAGCTCCTCAACATTCATCTAAAGGTTAGAAATCAGCTTGTCAATCTCACAATTGCTATAGATTTGTAGCATTATGAAATTAATTATATTACATTATTTTAAGAAATTATACCTTTTTAAATTATATTTTATATTCATATTTATCACCCTTATCATCCCTAAACAATCCTAAGCTATCTTATATCCCATCAAACCAATACTTTAGCTCCTATTTTTAGAAATTTATCTATACCATTAGAAACAACATGGATTCATATAATTGGATTCGATCTCTATTAAAATTATTTTATGTCTACAACCTAGACATATTTATATTAGTAACCCTAAATTAATCTTAATCACCTATTTCTTAAACCATGTATTTCTCTTGTAGCTAACATTGCTTGAGATGTAATCACCATACATGATTTTCCTATAATCCAAAAACCCTTCTTCTCTAACCAGAGGGACATTGATTTTGAATTAGGACTATATGTAATTATATTTTCCCACACCATATAGGCCATTTTTGATCAGTTAAAAGTCATACAAGTAGAAAACTATTTAGTTGAACATTATTGGCATGATCATTTTGCTAATATCAATGAATGCATGAAGATTAATTTAATTTATTTCAATTTCATATCCTCATCACTACATGAATATTGTAATTTCCTTTAATTTTTTATCTTCTTCAATGCATCATAACGTGGGATGACATCCTTATTATGAAGTGTACCACTTCTTGGGGCTAGTTTAATACCAATCTACCCTCTATCATATCCTATTAATAAATATTTTTTGAGTTTTCTCTTGTATACAGGTATTCTTTCCTAGAAAAAAAGGAATTCCTACATTATCTAGATCAATGGTACATACTATTATGTATCACAAGTAAGCCTTAAAACCCTATATTTCAATTTAAGGTTTTAGTAGTCTATTTTATAGAAGAACAAAAAAAACTACTTGAGTACTTCTGCTTATTGTCTACCTTTACCTTATACTTAGTATTCATCTTATTAATTGGCCTTCTTACCTATATGTGTAGGTTCTTCAGGTGTTCTAAAAATGTACTACTCTTTTCTCCTTTGTCTATCTTCTTCAAATTAGAGGCATTCCTCATACTACTCCCATATACAATCTAAAATGGGGATTTACTAATTTCATATTGAAATAATTATTACATAAGCAAATTATTCCTATGGTAAATTCAAATCCCATACCTTGGTCTTATCTCGCACTAAACATCTCAATAGGTTTTTAAAATGCTTATTCACCAACTCTTTCTATATATGAGTCTATGGATGGTGTGCATAATTGAACTTCAAATTAGTCCTTAATTTTTTATATAACGTCTTAAAAAAATACCAAAAAAATTTGGTATCTTGGTCTAAAATTATAATATTTAGTAGACCATGAATTCTTACCACCTCTTTAAAAAAAACTATATAATATGAATATCATCATGAGTCTTCTGATATAGAATGAAATGTGCCATATTTGAAAATATATCAACCACCACAAATATTGAAGCACAAAGTCCATATTGATATCTTCCAATGGTCTCTCTAGTATAGGTAATGAATGATATATCCCAATATTTTAACTTATTCTACTATCCATTTGGCATACTCTATAGCATTACACAAATTTATTCGCATATTAGTACAAGTATGGCCAATATTAATTCCCACTAACAAGATAAATGGTCTTATCTCATCCAAAGTATCTTTCCAACCCTCCACTATGCTTATCTTTAATCAAGTTTTCTCTCATAGAAATCATCAAAATACATAATTGGTTTCCTCTAAAAATCATACCATCTTGGATCATGAAATCCAACCATCTTTTCCTATCCATAGTAATAGGTTCAAAACAAGCTTTTCAAGCCTCTAAATTTTTTGTATCTTTATGATATAAACTTTTGAGTTCCTCAAACCCAAAAACCTATATCATCATCTCTATTAACAAATTTTACTTTTTGTTTAAGGCATCTACAACTCTTTATGACCTCCCACTCCTATCATTCAAAACAAAACCATAAATTTACAAAAAAACCCATTTTAAATGCATTTGATTCAACTTTCCTTGGCTATTAAGTTACTACAAATCCTGATGATTGATATATAAAACAAACTTCTTTGGTAATAAATAATGTCTCCATTTATTTAAATCTTGAACTATGGTATAAAAATCCTAATCATAGATAGAATACTTTTTCATGGAATAATTAATCTTCTCACTAAAATAGGCAATGTGCTTACCTTCTTAGCTCAATATAATGCCTATAACACTACCATTAATATCACAATCTACCTAAAATACCTTATTGAAATATGGATGTGCTAAAATGGATTGCTTTGTGACTTTATTCTTTAACATATCAAAACTCTTAGTTTCTATTATAGTCCACTTTAACTCCTTTCTATCCCCTCATTATTTTATTTAGGGATGCACAAATAATAATGAAATTCTTAATAAACATCATATAAAAACTTTCCAAACCATGAAAAAATATTTCCTCTATATTACTCCTTCATGTAGGCAATTCAATGACATCCCTTTTTTTATCCATCTTAAAACCCACATATGAGACAAAAAATACTAGGTATACCAACTCCTTTGAAAAATAGCATTTATTTAGATTAATCAACTTCTCCTCTGTTAGGTTCTCAAAAATGATTTTGATATGCATTAAATTCTCTTCCAAAGTCTTATTGAAAATATAAATGGCATCTAAATAAATAATGACAAACATTCCCAAAACTTATTTTGATACCTCATTCATGAGTAGCATAAATATGCTTGGTGGATTTGTTAGCCTGAATGGCATGATTAACCACTCATAAAAACCTTCCTTTGATTTGAAGGTGTTTTACACTCATCTCCTTATTGGATCTAGATTTGGTGATATCCATTCTTCAAATATATCTTTGTGAAGTACTTATATCTACTCAAGCAATCAATTATGCCATCTAAACTTGGAAATGGGAACCAATACTTGATTGTAGTCTTATTTATGGCTCTCAAGTCTATATATATCCTCCACTCTCAATCCTTATTTGGTACTAGTAATATAGGTACCATAGATGGACTTATGCTCTCCATTCTCATCCCTTTATTTAAAAAATCCTAAATTTATTTGTCCAGCGCATCATTCTCTGTAGGAATCATTATGTGGGATGAATTATTTGGCACATAGATCTTAGTATCAAATACATTTGGTGACTTATCTTCCTCACTAGTGATAAACCTTCAAGTACATTATAAGATACAATATATTGACATTTATCCAATAGATATGAGACTTATACTGTTACATATCCATATTCCTCCTTGTTTATCTTAGGGATCAACACAAATCACATATGCTCATGCCTCATATCATGAAAAAATTTCCTACCACCATCCAAATAAATTCATGAACTACTACATAAATTTTCATCTACCTAATTTAAGGGTTTTAATTTGTGATTAACTCCATATTTTATCATGGAATATGTGTTTGCATGGACATCATAGATAACACACCTATCATACTGCCATATCCTCCCTAATAAAAAATGACATGCATCCATTGGGATGATGTCACATAGTACCTCATTATGGTATTCTATAATATTAAAATTGACTAAGCACTACTCATTGACCAAATATTTAGGGTCCTTATACAACCATGAAATCCAATATGGATATGGATGCTTTCTGATCTCCAATTTGAACTTACTCATAATATCCTCTAAAAATAGGTTATCATTACTACCACTATCAATAATAATTTCACAATATTTATCTCTAGATTTATATCTTGTTTAGAATAGACACTTCTTATAGAATGGTTCTTTGTATTCATTCAAAATGACTCTCCTTCTAACAAGATCTTCCCCTCTTTCAACATCTTTAAAATGTTCAGACTGAACATCTTCATCTACATTTACAACCCATGATTTACCTTCAAGTCTTATAATTATCCTTCCTTGATGTTGGAAACAATAATAATCTAAATTTCCCTCTTCTCCACATTGAAAATAGGTTCCTAAAAATCCTCCCCTTATATTTTCTCATCTATATCTTCTTCTTCATCTTTATTCACTATTATTTTAGTATTGAGGAGATTAGGCATTCACTCCTCTTTGATTCTGGATGGTACTTACTTATTCATTCTTATTTTTATCTTCATTTCATCCTTCATATTATATTTCACCTATCATTCCACCATGACCATTTCCTCTTTATTTAATTTCAAATATGTTATTTATCTTCTCCTCTACCTTCATGGAAAACTAGTATGCATCTTTTATGATAGTCATTTTAACTAGACTTAGATCCTCTAGAATGTTTGGCCTCAACCCATTAATGTAATGGGATAAATTATCATTTTTAGCCTCTAAATATCCTATTTTGATAATAATCTTGTAAAACTCTTTCATATACTCTTTAACAATCATGCTATATTTTTTTAAAACATTGAAACCTTTTCAACAACTCCAACTCATAATCTACAATAATAAACTATCTTCTCAAAATTTCCTCCATTCTATCCCATTTTGTGATCTTATATTTTCCTCTCTAATTTATATGTAACTAAATAATTTCCACCAGACATTGGCATAGCCTTTTAGCTTGGTCTTTAAAATTTTTAATATTTTAGTATCTTCCACATCTTCATATTCAATGTACTCCATTTCATGGATCAAATCGATCAAATCTTCTAGGTTCAGATGTTTGGAATATGTAGAAAATTCAATATTTGGCATTTTTCCAATCTTAAATATATCCCTAAATAACCTAATTTTCTCAATATCTCCCAAACCATCTTATTATTATTTGAAATGCTATTCTTCTTCTTCATCATCTTCACTTTCCTTTGTTCTTCTAGGCTCAAATCCTCTCTAAAACTCTTCTTTTAATGAATTAATTTATCTTTTTAGATCTATAAAACCCTATTCTATCAAAAAAATTCTCCTAACACCACCAAATTTATCCCTATAGTAAACTCATAACCTCTAGTCCTTATGCAAACTACCTCATGGTCAACAATATATTTACACACTTAGGAACTATTGTGATATTAATCTGCACCATTAGAGATATTTATTTAGGATCCCTTTAACTAATCTATAATATTTGGAGAACCCAAAGATATGGGTAATCTATGATGGGGATGAACCTCCAGAGAATGCCAACATCCTCTTGATGAATCACCTATACTAATGTTATCATAGGGAAAAGGGTTAGAAAAGGGAAAAGGGATCCTAATAAGGATAAAATGTGATGGAACAAATAAAATATGAAAATCACATAATATTGAACCCACACTAGATCTATAGAAAACAATGCTAACTCACACAACCTCACAATATAGCTTAGTGCTTAATTATTTCATAGACTAGGTTCAAGAAGTAATGAATGCAAATAAAGAGGAGTTATAATACTCGTTGAGATATTACATCAATGGAATAAATAATACTAATCTAGACCTTCAATAACTTGAAAATACCTTAAAAGAGGTCAAAAAGGAGGATAATGGATGTTGAAGATTCTCCTTCACACAATGCTTTTATGCACAACTTACTCAACAAAGATCCAAGGTAAGAGATAGGTAAATAAAGTCTTTATTACATCAAGAGGTAGTTCTTATAAATGATTGATAGTATTTTACCTAATCAAGAGGAGAATATATTTCAATATCTCAAAGAGTCCCCTAATACTCCTAAAAAATGAGGATCATTACAAATGGGAAAGAATGGGTAATATATATAAAAGGGGAAGAGAAAAGAGAGGGAGAATGTTAACCAATAAAAATTAATTAACTAAAACTTTCAATTAATACTCCACCACCTTTTAATCCAACCAACACTGATCATTCATCAATAAATTAGTCTACATTTTCTCCAATTAATCTTTACATTTTTCTCATTGGTTAAGAGATCCACTAGAAGACAAGGATATATTTTATAGATTATGAGTCATGATCCTTTCAAGGAAGAAATATACTCAATATTTCAACAACAATTAAATTTTCCACTATATCTTATAATCCCCATGTCTCTTTTCTTTGATCTTCCTCACCACCTTCTAATTGCTCTCACTATTCATGAGAAAAGTCTCCTCATATCTATAATCTTGATAGAGTCATCAAAATGTATACTTTAAGTGGTGGTAAGTACCTATTTTATAAAAGATATAACTTTGTATAAATATGAGACACTTCAAACCTACCCTAATCTAACCTGAATATAGGTCTTTACTATAGATTGAAAACTAATCTAATTTATTATTTTTCATATAGCTATTATGCTAAAAAAAAACCTATAAGCAACATAGATTTTTTATTTATCTATATTATGTCTAAATATTCCTATTATACTTATTATCACTTGGATTTACACCCTTTGAGGAGATTAATAAGCTCTCCTCATCCAAGTGGCATAATGGAAACACCTCTAAGCTTGTAGGTGGCCTAAGGATGAGGTGAATCTCTAGATAGGGTTAGCTCCCTTGATGTAGCACTTTTGATCATAACTATACCTAAAATTAGGGGGAAATTTGAGAGAGATAATTTAAAGTAAACTATCCTAGGGGAGGTGATGCACCAAATATATTGATGACTTCCAACCAATAGTATATTACACATGAGAATAATGGACTGACCAAACATACACTCCTTCAATATTTATATTCTCACATCAATGTTACATTATGAGGTTATGGATGAATGTGAAAAGATAGGAGGAATATATAAGAGGAATTTAATGGCACTAGTGAATGGACTAGATCACTCAATCTTTGACATTTCCTATAACACTTCACATGCCCTATAAGAAAAGCTTTCCAACTGCAAATAGGTTACACGAATGAGATAAAATGATAAATAATCCATAGTAATCACTAAATAAGATCAAAAATTAAATTAAAACACACTAATAAAAATAATTAATAGGTAAAAATTAGTAATATTACTAATCAAATGGTATGTAAATGAAAAGGGCTTCACCATACTCAAGTGGAACATAAGTTACAATGGCCAAAATGGCTAGTTCTTATATAACATGAGAGAGAGGATAAGAGATAAGTCCAAGAATCATAAAAAAACTTGTAAAAATGATAAAATAAATGAATTATGTATGATAAGAGGATATGGGAAAAACCATGCAAGTTTAAGAAGCACAAATGGCTACCCAAGTCATCAAACTCTTGCAAAGTGGCATAAAATTCCTTTAGCTATCTCAAAAAATTTCCTTCATGATTTAGGATTATTGAATGCCTCATAACTAACTATAAATAGTTCCAATTATTGAAATGAATGGAAAATATTTTATGCATGACTCTCCATGCATTGGTTTCATTCTTGGTCCTCTCAAATCATCTAGAAGTGATCCATCATCATCTATAGTCTGAAACACTCCCCCATGCACCCTGCACACTTGGTATAAAATTTGGCTTCAGTATCACATGAAAATAAATGAGATGGAGTGGATTAAAATTTTAAATACCCTTAATTTCATTATAATAATTAGGGACACATTAAAATTAGCTCACTTGAAGTTTTCCACTCTTCTCACTAGCTTGTCCACTATGCCTATTTTGACTGCATGAGATGAGAGATATTATTTAATAACTTATGAGTTATTTTAAGGAATTAAATTAACATTGGGATTTATAAAAATTATTGATATTTTGACCAAATTTGGTTTCATCTCTCGAAACCTCCTACAACCTACACAATACATGAAACTGTAAAAATGCTTGTTTTTCAATCCATCTGTATAGTTGCATATAGTAAAAAATCATGGGGAGTAGATTTAGGGAGTCATTAAATTTAAAATCATCATCATAGTTAAAATGGTCTATTATATTATCTATCCAACTCCATTTCTCCAAACTAGTCACTGGAAAGGATTTAGAAGGGGTTTAGCCCTATTTTTGTTCTTAAGGTTTGTTCATAAAGTTATGATGTTGGAGTTTCAAAAAAATTACACAAAGTTATTTTTAAATACCTCTTATAACTAATATAAAAATATTTGTCTCCCATTAAAATCATCAAGGGAGATATGAGTATTCAAACTTGTCCTATCAAGCCCTTTCCTCCTTTTCTTGTAGACCTAGTGTTGATTTTGAGGCAAAAATGGATTCCTTATGGTTTCTATACCTTAAAAAATATTTATAACTTATATTTATACCCAATAAACACTATAAAATACATTATAAATCTTGGTTAAGGGTGGAATAAGAAATGACCTATCATTTGAAAACTAAGCCTAACCATGTCTAGTAGGCCTAAGTTGTCCTTGAAGCCAAAAATGACTTTATTATGGTTAATTTAAATACAAATAGATGAAAAATATCTTTTATTGTACCTAAAACATGTTTTAATAGGATTAAAAAAATTTTCAAATTTAGAAATGAACATTACCTATTGTTTGGGCTCTAGGCCAAAACCCTACCTAGAGTCATGACTACAACATTAAGGTTTTAAATCTCCTTGTTGGGTTTATCTATTTAAATATTATTATATCATGTTTTTATGGATTTATTATAACCTAAAATACGCCTCCTTAATTTATAAACCACCCTTGGTCAATCTTTACCACCCATCTTCACAAGACTATAGGTTTAAGCACAAGGGGAAGTATCCTCTATTTGACACAAAATAGAGGGTACTTCCCATGTTTCATCACTAATTATGAATTTTTTATGAGTTAATAATAGTTTAAAATATGTTTTATACTGAAAATTTTCCCTTTATAAGGTCATTTGACCCCTTTAATCCCCAAAGACCCAAGACATACTCATTTTATGATAGACTCTGTAGGGTTCTTCATGTGGAGCATATTTTGCCTATTTTGATCTTATTTATTTTCTATATATCACCATGATATATCCATTATAAATCCTTATATATATATATATATATATATATATATATATATATATATATATATGTATATATATATATATATTCTTGATCATTAAAACCTTCACTCTTTCCAAACCTTGCTTTGTTCAACCTTAGCATGATTATCCTAAGCTAAGGTCAATTTATTGACTAATTTCTTTTCCTATAGGTGTATAATACTTATTAAGAGATTATTACCTTAGTATAATGTGTTATTAAAATGTTAATATCACCTAGTAATTTGAGTCACTCATTCTATTCATTTCCCATTTAAAATATCTAGAATAAATATCAACAAGATCACTGTCAGCTATAATTGACTGTAGTTAACTATGTATGATAGGGTAGGGGCCTTATGGATAAAAATTTATCTTAGAAACTATAAAACATGATTCATGATTCATTTTATATCCTATGAATTAATTTTCAATAATCTTTAATGGATATTTTATGTGTCTCCATGTCTAAGTCTCTCTCAACCATGTTCTACTATGTTAAGTTTGACTGTGTATTGTATTAGAGGGAGCACATGTAGGTGAAAGTTATAAGTAGGCCTTAGAAACCTTACATTATTATATATTAAACCTTATAATAAAATTAGGAATTGATTTTAAAATTTTCACTCCATGTTGAGATAATTCCATTCCAATACAAAACCTTTCTACTCTCTGCCCCTCATAATCAACTATAGTTGACTATGTGGGGCATGTAGGTGCCTTTCATTTTTGAAAATTGCATCAAAATTCTATGGCAAAAATATGAATTCCTTAAATTTACCTCATATCTAGAAATTATTTTTATATCCATACTCAAGCCTTTTACAAAACATTTTTTAGGTCTTCTTACCTTTCTTGACTCACAAGACTGTGTTTTTCTTTTTTAAGCTTGGTGGTAGGTGTTGATTTTCCCTTACAAGTCAATTCAACTTAAATTTTGCTCATACTTTGATACCTAAGGATTTATGAAACCTTGAAAATAATCACCTCTTTTTTAAACCTCCTAATCATGTCATTATACCTCATAACTTTCAAAGTAAACACTTTCTCAAGATTGAGCCTTAGGCTAGCTATAGATGCTCATTAGTCCTGTGTATGGATTATTTCCACCTTGGTGAATAAAAAATTCCATTTTATGCTCTTCCTTGATGATTTTCATGGAAATTATGTGTATATTAATATAATTAGACCATCCCACACTAATATTATGCATTGAAACTCATTTCATTGATTTGGGAGGTCAACTTGACTCACATGGCTATAAACAACACTGAGTGATTTTAATGTCTTGAAGAGCAACTTGAGGGCTTAATAAAACCAACATATCTAACTCAAAAAAACTCTATTATTTTGAAATATGATGGGACTATCTGAGATATTGAAAAAAAATTAACTTGGAATCTCTAAAGATCAATTCAACATTGTATAAGAACACCCAAAAATGGCCTTGGACCTCTATTTTGATAGTTTTGGGAAATTGTCCCAAAGTGCTACAAGTTTGCTTTAAGATAATTTTTTATTATCTAGTTGCTATAACCTACCTCAACCTTCTTCAAAATTATGAAAAAACATGTTTTGACCCTGCAAACATCATAGAATGTTCAAACACATTTTTCATGCTCCTCTAAGAAATCACTGACTGTACAACTATTGTAGATGACCATTTGGTGCATTTAATTAATTTCTTAGATCTTAATGTCGATTTTAAAGTTGTATTTAGAATTTAATATGAATAAAATAAATATATGATAAATCATACTTCAATTAAATTTATTTTGAAACCATAACATAGAAGAAAACACCATCAATTGGAAGAAATGACTGCAACTCCATACCTTCACTCTTCCTTGCAAACTAAGTTAGTTGGCTCATAAAATCAACTTAAAATTTGAAACAAATAATGGAAAACATGAGATCATGGAAAAAAATCATCTATAACCAGTATCAATAAGTGAATTATATGAACTTGCCTAAAAAAGAGAAAAACTCACAGGGTGCACAGATTAGCAAGCATAAAAACATAGTCAACTTAATGAGGATGGCTCATAATTCAAAATCAATCATTATTCAAAATATTTTAATGTAAATTAATATATATAAGTTTAATTTCACCTCCTCAAGGAGTTTATCTTGAAACCTCTTCAATTATCCATACTAAGCATGAACTTGAAGACCATTTTTGCTTGTCAAGAAGGGTGAAAAAGGAGCAGAATGGTTTTGGGAATAAAATGGAACTTATAGAGAAAATAAAATGTGGATTTTAGATTCAAGAATATTAATAGAAATTCCATGATCTTATTCCATGTGGCATACTTTCCCGCGGGTCATACAAGTGCCATTTTCTTCTCTTTTCCCAAGAAAACTACCTTTTCTTCTAAATAACTTGCCACTTTCAGTTACCAAAAGTTTATTAATACCTATTATAACACATGTCACATAAAATAACATTTTTTAACCTTCACACTTCCCAATCAATCCATACAAACCATTAAATGCCCCTTTTTTAACCTCAAAATGATTAAAAGGACTAAAATGACTAAGGACCAAAGCTATTATAACATTAAATGGCATTAATTAACCTATAAAACACCTTTTAACATATGTATTAGACCCATAAAACATATAAAAACCAATTTTACACCTAGGGGTGCCCTAATTTGACCTAAAAGTCAAATTTGGTCAACAAATTGGTGACTCATAGGGGTAGTTTGCCTAGTATACTAAGTAGACTAGTAGTGTTATCAATCCATTGGGCTTAGGTAGTCATCTAAAGTCTAAGACACAACAAGTGTACTTTTAACATTGGCTTTGATCAAGACAAGACCGCTTGATTACCTCAACCACACAAAACAAGGACACACAAAAGAAAAGTAAATAAATAATAAAACACACACACACATGTGCTCAAGGCACTTAGGGAAAATAGGAAACACACTATTATTCATAAATAAAAACTAATAATACCTCCTTTATAGTATCAAAAGGAAATTTTATTGACTCTTCTTCTGCATAAGATAAAACACAGTGCCAATCATGTGTCTCTTTAGATTGAAAGTCTTGTAGATCAAACCTATTCTTTATCACTATGATTGACCTGATCTCAAGTAGATAATCTTCAAATAGGTGTCCAATGTAGATAAATTCCTCTTAAATTTTTTCACATACCTCATACTACTTCCCACTCATCATCTCATGGTCAACTTGCATATTCTTTATAGGCATGGCTTCAAGAGGATTGGTTTATTGTTCTTTAAAAGATTGAGGTCAATAGGAGCTTGTTCCATCATTAAAGAGCTGATGTTTTTCTCCCAAATTATTAATAGGATGATATCCCTTCTTTATGGCTTCAAACATGTCATCATTAAATGTATATGCTTCTTGAAAAGATATATTTGAAAGGTTATTTTTCCTTTGCATACCTACTTGAGTGCCAAAGTTGCCTTCTCCATCTTTGACTAGATCATAGTCTCCTTGAAGAGGAGTATAGCCTACTCCAATGATTTCAAACAAGTCATCCAAAGGATAATTAATAACTTTTCCTTTCCCATCAATGACATCTTTCAAAGTGATGAATGAACCAATGACTATTTCTTCCTCTTTGGCAAAAGGAGAACATTTTTCCTCATCAACCCAATCAAAAATTTCAGTGCAAGAGACCATCTCTTATTCATCATTTATGATCCCTTTAGGTATCTCAAGTTTTATCTCAACTACCATATTATTAATTTTATTTTCAAGGGCTGAAATATCATCCATTTCTTTCTCCTTCTTGGTGATGCCAAGACTAGGCATATTGTAATCATGTGACTTAGTCTAATGAGGCTATGAAGGAGTTAATATTTCTTCAAGCAAGAGTTATAAGTTTTCATCAAACCAATAATCATATTTATGTTCCAATACCATAGGTAAATAAAGGTAAATGGTGATGGGGTGAGGACAAGATGAACTAGTTGGTGGAGGTGGCACATAAAAATCAAAATCAGAATAGGAATGAAATGTAGGGGATTCTTTTGGAAGATCTTGAGCAAGGGGAGGCAAACCTTGGGATAAAAATACTTGGTTTTATTATTTACACTTGAAAATAATTTCATTCACATCTGATTTATCTTGAATACTCTCTTATGGGTGGATGGGGTGTGTTTAGGCATAGGATCTTCTTTTGGGTCTAAACCTTCCATCGCACCTTGACTTAGAAATTTCATCTTTACCTCTAACTCTTCATTATAATTAGCTATATTTTCTTGTAAAAGTATCTTTTTAAGTTAATATGATAATAATTAGGAGTATAAGAGGTCTAACATGGAGAATAAGAGGTCTCTTGAGGAAGGGTGGGAGGGACTTGCATAGGATCAAGTTTTTATTCAACTTCACATTCTTTATCTAGAATTTTATCCTCCTTCTTTCCCCATGATTCCACTATCTTACTCCAACTTATTATGTTGGGATTATGGGTATTTTATTAAGTTTGTGATGTAAATTTAGGAGTGGATGAATTATTCAATAAACTTGGAATCTCCTTAGGCTTAGAATCTCCACCTTGTCTCCAACTTGGAATGGCATATCTAGAGGTCTCTTCTTGAGGTGGGGATGTAATTGGAGATGGAAATGAGGGCTTGAATTAAAATTAGTTTGCTACTAATATATACTATTACATCTATATATTATCCAACTCAATTTTCATAACAAGGTTTGCTTCAAACACAAGGCTAATCTTTTCAATGCTCTTTTCCACTTGATTTGGAAAAGGATGACTTTGGAAATTTTGATTGGGCTCATGAATAGGGATAAGATATGGTTGATATAAAAATTGAGGAATTATATATGAAATCTGATAGACTTGGTGAGGCTTCTCCTCATGAACTCTTAACTTATCCTCTAAGGAAGAAACCAATCAACTCACATCTAACATCTCATTTATGAGCTTTTGCTAATTAGCTCTCTCAATAGGTGTCCAATCTCTCTTAACCAACTCTAATTCATCTCTTTCCTTATGAATTAAATTTATAGGAACATCTTTACCATGTCTCATTAGTGTATCAAGCTCTAACATGTACTTATCATATCCCAAGAGTGTCTTCTTGAAAGTGGAAATAGATTGAGTTGAGAAATGTCTAGGTTGACTAGAGGGAGTAAGACATTAAGGAATATGGATATAATAATTGCAATAATCATGGGAAGGTTGATAAAAATACTCGTAAGGATCATACTAAAGCTGATAGGGAGTGCTTTAAAATGGATATATCTCACCAACTTATGTAAAATAGTATTCAAAACCAAAATCAGCCATGAAACTTTATTAAAAGCAAGAACACAAAGAAAAATGTTACCAAGAATATTCAAAGGAAAACTTAGGCTGCTTGACCAGTTGATATAACTTCTAAGTCACCATTTATGCTTGGATAGATGCCTCCAAAGGTTTATTGTTGAGAGACAACACCAAAAATCCCTCAAATTCTTGGACCAAGAGTCCCACCAGGCATGACAACAACTATTGTCACTTGTATTTTCACCCTTTGAGGAGATGCTTAAGCTCTCCTCATCTAAGTTTCATAATGGAAATACCTCTAGGCTTGTGGGTAGCCTAAGGATGAGGTGACTCTCTAGATAAGGCTATATCCCTTGATATACCACTTTGGATCATAACTACACCTAAACTTGGGGGGGGGGGGGGGAGGTAGAGATAATTGAAAGCAAACTATCCTAAGGGAGGTGGTACACCAAATATATTGATGACTTGCAACTAGTAGCATGTTATACATGAGAACAAAGGACTGACTAAACATACACTCCTTTAATTTGTAATTTCTCACATCAATGTTACATTATGAAGTTATGGATGAATGTGAAAGGCAAGGAGGAAAAGACAAGAGGCATTGAATTGTACTAGTGAATGAAATAACTCACTCATTCCTTGAAATTTCTTAGAACACTTCACATGACCTATAAGAAAATCTTTCCAACTACAAATAGGATGAAAGAATGAGACAACATGCTAAGGAATCCATAGTAATTACTAGGTAAGATCCAACACTCAAGTAAAAAATCTAATAACAACCATGAAGACATAAAAATCAGTAGTATTATTTATAAAATGGTATGAAAATGAGTAGCGCTTCACCATACTTAGGTTTCTATCTAATTTTCTTGCTTTTTCCTTAGTGTGAAAAGAAAGAAACTATGTTATGGGTTTGTAGAGGAATACCCTTTAGAACTGCATGAATTGAATCTAGAACTCTTTATATATCCTCTTTGGCTTGATAGGATGATCTAAAAATTAAAAAAAACTATCAAAAAACTTGTTTTTTAGATAAGTAGATGGGTGGATTGCCTAGCGTGAGCTAGATCCTAGAAGTGAAAGCTTCCTGGGAGGTTGTCAATCCACCTACTTTAGAAACTTAAGTTTGATAAATATAAATGATAAAATTTGAATAAAATGATATAAAACTTTAAAAAAATAGAAAATAACAGAAAATAACTAAAATTGAAACAAGTAAATCAAATGCTTTGCTAAAACTATGACTAGATAAATCAACTAGTGATGAAAATTGGTTAAGGCAAAATGACATTTTTTGGTTTGGTAATATTTTTAAGGGTCAAAATATATTCTGGTTGGGATTTGGTAAATGGTTAAGATTTTAAAATAATGAATATGGTCAAATGAAAATTAGAGGCAAATGAGGTAAATGGAACAAGGAGGAAAATGAGGTAAAAGGATGGATATGATAAGAGGTAAATGGGGTAAAAAAATGATAAATGGATGAATATGGTAATGAGATGAATGGAATAAATTAGATAACAAGGAGGACGTTATGAGGTGAAGGCCAATAAAAATAAATAATTTAAATGACTAAAATAAATAATATACCTTGATGATGGCTTGTTTAAGATGACTTGCTGAAGAAAGCTTGTTGAAGAAGGCTTGTTGAAGATGTTTTGTTAAAGATTTTGGTAGAGTTTCATTGCTTGAATTCTTTTCCTCCAAGATGATAACTTCCTTGAAAATTCCTCAAAATTGAAAGATAATTCCCCAAACAAAACTAACTTAACTTTTGGTGAAGGAGAAGGGGGCGTTTATAACATTTGTTGTGAAGAATCATGCAAAAAGAGGGAAGAGTAGAAGTATGGTGTCATTTTTCAAGTGGGATCATAAGTGACAAAGAGGATAAGTATGGTAGGATTACAACCTTGTTGGTTTGTCTATCACCTTGCACATGAGTCTAATTTGTAGTGGGAATCATACACATGGGCTCAAATGAGGCCAAAGGACTTTTTACCCAAATAATTTGTCTTGTAGATAAGTACCCCATAAATTTTAGCATCATCCTCTATGTGGGTACATGAGTGGTCATGAAAGACAAGGAGGTGTGATTACCACTTAGCTAATAGGTCTTCCACTTGGTTGGTTTGTCTCCAAACTTACTAAAGAGTCCTAAATGGAGTGGAATTCATGCACATCGGCTCATATGAGGCCAAAGGACTTTTCACCAAAACAATTTGTCTTTTGGCTAAGTGCCCTATGAATTTTTGTACCATTATCCATGTGGGTGCATAGTTGAGTCAAATTATAAGGGTTGTGGGAAACCCACCTTGTTGGTTTATCTCCCACCTTGAACATGAGTCCAATTTTGAGTGAAATCCATGCACATGGGCTCATATGAGGCCAAAGGACTTTTCACCATTCACTTTCATCTCTTTCCAAGTACTTGACAAGGAGACACACCTACTTTTGTGTCACTTTCATGCATGGGGACAAATGATGATGTTTAATGGTGGCCCCTTATGGATAAATTCACCACATTTTAGAAGTGGGGCCTATGGTGCTTAATGAGGTCATTAAGTACCTTAGATGAGGGTCCCAAGTGGGGTATGATGTCCCACTTCAATCCACCTAAATTTTAAGCCATGCCACTTTCCATATGACTTGAAATATCACCATTGAGTCAATGTTGAGTAACCTTGCCATATCACATGTCATGTCATTTTCCATGTCACCATGAATAGTGACTTAGAATAGTGATTTCAAATAGTACTTTTAGAATAGTAATTTTGAATAGTGATCTAGAATAGTGACTTGGTTCAGTTAAAAGTGGTTGGGTTAAGGGTAAAGAATGGTTAGGTGGACCTTAGGGTAAGACCAAGGCATTTAGAAATCAAAATATACAAGTGTATAATTTTTTAGTGTCTATATTTTTCCTCTTTTTGTTATGTGACTTTGAATTAACAAGTTACAAAAAAAATAGAATTCTTAGTTAAAGGCTAGGATTTCTTGAGTATGGGAGGAAGTGTTCCCCCTCAAACTAGGAGTCAATGAGGAAAGCAAAATTACGTATATATTTCATACGAGGTTGGTGTGAAAAAAGGGTTTAGCATTTGAAATATAAATGTGCACATAAAATGTGACTAAGTGTGATAGACAAGATCACACATAAACAAAAGTTGCCAATGTTGGTTAAAATAAGGGTCAACTCTAATGGACAATTTATCAATGTAACACATGAACATAACTATAGTTGGGCACAATTATTAGTTTCTTAGACAAGTTCAATTTTTTTTTAGGTATCCAAATTTAGAAGTACTCCTTTGAAGAACACAGATGCTCTGGTCATGCATTAGGTGGTGTAAATTCAAATGTTCAACATGGCAAGATTGGTTAGTGTCATCAAAAGGACCAAGGCAAGGTTTTCACAAAAAATATACAATGGTTTGGGTCAAAATAGATAACATTGAGGTAGAGAAAGGTGAATGGGTGGAGAGTGGATTGATAGGAGGTGGCTAAGCTAAATCCAAATGCACTAGGCTAAATATATGTTGCCTACATAGTTCTATGGACAAAATATCCAAAAGAACTTCAGGTCCAATGTAGTTCTTTAGTGGAGTTTAGATGGGTTTCCCTAATGTGATATACCACATCATTAGGTTTGGGTTGTTAGTTTCATAATGGTGAGGTGTCATGGTGTAAATTGGTAAATAGTCACCATAATAATCCCACATGCATTAGGAGGAGAAAACATGGATGGGAAATGTAGGATAAATAAGGGGGTAACAAAAGACTAAGCACCACAAGTGTCCTATGATAGAACTAAGACAAAGAAGATGTGCCCTCATGAGGAGGGTATGCAGTATAAAATTATGTGAGGGTATAAATATAGTGATGGTATCTATCACTATGAGATGATTTTTAAGAAATGGGCATATATCAAGATCTATATAGTCTTGTTGGAAAAAGGTCATCATCATAATGAGATGAGTTTTAAGGGAAATAGAAAATTTATGGCCTATAAATAATGTATTTGATGGCTAAGTATATTCTATTAGGAATAAATGTAGTAGCATAGTGAGCAACAGAGGGTGGACTATGTCTAACCTAAGAGCTACATGGGTGGGCTAGGCATAATGTGTTCGTGTCTTCATCTTCTATCCCAGTACCTTAGAACCAATGACTTTGGGTTCCACTCTAAGGAGGCACTACCAGTAGGTAGATATGTGGCCCAAGTTACTCAATATATAGTTAGATAATATAGTTCTTCAAATGTTATGAGGATTGTGTAGGTAGCACAATAGAAAATATTTTCATGTTTGAAAAACATAAGTTTAAGACATGGATTAGTCAGATTATAATGGCAAGTATGTGGAAGCTATATTGTCACTAGCAATAGTGGTAGTTTTGATGGCATGACCATTACAACAACCTATGGTTAGAATCCAATTTACATAAAATAGGTTAAAAGTGAAAATGATACAAATGACAACCAATCCCACAAATATTGTAAGATGATAAATCAAGTAGAGACATCAGATGCAGATTAGATGATAAGGGAAACAAAAAGACATCATGATAGTGCATAATGATGGTATCAAGATGACTAGTTAGATTAAGGGCTATGTGTCCACATGAAAAGGTAAATATACATAACTATTTCAAGTGGGAAGAGTATTCAAGGGAATCAATGACATCATAATACCATCCCCATCCGTGGAATGGATAATCATGTCAATGAGGAATAATAGTTAGGTATTCTATTAAAAGAATCATGGTAAGAATGAATACATATAATGAAGTCATTTGGTTTTATAGGTTGTTTAAGGTGTAGATAACTACCAAAGGTTAAATATGGTGAACAATGAGAGAAATGGAAGATATAATTAGTAACCCCCATTACCCCCATTAGGAAGTGTTGTTAAACCAAAAATAGGAGAAAAGACACCTATGGCTTGAGATCAAGTCTAAAATCTTACCTCTTCAATAGAAAAGAAGGTAAGACTTTAATTTCACAGGGTGTAGGGATGAAGAACATAACCTTCAGCCTATCCATGGAGGGAACCCTCACTATCCAAGGGGATGTGCACTGAGACAACAATAGGTGATATCTATGCAAGAAAAATAATTAGAGAATAGGGATGTAATGGTTGTGATGGTCAATTAGGTTAAAAGACAAAGAGTGAAATATGATTCTCACCCTGTGGGGATGAATGCAAAAGAGGAGAATAGAGTACACCCTTTAATAGCTACTAATATAGGGAATGTTATAGATTTTAGTCTAGGGAGGAATCAAGTAGAAGGATGGTTGAACACAAATCTAGAGTCACCAAATAATCAGTCTGATGCTTAGGTAGGAAGATAATGTATATAGATTACTTAGGTGAGGTGTGTATGGTCTAATAAATTTGTATGTGCCATGTGACTCCTCACACCTTAAATAAAATATTGCAAATTTTATTGTAAACATGTACAAAATGTGTTGGATTTCATTATTTGAATTTTATTATAATTAGGGTGATGTGGATACTCATGAATTTTATGGTTATAGTTATGATTGTTATAATCTCACTTAAGGTAAAGTAGTCAAGTTAAGGCAATGAAAAACACCAATGGTAAAGTAAAGAATATAATCAAGAGAAAAATGTCATAATGAAAATATCAACCAAGCACATTAGGATAAGAAGAGGATACAATGCTTCTTCTTTGACAAACATAAAAAATAGACTCAAAGTGGGATTGGTTTAATGAACATAATCCCTATGAATGTTTCGCATGAGCATGATTTGAAGGCTAGAAAAAGGTATGTTGATCACACTTTATCAATCACACTTAGAATGTGTAGAGGGTTTAAGTGGGGAAGAGGTGATGGATAAGGCAAAGGGAGTAGCTGGATAGGTAAAAAATGAGGACCCATGTGTAATAGACAAAGACATTGAAGGAAGAAATGGATGCCCTAGAGTAGTGAACTTGACAAGATTTCATACATTAAATAAAGAGATCAGAGGACACAAGGAATCAAACATGGATATGCACATATAAGCAATACAACTAGTGACCACACTATAATGAGTAAGAAGTTGGAGTGACAGTGGGAGATAATAGAGGAGATCCAACAAGGGATCAGGGGAAGGCAGATCAAGAGATAGATGAAGAGGTAGGTAGTGGAGACAATGAGGTTGTAGATAAAGATGAATATGGAGAAGGATGGAAGGAACCAAACATGGATATGGAAGAGAGAAGGATCATTATGAAGAATAAGGAATATAATCAAGGAAGATAAGAAAATGAAATGGATAAAGAATGGTAGAAGATGGGGATGTGAGGAAATTACTAAAAAAAATGACATATTGGATAATTGAAAAGGATGGGTAGAGAAGCATGACAATCATGAAAGGTAATGGGAGGATGAGAAATATGGCAGACCATGAAAGGTTTGAAAATAAGTCTAGAAAATACCAAGGGGAAAATAGTTTGGTGATGAAAATGAAAAATAAGGAAACACATAGAAGAAAAGGAAATAAGAGGAAAAAAGAGAGAAATGAGGACACAAAAATGATGATATGAGAATGAATAAGCAGGTGGTATCTTGACCAAGTAAGAATGGATGGGAGAAATGATGATAGGCAAGGAGAGGAACAATGAAGAAAATTAGATGGTAGTGTTGGAGATGAGAGTGAGATGGAAAATGGGAAAGGGGTTAATAAAAATTAGGGGAAGAAAAGGATGGGTAGATAAGAAGCTGAATAGATAAGGTATGTTGTGATTAGCTTATTAGAATAGATTGACAAGCTAAATGGATGATTAAAATAGATTGAAAATTTGAAAAAGTGGTGAGGTGGTGAAGAAATAGGGGAACACAATGAAAGGGAATGAGATGGAAATAAGGGATGAAGATCATGGATGATAAGAAGAAAAAATAATAATTGAAGTAGGGATATAAATCATAGACACTCACACAAATGTAAAAGATAAGTGATTACTAAGATGGAAAGAGGAAAAGGGGAATTCAAAGTTAAAAAGGTGAGAACATATGAGAAGAAAAGGACAATTATGGAAGGCTTCTCAAAGGATAAAGACCTAGTTAGAAACTAGTTATGGAGGAAAAAATGGAAAAGGTGGGAAGAATGGCAAATTGATAGAGAGTGGTGGCACACATAAGAAAAAAAGGGATGATAAAATAAGTAAAATAAATATAAATAATGCTAGATTAAAAATATGGGAAAGAGGAAAACAAGAACTTAGAATTGGAATGAAGGTGGTTTATAAGAAGTGGAAGAGTAGTAAGAAGGTGGTAGTAAAGAAGATAAGGAGGTAAAAGTGTCCATAAATGTGTAAGGGAATAGGATAATGTGGAATTGGTGAGGAAGAGAGAGTGAGGAAAAAATTATGATAGGTTGCCATGGGTAAGGGGAAAAGATGACAAAGGTGGAAGAAGGCAAAGGGGCTAAAGGGAAATGTTGGTTAGAAGTGGAGAGAGGGACAAAAAACATGAAAAGTGGGTGGGGGAGTGAGATTTGAATCATGCACAAGGGAACATGATGGTGAGGCCAACAAAGTAGAGTAGTAGGTGGCTTTATGGGATATAAGAGGGCCCAATGAGGAAGGCTATCAATCCTTGTGTTAAAAGAGATTGACAAGCTAGAAAAGTGGTTAAAAAAGAATGACAATCTGAAGGGAGCAAGGTGGTGAAGAGATATTTAGAGAAGTGGAGGAAAAGATATCAGGTGAGAAGGGAAAATAAAATAAATTATATGATTGAGATGACTTCAATAAATGAGTGATGCCTACATAGTCCAGAAATACCTTAGGCCAATGTATTTCTTTGAGTAATGGGGGGAAAACAAAGAGTAATTGTTAGATGATGTTAAAATACAAGGATGTTAGGAATAATCCAAATATTCCCTGACATAGGACACCCTAAGAAAGAGGGTGTTGTTAGTAATGGAAATTAATGAGAAGAAGAAAGGAAGGGTAATTAGTTATTAGTGGCCAAACTACCCTTTAGAATCAGGTAGTACCTACATAGTCCATGGACATCAGGCCAATGTAGTTCAATAAAGGTTTAAGAGTGGTGCTCAAATGGGTTGCCTCAATTTGATGGACCACATGGTTTTGTTTGGTTGAATGTTTGAAAATAAAGTGTACATGTTGAATATGGGTTGAGGTTGTGGAGAAAGGTATATCCAAAAGGTGGGTTAATTGTTTGTTAATTCTATTCTTATTTTTTTATGTTTGGATGGATGATAGTGGTGACACATAAGTAGGTTAGATAACCATACTAGATCTTAAAAAAGACATGAAAAATTGTGAGACATAGGTCTAATAGAATACATGAATCAATGAGGAGAGAATAATAAATGAGTTGTAATGCCTATTTGTTGAAAATGACAAAGTAAAAAAACACAAAATTGGATTGACTTAAAGAGCATAAGCCTTTGTAATGATTTTCATTAACATGCATTGATTGATAAAATAATTTTATTGATCACAGTGTGCCAAGTAAGCTCTAAATCCTTTGATTTATAGATAATATATAGGGAAGATGGGTAATAGATGGTATGAAGGATAATGGGTGATGTGTATGGTAACCTTATGTGGGTTATCATTGCCCTTATATAGGTGACCTAAGAATGGTAATATAAAACTCCATGTAATATGATATATGTAGACTGATCAATGCAGGAAGTGTACATGTTCAATCCAATTGTAACTCCCAACTTATTATGTTGCTTAAGAGCCTATTATAGCTTTATATTCTATTGTGGTGGTGGGTTTTTTGCTTCATTTTTGCATATGGGAAGGTGATCGATGCAGGAAGCTTCCAAGTAATTTCTCTTCTTTTAACAAATTTAAGTTAGCCATCCTTCAAGGGAATGGTTTAAGTTTAGTGGCCTTGTTTAATGCTCTTGATGGCTATCCTTCAAGGGAATAGTTTCACTTATATTTGGAAATTTTTATTTTGTTTTTAGGTAGTTGTTCTTCAAGAGAGTAGTCTGCAATGCTTAAGATATCAACCTGAGTAATATTTTGGTATTCAAATTATTTTTAGATGTGATTTTTTTATACATAGACAAGTCTAATTAGGTTTAGAGGTTTACCTTTATGAGGGCATAACATTAACACAAGAAGGTTAATGAAAGGTGAAAAGGTGTGGTTTTTGAGAGATAATGATCATGGGATTACATATTGTTAGAGATGAAAAGTATCCTTGAGAACCTCTTATGGGTAGATCCATGGTACCCATATTTAAGATTAGGCTATGATTATGATGGTTAATCACATGGTTCTATATTGTAATTAATTGTCCTCAAAAGGAGAGGAGGAAGATGGGTGAAGGTAAAAATCTCATAGTCAAGGGATGAGCTTAAGCTAGATAACAAGGTGAGCTTGATCCTCCTTCAACAAAAGAATAGACATAGATGCAAAGCATTAAGAGGTTTAAGTTATGGTTTGCCTTTGATGGAGGACAAATGATAAGCTCTTGATCCATACTTATGGGTTATGATGTAGGGTCCAATCCAATTGAAAGCAAACTTTCCTTGTTTATTTTTCTCCATGTTGGGTTTCCTTTAAGATGAGATCTCTGATATTGAAGTATCATACTTTGAGGTATTTGTCATAAGAATGCTTGATGTGTTCCTAATAGACATGAATATGGTTAAGGGTAGCTACATGATTCTCATCGAGTAACTCAAGATGATCTAAATGGTGCTCATGATAATCATCTTCAGAGATGAGCTCTTTCAAATATATGTGAAGGGATAGGATTTTAACTTTGAGAGGTAAGACTTCTTCTACTCTAAAGACTAGAGAGAAAGGGGTAGCAACCATAGAGGTTTGAATTCTAGTGTGATAGGCCCATAAATTGAAGGGGATGTGCAAATTCTAATCCTGACCTAAAACACTAACTACTTTGGCTAGCATTTTGTTGAGGATTTTGTTAGAGGCTTCCACCTATCCATTTGCTTATGGATGGTAAGGTGAGGAGAAACTCAAGTAAATATTGAATGTATCACATAGACCTTGAACTTGATTATTTTTGAAATATTTTCCATTATTAGTGATGATCTTTTGAGTAACACCAAAGCAATAGACGATATGATGGTTGTTAAAGTTGAAAATCTTCTCTACTTTGGTCAAGATAAGAGGGATATATTCCACCCACTTGGTGAAATATTCGATGGCTATGATAATGGAGATATGACTTTACAAAGAATGGGGGTTTATTTCCCCAATGAGATCAATCCCCCACTACAATAAAGGCCAAAATTGATTAGATAATTAGAGGCCATTAACTAGAATGTGATGTAAATTAGTGTTTTATTGACTTTAACACACTTTTTTACATAATCACAATAGCCTTGGTTGAGGGTTAGCCAATAGTAGCCAAGGTGAAGGACACATTTAGTAATTTATAGACCACCAAAGTGTACCCCACATATCCCATCATGTGTTTCCTTGATAGCATGAGAAGCTTCATGGCTGCATAAGAAATGAAGAAGTAAACCATCAAAAAAATGTTTGTAAAGGATTCCCCCTAGTATGGTGTAATGAGATGTACTATGAACAAAGGTTCTTTGGGCATTCCTAGAGAGGTTAGGAGGAATGATGCCTAGGTTGAGGTAGTTAAAAGTCTGGTCATACCAAATGTCAGATGGGGATTCTTCCACATTAAAAATGGTAGGGGGGTCAGATTGCTCATAAGAGGGTATGGTAAAATAGTGAATGGTAATAAAAATTTTGGAATTAGAAGGCTAAAAAGGGATCTAAGAAGCAAGGTAATCCATTGTATCAATTAATATATTAGTAGATTAAGGGATAGATTAGAATAGGTAATGTTCAAATTATGTTAAGAGTTTTTCAACTAAAAGTTTGTATTTTTGTAAGACATCATTCTTACATTGATAGGATCCATTTACTTAATTGACCATGAGCTAGGAACACCAAAGACATTGATTGTCTTAATTCCCAAGGCTAGAGTAGTTTGGAGACCTATGACTAGGGATTCATACTCAGCCATATTATCATCATCATTATTCCATTTGAAAGGGACATCCTTCTTTAGAAGGTGATGGAAAGGTTAGAACTAGTCTAAAAGCTATGTAATGAAATGATGAATAGATTGAATCTTTCTCTATAGGCTATGGAGTTGCTTAACGTTAGTAGGAGGAGGAATCACCAAGATTTCTTTGACCTTGGCAAGATCTACTTCAATTCCTTGAAGAAAGATGATAAAGCCATAAGATTTCTTGAAAGGACCCTAAAAACACATTTCTTGTGGTTGAGTCTAACATGGAAATTGATTAGGAGTTTAAAGATAATTCTAAGAACTTTTATATGATCTTAGTAAGATTTTTATTTTCAAAAGAGATCGTTGACATAGTCCTCTATGATGGTGTGGATGAAGTCATGGAAGATGTAGGTCATGGCTCATTGGTAGGTTGTACCAGTATTATTAAACTCAAAAGGCATGACTCTTTATCAAAAAATTCCCCAATGGGAGGTAAAGGTGGTTTTATGTTGATATTCAAGAGTAATCAAGATCTAATTGTAACCCAAAAACCCATCTATGAGAGATAACATCTCGTGTCTAGCTGTAAAATCAACAAGTTGGTCATTACTAGGTAAAGGAAAGTCATCCTTAGGGTAGGTGATGTTAAGGTCTTGAAATTACACACAAATAAATGGATTTTATGATAGGTATGATATTTGAGACCCATTGGGGTTAGTCAATATATTGAATAAAGTTTATAAATAGGAGACACTAAAGCTCTTCTTTGATGAGAAAGGCTATGCAAGGATGTATGCATCAAAGTTTTTGTTTAATAGGCTTGGGTAGAAATGGTGGGGTCAATCTTGAGCATATCATTGTAAGACCAAGTGAATTCTATGTTTTGGTCTTGGAGGAAAGAGGAGAAGTCTCGAAGTTCTTCAATTTTTAGTAATTAGCCCAATTTGACAATGTGGTGGTTGTTTATAGTGCCCAAGTTAATATCTATGATTAATTCATTTAACATGGTCAATGATTTATAAGGAAGGGATTTATGGATTGAAGAATTTAGGGTACCAAGGTAGGTGAGAATAGAATCATCATATTGATGTTGGATGGTATTGATGGTGGGAGAATCTTTCTCTAGCATTTCAAGATGGATGAGAGGAGGGGTTTGAATTTGACCATCTTTTTGCTTGGTCAGGTGGCCTAAGCTAATGGTGTTGATAAGAAAAAAATTAGTAAGAATGATATCAAAATCCTCAGACTTTTAAGGAAGTTTGATTGGTGAGGAGGGGATGTCTCCCTTGATGGTGTCAATAGGTTTGGGTACATTGGTGGGTTCTTTAGGTGGTACAAACACAAGACCAAATGATTCATGAGTTTTTTGGTTTTATTATCAAATGTAACTCATGAGGTCCTTGGTCATATCAACCCATAACAAATCCATTTTAGGCACACCTATGAAGGTATAATTTAGTGAATGTTGGTTTGTCAAGGTAGGAAAAGTTAGAGGTGAATGGTCAGATGGAAGGGGTAATGGTGGGAGCACGAAGTGGCAAATCAAGTCCCCCATAGATGAAGTTCATTTGAGGTTAGGATGACCAAAAGGGATGATGGTTTTGATGTTAGGGTCATAAGAGGGGTCATGTTTGAGGTTACCATATTCTTGAGGAGTAAGGAAAGCATCCAATGCTATAAGGTGATGCTCCCCTAATGAGAATCATTGTAACATAGATCCCAAAGGCTCCTCTATGGGGTGTAGACACCGAAATCATGTCTACTCCCTTGGTCATCCTCTCCCCATTCTCTCCCCCTTGGTCCCCTTCGTCCACTTCGACACTCCTAACCCATGTCTTATTAATTTAAAATAATCACTTGTTTTAAATTAATAATTCTTTTCTCTCTCTCCCTTGCCACCTCACCTCTCCTAGGATGCTCTCCCTTGGATTCCTCCCATCACAATATGACCCATTTATGACCCCCATTTTATTCTCCCACACCTATTTAGCCCCTCTCAACCATTTTCCCATGAACCTTGACCCTGGCAGCGTGTAAGAATGGGCAGAAGGCTAAAATTAGCCTCTGTCCCCATTCTGTAGCTGTCGATGTCGGTCACTATATGGCTGATGTCGATGGTTCTGTTGGCATCAGTTACCCTTAAAACTACGTTCTCAACCCGAACGCAGGATTTTTTATCCATTTCCCAATCTTTTATCTGTTATCCATTTCCCAATCAATTTTCCAATCCGTTATCCGACCTTCTTTCAAGACATTCTCAGATCTGACCTTTTAAAAAACTTCACTCAGCCAGTCTAAAAAAATCTCTCTCTCTCTCTCAGGCATAGACTTCAGTCACCTTGCTGGAGGTCTTCTACATCAAACATCTGCAACTAGTCTGCAACACACCATCAGCAATCAATCTGCAACCAAGTCTCCTACTCTCTCTTCAGCAGGCAACAGGTAAGCATTTCTTCTGTGCTTTCATTTTGTTTTTTGGTTATTGCTTTTAAGTGATATCACCACCCATATTCAGACTATCAGACCATAGACTAGACTTGACTTCCTCCTAAAAATGTTGAGAGGCCTTCCCATATTCTTATCACCTCTATCCCCCCTTTTCAAAACATACAGTCTATCCATTGTCCCTACAACTCTACCTAGACCCCTGCACAGACCATTAAACAGACCTAGACTCTTTTAGACCATTCTACAGCCTTGAAACCTATCCAGACCCACCCATAACTCGTCCAAAGGCCATTGCCCCCATTGACGTCGGTAGACTAACTGACATCGACAGACTTGACCAACTGACATCGGTAGAATAACTGACGCCGGTGACTGTGCAAGGCAGATTGCTACAAGTAGGTACACATTTGTCTTTTATTTCTTCATTTAGTCTTTTATCATTTCAGCTTCTATCAAATATTTTATTTTTAATAGTTGACTGTCATTGTCTGAGAAGTCTTTGTGCTTCTAGGACCAAGCTTTCTCTTGGCAGTCCACTTTCTTGTCATCTAACACTTTTCATGTTTTAGTCTCTTTCTCTTTCAGGTGTCATCCTCCACAACCAAAGAGGAGTTCCTGCTATCATCTAAATCTGGTGCACAAGTCCACAATCTGGGTACGTACAAACCCTCTGTTTCTATTCAAAATTCACTTTTAGATCATAAAGAGAGAAGAAACTAAAAAAGATAATGGACAAGGCTGGGGAAGTACCTGGATAAGATTGCGCACCGTAATCCAGACGCTTGTGAGCACTCCTCTTTGGCTGTGGAGGAATGACACCTACAAAGAAGAAAACTTGGACAAGAAAATGTTAGACAGATAGATGGTGGGTTGCCAGGCGAAAGCCTATTCCCAGAAGTATGAGAACTTCCTTAAGGGAGGTCAACCCACTGTTTTGATAAAGATAAGTCTGATAAAAAGACAGAATGCTAAAAAGGACTGAAATAAATAGCAAACTGAAAGAGAAAAGGAAGCAAAGGCTTACCTGGAAGAAGCTATCAAACTGGTTGCAGTCGCCAGCATCGGTGGTCCTACCGGCGTCGGTTGTCGGGTCTGTCGACGTCGATTATCCTGTCGACGTCAGTGGGGGTAACGACCGACATCGGTCAGGGCAATGGCCTCTAAACGGGTCTGGTCAGGTTCTGGTCTGTAGATAGTCCAGGCTTGGTCTGTGGTCTATTTTAAGGGTGGTCTGTGGATGGGTTTGAGTCTGATTTGAGGTAGTTAGGGGGTCTGTGCATAGATACAGGGGAGTCAAATGGATAGAAAGGGACAGAGAGGTAGAGGAAGCCAATCAGGGAGATAGGAATCTGGGTCTGGGTGGCAGTCAGAACTGAGGGAAAGAAGTGCTAAATCTAGTTTAAAACATGATAACTAGAAAGCATAAAGAAAATAAATAGAGTACTTACCTATGCCCTGCTGAAGAAGGTGTTGATCTTGTTGCCGCTTGTTGAAGACCTGTTGCTGATGAAGAATCCCTGTTGTTCACTTGCAGAAGATTACTGTGGACCTGAGGGAGAGAGTCAGATTGATTGGTAGAGAGATTGCTGATACAAGGGTTTGATGCCAAAGATTCAAGAGTCGGGATGCGAGAGCTAGAGTCACAGAGAAGTGAGAAGAGCTAAGAGAGAACTGGGGAGAGAGATAACGGTGAAGAAAACCGTTATGAAGGGTGCCAACGCCGGCAATATCGCTGACGTCGGCCGAAGGCTGACCGACATCGGCGGCTGAAAGGCCGGAGAAAGGCTAAAAAAAGCCTTTCATCCGTTTCCCAACGGCCGGGTCAAATGAATGCGAGGATGAAATGGTCAACGGAGGTTAAATGGGTGAGAGGAGAGGTTGGAATGGGAGTCTAAGGCATTAAATGGCCATGTGGGGAATAAAGGGGATCCAAGGAGGGTATCCTAGGGTGGCGAGATGGCAAGGAGAAGGAAAAAGGGACTTATTTAATTAAAAATAGATGTTTATTTCCAATTAATAAGACTTAGGTAGGTTAGGGATAGTCGAAGTGGCAAGGGATCAAGGGGAGAGAGGAAGACCAAGGGTTAGACACTTTTTAGGTGTCTACATTTGCCCCTTTTTGTCTTGTTGGTTGTTCTAGATGAACTGCAAGACAAAAACAGGGAGTGGTTGCCCCAGGTGAAGGATGATGTAGATAGCCCCGAAGTAGGATGAGGTATTCCCCCTCAAAGCAGGAGTCGAGGGAAGGAAACCTGATGTCGGGTGATGATTTGATAAAAGGTGGATGAGAAAGATGAAAAGTGAGTGAAAACGCTGCAAAAGTTGTGATTGCACGCATGCCACTGCACAAGATGGTCAGGTCAAATTGTCGCATGTCAAGGGTCAAGGAGTGCCAAAATTGAAGTAACCGGGCCCCAACATTTAGTCGTCTGTTGATCGGGTCACTCAATCTAAGCTGAAGCTCTAAATGGTCATCGTGTTCCAGGTATCCAGGGCTTAGGAAGTGCTCCCAAAAAACACGAAAAAGCCACAAGTAGTGCGGATCAACCGGCTTGCGATCCTATACTTGCGAAGGTCCAAAAATAAGGTCTGCGAACAAAAAAAACAACCAAGGCAACAATGTCTTGGAAGTGGTCGAGGTCAGAGGAGATAGGCATGATCTCCAATGGTCATTGGTCAAGGGGATGGATGGACGAAAAGATGCGGCCGAGCTAACCTCAGAAACGTCATGTGATCTGAGTGCTGCCTACATAGCCCTGGTGATAGGGCCTCAGGCCGATGTAGTTCTCCCTAAAAGGGAGGAAGGGTCAAAGAGATGATTGGTCTTGGTCAAAGGTCAATGATTGGTCTTGGTCAAAGTTGATGGAGTTGGTCGTGATAAGAGTCAAAGAAGAGAAGGTTTGTCCATCATAGAGACTAACAAACGGGGGTGGTCGAGCTAACCTCAGAAGATGTGGTATCTGAGTGCTGCCTACATAGCCCTAGTCATAGGGCCTCAGACCAATGTAGTTCGGACTGCGAGGGTCAAAATGGTCGATGATGAGATGTGGTCAAGCGTCGAAATGATGAGGCTAAGATGAGGATAAAAGGATGCTACAGATGGTGTATTCTGTAGAATTGGTCAAGAGTCTTTCATCCCTAGCAAGTTTCCATAGTCGCGATGGATGTATGCTAAAAATGAATGGAGGGTCTATTTATGCTTCAGCAAGTATTGGTTTATGCTTAACATAAATTGGGTCTGGTCGGTAGTTTCCATGTGTATTGGTGTCCATAGAAACTATGTGAAAAGGACTAGGGTGATGTCAGCTGAAAATGGCTGGGTTTGAGATGAGTCGACAATTGATGTGGCCAAAGCGTAAAGAAAAGATGAAAGGCAAATTGCTCTTTCATTGACAAGGACCAGAAAGGAAGCATAGATAGGGGTTATTAGAACAAAAAGCCCCGTTCATGCATTACGTCGTTGACCAGTGTTGAGTTAGAACGGTAATCGAATCACTTTGACATTAAAGTGAGCTCGAAGTCCCTTGAGCAGGTGATAGGAGGAGGATAGGGTAACCCAGTTTAAGAGCAGGAATAACCTTGCCCCTTTTTATAGGAGACCCTGAGACAACTACAAGCCAAGTCCGTGACTCATTTTTTTTTTTTTTTTTGGGCGCAGACTAATCAATGCGGGAAGCCTGCATAGAGATGTCATTTGATGTATGGTCAGGTTGTGAAGCTGATCAATGCGGGAAGCTTCTAAGAAAAGTGTTGTTTGTAGCAAGATTAGTCATAGCCATCCTTCGAGGGAGTGGTCTATATTTTTGCTTGATGATGTTTGATAAGTTGGCCTAGCTGTCCTTCAAGGGATCAGTCTAGTAATACAGCAATGATAGTATAGCTGTCCATCGAGGGATCAATCTGTCTTTTTGATTTGATATTGATATAGTGACCATGGATATGTTTTGACATCTTGATTTTTATTTTTTGATAAGAATTTGAGTCACGGACAAGACTGTAGAAGTTCAAGGACGCCCCTTTTATTAGGACAAAGCATCCATGCATCATAAAAGGGTCGTAGAGGACTTGTTAAAGGGGAATAGGGTTGAAAGGGATGAGGATTAAGAGGATGAGGATTGCTCAAGGGACGAGCTCAAGTAAAACATCAAGTGATCGAGCACTCGACTAACAGAAGAAAGGTCGAAGACGCAAGACAGAAAGGGGTTTAAGGTCTAATAAGACCCTGGGCCATGCTAGTGTGTTAAGGTCCGAGTCAATTAGGAGCAAACTTGCCCTAATTGCCTCTTTCCAGATTGGTCAGGCGTTGATTGATGGATGTGAAGTTGGTTGACATTGTCGTTGGTTGGTTGAAAAAGGTTGAATGTTTGGTCGAGAGGTCTGGTTGATTGATACTTGGTTGAAGTTTGGTTGAGACTGGTTGGGGGTTGGGTTGATGGATACTTGGTCGAGATGAGTGATTGATATGTGGTAGAGACTGGGCTGAAGAGTTGGTCGAGGTTTGGATGAAGGATGAGTTCCCCCAGTGGGTAGGGAGAATGTTTGAAAGATTGGTTAAGGTCGGTTGAGGTTTAGTGGTCAGATGGACGGTGTTAATGTCGAATAAGGGGGTCAAAGGCAGCAAAGGGACCACAGTCTGGCGTGGGGATCCTGATTTAGGTGATGAGGTTGGAGAGGCATGAGTTGGGGTTGATGTTTTGTTGAAGAGGTGGTCAAGAGGATGCTTGATGAGAAGGGTGTCCTTTTTTCGGTGTTGACGAGTGATAGCTTTGAGAGCGCAACAACGCTCAGTGTCATGTCCCGGAATGTGATGATAGTGGTAGAACTTAGATTTGTCAAACCAAGAGGGTCTTGATCTGAGAGGTGATGGGTGAGGCGGTGTTGAAGGTTTGTTGATGACGTGGTTGAAAAGGGAGGTGTCATTCTCCAAACATTGGTGAACGATGACCTTGAGGGCATGACAATGCTCCGTGTCGTGCCCAGGCGTGCGATGATATGCACAAATGCGAGTGTGGTCGAACCAAGGTGGTTTAGGTCTGAGAGATTGATATTGTCTAAGAGGTGGGAGGTCGATACGAGAGGACTGCAACAAGTGCCGTAAGAGCAAGGCATATGAACCTGCTAACGGGTCGAGATGTTTTATTGCAGTGAGGGTTGGTGACGTTGGTTTGGGAGGTGAAAAAGGTATAGGTCGAAGGTTTGGATGAGAAGTATGTCTGACAGGTTGATAGAATAATGGAAGCAAATTGCCTCTGTGAAAGATGGGAGTGGGAAGCACTCCTATTAAAGTGGACGGATGCGGGCCCAAGATTGAAGGTAATGACGAAGGTGGGGGAGGAATCCTCCGATGTGGTCTAGTGGTCTTCGTGCGTTTGGGTCGAGGGCCACCATTGTGCGAGGCGAGGTTAGATATGGGTTTGGGTTTGGATGTGGATGGAGGTGCGTGAGATATAGAAATCTCACGCAAAGGGCGAGAGGAAACCGCGACTGGGTCTTCCTCGGTTGAAATGGGTGGAGAGACTGGTTCTTCTCTTGGTGGAGAAGAAATAAGAGAGAGCGGCTCCTCGAGTGGGTAGAGGGCATGGATGATCGTGCCTTCTACTTGTAGTTGAGGAGTAGGTAAGGTAGGGTCTTCGGATGGAGGTGGGCTTAATGGCGTTGATGTGGTCAAGGCGTCTTCCAATACAAGAGAGGTAGATAGAGGACTAGTAGGAGAAGAAGGTTCCTCATTCTTTAATGGAAGAGGTTGGTCAAGGACAAGAGGCAAGATGGTGTTAATCGTGTGAATGTCATGGTCTTGAGGGTCATTGGTCGAAGTCTAGACGTTGTTTTGAGTAGGCAGATGATTTGGAAAAGGGTGTTTGAAGATGTCGATATGTTGGTTAGGTGGGGCATTTGGGTTATCTAAAATAAGATCCCCCTTGTCGATCATGTCCTGGATGATGTTTTTGAAAGTTCGGCAGTTATCGATGTCATGGCCTTGGATGCGATGAAAGGGACAGAAGTCAGCCTCCCTATACCATGTAGGGATGGCTTTTGAAGGGTCAAATTGAGGTGGTCGGATTGGAGGGAGATTGAGGACCCCCTGTTTGAGAAGTTTTTCCAAAATGGAAGCGTATGGTTCTCCAAGTGGAGTGTAAGAATGCTGAATGTACCGTTATTGGAATTTTTTGGTGATGCTTGGAGATGTTAAAGGTTGAGAGTAATTAGTTGACGTCGATGATGGTGATCTAACGACCATAGTATTGGCCACTCCTTTGGATTCAGGATTGGCAGAGAAAGAAGGTCTGGAAGAAGAATGGCCATTGGTTTTTGCGTTGGTATGACGTAATTTGACCTTATCTTCTTCAAGGGCGCGGAGTTCGAGCTTTCGAGCCATGATGAAAGCTTCGTCAAAAGTGCGAAATGTCTGAATCCGCAAGGTAGAAGAGATGTGTCTGGCACATGCTCGAGAGAAGAGCTCGATGAGCTCAGGTTGAGGCAAAGAGAAGGAGAGCTGGTTGATCAGGCCTCTCCAACGAGCGACAAAGTCGACAATTGATTCGTCGTCAAATTGCCTGATGGAGTAAAGGTCTGTGATTGAGACTTGTTTGGTGATGTTGATCGAGAAATGGTCAAGAAATAGTTGGGCGAGTTGGATGAATGAAAAGATAGAGTGTCTGGCAAGAGAACTATACCAGTCAAGGGCAGGGCCAGAAAGGGACATAGGGAACGTGCGTAAAAGTAACGCATCGTCATGGGAAATAAGATAATAGGCATGTCTAAATGCTCGTAGATGTTGCTGTGGGTCTTCCTTACTCTGAAAGCGAGTGAATTTAGGAAGCTCCCAATGGTTAGGGTATGGTCGAATAGGGACGGAAGGATGGATGGGCTCATTGCAAATTTGCTCATATGACAAAGTATTGCTTGAACCAGAAATGGAGGCTTTGAGACTGGACATTTTATCCATCAGCATCTTGATAAGATCTGCTGACGGATTGGCGGGTTGAGCGCCCCCTAAGTTGTAAGGCGCTTGGAAGAGGCTAGAGGAGGCGTGCGACATAATCGGTTGTACAACGTACGGATGACTAGTCGCAGGGGTGGAAGTGGAGGCTAGAGGTGGTTGTGTTACGAAGGTCGAAGGTATAAATTGACTGGGCACCGCCAAAGGTGGTTGAATGGCGGCACAGGTAGAAAGATAAGTTGGCACTCCTACATTGGTGGGCGCAAGAGTGTGAGGGGTCGAGACAATCAAGTTCTGATATGATGTAGAACTTGGTTGAATTGCAGGTGGTTGAGGGGGTAATGGAACCCCGATGGAGGTCGGTCTAAAAATAGACGGGGAGGCCAAACTTTGCGTATTGGCCATGGTTGGGTTAATAGTCGAGGCGAAAGGCTGAGTCAAAAAGGGTTGGGTGGTGAATGGTGTGGATGTCGTTGCCACGTCACCCGAAAGGTCTCGTGTTGGGTTTCTCACGAAATAGTTTTGGAGGGCTGCGGTATTGAGGTCCAAGAATCTCTCAAAATCCTGGTCCCCTTCAGGGATGATGGGAATTTGAGTCGGGGTCGGGGTCGGGGTCGGCCCTGTAGGAGTTCTTTCAGTCTCCGAGTGGAACTCCATGATAGGACTTGGTTAGGGATGAGGTAGACGGAAGCGGTTGTTGGCTAAAGTGGTTAAGAAGAGAGTCTTGGTTCCAGAAACTATGTTTTGCAGTCTCAGAAAACCAGAATGTGGTTTTTTGACAGAGAAGGGACAGGTTTTAGGCTGCTGGTTTTGAAGAAAAAGGACAGTGACAGAGACCGATGTCAGTTTAAAAACTGATGTCGGTAAGAAATGCGGCTGACGTCAGTCAGATAACCGATGCCGGTAAGAGAGGAAAGCCGACGTCGGTGACAGAACCGATGCCGGTGACAGGGAAAGCCGACGTCGGTGGCAGAACCGATGTCGGTGACTGTGTTTTCCAGAGAACCAAAAGGTTCTTGGAAAAACAATGAAAAAAGCGTCCTCACTCACTCAAACAAACAGATGAGAAGAGGAAAACAGAGAGAGACAGACAAGCCTAAGCGATAAATCCTAGGAATTAACCTTAGAAATTGTGGCTTATGCCTTAGATGAATGTTTGGGGAGATTGGCTGAAAAATGGGTCCTAGGAGAAGGCGGTCTAAAGATGGTTTCAGGTGTTGTTTTAGGTGCTCAAAGATCTGTGTTAGGGTCTGGTACGTGGCCTGGTGCTAAGGAGCAAGCTCCCCTCACTTCACGATTCCAGTGGTTAGCTGGTCTCGCTTAGCCAAGATATACCTCGCCTAGAGTTTAGACTCTGCCAGAGAACGGAGTGGGCTTCCCCCTTGGTGATGAAATCCAAGTAGGGTCACCGGGACGGGTAAGGTATCCGCTGGGGGATGAAATCCCAGTCGGGCCTTGTCTCAAGTAAGTTTTATGTGTGTTTTAGTGCATGTGGTTCGGTAGTGTAACATCAAGTGTCTACGGTTTATTCAATATGTGGATTAAGTTACTAGATGTGGACTAATGCAAGCACAAACAGAAATGAAAGTGCAATACATTTTAATGCCCAAGTCGAAATGTGATGTTTGTTATGAAGACAAGTTTGAGAAAGGGTTGAGAGTATGATGTTTAGACTAGTCTAGAATGCAAGGAAGAAAGATTCGTTTTAGTCCTGCTTATAGTGTCATTGAGAAGAAAAGAAGGAGGAGAAAAGGTAAGAACCTAGTGCTCCTAAATGAATAAAAAAGAAAAGGAACCCAGGAGGAACCTAGAGTCCCACCGGGCGTGCCAGAGATGTTTCTATTCAAAATTCGCTTTTAGATCATAAAGAGAGAAGAAACTAAAAAAGATAATGGACAAGGCTGGGGAAGTACCTGGATAAGATTGCGCACCGTAATCCAGATGCTTGTGAGCACTCCTCTTTGGCTGTGGAGGAATGACACCTGCAAAGAAGAAAACTTGGACAAGAAAATGTTAGACAGATAGATGGTGGGTTGCCAGGCAAAAGCCTGTTCCCAAAAGTATGAGAACTTCCTTAAGGGAGGTCAACCCACTGTTTTGATAAAGATAAGTCTGATAAAAAGACAGAATGCTAAAAAGGACTGAAATAAATAGCAAACTAAAAGAGAAAAGGAAGCAAAGGCTTACCTGGAAGAAGCTGTCAAACTGGTTACAGTCGCCGGCGTCGGTGGTCCTACCGGCGTCGGTTGTCGGGTCTACCGACGTCGGTTATCCTGCCGACGTCGGTGGGGGTAACGACCAACGTCGGTGGGGGTAACGACCGACGTCGGTCGGGGCAATGGCCTCTAAACGGGTCTGGTCAGGTTCTGGTCTGTAGATAGTCTGGGCTTGGTCTATGGTCTGTTTTAAGGGTGGTCTGTGGACGGGTTTGAGTCTGATTTGAGGCAGTCAGGGGGTCTGTGCAGAGATACAGGGGAGTCAAATGGATAGAAAGGGACAGAGAGGTAGAGGAAGCCAATTAGGGAGATAGGAATCTGGGTCTGGGTGGCAGTCAGAACTGAGGGAAAGAAGTGCTAAATCTAGTTTAAAACATGATAACTAGAAAGCATAAAGAAAATAAACAGAGTACTTACCTGTGCCCTACTGAAGAAGGTGTTGATCTTGTTGCCGCTTGTTGAAGACCTGTTGCTGATGAAGAATCCCTGTTGTTCACTTGCAGAAGATTGCTGTGGACCTGAGGGAGAGAGTCAGATTGATTGGTAGAGAGATTGCTGATACAAGGGTTTGATGCCAAAGATTCAAGAGTCGGGATGCGAGAGCTAGAGTCGCAGAGAAGTGAGAAGAGCCAAGAGAGAACCGGGGAGAGAGATAACGGTGAAGAAAACTATTATGAAGGGTGCCGACGCTGGCAATATCGCCGACGTCGGCTGAAGGCTGACCGACGTCGGTGGCTGAAAGGCTGGAGAAAGGCTAAAAAAAGCCTTTCATCCATTTCCCAACGGCTGGGTCAAATGAATGCGAGGATGAAACGGTCGACGGAGGTTAAATGGGCGAGAGGAGAGGTTGGAATGGGAGTCTAAGGCATTAAATGGCCATGTGGGGAATAAAGGGGATCCAAGGAGGGTATCCTAGGGTGGCGAGGTGGCAAGGAGAAGGAAAAAGGGACTTATTTAATTAAAAATAGATGTTTATTTCCAATTAATAAGACTTAGGTAGGTTAGGGATAGTCGAAGTGGCAAGGGATCAAGGGGAGAGAGGAAGACCAAGGGTTAGACACTTTTTAGGTGTCTACACCCTCATCTATTCTTTTTAGTTTCTCATTTTCCTTTCTTGAATGTGAAAAGTGAATCTTGTTTGGAAACATTCTGGAACACTCGGTGGGACCCTAGGGTCTTCCTTGGGTTCTTTTTCCTTTCTTTTCATATAGGGTGCATTAGGTTTCTCCTTTTCATCTCTTTCTTCTATCTTACAAATGACACTATTAGCAGGATTAAAAAGAACTCTTCTTTCTTTTCTTACATCTTAGACTAGTCAAAAGTCATACTCTTGAACCTCTTCTTACTTGTCTTCATACGAACTAACATTTCTATTTGGGCTTAAAACACACTGCATCTCATTTCTTCTTGACTACATACTTAGTCCACACCTAGTAATTAAAAACCGCATCATGAATTAATCGTAGATCACTTTATGTTACACAACCAAATCACTTGCACAAATCAAACATCAAAACTTACCTTAGACAAGGCCCGACTGGGATTTCATCACCCAGTGGATACCTTACCCATCCCAACAATCCCACTTGGATTTCACCACCAAGGGGAAAGCCCACTCTGTTCTCTGGAGGATAATCTCTAGGGAAAGTATATTTTGGCTAAGCGAGACCAGCTTATCACTGGGCTCGTGAAGTGAGGGGAGCTTGATCCTTAGCACTAGGCCAAGTACGGAACCTAACACAGACTTTTGAGCACTGAAACAAACCCAAAACCATCCATAGACTACTTCTTCTAGGACCCGTCTCAAAAGCCAAATCTTCCTACACACATTCTAAGGCATAAGCCACCACGATCCTAATAATTTATTCCTAGGAATTTAACATTTAGGGTCTACTCGTGTTCTCCATATTTTTTGTTCTTATCTGCTTGTTTGAGTTTGTGAGGACGTTTTTTCTTGCTTTGAATGGTTCTGACTCGCAGTCAAACCAAGGCTCTTGTCGACCACGCGAGGCATCAACCACTTCCACCTTCCCCATCCATAACCAATCCTATAATGGAGTTCCACTTAGAGACTAAAAGAAATCCTACTCGACTGACCCCGACTTAGACTCCCATCATCCCTAAAGGGGGCCAAGATTTCAAAAGATTCTTGGACCTCAATGTCAAAGCCTTGCAGCATTATCTCACGTGAAGCCGAACGTGAGACTCCTTGGGCAACTTGATTTATGGGATGCCGACCTCTTTAGTCAAGACTATGGCCATATCGACAGCATCTGTAGTTCAACTTGTAGACACCCAGGATATCTCCTTGACCAATGACCAGCCCTTGACCAACCTTTCAAGTGTGGCCTCTCCCTCCATCTCTGGGCCCACTTCCACCAGGGTTTCGGCCCCCTATCAACCATAGCCTATTCAACCAATCTCTACCCCTTTCCAGAATCTAGTTGTCTCTATTCTACCTACCCTCACCCCTATCAACACCAGGGTGGCTACCTATCCATTAGCCCATGTTACCACTATCCAACCTCCCGTGGCAACATCGAGCCTAGCCATGCCTTCTACCCATCCACCCTTAGCCTCCACTTCCATCCCAACGACTAGTTATCAGTACATTGCACCCTTACAAGCACAACTGACTATGTTGTATGCCTCCTCTAGCCTCTTTCAAGTGTCCTACAACCTAGGGGGCACTCCACCTGCCAATCCATCAGCAGACATCATCAAAATGCTGATGCACAAGATGTCTAGCCTAGAGACCTCTGTTTTTGGTTCACGTAATGCCCTCTCATATGAGCAAATTTGCAACAAACCCATTCATCCCTCTGTCTTGATCAGGCCATATCCCAGTCAGTGGGAAATTTCTAAATTCTCTCATTTCTAGAGCAAGGAAGACCCGCAACAACACCTACAGGCATTCAAACATGCCTATTATCTCATTACTCATGACGATGCATTACTTTTATGCACGTTCCCTATGTCCCTCTCTGGTGCTATTCTTGACTGGTATAGCTCCCTTGCCAGCCATTCTCTCTTCACATTCACCCAACTGGCCCAACTCTTCCTTGATCATCTCTCCATCAACATCACCAAAAAGGTCTCAATCACAGACCTCTATTCTATTCTGCAGTTCGAGGATGAATCCATAGCCAATTTTGTTGCTTGCTGGAGAGGCCTCATCAATCAGCTCTCATTTTCCTTACCCCAACCCAAACTTATCAAAATTTTCTCTCAAGCCTATGCCAAGCATATTTCTTCTACTTTGCGGGTTCAGACCTTCCACACCTTTGACGAAGCCTTCACAATGGCCCGCCAGCTTGAATTACGTGCCATCAAGGAGAACAAAGTCAAGTTGCGGAGTAAGAATCCCAACTCCAAGACCAATGACTCCTCTTCTTCTAAGCCTTCTTCATCTAACCCCAAGTCTAAGGCATCAGCAAACGCTGTAGTCATTAAACCTTCATCCTCTTCCTCTTCAACCAACCAGCCCGAGCCATCCACGTCCCAAAGCATCACCCGCCAATTCCAGTAGAGATACGTGCAGCGATAGTATACTCCAATTAGAGAGTCATACACGTCTGTGCTAGAAAAACTTGTCAAATAGGGGGTTTTCAATATCCCCCAAATTTGACCACCTCCACAATTTAATCCTTCACATGCCATCCCTGCGTGGTATAGGGAAAATGACTTTTGCAACTACCACTATGTTAAAGGCCATGACATGGGCAACTGCAAGACCCTTAAAAACATCATCCAAGACATGTTGGAAAAGGGTGAGCTCATCCTCAACAATCCTAATGTGCCACCCAATCAGGGCATTGACATCTTCAAGCAACCATTCCCCAATCATCCTCCGACCCAAAACAATGTCCAGACCATGACTGACGACACTCACAAACATAATATATGAATAGTCAATATGGTCTTTCCCTTCATCCCCGACCAACCTCTTTCACAAACTCAAGAGGTTAGTCCACCCATCAGTCCATCACATGTGGACGAACCTCCTTCTTCGGTTAGTTCTCTGTCAACCTCTCTTATATTGGAGGACGCCTCAACCATACTGGCTCCACTGGTCTCACCATCCTCCTTGCTACCTATGGAGGACTCGAACCTTCCTACTCAACCGCAAGTGGAGGGCACAATCATCCCTGCCCTTTACCCTCTTGAGGAGCCTCATTCTCTAGTTTCTTCTCCACCCAAGGAAGAACCTATCTCTTCTCTATCTCCAACCAAAGATGAACCTGTCATGACTTCATCATGCTGCAGGTCCGAGACCGCTACACCAGTCTCATCTTCGGCCCCGCAACCATCAACATCTTCTCAAGGACCCAAGCCTCATCCAACATCTTCTCAACCATTTTCTTGATTAGTGGAGAAAATCAGACTTCTCCCTTCAAGGAAAGTGGAGCATCAGGTATTGTGGAAGCATCTCAAAGCTCTTCAGCATGCCCGTGCCATCTCATCCCATGCTACCAATCTTCCCATGGCAGAATCTCCCAAGACTCTCAACAAAAACTAGACTTCTACTTCTAGACCGTTTAAACCTCAACCAACCGCATCAAGACCGAAACCCTCATCTATCCCATCAAAACCTATCAAGTCACTCGGGGTTCGCCCTGTCTCTAACCTCACTCATCCGCAAGTGAAGGTGGACTTAGACTGGACCCTGACAAATAGTAGTCTTCAAACCAAATCAAAGAAGATTGCCAAATCATAGAGGTGAACTCCTTCTCCCCCATCACCATTACCCTCTATTTTGGGCCCTCATCCTTCGACCTTGATCAAAATCCTCCCCACTCCAACCTCTAATCAAAACCAATTGCCTCCTCTGCTTCCTTTGCCTACCACTAGCCTATCCTCTCCAAAAATTTTGGCAACTCTCATGAAGAAAGTGTCGTCTTCCCTTGCCACCGCACCATCAACCCAGAAGGTGGTACGGAAGCCTCCTCCAACACCGCCTAAGCAAAAGTCACTAGCATCACACACATCAACTAGCATAGACCCTTTAGTGGGCTCATACTCTTTAATATTGCACCGACTTTTGCAGACCTCCAGCATAACCCTTCCACCCATCAGGCCCTTCTAACCTCTCGGGTCTAAGCCCTCCTAGTTTAACGATACGAATATTTTCCTATATCATCGTACGCCAGGACATGATACCGAGACTTGCTGTGCCCTCAAGGCCATCATTCACTGCTACATGGAGAAGGACACTCTTCTTCTTGTGGACACCGTCGACTGACCCCTGACACCTTCCCACATTCCTCCAACCTCTTCAACCACATCAACATCTCATCAGCAGGCCATGACCCCTTCATCTCTTTCACCCCCTATCTTTGAAATCAATGCCATTCACATAACCACTAGGTCACAAAAGGACAAGGTGAAAGAAAAATCCACCATTCCTTGGACCTATCCTTTCGTCAAGCCGTCTCAACCGCCAAAACCTAAAATTTCTATCCTTAGCACATCTCAACCCTCTTCTTCTTCCTCTTCAGGGGCAATTCATGACTCCATGTTAAAACAACTTCACCAGACACCCGTGAAGATGTCCCTTTATGACCTCATCCAAACCTCACCCCAGCATCATCAGGCCCTCATCCAAGCCTTGCAAGGAGTGAAGGTCCAACTCAAGGACCCCCAACCACTCGCTGCCCTGGTCCACTCTTTATCCCCTATCACCTCCATCACTTTCAACGATTCTGAGATTCTTACATTTAACACAAAAGATCAAGATGCTGCTCTCTTCATCACTGCCTATGTTGATCAAACCCGCATCAAGCACGTTATGATTGATGGAGGCGCCAGCATCAACATTATCTCCACCCACACCTTTGATCAATTGACCCTCCCCAATAATTGTGTATCCAAAACTGATGCAATCTTGCGATCCTTCAATGACACCACTGCCACAACCATTGGCAAAATTATCCTTCACATTTGCATTGGCCCATGCACAGTCTCGAAGCTCTTCTATATCATCTAAGGAGAGTTTCAATATAACATCTTGCTAGGCTAACCCTAGATCCGTGCCATGGCTTGTGTTCCCTCTACCCTACACTGTTGTGTGAAATTTGAGCACGACGGGCAAGTCCACATTATTCCTGCTGACCCATCACCTTTCAAAACTTGTAACACAACCTATCGGCCAAACGATGTCCTCATTCCTATCAAGCCATCAACCCCAGCACCGCCTCCATCCATGAAAGCTTTGACCAGTTCACAACTGGCGGTCACCCTCACCCCTCCTCTTCAAGCGGTAACCAAAGACCCCATGGAAGACATCTTCCAATGACTTTCACTTGGGGAATATCACTTGTTGGCCTTAGACATGTTCCAAACTTCGCAAGAGTATGGATGCCTTCACCACAGTCCTAGTTACGATCACTGGATTGGGATGGTCGTGCCTTATGGTCCTCCTCACCTCTGAACCAACCTTGTCTATGGGGGGCTCAATCAAGCTCCTACTGATGGAAATCCTCTCTCTTCACCGCAACCATTCACATCAGACTTCTCATTTCTTAGCAACCCTACCTTTGCACACACTTACCTTTACAGGTGTGCATGGAAGGGTTTTGGTTTTAGATGCTATGAGCAAGGCTCCCATCAGCCCATCGAGCCTCTCAATGATGATAATGCAAAGAAATGATATGGCTTGGGATACCATGACCCCACTTAGGCCTCTGCAGACCTCTGTCCCGAGCCCACCACTTACCAATCTCCTCCAAGCTCACCCGTTTCTCCCCCTTCACCTATGGAGTCGGTGGTTTCCATCCCTCCTAGTTTTTTTTTACATAAACACCATCCACTTGGAACCCCTAACCTATCAGCTAAATGGGGTGTCCAAGTCTCTCCCTCTCATTTATCCCAACATGATAGAGGATGAGTCAATGACCATTCACACTGTCTGTTGTGTAGACAATGACGCCATCCTTTCCTACATGGGCACCGACAACTCCTTCATCCATCATTCCCTCCCTTCTAAGACCCAGGTTATGTTAAATGAATCAACCATTGACATCAACCTCCCTTCTTCTGATGTTCCTCACGTCTTGAATATTGGCCAATCTTTAGATGCTCAGGAGCAGCTAGACTACACCCAGTTCCTCTCAGACCATAGCAAGGCCTTTGCCTGGACCTGCAGTGACATGCCTGGCATTGACCCCACCATCACTACCCATAACATAGTCACCAAACTAGAGGCTAAGCCTGTTAGGCAAAAGCTTTAAAAGATGCATCCTCGCATTGCACTCCTTGTCAAAGAGGAGCTTTAGCACCTCCTTTTTGTCTCTTTCATCCAGCCCATCAATTACCCACAGTGGGTCTCTAACATCATCCCTGTCACCAAAGTGACTGGGGGGATCTAGATCTACACAGACTATCACAACCTTAACCTAGCCTATCCCAAAGATGACTTTCCTCTTCCCAACATTGACCAACTTGTTGATCTCATGGCCACCCATGAGATGTTATCTCTCATGGACAGGTTTTCAAGATACAACCAGATCCTGATTACACCTAAAGATCAGCACAAGACTACCTTTATCACCCCATGGGGGACTTTCTACTATCAGGTCATGCCTTTTAGCTTGAAGAATGCAGGCACCACATATCAACGTGCCATGACCTACATTTTCCACGATATCCTCCACAAAATCATGGAGGACTATGTGGATGACCTACTCAGCAAGTCCAAGCTTCACCATGACCATCTGACCATTCTCAAAATCATCTTCTCTCACCTTCTTCAATATAATGTCTACCTTAACCCTAAGAAATGTGTCTTTGGGGTCCTCTCCAGCAAGCTCTTAGGCTTTATCATTTCTTTCCATGGCATCGAGATAGATCCCGCCAAGATCTACGCTATCCTCGAGATGCCGCCTCTGACCAATCTCAAGCAGCTTCGCAGTCTACAAGGGAAGCTCCAACCCATTCACCATTTCATCTCATAGCTTTCTGACCACTGCCAACCTTTTCATCATCTCCTTAAGAAGGGCATCTCCTTTAAATGGGATAAGAATTGTCAAGAGGCTTTTGAAGCCCTCAAACGCTATCTGGTCTCTCCACCAGCCCTCATTCCACCTAAAGATGACCAACCCTTCTACCTTTACATCTCTGCCACCAACCATTCATTAGGTGCCATGATCGCGCACCAAGATGAGCATCATCGTGAGCAAGCGGTCTACTATATCAGCCAAACATTGGTCGACTATGAAACTCGATATACTCATACTGAGAAACTTTATTTAGCATTAGTCTTTGCCACTACCAAGCTCCACCACTATCTTCTCAACCACAAAACCTTTGTCATCACTCACACTGACCCTCTTAAGTATATGCACTCCAAGCCATATCAAAATCAACGTATGGCTCGGTGGCTCATGCTGCTTGCTGAGTTTGACCTCAAATTCATCCAGCAAAAATCTATCAAGGGACAAACCATCGCTGACCAACTGATAGATGCCCCTCTTCCCAACAATCAACCTTCATAGTACGAGTTCCCTGACGAGTCTATCACCATGATTTCCACCGATGACACTGTCTACCAAATGACCATGTTATTTGACAGCTCCAAATGTCAACTTGGTGGGGGTGTGAGTGTTATTCTCATCCCACTCGAAGGGGAGCCCATGCCTTTATCTTTCTAGCTTGACTTTGATTGTACCAATAATATGGCTGAATATGAGGCCTTAATTTTGGGACTTCAAATCGCCCTCTCTCTCTGCATCAAGTCCATCAACATCTTCGGTGACTTGCAGCTTGTCATCAATCAGGTCAACAATTCATACCTCTATAAAAATTAAATTTTGCAAAGGTACAAAAACCGTGCTAACATTCTTCTGACCTCTTTCGACCATTTCCTCTTACAGACTGTTCCTCGATCCATGAATAAGTTTGCTGACACCATGGCTTCTCTTGCCTCACATATTCCATCTTCATCATCATCATCTAGAATTTTCGTCACGGTGCATCATCTATCATTGCCTTCATACCTTTCTTCTAACATCAACCATGTCAACACCATAGACTCTAGCCCATGAGATGACTGGTATATGCAACTTGTGGACTACTTATCTCTTTTCGTCATTCCTCCCAATCTCTCTAGCAATGTGCGATGAGCTTTCATTAAGTGCACAGCTCGCTATACCATGCTAGGGGATATTCTCTATAAGTGAGGCTTTGATAGCCTCCTTATTCACTATCTAACCTCCATTGAAGCATCTCATGCCATAAGCAAGTCCATGATGGGATTTGTGGCAGAGACTTTAGTGGGAATTTGGTTGCCAAGCGCATCATTCGCCTGGGCTATTATTGGCCCACCCTTCATCAAGACTGTAGCGACTATGTTCGACATTGCATCAAGTGTCAGAAGCACTCTAACTTGCTTCATCTTCCTAGCCATGCCTTACAAGCAATGCGTGGTGAGCTTTCATCAAGCGCACAGCTCGATATACCATGCTAGGGGGTCTTCTCTATAAGTGTGGCTTTGACGGCCTCCTTCTTCAATGTCTAACCTCCATTGAAGCCTCTCATGCCATTAAGCAAGTCCACAATGGGATTTGTGGTAGACACTTCAGTGGGAATTTGGTTTCCAAGCGCATCATTCACTTGGGCTATTATTGGCCCACCCTTCATCAAGACTGTAGTGACTATGTTCGGTGTTGCATCAAGTGTCAGCAACACTCTAACTTGCTTCATCTTCTTAGCCACGCCTTACAAGTTGCTCAAGAGTTTTGGCCTTTTTCTCAGTGGGGCTTAGATCTCATCGATGAGATTAACCCTCATTCATCTCTTTGTCATCAGTCCATTATCACCGCCACCGAGTATTTCACTAAATGGGTGGAAGCCATACCTCTCATCTCCACAAAAGCTAACAAGATTGTTGACTTCATTAGCACCCACATCATCTGTCATTTCGGTGTTCCTCACAAAATCATCACTGACAACAGCAAGTCCTTCAAAAATAAGACTATCCAAAAGATCTGTGACTCATTTGGCATCAAACTTAGCTTCTCTTCGCCTTACTACCCACAAGCAAATGGGCAGGCCGAGGCTTCCAACAAAATCTTGACTAAAATTCTCATGAAGGTGGTCAAAGACACTGGAAGTGATTGGCATATTCAAATTCCCTTCACTTTGTGGGGCCTACCGCACTAGCATCTAAACCTCCATGGGTGCTACCCCTTTCTCTCTAGTGTACAGAATAGAGGTTGTCCTACCTCTCAAAGTATAGATCCCATCTCTCCACATCTCTCTGCATGACATTCTCTCTAATGATGACTTCATCAAGATCTCTTATCTCAACTTGAGTTACTTAACGAGTGCCATCTTGCTGCCCTCAACCATCTCCATGTCTATCAAAATCGCATCAAGCGAGCCTATGACAAAAATCTGCAAGAATGAGATTTCAACATCAGAGACCTTATTCTCAAAGAGAATCAGCACGTGACCAATATAGAGTGAAGTAAATGAGACAAGTTTGACCCTAATTGGCTCAGACCTTTTATTATCATGCATAAGTATGGATTAGGGACTTATCGTCTATCTTCTCTCGACAGACGGCTAGAACCTAAGCCTCTTAATGTGTTGCATGTGTGACCATTCTACTGTTAGTCGAGTACTCATCCACTTGACATTTACCTTGAGCTCATCCCTTGAACAATCCCCATCCTCTTAGTCCTCATTCCTTTCAACCCTATTCCCCTTAACAAATCCTCTATAACCCTTTTATATAGTATGGATGCTTTAACTAATAAAAGGGAGCCCTTGAACTTCTATAGTCTTGTCCATGACTCACATTTTTGTCAAAAATAAATCGAGATGTCAAAATATTCAAGGTCACCAACTCAAATAAAAAAGGCAGACTGCTCCCTTGAAGGACAGCTGTACTATCAGTGATGTAGCTAATAGACTACTCCCTTGAAGGACAGCTATTCAAAAGCCCTTATATATAAATCAAAGATATAGACCACTCCCTCGAAGGATGGCTATGATTAAATTTTTCTACAAATATCACTTTCTTAGAAGCTTCCCACATCGATCAGCTTCACAAATGACCACAAAGCAAAATGACATCTATATGCAGGCTTCTCGCATTGATCAGTCTGCACCTTAAAAAAAAATGGGTCATGGACTTGGCTTGTAGTTGTCTCAGGGTCTCCTATAAAAAGGGGCATAGTTATCTCTACTCTAAAATGGGTTACCCTATTCTCCTCCTATCATACACTTGCTCAAGGGACTTCGAGCTCACTTTAATGTCAAAGTGATTCGATTACCTCTCTAACACAACCCATGGTCAATGACGTAATGCATGAACGGGGATTTTTTTAAAACAACCCCTATCCATGCCATCATTTTGGTCCTTGTCAATGAAAGAGCAATATGCCTTTCACTCCTTTTTACACTTTAGTCACATTCAACCAAACCAACCCAAACATTTTCAAACTACCAACATGACATAGTCCATTTCACATAGTTTCTATGGACACCAATACACATGGAAACTCTCGACCACTCAATTTATGTTAAGCATAAACCATTACTTGCTGAATCATAAATAGACTCAATTCATTTTTAGCATACATCCATCATGACTATGGAAAATTGCTAGTGATGAAAGACCCCTCAACCAATGTTACAGAATACACCATCACACCATTTGGAAAAGGCTGTAACATCATCTTATCCTCATCATTTCAACACATGACCAAACCAATCATCGACCATTTTGTCTCTTCTTTTGAACTACATTGGTCTGAGGCCCTAAGACCGGGGCTATGTAGGCAGCACTCAGTTGACACGACGCCCTCTGGGGTTAGCTTGACCACCCTCATTTATTTGTCTACCTGATGGACAAACCTTCTTTTCTCATATTGACCATGACTTGACCTCGACCATGACCAATCCATACCTTTGACCCTCTTCCTACCTTTTAGGGAGAACTACATTGGCCTGAGGCCCTAACCACAGGGGCTATGTAGGTAGCACTCAGATGACACGACATCTTCTGAGGTTAGCTTAGCCACATTCTTTCATCTGCCCATTCATTCGACCAATTATCTATCTCAGCCTCATCTTGACCAACCACTTTGGGGATCATGCCTATCTCCTCTAACCCTGACCACTTCCAAGACGACTTCACCTTGGTTGTTTTTGCATGTATGCTACCCCACGATTGGTTAGCAAAATTGTGCGCAGACTATTTTTGACCCTCACAAGTATCGGATCGCGAGCAAGTTAATCCCCACTACTTGTGACATTTTTATGTTTTTTAGGAATACTTCCTGAGCCTAGGATACCTAGAACACGATGACCATTGGAGCTTTAGCTTAGATTAAATAACCCGATCAGCTATGGACTAAATGTTGGGGGCCCGATTACTTTAATTTTAGCACTCCTTGACCTTGACCTGTGACAATTTGACTTGACCATCCCGTGAAGTGTATGCATGCAATCACAACTATTGCAACATTCACACTCACCATTCTTCATCCACTCTCTATCAAATCAACACCTAAATTCTAGGCTCCCTTCCCCTCGACTATTGCTTTGAGGGGGAATACCTCATCCCATATGGTGCAATCAACCCCCTATTTTTGTCTTGCAGTTCATTCGAACAACCAACAGGACAAAATCGACCTTATCCCACATTTGGGGGCAACCAACCTCCTATTTTTGTCTTGTAGTTCATTCGAACAACCAACAGGACAAAATCAACCTTATCCCACACCTAGGGTAACCAACTCCTATTTTTATCTTGCAGTTCATCAAGAACAACCAACAAGACAAAAAGGAGCAAATATAGACACCAAAATCGTGTCTACTCCCTTGGTCATCCTCTCCCCATTCTCTCCCCCTTGGTCCCCTTCGTCCACTTCGACACTCCTAATCCATGTCTTATTAATTTAAAATAATCACTTGTTTTAAATTAATAATTCTTTTCTCTCTCCCTTGCCACCTCACCTCTCTTAGGATGCTCTCCCTTGGATGCCTCCCATCACCCTATGACCCATTTATGACCCCCATTTTATTCTCCCATGCCTATTTAGCCCCTCTTGACCATTTTCCCATGAACCTTGACCCTGGTAGCATGTAAGAATGGGCAGAAGGCTAAAATTAGCCTCTGCCCCCATTTTGTAGCCACTGACGTCGGTCACTATGCGGCTAACATCAGTGGTTCTACCGGCATCAGTTACCCTTTAAAACTGCATTCTCAATCTAAACATAGGATCCATTATCCATTTCCCAATCTATTATCTATTATCCATTTCCCAATCAGTTTTCCAATCCGTTATCCGACCTTCTTTTAAGACGTTCTCGGATCCGACCTTTTAAAAAACTTCACTCAGCCAGTCTAAAAAATCTCTCTCTCTCTCTCTCTCTCTCTCTCTCTCTCTCTCTCTCTCTCTCTCTCTCTCTCTCTCTCTCTCTCTCTCTCTCTCTCTCTCTCTCTCTCTCTCTCTCTCTCTCTCTCTCTCTCTCAGGCACAGGTACTCTGCTTCAGTCACCTTGCTAGAAGTCTTCTACATCAAACATCTATAACTAGTCTGCAACACACCATCAGCAATCAATCTGCAACCAAGTCTCCTACTCTCTCTTCAACAGGCAATAGGTAAGCATTTCTTCTATGCTTTCATTTTGTTTTTTGGTTATTGCTTTTAAGTGATATCACCAACTAGATTCAAACTATCAGACCATAGACCAGACTTGAATTCCTCCCAAAAATGCTGAGAGGCCTTCCCATATTCTTATCACCTCTATCCCCCCTTTTCAGAACATACAGTCTAACCATTGTCCCTGCAACTCTGCCCAGACCCCTGCACAGACCATTAAACAGACCTAGACTCTTTTAGACCATTCTACAGCCCTAAAACCTATCCAGACCTGCCCAGAGCTCATCCAAAGGCCATTGCCCCCACCGACATTGGTAGACTAACCGACGTCGGTAGACTTGACCAACCGATGTCAGCAGAATAACTGACGCTGGTGACTATGTAAGGCAGATTGCTGCAAGCAGGTACACATTTGTCTTTTATTTCTTCATTTAGTCTTTTATCATTTCTACTTCTGTCAAATATTCTATTTTTAATAGTGGACTGTCATCCTCTGAGAAGTCTTTGTGCTTTTAGGACTAAGCTTTCTCTTGGCAGTCCACTTTCTTGTCATCTAACATTTTTCATGTTTTAGTCTCTTTCTCTTTCAGGTGTCATCCTCCACAACCAAAGAGGAGTTCCTGCTATCGTCTAAATTTGGTGCACAAGTCCACAATTTGGGTACATACAAACCCTCGTCTATTCTTTTTAGTTTCTCATTTTCCTTTCTTGAATGTGAAAAGTGAATCTTGTTTGGAAACATGGGGATCTATGAAGAAGGGATATATGAGCTAGTTGACATTTCATCCATGGTTGGTGGTTGGGGTGTAACTTATGAAGGTGCATTGGATGGGTGTATGATGACATCATTGGGGTAATAGGCCATGTTACATGTTGAGAAAGGATTTGGGTTTGTTTGGATATTGATGACCTAGAGGGAACACATTCCATAGATTATATCCAAGGTATTCCTAATAAGATCTTTTATTAGAATTCTCCTTCCACCACATAGAAGAGTTTATGGAGTGTGTGGGGTCCTACATGGATATGAAGGATGATGGTTCCCAAGCTAGTGGCAATAATATTGTTAAGGATTAGAGGACCACTACAGATTTTGATATGATATTTTCTAATAAGTTAAGTTGGATATAAGCATGAGAGGATATGATATTAATGCTCACTCCCCCATTAATCATCACCCTTTTGACACAGGTTTGGTTGATGTAAGTGATAATATAGAGTGGGGTATCTAGGTCCTCAGGGTGGATGAAAGGTATTTCTAAATTCTTAAAGGTGATAAGGTCAAAATTTTGAAGGTCACCAACAAAGGAAACTAGAGGTTGAGGGTCATTGGGTTGGACCTCGATGGATTGCAAGGCCTATACAAGTACTTGGAGGTGATGGGGATAAGTAGATATCAAATCATACAAGCTCATTTTTTCTAGAGTCTTGTGGCATTGCCTAAGGATCAAATTTTAGTTAGATATTGCATATGGGTTGGGTTATAAAGGGTTAGATTTGGGGACACCTAAGATATGAAACTTAGGTTTTCTTGAATATGGAGATGGTTGGGTGTGATTTTCTTGGGATTTTGAAGAGGGGTAAGTCCAAGGAATGGACACATTATACTTCCTTTTATCCTTTTTTTATGATTTAGTGACCATGTTGATAGCATGGATAAATGGAGAGGGTGAGGTAGTAGAGTGGGTAGACTCATTTTCATTCTTAAGTGAGAGTAGAGGAGTGGGTAAGTTTTGGGTAGGTATGGTTATTATTTGGGTTGGTGTGGGTGACATAAGAGGTTCATCTATTAATAGATCATCCTCATCATAAAGGTGATGATGAGATTTTGGAGAGCTTTTTAATTCTCTTTATCATGGCTGTTGTCCTATGATATAAACAAATTAAATTGTCACTGAACCATGATGGTTTGGGATGTGAGGGGTTAAAGGGTTTTATGGGTGACAATCTCAAGGAAGAGGTTTGAAATAATCATTTGAGAATGGTTAGGCAATACTCAGTTAAGGGTGGTAATGGTTTAATAGTTTTTGTTTTGGGTGTTGAGGTAGAAGTTTATTAGGAAGTAGGTATGTTAATAAGCATCTTAGGTAAGGTGGTATGCTTGGTTCATGGTTTTGGTTTAGTTAGGATGGTTGATGAGCTAGAGGTGGATGATGTAAAGGTAAGTAACTGGTACAGTAAAGAGAGGTGTGTTATGAAGTGTGAAGGTATAACCAACAAAGGTGGTGGGGTTTTGGTAAAAATAATGGGCTTTGTACTCAAGGTAGAGGTATGAGGACCCAAAATGGAGGGAAAAGTTTGGGGAAGTAAAATTCAAGGCCTTGGGCCTTTTATTGGTTTTACCTCTTTAGTTGATTTACTTGTTGGTTTTGTAGGGGGTTTGGTTACCTTAGTTATTTTGGTGGGTTTAGGTATTTGAGGGTCGATTAATTTGAAGGAGGTTTTGGTTGGTTGGGTGGAGGTTTTGGTTGGTTTAGAAGGGCTAGGTGGGTCCACCAAAGAAGGTTTTATAGGTTTTGGTTTGATTTCCTTACATTTGTCTTGGTTTTTGATGGAAGGTTCCAAAATTAGAGATTTGGTGGGTGAAGTTAACTTTTTTGTGAGATAGCTTCCAAAGATGGAATGGATGCTTCTATAATAGGGGAGATAGTTATGGTAACCTCTATTAAAGGTGTGGATATAGTTACTTCCTCTATTTAGATTTACAAAAGGGTTAAAGGTAATTCTACTATTTTAATAATTAGATGGGAATTGGTAGATTGGTGAACAAGTTCTTTATCAGTGAGTGTGTCAAGAGCCCTGTTAACAGTATGGATGTTAGGAGAGCATTCAAGGATGTTATTATCATTTTTGGTGGGAGAATACTTTGGAAAAGGTTTCCTAAATATGTAAAGGGATTGGTTGGGTAGTGCACTATGGTTGTCCAATCTAAGTTCCCCCTTGTCAATGAGGGATTGGACAAGGTATTTGAAGGTATTGCACCTATTGATATCATGTCCTATGACTCAGTGAAAGGCACAATGGTCATTTTCATTATACCAAACTAGCATGGGGTGATAAGAATCAAAATATTAGGGTGGTTTAATTAGTGGAGGTTGGATGATATTAGATTTTAATAATTTTTCCAATATAGAAGCATAGGGCTCCCTAAGTGGAGTTAATTGCTTTTGGTTGCTCCAAGTTTAGTTCCTTGGGTTTTGGTTTGAAGAATTAAAGGAGTTGGAGGTTTGGATCCTTGGTTTTTATTGGTTGGTAGATGGAGGAGGTGTGACTTTTAGGACAATAGCATTGGTGGTTTCTTTGTTTTTGGTGTTGGGATTAGTTTGGTTGTTTGGTTTAGAAGAAGAGGGCTCATTGGGTTTGTAAGTTGAATTCTTGTTCTTCAACTTTAACTTTCCTTCATCAATGGCTTTATTCTATAGTTTGTGAGCCATGTTAAAAGCTTCATCAAATATTTGAAAGCTTTATATACATATCATGTGGAGGAAATATGTTTTACACATGCTCATGTAAAGAGCTCTATGAGTTCAAGTTGGGGTAAGGGGAAGGAAAGTTGGTTAATTAGGCTCCTCTAATGAGCCATAAAATTGGAAATGAACTCATCCTCAAATTAGTATATGGAGTAGAGTTTGGTAATGGAAAATTTCTTAGATATATTGATTGAAAAGTGATCCAAGAAGTTTTTGGCTAGTTAGTTGAAGGAGAAGATGGAATGTTTGGGTATGACACTATACCAATCCAATATTGATCTAGATAATGACATAGGAAGGGTACGGAGGAGAAGATCATCATTGTGGGAAATTAAGTAGCATGAATGCCTAAATGCTCTTAAATTTTTTTTAGGGTCTTATTTACTATTAAACTTGCTAAATTTTAGAAGTTCCCACTAGGTCAGATAAGGTTTGATAGGTACCAAAGGGTGAATAGGCTCATTGTTAATTTGATCATAAGATAAGAGATTATGGGATTTGGAGATGAATGACTCAAGGGTAGTCATTTTTTCCATGATCATCTTCATGAATTCTATTTGGGATTGAGTACTCAGGAGGTTTTAAGATGCATATTGTGGTGGTGGTTAAGAATCATGTTGATAGTGGGTGGAAGGTTGAGAGGTTGCCACATATTTGTATGTGGATGCTAATGGTTGGGTAGAAGAGATATATTGGTATGTGGATACCAATGGTTGGATAGGGTTGGATGGTTTGGTAGTGGGCATGTGCCCTTGTATATTATGGAGATAACTAAATGTCACTTGTTGGGTAGGAGTGGTATTTGGGTTAGTGGCCAATGGAAGGGTAGTGACCTTTGTACTAATTGGTGGTAACATGGAGGGTATGAACACCATAAGGATTTGAATAAGAGTAGTGTTTGATGGGTTATAGGTAATTATATGGATATGGGTAGTGCTATAGGTAGGCACTCTTATTGCAGAGGACTGATTAGTAGGTGGTATAAGAGCAGTGGTAGTTTGTATTAGTTGATTTTGAGTGGTAGCCTCAAGGGGATTATTGGTCGATGATAGGGCTTGGGTAAATAAATGTTAAGTAGTACCCATGGTAGTGGAGGTGCTCTGTAGGAGGTGGAGAGGAATTCCATAAGGTATATATACATGTGGGATTAAAACTAGGATTTGGCAAGATGTAGTTATTACGTAATGTTGTAAGGCTACATGATTATTGTTTATTAAAGTGATAAAATTTGCATCCTCAGACTACCTAAATAGGAATTATTGGAGAGTGATGGGTGTATATGGGTTTAGAAATGTGTTCCATGGGTGACAAGGTAGAAGAGGTTGGTTGACTTGGTGGTGAGTTTTTTTCCTCAAGGTCCTTTCATTGTAGGTGAGTAAGAGCCATACGAGAAAAATGGAAAGGAATGATACGTTCTCACACCTCAAATCAAAGAGAAAACAAAAAAATATTCAAGTCAAATAATTCATTCACTAAGAGTGCATTAATTCATAGGATTCCATTTAATCTCTCTTTTTAGTTATTCATTAGAAAAGTGTGAAGGGGAAATTGGCTTGAATAGGTCCTAAAAAGTAATCTATGTTTGGTTTTCGGTTATGTTTAGGTGCTTTAAAAAATCAATATTGGATCAAGTACATGGATTAATACTTGTGGCTTGATACCCTCACATCAAAATACTACAGCAAATGTGGGTGTTTAGCCGATAGACAGATTACCAAAGCTTATACTCAGCTAGAAAACTAAGTTGGTTCTCTCCTCGGTGATTAAATCCAATCAAGATAATCAAGAAAGGGTAAGGTGATCTGCTAGGTGATGAAATCCTAGTCAAGTTTTATCTCAAGTGTGTTTGATATTTTTTTTATTGAAATTTATTTGGTTTGTGTAACATTTTTATAATATGGTTAATTTTCTTTTCTTAAATTAAACTAGAAGAGCTAATTAAATAAGCAGACAAACTATGTATGCAAGTTAATTTTAATCCAATTTTTTTTTTAATGAAAATAATAAAAAATAAAATGCACATAAAATAAATGTTAAAATGCATTCCTAATCCTATTATGAATTCTCTTTTGATGTTTTATAAATGTAAAAAAAAGTGAAATTTTTTTACCTTTTTATTTTTTTTGATTTTCTAAAATAAAAGAAACTAAAACTAATGTTTTGAAAGAAATGAATGCTTGATTTTCAAAACTTTAATTAAATATAAATGAAATTTTACTAATGAAACTAAATTTCCTAAAACATATATGAACCCAAGAAAACTCTAGGGTCCCATTGGGTGTGTCAAAATGTTTCTATGTATTTTTGCTTTTTCCTTAGTGTGAAAAGAAAGAAACTATGTTACAGGTTTGTAATTGAATAAATTTTAGAAGTGCACACATTGAATCCAAAATTTGTGAGAGATACTATTTGTATTATGAGGATGACCTGAAAATAATAAAACACCACCAAAAAAAAAATTTGTTGGACAATTAGATGGGTGGATTGCCTAGTGTGAGCTAGATCCTAGAAGCGAAAGCTTCATAGGAGGCTGTCAATCCACCTAATTTAAACACTTAAGTTTGAAAAATATAAATTAAATAATTTGAAAAAATTACATAAAACTTAAAATAAAAATATCAAATAACTAAAATTGAAACAAAGAAGTTAAATGCTCTGCTAAAATTATGACTAGATAAATCAACTAGTGTTAAAAATTAGTTAAGGCAAAATGGCAGTTTTTAGTTTGGTAATTTGGTAAGGGTCAAAAGAGAGTTTGGTTGGGTTTTGGTAAATATTTAATATTTTAAAATAATGGATATTTTAAAAGTAAAAATATATTTAAATGATTTAAATGGAACTAGGAGGAAAATGAGGTAAAAGGATGGATGAGATAAGAGGTAAATGGGGTAAAAAAAAGGATAAATGGATAAATATGGTAATGAGATGAATGGAATAAATGTGATAACAAGGAGGAGGTTATGAGGTGAAGGGTATATAATCCAATAAAACTAAATAATTGAAATGACTAAATTAAACCATAAACCTTGATGATGGCTTGTTGAAGATGACTTGTTGAAGATGGCTTGTTGAAGAAAGCTTGTTGAAGAAGGCTTGTTGAAGATTTTGGCAGAGTGTCATTGCTTGAAATCTTTTCCTCCAAGATGTTGACCTATTTGAAAATGACTCAAACCTACAAGATAATTTTCCACCCAAAATTAAATTAACCTTTGGTGAAGGAGAAGGGGGTATTTATAGCATTTGTTGTGAAGAATCATCTTAAAAGAGGGAATAGTAGAAATATGGCACCATTTTTCAAGTGGGATCATAAGTGACAAAGGGGATATGGATGGTGGGGTTCCCACATTTTTTATTTGTCTCCCACCTTGCACATGATTCAAATTAGAGTGGAAATCATGCACATGGGCTCAAATGAGGCCAAATGACTTTTTACCAAACAAATTTATCTTTTGGCTACATGCCCCATGATTTTTAGCATCATCCTCCACATGGGTGCATGAATGGTCATGAAAGATAAGGGGGTGAGATTACCACTTAGCCAATAGGTCTTCCACCTAGTTGGTTTGTCTCCTAAATTTCTAGAGTCCAAAATGGAGTGAAAATCATGCACATGGGCTCATATGAGGACAAAGGACTTTCCACCAAGCCAATTTGTCTTTTAGCTAAGTGCCTCATGAATTTTGGCACAATTATCCATGTGGATGCATGTGTTAATAAAATGATATAGGTGGTGGGATTCCAACCTTGTTGGTTTGTATCCCACATTACACATGAGTCCAATTTTGTGTGGAAATCATGCACATGGGCTCATATGAGGCCAAATGACTTTTCACCACTCACTTATATCTCTTTCCAAGTAATTAAAAATGAAACCCACCTACTTTTGTGTGATTTTCATGCATGGAGACAAAATATGATGTTTAATGGTGGCCCCTCATGGATAAATTCACCACATTTTGGAGGGGGGCCTATGGTGCTTAATGAGGTCATTAAGCACATTAGATGAGGGTCCTAAGTGGGGTATGATGTCCCACTTCAAGCTACCTCACTTTTAATCCATGTCACTTTCCATATCACATGTCATATCACCATTGAGCCACCATTGATTCACCTTGCCATATCACATGCCATGTCATTTTACATGTCATATGATATGTCACCATGAATAGTGATAGTGGGTCTCACAGTGAATAGTGACTTTGAATAGTGATTTTAAATAGTACTTTTAGAATAGTACTTTTGAATAGTCATCTAGAATAGTGACTTGGTTAGGTTAAGAGGTGTTGGGTTAAGGGTCAATATGTGTTATGCAGACCCTAGGGTAGGCTGAAGACATTTAGACATCAAAAACTATAGGTGTGTAGTTTTCTATTATCTATTCTTGGGCTGATTGACAAACTAATATAAATTCTAAGTCACCATTGATGCTTGGATAGATGATTCTTAAGGCTAATTGTTGAGAGACAACACCAAAAATATCTAAAATTATTAGACCAAGAGTCTTACTGAGCATACCAAAAACCATTTTCACTTGGATTTTCACCCTTTGAGGAGATGCTTAAGCTCTCCTCATCAAAGTGACACAATGGAAACATCTCTAGGCTGTTGGGTAGCCTAAGGATGAGGTGAATCTCTAGATAGGACTAGCTCCCTTGGTGTACCACTTTGGATCATAACTACACCTAAAATTAGGGGGGGAAAGGAGAGAGATAATTGAAAGAAAAATATACTAAGGGAGGTGGTACAAAAATTAGATTGATGACTTCTAACTAGCATCGTGTTACATATGAGAACAAGGGACTCACAAAACATACAGTGTTTTAATCTCTATCTTATCACATCAAGGTTACATTATGAGGTTATAGATGAATGTGAGAATCTAAGAATACTAGAAAATAGGCCTTGAATGGAACTAGTGAATGGAATAACTCACTCAATCCTTGACATTTCCTATAACACTTCACATGCCCTGCAAGAAAAGCTTTCCAGCTACAAATAAGATGTAAGAATGTGACAACCTACCAAGAAATCTATAGGATTTACTAAGAAATATATAAAATTAAAGTAAAACACACTAATAAAAGCCATTAAGAGGTAAAAATTAGTAGTCTTATTGATAAAATGGTATGAAAATGAGTAAGGATTCACCATACTTAGGTGGAGCATAAGTTACAATGGTCAAAATGGCTAGTTCTTATATAACTTGAGAGAGACAGATGAAGATAGAAGTCTAATTATCATAATTACACTTTAAAAGCTAATAAAATTAGTTAATTTTGAAATAAAATAGGATATGGGATTAATAATTCAAGATTATGAATCACAAGTGGCTATCCAAGTCATCAAACTCTTGTAAAGTGGCATAAAATTCTTTTAGCTAGCTCAAAAAACTACCTTCATGATTTGGGATTCTTGAATACCTCATAACTGACTAGGAATAGGTTAAATTATTGGAATTAATTGTAATTATTTCAAAAATTCCTCTCCATGCATTAGTTGTAGTCTTGGTCCTCTATAATCATCTAAAAGTGAGCCATCATCATCTAAAGTCCAAAAAACTCCTCTTTCATGCACCCTGCACACTTGGCATCAAATTTGGATTAAATTCCCATGAAAATATATGAGATGGAGTGGATACATGTTTTAATCCTATCCATGTACTTATAATAATTAAGGGCATCTTAAAATTATCTCACTTGAAGTTTTCCACCCTTCTCACTAGCTTATCCACTATGCTAGTTTTGACTGGCTAAGAGGAGAGCATCTGTTGAGGTAATTAAGATTTATTATAATGCATGAAATTAACATTTATAGTTATTAAAAGTATTAATATTTCCCCCAAATTTTTTTCATCACTTAAAACCTCCTATAACCTACATAATACATAAATATATCAAGAAAATCATATTTTACATTATATCCATATAGTTATGTATAGTTAAAAAAACATGTAGATTATCTTGAGGGAGTCCTATAAAATTTAAAACCATAATCATATTAAAAATGTTCCATTATAGAAGCTATCCAACTCCATTTATCCAAATTGGTCACTAGCAAAGGTTTATGAGGGTTTTAGGCCTGCTTTCATTCTTAAGGTTTACTCATAAAGTTTTAACATTAGAGTTTTATAAAAATTCCAAAAAATTATTTTTCAAGATGTCTTCTAACTCCTCTAAACCTCTTTGGATCCCATTAAAAGTTTCAAGGTAGATATGAGTATTCAAACTTGTCCTATAGAGCCCTTTCCTCCTTTTCCTACATGCTTAGTGTTGATTTTGAGTCAAAAATGGATTACTTGTGGTTTATCTACCTACCAAAATATTTATATCTTCTATTTTTACCCAATAAAAACTCTCCAATCCATTATAAATTTTATTTAATGGGGAAAAATAAATGACCTATCATTTGAAAACTAAGCCTAACCGTGTCTAGTAGGCCTTAGTTGTCCTTGAAGCCCAAAATGATTTTATCATGATTCCTTTGCATCAAAATATATTTAAAATATATTTTATGGTCCCTAAAACATGTTTCAATAGGATAAATTTTTTTCCCATAGTTACAAATGAAAATGACTTATTGTTTGGGCTCTAGGCCAAAACCCTGCCCAAGAGTCATGATTATAGCCTTGAGGTTTTAAATATCCTTGTTGGGTTTATCTATTTAAAGCTTATTATATCATGTTTTTATGGATTTATTACAACATAAAATACCTCTCCTCAAGTTCTAACCATGCTTGGTACATCCTTCCCACCCATTTACATAAGACTACAAGTTTAAGCACATGGGTAAGTACTCTCTGTTTGAGACAAAACATAAGGTACTTCCCATGTTTCATCAATAAATATGAAATATTTATGAGTTAATAATAGTTTTAAATATGTTTTATACTAAAAATTTTCCATTGATAAGGCCATTTGACCCCTCTAATCCTCAAAGACCCAAGACACTCATTTTATGATAGATTGTGCAGGGTTCTTCATGTGGACTATGTTTTGCCTATTTTGATCTTCTTTATTTGTTTTATATCACCTTCAGAGATCCATGATACATCCTTACCTTACCTAGGATATATTTTTTATCAGTAAAATGTTTAGACTCTTTCCAAACCCTGCTTTGTTCATGTTTTAGCATGATTATCCTAGGTTGAGGTTAATTTCTTGACTATTTTATTTTCTTGTAGGTGTATACTTCTTATCAGGATATGATTACCTCAGTATAAGGTGTTATTCAACCTTTAATCTCACCTCGTATCCTTTTGAGTCAATTATTCTATTCATTTCCCATGCTAAATATCAATTAGATCACTGTCAGCTACAATTGACTATAGTTGACGATGTATGGTAGGGTAGGGGCTTTATGGATAAAAATTTACCCTATAAACTATAAAACATGATTCATGATTCATTTTATATCTTTTAAATTTATTTTTAGTCATATTTCATGTATATTTTAGGTGTCTCCATGTCTAAGTCTCTCTCAACCATGTTCTTTTTTGTTAGGTTTAACTATGTTTTGTATTAGAGGGAACACCTATTGGTGTAAATTAGGATTAGATCTTAGAAACCTTACATTGGTATCTATGGTACCTCATAATACCATTGGTAAGTGATTTAAACTTTTTCACTTCATGTTGATCTAAGTTCATGTCAAGACCAAACCATTCTGCTCTCTACCCCTTACAGTCAACTATAGTTGACTGTATGGGGCGTGTAGGTGCCTTTCATTTTTGAAAATTACATAAGAATTCTATGAGAACAATATGAAGTCCTTAAATTTACTTCATATAAACCAATAATTTATATATCCATGATCAATCATTTTTTAGAACATGTTTTAGGTCTTCCTACCTTTCTTTACTCACAAGACTATTTTCTTCTCTTAAGCTTGGTTGTAGGTGTTGATTTTCCCTTGCAAGCCAATTCAACTTAAATTTTTATCATACTTTGATAACTAAGGATTTATTAAACCTTTAGAGGAATCACCTATTTTTTGAACCACCTAATCATGTCATTAGATCTCATACCTTGCAGAGTAAACACTTTCTCAAGATTGAGCCTTAGGCTGGCTGTAGATGCTCATTAGGCTTGTGTATAGATTGTTTCCACCTTGGTGAATGCAAAATACCCTTTTGTGCTCTTCCATGATTATTTTCATGGAGATTATATGTATATTAATTCAATTATACCATCCCACACTAATATTATGAATTTAAACTCATTTCATTGATTTGGGAGGTCTACTTGACTCACATGGTTGTAGACAACACTGAGTGATTTTAGTGTCTTGAAGAGAAACTTAAGGGCTTAAGAAAACCAACCTCTCTAACTCAATAACATCCCTTATTTTTAAATATGATATTCCTATGTGATATATTTTAAAAAATGAACTTTGAGGCTCTATAGATCAATGAAGCATTGTATAAGAACACCCAAAAAAGGGTGTAGACCTTTGTTTTGACAATTTAGGGAAAATGTCCCAAAGTGCTAAAAGTTTGCTTTAAGACCATTTTTGCTTATCTAGTTTCTCCAAAATACTTCAACCTTCTTCAAAATTATGACCAAAAATGTTTTGACCCTCCAAAAATCATATAATGTTTAAACACATTTTTTATGCTCCTCTAAGAAATGGGAGGTTGTACAACTACTATAGATGACCATTCTATGCATTTACTTGCTCTCTTGGATCTTTAAGTTTATTTTGAAGTTTGATTTGGAATTTAATATGAATAAAATACATTTATTATAAATAATACATCAATTCAATTTATTTTGAAACCATAACATAGAAGAAAACACCATCAATTAGAAGAAATGACTCCAACTCCACTCCTTTACTCCTTGCAAACTGAGTGGGTGGTTCATCAAATCAACTTAAAATGTGAAAAAAATAAAGGATAACATGAGATAATGGAATAAAAATCATATATAACCAATATTAGCAAGTGAATTATATATACTTGCCCAAATATGAGCAAAACTTATAGGGTGCATAGATTAGCAAGAAAAAAAACATAGTCAACTTCATGAGGATGGTTCATAAATTACAAGACATAATTATTAAAAATATAGTAATTAAAATTAAGGTATTTAAGTTTAATTTCACCTCCCTAAGTTTTTTTTCTTGAAACCTCTTTAGCTATCTGTATTAAGCATAAACTTGAAGACTACTTTTTCCTTGCCAAGAAGGGTGAAAAAGGAGTAGAATGGTTTTGGGCCTAAAATGGAACTTAAAAATAAAATAAAATAAAATTTGTATTTTATATTTAATAATATGAATAGACATTCCATGATATTATTATATGTGGTACACTTCCCCATGCATTGTATAAGCACCATTTTCTTCTCTTTTCCTAAGAAAACTACCTTTTCTTTCAAAGATCTTGCCACATTCAGTTACCAATAGTTTATTAAGATATATTAGGACAAATTTTATATGACATCACCTTTTATAACCTTCACACTTCCCAAGACATCTATACAAGTCGTTAAATACCCATTTTTTACCTTAAAATGACTAAAAGGACTAAAATGACAAAGGACCAAGGCTGGTATAACATTAATGACATTAATTAACCTATAAAACACCTTTTAAAATATTTATTAAACACCTAAAACATCTAAAAACCAATTTTTTACCTAGGGGTGCCCCAATTTGACCTAAAAGTCAAATTTGGTCAACACTACCTTTGAACCCTAAGGGAACTGAGAAGTCATTATATGCATAGATATTATTTAAAGATAAATTATCATGGTCATGAAAAAAATATTCAACCATAAAGGATGGGCCCTGTAAGTTTGAAATATTTGAACTAGAGGTCAAGACTATGCTTTAATGGTGGTGGACTTTATTATAACCACACTGAATATGAATGGGTCTACTTGATGGATGATCTACTAATATTTAATGGAAATAAATGACTTTTAAAACATTGATATAGTTTCACCTAGGTTACATGTTCTACCTCTACTTTAAGTCTCATGTCTTTGAATTTTAATATTGATCATCGATCTTGATTTTGGCCTTATCAAATTATGTCATGTATCAGCACTTCATTTGTTCTGTAGGATCCTACTGACTCTTTAAACTCTCATTCTTCATTGATCTACTTTGGTTTGAATGGATATGATCCATAAATCTTATACCAATCTAATTAATTTGAAACACTTTGGAAATTTTTTATTTTCTCTTAAGATCCACTGATCTTTTGACCCATTGATCATCGTTAGATCTTCTTTATACAATTGCACAAGCATTATTAATATACCTAGACCCACTAGCTTTATCAGTTGATGCATACCATTAGATATCTATTCAAGTACCTAATATATTGACACTTATCATTAACATAATTATGCTGACCTTTTAACTTGATACTCAATGTTGATATTTGATGCATTTTCAAATGTGCTTCATTAGATATTTGAGACCCACTAACTCATTAGGTCCCTTGATTGGCATTAGATTTGATATTAGCTTCCTAGATTTGGACACTTTTTATCTCCATGTTCAACACTAGAACATTTGAATTCAAATGGATATTTCATGAATCTCAAACTTGACATCCATGTGCATGTTTTACTCTGCAAGTCTAACTTTGAAGCTTTATATATTTAGATAGAAAGCTCATCGAGATATGAAATTTGTAGATCATGATATAGGAATGCATAAATTCATGTCCATGTGATATTTTGGCCTAAAATTCCTCTTAAGTGCTTTTATTAAATTTTTTACTAGACTGACCTATCTATTTTTGCATGATGTGCTAATGACAATCTATCTCTTGTATGCTTGTGCAAGAACTTTCAAGGCTCAAAATGCATTTTTGAGACCTAAAAAACTTGCTTCATGTCCATGAAGGTAATGATTACCATGAGAACCTACTAAATATTCTTCCCTTACAACTATAGACCTCTTTCAAGACTTCTTCTCAAACATCAACAAATTGTACTTTAAGATTGCTTAAAGTGTTTCAAAAATATTTGTAAGTATGAGATATTTAGACCACTTGTTTCTCTTAATTTTCACTCATTTATTAATTTTGGAAGAAGATATGAAAATATTAATAAGGGTGTGGTATAAATACCTAGTTGATGATGTGCACATAATCCATATGATGATGAACTCCTCTTTGGCTAGGAAGGAATAACCTACAAATAAGAACACACTAATAAAGGGGGTTGTTAGCAAGATAGTTAAGTGGGCTACCTAGAATGAGATAGATCAAAGAAGCATACACTTTATATGAGCTTGTCAATCCACTATTAATAAAAATCAAGTTGGAAATGATAAAGTCAGATAATTGCATAAGATAAAATAAATGCAATACAAGAAGAAAGTAGAATGCTTGTTAAATAAAATGACTAAATCTATAAAAATCTAGTTAATTCTCTTGACAAAGTAGGTGGGGTTTGGTTCAAAAAATCATAAAAGGGTCTGTGAATAGGTAAGAAAAGAGAAAGTTAGGTTTGGTTGGGGGTAAGGAGCTGAAAATAACTTGATATTATTTTATACCATAGTGACCATTAGTGGTTGGGTGAAATTTTGATAGTTGGACTAACCATCAACAATTGGGTAACAATCAATGGTTGGGGGTGACCATCATCAATCATGATAACCATTGATGGTTTCTTATGTATTTCTAAAGGTGATCATAAAATAATTTAAAAATAGGTAGATGGGCATACAAAGGTTCTGTTAAGGACCTGATGGAGAGGAAATAGGGTGTGGATAGGTCAAATCAGGTTAAGGAGGTCATAAATCCAAAATAGAAATGTTAAAGTACTAATATACTTGTAGCTTTCTAGTTGGATGATGTTTGAAGGTTGAATACATTTTGTTAGAGTAATGGTACTCTAGCCTCAAAATCAAATTTAGTAGAGGTTTGGGTCTCTTTTACTCATGCTGAGTTGCTAGAAGCAGACTAGATGTTGGAGAGATTGAATACTTGTATGCTTGATAACTCTTTTGATTCCATCCTTTTCACCTTGCACTCCCTTTTTAGGCAAAGAGAGATGGAGGATGGAAGTTTCCCTAGTAGGTGAGTTTGTTGATCATGATGATTAGAAGTTCATTAGAACCACATAAGGTGAATTTATTAAATGGTTCCTCATTATCTCATACATAGTTGGATGATGTGTTAGGAAGTTAAGGAGGTAAGGAGACCTAACTATCGATGAGCAGGCTAACCATTGATAGTGGGGATAACCTTCAACCATCGAGTGTTGAAGGTAAATTGGTCAATTTGAGGGTTAAAAAGGTTTGGTTAAATGTTAAGTTAGTAATTTGATGAGTTAGATAACTAGGTATTCAAATAAACATAGGGTCTGATAAGGGTCTTAAGGTGTTTTGACAACAAGAACTATTGTGTGTAGTTTTTAAGTGTTTATATTTTACCCCTTTTTCTTATGTAGCTTTGAATTAATAAGCTTTAGAACAAATAATGGATTGTTAGTTAAAGGTTTTATTGACTTGATTATGGGAGGAGGTGTTCCCCCTCAAACTAGCAATCGATGAGGTGAAATCAAAATTAAATCAGGATTTGATAAACATTATATGGTGAGTCACTAGGTGGTGACAAAAGGGTTGGGAACTTGAAATTCAACCATGTGCACAAAATGTGACTAAGTGTGATAGTCAAGATCACACATTGACTAAGGTTACCAATGTTGGTAAAAAATAAGGTCATTTCTAGAAGAACAAGTGATAAGGTAAATAATTCATAGCATTATTCATAACTAATCGAGTTACTCTATAAGTATCTTAGATAAGGGCAGTTTTTTCATTGGTATTCAAATCAGGAAGTGCTCCCTTGAAAAACATAAATGGTTTGGCTATGACCTAGGTGGTGAAAAATTAAAATGGTCAACATGGCAAAAATGGTCAGTGTTATCACTTAGATTTACACCATTTTAGGAGATGAAATTCTCTCCTCATCCAAGTGGCATAATTAAATCCCCTCTATGCTTGTGGGTAGCCTAAGGAATAAGGTGAGTCTCTAGAAAGGGCTAGCTCCCTTGATGTACCACTTAGGATTACAACTAAAAATAACTTTTGGGGGTTAAAAGGGAGAGATAATTGAAATAAAACTTACCTAAGGGAGGTGATACACCACATATATTGATTACATCCAACTATATACATATTACACTTTAAATCAAAGGACAAACTAAACATGCATTCTCCAATCTATGTATTCTTGCATCAATGTTACATTATGGGGTTATGGATGAATGTAAAAAGCTATGAGGACTAGATAAGAGGCCTATAATGGAATTAATGAAGAGAATAACTCAATTAAATTTTGACATTTCTTAGAACACATCACATGCCCTATAAGAAGAAGCTACAAATAAATGAGATAATATGACAACTTGTTAACGAATCCATAGTCTTCAATATGAATAGTCATGGAAGAGGTAACACTTAGTCATTTTATTTATCAAAATTTATAAAAATTATTAGGTATTTGATATACTTAGGTGGAGCATTTAATACAATGCTAAAATGTCTATTTGTTATAGAGCTTGAGAGAGAAAGAGAAAGAGAGAAGGCCAAGGGTCACAAGGACACTTATCAAGATGATAAAATCAGGTATACATGAATGATAAGAAGTTATGGGTCAAACCATGAAAGTTCATGAAGTACAAATGTCAATCCAAGTCACCAACTGGATGAAAAGTGGCATAAAACTCTCCATTTTGCATAGAAAAATTACCTTTATGATTAGGCCTATTTTAATATATTATAACTAATAATGACCAATTATGATTATTGGAATTAAATTTAGGGACATGATACATGTATTAGTTTCATGCCTAGTCTTCTAGAATAACATGGAGAGAAGCAGTCATCATTTATTGTCTAAAAAAATGCTCTTCCATGCACCCTTCCCATGTGGCCACCAAATTGGCTTCAATTTCACATGAAAATACATGGGATGGAGTGAATGACAAGTTTTAATACCCTCCATGGACTTATAATCATTAGGGACACCTTAAATTTATCTCACTTGAAGTTTTCTATCTTCTTCATTAGCTTATCCAATATGCCATATTTGATTGGATGAGTTGAAACACTTGGTTGGGGTATTTATAAATTTATTCAAGGCTTTAAATTAATATTTTTAGTTATATTAATTCTTAATATTTCACCCAAATTTGTTTTCATCTCTTGACTCCTTCTAGAACCTACAAAACATAAAAAATGGTAAAAAGATCTTATTTTACACCCCATTCATATAATTCCGTACAACTCATCTTGGTGTGAAGTATCTTGAGTGATTCTTATACAACCTCAAATAATTATTATATATAATGTATTATTTTTAGTATCTATCCCACTCCATTTCCCAAAACTAGTCCTTGGTAAGGGTTTTCAAGAATTTTAGACCTATTTTTCATCTTAAGGATTGTTCATAAGGTTTTGACATCCAAGCTGCCAAAAAATTTAAAAAAATTGGTTTTCAATGACCCTACTAACATCTACAAATTCTTTGGACTCCGATGTAAAGCCTCAGAGGATATATGAGTATTCAAATTTGCTCATTCAAACCCTTTATTCTATTTTCTATAGGCTTAAGTTCATTTTGAGCTCAAAAAATTTCCCTTTGTACTTAACCTAAATTATAAAATATTATACATATCTATAGTAACATAATAAACATGTTTTAATAGGGTAAAAGTCTCACTTTATGCTAAAATTAGATTTGACTTTACATTTGGTCCTTAGGCCTAAATTTTTCCCTTTAGGCTTGACTATAACCTAAGCCTAAACTAAACTTTGATGGCTTTTCCTGCATATCAATATCCTAATAACCTCTTATTTGATTTCCCAAACATATCCAAATCTATATTTATTTTCATCTTATGTCACAAGTAGAAGTGACCCTCCATTTGACCTCTAGGACTAGTTATGTCTAATAGGCCTATTTTGAATTTGAAGCTCAAAATGGCCTTTCATGGTTTTATTTATATTTTCATTGTTAAAAAACATCTATATCCATCCCATACATATTATTATATTCATTGGAAATCTCACCTATGTCTAGAATTTATGGTAACTTCTCATTTGGACATTAGGCTTATACCCTACTTCACTACCCTATCTCCAACTTTGTAGGTTTAGGTATTTTATTTTGGTATTATTCCCTCCTTGTTTCATTTAAAATATTTTCATAGGTATAACTCATCCTCATACACCTCTTCTAAATATCACTCATCCCCTGAAGAGTCCCTTCCATCTCCATTTGCCTAAAACCTTCCAATTTTGAATAAGAGGAAGTACCCCTTATGTGAGAAAAAATAGGGGGTACTTCCCCTATTATATCCAAAATATTTAGTATATCATGGTATTTCTCAATTATTTAGGACTCTTCTCATAATATTTGAGCACTTGGTCATCTCATATGACCTTCCAAACCCTCAAATTTTAAAACTGGTCTCTTAACAAGATATACTATGCAAGGTTTCTTGATGTAGACTGTGTATGCACTTGAAAGTGCCTTCCCATATTTTTTTTTGTATTAGTGAGAGTTTTTTTTAATTTATATTTACCATTTTTAATTTTATTTAAATCTCCATTTTCTTCTCCAACCTTTCACACACTCCTCTATACACTTGAACTCACAAGACTAAGTATCTTATCTTGACTATGTTTCTGCTCATATGAGGTATATCTATATGTGTACTATAATAGTTTAGGTGTGGAAAAATATAATAAAACCCTAAAATAAATTTACCATGGTAATTTCACAATGATTTGGACTCATTTTTTCACTTTTGGTAGCATTATCATCATTTTAGGACTCAAAACCTTGTTCATTGTCTTATCACCATTCAACTAATTATGAGGGAATCTTTAGGGTCATGTGGGTGTTGTTTTCTTATGAAACATATGATATATAACTTACACACTCACTTTGGCTTCTATTATAATTTTTATCTCTCCTTCAATTACCAATATGATATCAGTATGCTTGAATTCCATTCCATGGTTGAGCTTTATCATGATTGACTCTATTTCCACCTATTTGGTATACTTTCAGCTGCACTTTCCATGAAGCAAGCATTGGGGATGATGTTTGAAAGTATCCTTTAATTTATAAATATCTTTGGTGATTATCTCTATTCATTTTTTCCATGATCATGTCCTAATCACACTAATAACACCTACTTTCTGCTTATTGTATGTTGATTGAGATAACATAGTCAACTGTGTTTCACCTTAGAGGGGTGTATTGGGATTATGAAGACCTACTCTTGAGACTTTAGAGGTAGGTCATGATGTTTTTAAACCTATTTTTAGTCTTCATTATTAAAAAGGCTCAAACCATGATTTAATTCTTATGAAAGGAACATCCTCTCTAACCTTACCCTTGGCTATTTGTAGATGCACATTTAGGTATTTTGTATGGATTGGTAGGCATGTAGAGGGGTTGAAAATAACCTATCAACTCCAATTGATGATCCTAATACTCAATTAAGATAATTTAAACCATTTTAAATGTTCAATAAAATGTGAAAGGCCATTGTCTATACTATGAATGAAAATCTCCTTCTAGACTCACTCTTTTAGACATTATTGCAAGATTTTATTACTTTTAGTGGCCACTTTAGGTTCCTTAATAACCATCTTTCACTCAATATTTGATCGTCAAAATTTGAATATCTCATTAATATACTATATTAAACATTATTCACCTCATTTATTGGTATTAATACTTTATAATCATGTTGTATAAGGTCCACAAAAATCTTTTAGGTCTCTATTTTGGCCATTTAGGGAAAATAAGCTTGAACTCAGCCATTTCATGATTGAGATTGATTTTCAACTTGTTATTGCTCCATATTCCTTCATATGAGGTCTAACATGGACGTTTTTCATGTTTAAACCTTCATTAATATTTCAAAATAAATTTCCATCTTTCAAAATGGACTCTAAACTCTCTATTCAAACCACCTGTAGGTGGTGATCCTTGGGTGTGGAGGCAACAAGGTATAATATAGGAAATGAGAATTGCTTTAGCCTCTTAGGATTATATATATATATATATATATATATATATATATATATATATATATATATATACACACATACACACACACACACACACACACACACACATATATATATATATATATGTATGTATATATATATATATATATATGTATATATATATATATATACATATATATATATATATATACATACATACATATATATATATATATACATATATATATATACATACATATATATATACATAGATATGTATATATATATATATATATATCTCAAAATCTCAAGTGAATACTTCATGTTTCAAATTCTCTAAATCTCAGGATGATGTCATCATGGGCCTATAGATGTTATCTGATTATATATACAGACAATGAGCATGAAATAATACAACAAAGTTATATGAATGGTCTCAAAATAATTTAAACCTATTTTACAACCTTTAAAATTCATATTTTTTATCATGGTTATCCTAATACAATATCCATAACACTAGTACAATGTGAAAACTTCTTACATACACTTGGAAAAGAGCAGGTAGGGGTCTCTAAAATGACTAGTTGGCATGATGAATGGATTGTAACTATGAAAATCAAGTAGAATTAGATGAAATGTGAAAATTTAATTAAAGGATACTTTAAAAAAATGTATATCAATCTAAAAATCCCTTTTAATCCATTTAAAAAGAATAAAACTCCTTAAAATGGTGAAAAATGCCCATAACTCAAATAATTATATATTACTACAAATAGAGATTATTAGTATATCAAAAACTTAGGAAACATGATATAACTTATGTGGATAATTTGATAGGTATTCAAAATTCTCTGGAATCAATCTTAGTAGCTATATTGTATAGACTTTCTCAAATAAGACCAAGACCTGAATAGTGCAAAGATTGATAGATAGTTTTGAATAGTCAACTTCAAATAGATGCTTCATAGAACACATTTGATCAAAAATTTCTATATTTTTATTAAAATAAATTTATTTGAGTTTAATACCACCTCCCAAAATTATTTGACCTAAAACTCTTCTTGCTGGATGTACCAAGCAAAAACCTGAAAGTCATTTTTGCATGTCTAAGAAAGTCAAAATGAAATAGAATGGTTTTGAGATTTGGGGATCTTAATAGTCACATTTAAACTTTTATAAGTGTCACACTTCCCAAGGAGGCCATACAAGTGCCATTTTCTCCCTTTTTGCCAAGAAAACTACCTCTTTTCTAAATAACTTGCTATATTTTTAGTAGTGTCAGTTATCTAAAACTTTTAATGACACATGGGTCATGAAATTAAATTTTAACACTTGAAAATTTCCCATAAAACCCATACAAGTCATTAAATTTGCCATTTTAACCCTTAAAATGACCCAAAATGACATGAAAGACTAATGGAATAAGTGACCAAGGCTAATCTAACATTTAATGGCATAAAATTACCTATAAAACACCTCATGACATGATTTTACACCCCATATAAATTTATAAAGTCAAATGTTTACCTATAGGTACCCCAATTTGACTAAAAAGTCAAAATTGGTCAACAAATTTGTGACTCATAAGGGTAGTATGTTTGTTATACTAACTAGACAAGTAACCTTATTAGTCCATTTGGTTTAGGATTCATATAAATAATGAGGAAAATAATAAAACCTTTGAAAATTTACCACAAACATTTGATCAAGATAATACACTAAGACTACCTCAACCACATAAAGCAAAGGACACACAGAAAAAAAAAAGCAAACACACAAGACACACACATATGCTCAAGGCACTTATGGGAAGTAGATAACAACCTATTATGTACAAATAACAATGATAATACCTCCCTTCTAGATCAAATGGAAATATTTAGACTCTTATTGCTTCATAACATGGAATATTAAATGAGGCATGTAGCCCTTTGAACTCTAGCATTGATGCCTCTAAAATTTTCAAAACGTTTGTCAACTTAATTTGCATAATATTCAATGAGAACCAAAAATATCCAGACAAATTGACCAAGGAAAATAACTCCTCTTTCATCTAAATAGCCTCAACTTTTTCATGTGATCCTTCAACTATGACCTCTAATGGTGATTCAACAAGGCATACCTTATTATCTTCTAAAGTGATTTCAACAAGATTGGGCTTCCTCTTAGTTGCAAGTTCTTCTAGCTAATCAATTAGCTTTGAAAATTATTCCCAATCTTGGTCATTTTCCTTTATGTAAAATTATTTATTCACCTTGTAATACACTTGGCCTTCAACTTGGAAAATCTCTTCAAGATCTTGAAATAACTCTATTTACAATTGCCAATCATCTTTATCTTCTTCATCCTTTGGAACCACTACCTCTTCAATCTTGGAATGATCATATACAACCTCATGATCAAACATGGATTATTCTTCATGTAGCTCTTTCTTCAAGTCTTGGTCACCCTCCTCATGGATACACATCCCCTCAAATATGGAATCAAAAGCTTGTGAATTATCATTTTTTTCACCAAGGGGAGTCCCTATGGTAATCTCTTCCTCATAATTTATCATGAGGTCTTATTTATCATCCATGAATTGAGATTTTTCATCTTCACTTGCTCATATCAAGATAGGCTCTTATTTCAAGATTTCCTCTTTATCACAAAGAAAGCATTATTCATCATAAAAAAACCAAGGATATTCAACATAATAACCTAAATATTATTCATCACTTAAGACCTATTGAGGGATTTAAAATTGAAACTCATATATTATAATCTGATCTTATTTATCAAGGGCTAAAATATCATCAACATCATTCATGGTGATTCCAAGACTAGGCATCTTGAAATCTGGTGACCTAGCCCAATGAGGCTGCCAAGGAGTTGCATTGTCTTTAAGTGAGAGTTTTAAATTTACTTCAACCAGATACTCTTCTTTAGGTTCCCACACCATAGGTACATCAAGGCAAATGGTGATGGGATGATAACAAAAGGAACTAGTTATTGTAGGTGGAACATATGGCTCAAAATCAAATTGAGAATGCAAAGTAGGAGTCTCTTTGGGAAGCTGTTGAGGAAGGGGAGATGGGATGTGTTTAGGCATAAGATCTTCTTTTGGGTCTAAACCTTTCATCACAACTTGACTTAATAATTTCATCTTTGCTTCTAACTCCTTTATTTTATTGGATGGGTTCTCTTTGAAAAGATTTTCTTAAAGGTCATAGGAATCATCATGAGCACATGGAGTACATGAGGGATGCCATGGAATATAAGAAGATTTTTGAGGAAGGGTGGGAGGGACTTGTAAATTATCAACTCTATTCTCCACTTCAAACTCTTTAACAATGCTTATGTATTCTTTCTTTCCCCATGAATCTACTATTTTTCTCCAACTTAGGATCTTAGGATTTGAGTTATCATCTTGATGAATGGTGGGAGGTGTTTTTATAAGATCAATATTCTCTTCAATTTCACATTCTTTGTTAAGACTTTTCTCCTCTTTCTTTCCCCATGACTCCACTATCTTATTCCAACTTAGGATATTAGGATTAGAGGTCTCTTTTTGTGGTGGTGGGGATATAATGTCAAAGGGAAATGAGGGTTTGAAATCCACTTGTTTTTCTTCCAAAATGGACTATTTCATATGCATATTTTTCAACTCAATTTGCATATCAAGGTTTGGTTTAAACACAAGACTATTCTTCTCAAATCTTTCCTCCACTTGATTTGGAAAAGGATGGCCTTGATAAGGTTGATTGGTTTCATAAGTGGGAACCACGTATAACTAATAGAAACTTTTTATAAGTGTAAAATAATTTTGATAGGTTTGGTGAGACTGCCTTTCATGAAATTCTAGCCTATACTCTAAGGAAGAGACTAAACCACTCACATCTAGGATCTCACTTGTGAGCCTTTACCAATTGGCTCTCTCAATAGGTGCTCACTCCCTCTTGATTAAGTCTAGTTAATTTCTCACTTTATTGATTGAATGATTAGGAATATTTTGTCCACATCCCCTAAGAGTATCAAGCTCTAACATATATCTCTCATAGTCCAAGAATGTCTTCTTGAAGGTGGAAATGGGTTGGTTTCAGGAGTGGCTAGGTTGATTAGGAGCAAGACATGAATAAGGATGGTTATATGACTATTAATAATCATGTATAGTCTAGATAGGATCATATTAAGGCTGAAAATAACCATATTGGGGCTGATACACTTCATGATAGGGTTGGTTAAGAACTTGATCATATCAATAGGGAATGCTATAAGCCTGGGAGGTCTCACCAACTTGTGTGAAGTTTTACTCAAAACCAAGGCTAGCCATGAAACTTCATTAGTAAATAATAATATAAAATAAAATGTTACCAACAATATCAAAAATATCACTTGGGTTTCTTGACCAGCTGATATAGCTTTGAACTCGACATTGATGCTTGAATAAATGCCTCTAAAGGCTAATGTGTTGATGGACAACACCAAAAATCCTCCAACTCTTGGAAAAAGAGTCCTATTGAGGATGAAAAAAAAAATCACTTGGATTTTCACCCTTTGATGAGATTCAAATCTCTCCTCATCCAAGTGGCATGATGGAATAACCTCTAGGCTTGTGAGTAGCCTAAGAAATGAGGTCAATCTCTAGATAGGGCTGACTCCCTTGATATACCACTTAGAATTACAACCAAAAATAACTTTAGGGGTGAAAATGGAGAGATATAAATGAATTAAAACTAACCTAATGAAGGATATATAAAAAAATACATTTATTACATCCAACCATATACATATTACACTTGAAATTAAAGGATAAACTAAGCATACACTCTATAATCTATGTCTTCTTACATCAATGTTACATTGTGGGGTTATAGATAAATGTGAAAATCAAGGAGGAATAGACAATAGGAATTTAATGAAACTAATAAATATACTAATTCACTTAAACTTTTACATTTACTAGAACACATCACATGCCCTATAAGAAGCTACAAATTGGTGAGGGAATGTGACAACTTGCTAAGGAATCCATAGTCTTCACTAAAAAAATTCAAAATTCAAGTAAATAACACTATGAATAGTCATGGAAGAGGTGAAACTTATTAATTTTAATGATAAAAAGGTATAAAAATGATCAAGGCTTTTACATACTTAGGTGGAACATTTAATACAATGCCAAAATGGCTAGTTCTTATAGAGATTGAGAGAGAAAGAGAAAGAGAGAAGTTCAAGGGTCACAAGGAAACTTTTAAAGTAGATAAAATAGGTTATAAATGAATTATAATAAGTTATGGGTCAAAACATTCATGTTCATGAAGTGAAAATGTCAATCTAAGTTACCAACTTGATGAAAAGTGGCATAAAATTCTCCATTTTGCATAGAAAAATTGCCTTTATGATTAGGCCTATTTGAATATTTTATAACTAATTAGGACAAATTATTATGATTTGAATTCAAGTGAAGGACATCACTAATGAATTTACATGAATTATTTTCATGCCTAGTCTTATATAATCACTCAGAGAGAAGCAAATATCATATATTATCTAGAAAACTGCTCTTTCATGCACCCTTCCAACTTGGCCTCTAAGTTGGATTTAGTTTAACATGAAAATACATGGGAGGGAGTGAATGAAAATTTTCAAGACCCTCCATTGCCTTATAAGCATTAGGGACACCTTAAATTTAGCTCACTTCTTATCCAATATGCTAGATTTGATTGGCTGAGTTGAAACACTTGGTTGGGGTATTTATAAGTTTATTCATGGAATTAAATGAATATGGTGATTTATATTAAGTCTTAATATTTCACCCAAATTTTTTTGCATCTAGTTAATCCTTCTATAACATACAAAACACAAAAAATGGTTTAAAATATCCTATTTTACACCCCATCCGTACAATTCCATACAACTAATCTTAGTTTTAGGTAGACTTAGGGATTATTATACAACTTCCAATAATAATTTTAGACAATATATTCAATTTTATCAACTATCCCACTCCATTTCCAAAAACTAGTCATTGATAAGGGTTTTAGATCTATTTTTGGTCTTAAGGATTGTTCATAATGTTTGGACATCCAAGTTGCCAAAAAATTACACAAAAGTGGTGTTTAAGGACCCTGATAACATTTAAAAATTCCTTGGACTCCCATGCAAAGCCTTAAATGATATATGAGCTTTCAAAGTTTCTCATTCAAACTCTTTCTTCTATTTCCTATAGGCTTGAGTTCATTTTGAGCTCAAAATGATTCCCTTTTTACTTTCCCTAAATTATAAAAGCTTAGAAATATCTGAAATGACCTCATAAACATGTTTTAAAAGGGTATAAGTCTCACTTTATGATAAAATTTGATTTGACTATCCATTTAGACCTTAGGCCTAAACTCTACCCTTTAGGCTTGACTACAACTTAAGCCCAAACTAGCATTTTATGGTTTTCCATACATATAAATAGTCTAATAATATCTTATCTAAATCCCCAAACATATCACAATCTATATTTATGTTTATCTTACATCACAAGTAGAAGTGACACTTCATTTGGCCTCTTGGCCTAGTTATGTCTAGTAGGCATGTTTTGACATTGAATCTCAAAATGACATTTCATGGTTTTTTTTACCTTTTAATTGTTGAAAAACATCTATATTAATCCCATACACATGATTATATTCATTTAAAATATCACCTAGGTCTATAATTGATGGCGACTTCTCATTTGGACATTAGGCTTGCACCTTACTTAACTACCCTATCTACAATTTTATAGGTTTAGGTCTTTTATTTTGGTATTATTCCTGCATTTTTTGATTTAAAATATTTTACTAGTTATCACTCATCATCCTACACCTCTTATAAATATCCCTCATCACATGAAGAGTACCTTCCATCTCCTTTTACCTAAAACCTAACAATTTTGCATAAGAGGAAGTACCCCCTATTATCTCCAAAAAATTGATTATATCATGGGTTTACTCAAGTATTTAAGACTATTTTCACAAATTTTTATAACTTGGTCATCTCATATGACCTTCAAAACCCTCAAATTTAAAAACTAGTCTCTTAATAAGATAGACTATGCAGGGTTTCTTGATGTAGACTATGTATGCACTTGAAAGTGCCTTCCCTTGTGCTTGGTTTGTGTTGGTAAGTGTGTTTTGAAGTGAAATTTACCATGGATAATGTGATTATAGTTTACATTTTCTTCTCCAACATTTTTTACACTCCTTTATACACTTGAACTCACAAGATCAAGTTTCATATCTTCACTATGTTTCTACTCATATGAGGGGTATATGTTAGTGTACTAGCATAGTTTAGGTCTAGAAAACAATACTGTAACCCTAAAATTAAATTCCCATGGTACTTTCACAAGTATTTGGACCCATTTTTTCACTTTTGGTAGCATTATCATCATTTTAGGACTCAAAACCTTGTTCACTATCCTATCACCATTCAATTGACTGTGAGGGAATCTTTAGGGTCCTGTGGGTGTTGTTTTCTTATGAAACATGTGATATATACCTTATACACTCCCTTAAAATTATATTATAATTTTAATCTCTATTTAAATTACCAAGATGATGTCACTATGCTTTAATTCCATTCCATGATTGAGCTTTATCATGACTGACTATGTTTCCACCTATTTCATATACTTTTTGGTGCACTTTCCATGAAGTAGACATTGGGGATGATGTTTGAAAGTATCCTTGAAGTTATAAAGATATTTGGTTACTATATTTATTAATTTTTTCCATTCTCATATCTTATTCACACTAGTAATACCTCCTTTATGCTTATAGTTTGTTGACATATATAACACAAATCAACTATGATTTGCCTTAGAGGGGTGTATTGGGCTTATGAAGACCTCTTTTTGAAGATGTAGGTCATGATGTTTTTGAACCTATTTTTAGTCTTAATGATTAACAAGGCTCAAATCATGATTTAATTAATATGAAATAACATCCTCTCTAACCTTACCCTTGGTTGGTTGTAGATGCAGATTTAGGTATTTTGTATGGACTTGTAGGTGTGTAGAGGGGTTAAAAATCACCTATCACCTCCACTTGATGATATTTACACTCAATAAAGATCATTTCAACCATTTATAATTTTCAACAAAAGGGTCAAGGACATTATCTATACTATGAATGAAAATCTCCTTCTAGACTTAGTCTTGTAGACATTATTGTAATATTTTAGTGTTTTTAGAGGCCACTTTAGGCTCCTCAATAACCATCTTTCACTCACTCTTTGCTTTTTAAAATTTGCATCTCTCCTACATATTCTATATGTAACATGAATCAACTAATTTTATGGTTTTCAACACTTTATATTAATGTTTTATAAGGTCCAAAAAAATCCATTAGGCCTCTATTTGCCCATTTAGGGAAAATAAGCTTGAACTTAGCCATTTCATGCTTGAGGTTGATTATCAACTTGTTCTTGATGCCTAGTCCTTCATATGAGGTCTACCATGGAATTTTTCATGTTAAAACCTTAATTAATATGTCAAAACATATTTAAATATTTCAAAATATCCTCTAAACTCTCTATTCATACCACCTATATGTGGTGACCCTCAGGTGTGCAGGAAACAAGGTATAATATAGGCAATGAACATTACTTTAGCATCGTAGGATTTTTATATCTATCTCAAAACCTCAATTTAATCCTTAATGTTTCAAATTATTTAAATCATAACCAATCAATTTACCTTAAGATGACATCATCAGGGGCCTCTAAATGTTAGCTGACTATATATATGGATAGTGAGCATGAAATGGAACAAGATTATATGAATGGCCTAAAAATAATTCAAACCTATTGTTAAAACTTTAAAATTATTATTTTTTATCAATTATATATTGATAAAAGATATATAAAACTAGTGTAATGTTTAAACTTCTTGCATACACCTAGAAAAGAGCAGGTAAGGGTCTCTAGAATGAATAGTTGGTGTGATGAATGGGATGCAACAATGAAAATCAAGTAGACTTGGATTAAAGGTGAAAATGTATGTCAATAATACTTTTAAAACATGTATATTAATGTAACACAACCCTTTTAGTGTATTTACAAAGAATAAAACTCTTTGAAATGGTGAAAACTACCCATACCTTAGAAAATTATATCTTCCTACAAATTGAGATGATTAGTATATAAAAACCTCATGAAACATGAAACAAAGTGTATGAATAATTTTATAATTAATTTAACATGATGTGGAAGTAATATTAGTATCTATATTATACCAACTTTCCCAAATAAGACCAAAACCTGAAGGTTGAATAGATTGATAGACAAATTTGAATAGTCAACTTCAAATAGGTGACTCATAAAGAATAATTGATCAATATTTTTAATCTTGTTATGAAAATAAATTTATTTGATTTTAAAAATACCTCAAAAAAAAATTGACCTGAAACTCTTCCTGATGGACGTACCAAGCAAAAACCTGAAAGTCCTTTTTGCATGTTTAGGAAAGCCAAAATGGAATAGAATATTTTTGAGAAAGAAATGGAACTTAAAAATAAATTAAATAATGGAGATTAGTGTGGGAGATCTGAAGAGTCACATTTCAACCTTTTCCAAGTGGCACATTTCCCAAAGAAGCTATACAAGTGCCATTTTCTCCCTTTTGCTAAGAAAAATGTCTTTTCTCTAAACAAACTGATATATTTTTAGTAGTGATAGTTATCTAAGACTTATAATGACACATGGGTCATGAAATAACATTTTTACACTTGCACATTTCCTAATAAACATGTATAAAGTATTGAATTCACTATTTTGACCCTTAAAATGACATGCGAGACTAATGAAATAAGTGACCAAGGCTAATATAACATTGAATGACATTAAATGAACTATGAAATACCTCTTGACAGGATATTACAGCCCTTATAAACCTCTAAAGTCAAATTTTTACCTATAGGTACCCTAATTTGACTAAAAAGTCAAATTTGGTCAATAGTCAATGTGGTAAAAAAGACCAATGCAAAGTCATCACAATATATGTGAATATTTAGGGTCAAAAATTGCCAAAATAAAGGTTTATGTTGTTAAATGGGTGGTTGGAGAAGGTTAATATCTAAAATTTCAAGTTTTGGTGGGGTGGAGATTAGGTGGTCTCCAAAAGTTAGCACCTAGGTGGGGTGCTTAATTTTTTTTAAAAAGGTAGGGGACCCTGACCATTGACAGTCAGGGGTTCCCTAGATCAACCATAGATGGTCATCCTCAAGGGTTCTATTGGATGTAATATGATGTTTTGATCATGGTTATTTTTTTTATGGTCATGCTGATATGGTTTTATACTTTGATGTTATAATATGAATTGATGTGATGTTATAGAAAATGGATATATAGGTAGGTCAGCCATGATATGGTTCATGATGTTTTGTTCATGGGTTTTGTTTATTATCATGATTATGAATGGTTTAATTAGGGGTTTTAATGATATGATACTTGTTTTCATGATTTTTTGATGGTAGATGGATAGGATGATGTTTATGATATGATGATATATGATGTAATTTCATGATGTTTTGATCATAGATATATGATGTATTTCATGGATATTATTCATAATGTTGTGTTTATTATTTATGTTTGTTGTTTGTGATCATGGAGATGAAATGAGATCATGGTTAAGGATGTAATGGAAATATATAAAGTAAGTAGATAACAAACTAAATGTAGGAAAATTGACAAGAACTAATGAGACACATGTCTACATGAACCAATAATGAAAAATAAGGAAAGAAATATGATGCCTTTTCATTTGTAAGGATAAAATAAACCCAATGTTAGATTGGATTAAGGAAACTAATCCTTTTAATATGTTGATAAACTAGTGTCTCGATCATAATCATGTCAAGTAAGCTCAAAATCCCTTGATTAAAAGAAGGTATAAAGGGAAGGATAGGTGGTATGTGAAAAGTAAATGGGTGGATAGGTAAGGTAACCTTTTTTGGGTTATTTTTCCCATTATTTATGTGACCTAAGAACCATATTAAAAAATTCCATGTCTTATGATAGTGTAGACTTATAGATGCGAGAAGTCTACTAGTGCTAGATATAAAAGCCGATTGTAGCTTTCCAAGGATATATTATTTTGATTTTGATAGTGGGTCTTTTACTTGCCTTTGTTCTGATAGGTAATGAATATGATCAATGTGGGAAGTTTAAAATGATTTATTTGACAAATTTTACTTATCCATCCTTCAAAGGAGTGGCCTAATTTTTGGATTTGTTTTATTTGGTAGCTATCCTTTGAGGGAGCAGTCTATATTTTTAAGCAATTTAGAGGATTTTGGGAAGCTATCATTTAATGGATTAGTATATTATGCTAGAGAAATAGGACCCAAATTATATTTTTATTTCCTTTTAAGGTTTTTAGACATGGACAAGTCTAATTAGGCTTAGAGGTTTACCTTTATGAGGGTAAACTTTTAGAACAAATAGGTTAATGGTAGGTGAAAGGAATGGTTTGAGAAATAATGACCATGGAATTTTATCTCATTAGAGATGAAAAGAATCCTTAATAACCATGCCATGGGTGGATCTATGGTATCCATATTTAGGATTGGGCTATAACTGTGATGGTTAATCACATGGTTCTATGTTGTAATTGGTTGTCCTCAAAGGGAGAGGGATAGGTAGATGAAGGTGAGAATCTTATAAATAAAAGGAAAAGATTAAGTTAGATAGTAGGGTGAGTTTTATCCTTATTAACAAAAAGAAAGGATGTAGATGTGAAGTATTAAGAGGCTTAGGTTCTGGTTTGCCTTCAAGAGAGGACAGATGGTAAGATACTAATCCATACTTATGGGTGATGATTTAAGGTCGAAGCCAATTGAAAACAAATTTTCCTCTTTTGATTTTCTCCATTTTGGTGACATGACAATTTTCCTTAAGGATGAGGTCTCCAATATTGAATTCTCATTCAATTAGGTGTTTGTTTTAGGTTCACTTGATTTGTTCTTTGTAAACACAAAGATGGTTAAGTGATATGAGGTGATGTTAGTTAAGTACCTCAAGTCATGCTAGTCATTATTGATGATAGTATCTCTAAAAATTATTTCTTGAAAAGATACATGAAGAGAGGCAATTTGATCTTTGAGAGGTAAAACTACCTCTACTCCAAAGACTAGAGAGAAAGGGGTATCACTTGTAGATTTTCAAATGCTAGTGTGATAGGCCCATAAAGTGAAATAGATATGTAAGTACCAATCCTAATCTAAAGTACTAACTACTTTGGTCAACATTTTCTTAAGGATTTTTTTAGAAGCTTCTACTTATCCATTTTATTGTTGATGGTAAGGTGAGGAAAATCTTAAATTAATGCCAAATGCATCACAAAGATTATTGATGATGATATTATAGGGAACACTAAAATTACAGATGATGTGATGGTTGATGAAGTCAACAATTTTCTTAGATTTTGTAGAGATGTGAGGAATGGATTCCACCCACTTAGTGAAATATAGTAGTGGTAATTATGGATTGGTGTCATTATGATAAATGTGGATTGATTTCCCTAATAAGATTAAGGCCTCACTATGAGAGTTACCAAAATTATTTGGATACTTAAAGGCCATGGGGTGGTTCATGGTGTAAATTATCATGTTGTTGACATTTGACACACTTCTTTACATAATATAAATAGTCTTGGTTAAGGGTAGGCTAATAGTAGCCAAGGTGAAGGATGCATCTAGCGACATCTAAACCATTCAAGTGTCCCCCATAGATTCTATCATGTGTTTCCTTAATGGCATGGGAAGGTTCATGATTGTGAAGGCAATGGAGAAGGAGGTCATCAAATACATGTTTATAAATTATTCCCCTTAGTATGGTGTAACAAGAGGTACTCTGAACAAAAGCTCTTTGGGTACTTTTAGAGAGGTTGGGAGGAACAATGTCGAGGTTGAGGTAATCAAAAGTTTATCTATACCATATGTCTAATGGAGATACTTCCAAATTAAAAATGGTAGAAAGGTTAGACTGGATATAAGATGGGGTGATAAAATGGTGGATGGTAACAAAGAGTTTAGAGTTAAAAGGTTGAGATGGGATTTGGGAAGCAAGGGAAGCCATTGTATCTACGAACTTGTTAGTTGATCATGGAACTAACTAGATAAGATAATGATTAAATTATGCTAAGATTATGTCTACAAGATATTTTTACTTTAGTAAGACATCATTCCTACATTTATAATATCCATTAACTTGGTTGAATACAAGTTGGGAATCCCCAAAGATATTAATTATCATGACTCTGAAGGCTATATCAGTTTGGAGACCTATGACTAAGGCTTCATACTCAACCACATTGTTAGTGCATTCAAAGTCAAGTTTGAAGGAGAGGGTAAGAGGTTCATAGTAGAGGGGAATGAGAATAACTCTATCACCCCAATGATTTTATAATTTGGAGCCATTAAATAACATGGTCATTTGATAGGTGGGCTCCTCTTGAGAAATAGTCACAGTGGACTCATTGAGAAATGTAAGTTGAAATTATTAGTTATCTAGTAGAGGAGTGTCAAAAAATTAATCAACAATCACTTTCCATTTAGTTGACTTTCACTAAAGGAAATAAAGATCAAACTTAGCTAAAATTATGAGTCACTTAGCCATATGCTAGTTTTGGTATAGTTTAGAATGCATGTATTTGAGTGGGTCAATATTAGTGATGATGTAGGTTTTATGATTAAGAAGGTAATGGAAAATATTGGAAGCTAAGAAGATGAGTGCAAAGTAAATTTTCTCAGGATAGGTGTACTGAGTCTCATACTCTATAAGTTTTTGACTTATGTAGTAGACTACTTGCTCTTTGTTATATTCATCTTAGTGAGTGAGCATTGCCCTTAGGGAATGATCAATGGTGGAGATGTAGAGGTAGAAATTTTGATCCTATTTAGGAGTGATCAAAATAGGTGGAGAAAAGAGGTATTATTTGAGTGAATCAAAGGCTTATTGATAGTATTTAGTCCACTTAAAGGAGGTGTATTTCTTAAGGATATGGTGAAAAGGTTGACATCTATCAGATAATTGAGAGATGAACCATTAGATTGATTAGAGCTTCCCCTGGAAGCTAAAAAAATTCTTAAGGTGGGTTGGAGGTGGCATCTCCAAGATTGATCTAACTTTGGTAGGGTTTACCTCAATTCCACAAAGAGAGACAATGAATCCAAGAAGATTCCCTTAAAGGAACCCAAAAATACATTTCTTTAGGTTGAGTCTGACATGGAAATGGATAAGACATTTGAAGATGATTTTGAGAAAATATAGATGATCCTTATGATATTTAGATTTCCCAAAGAGATCATTCACATAGTCCTCTATGATTTTATGGATGAGTTCATGAAATATATAGGTCATGGCTCACTGATAGGTCATGCAAGTGTTCTTTAAACTAAATGGCATGACTCTGTAGCATAAGGTTCTGCATGGGGTGATAAAATAGGTCTTATGTTGATCTTTGGGATAAATCAAGATCTGATTGCAACCCAATAAACCATCCATGTGAGATAATATCTCATGGCCAAATATAAGATCAATGAGTTGGTCAATGCTAGGAAAAGGAAAGTCATCCTTTGGGTAGGTGAGGTTAAGGTCAAAAAATTTAATGAAAAGGTGAAGTTCCCCTATAGGTTTGGTAATGGGAACTATGTTAGAAACCCATTACAGATAATCAATGGGTTGGATGAAGTCAACAGATAAGAGGCATTAAATTTCCTCTTTGACTAGACGGGTGGTGTGACAGTGCATCTAGTGAAGCTTTTGCTAAATAGGCTTAGCATTAAATGTTATGGAGAGTAATGAATGGGTAAGTCCTAGGCCTATCCTGATAAGACCAAGCAAATGCTATGTTGTGGTCATGGAGGAAGGAAGGGTAGTCCTATTATTATGTGAGGTTCAAGGATTATTTGATCTAGATGATGTGAGGGTTATCTTGAGTACCTAAGATGACATCAATGGTATATTCATTCAACATGTTTTGAATCTCAAGAGGAAGAGGTTTATGGATAGAAGAGTCCCCCACACTAAGCTAGGTGAGAATGGAATCATCATCCTGACATTGGATGGTGTCAATGGTAGGAAAATCCTTTTCTACCATTCTAAGATGGATGAGAGGAAGGGTTTTGGTTTAGCCATCCTTTTGATAGGTTAGGGGGCCCAAACTAATGGTATTTATAAAAAAACATTAGGTAGGATGACATAAAAATCTTAAAACTTTGAGGGAGATAGGGTTGGTGAAAATGGGACATCCTCATCAATGGTGGTAATGGGTTTAGGTGAGGTGGGTTATTCTAGTGGTACAAAACCAAAGACAAATAACTCATAAGGTTTTTGAGTTTTGATAATGGGTAGCTCATGAGGTTCCTATTAATAAAGACCAAAGCCAAATATCTTCTAGGCACACTTGTAAAGGTAGTATTTGGAAAATGTGGGCTTATTAAGATAGGATAAGTTAGAGGTTAATGGTCTATTAGAAATATTGGCATTGATGTCAAAGGTCTAATATTATTGGTGACAAAGGCCACATAACATTTATTGTCTAAAGGTGTTTTTTAATGATCATATTTAACTAAAGTGTGTTGATATTAATTAAATATTAATGAATATATTTTTGGTTGCATAAAATCAAAAGAGTGCCTATGAAGAATTAAAAGAGTCACAAAATAAATACACAAGGGGAAAGGATGCATTTTCTCATTAAGGGTCACCATGTGACTTTTCAAATAAAAGGATTCAAAGTTTCATGCATGTTTGGTGCCATTTTACATGTGGATTGAAGAGTCACAAAGGGTGAATGCCAAAGGTCATTGGGAAAGATATAAAAGGAGGGTTGGGAAGTCATTTTAAATATGCAAGAGAGTGCATGCTTTGTAAAATTTTTATATAAGAAAAGAGGAGAGAATAGAAATAGATATAGTAGAGTTCTATCATTTGTTGAGAAAGCAACATTGATATATTGTTGTGTTTTATACACAAAAGGGGTTGGTGCTCCTATGGGTTGGTGCTCAACAAAGGGGTTGGTTATCTTACAAGTTGGTGCCAATGAAAATTGTAATTTGAGATGATGCTCATTCATATACTTGAGATTGTTCTTTGTGGTTTTTCCCACATTGCGTTTCCATGTAAAATTTGGTATCTCTTTTTCTTGTGTGGTACATGTTATTGTTTTATTTTTATTACATATCTTGAATGTATGGTAACGTGGAGTTTGATTAAGTAAAAGTTTTATAATATACATGATATACTGATTCACCCCCTTCTCAGTATACCCCATGCTTAAAAATTGGTATCAGAGAAGGTTCTTTTGGAAAGAGTTTAATAACTTAAAGTTAAATCAGGGAAAGCATGATGTCTATATCACATGAATATTTTTCAACAAATAAGGCACATTTTTTTGATGGGACAAATTATGCCTTTTAGAGCATAAGGATGAGGACTTACTTGATAGCCCTTGGATTTGACATTTGTCAAGCAGTGATGGAGGAATAAAATAGCCATAGACACTTTTAACTACTCCTGTAGAAAAGAAGGCAAGTGAAAATAGTGTTAAAGATTTAAATGTTATTTTATGTGTTTTATGTGAATTAGAATTTGTTAAATTTATGAAATGAAAATACATTCATGAGACTTGAGTAAAGCTTGAGAATATTTATAAAGGTGATGAAAAGGTTCAATAAGCTAAGCTTTAGACTTTTAGAAGATAGTTTGAAAATTTGAAGATGGAAGAGGAAAAAAATATAGCAAGTTATCTTTTGTGAGTTGATTAAATAGTTAATCAAATTCAAGGCCTTGGATAAAAATTGGAAGATTCAATGGTGGTACAAAAGGTTTTGAGATCTCTACCATTGAGATATGATGCAAAGGTATTGGAAAATGAGGAGATGAAGGATCTAGCCAAGTTAAAGATGGATGAACTACATGGTATTCTTATGGCATATGAGATGCATATTGAACAAGAGAAACCCTCAAAGAGGGAAGCTGCTTTCAAAACATCAAAGAAAGACAAGGCTAAGATTCAAGAATCAAGTGATAGTTCTAGTGATGAGCAAGATGGAAACAAAGTTCTATTCATCTATAGGCCTAATAAGGGCATTGGTAAATATCAAGGAAAGTTTCCATTTAAATGTTTTAAATATGGTAAGATTGGACATTTTTCAGCTAAATGCCCAGATAAGAATAATGGTGACAATGAATAAGGAAAGCATACATACAAGAAGAACTTGAAAGGCAAATACAAGAAGTGATTTGAGAAGAAGAGTTTATATTCTAAAGATCCTAGCTCAACTGAAGGTAGTGGATTCAGTGACTCAGATGAAGAAAATATGCCATTCATGACCATACATGAAGATACCTTTGCAAGCAAAAGTACAAATGATCAAGAAGAACATGATGAAGCTAAGGTGAATATAGAAGGATAACTCATTTTCACCTTATAAGAATTAAAATCTCTTTAAGAGAATAAAATATTGAAGTTCCAGATTGAGAAAAATGAAAAGGAGTCAAAGCAAATAATTAAAGATCTACAATCACACATTGAAGAAGCCAAAAAGATTGAAAAGCATCTAATACTATAATTACAAAAATTAAGTGAAGAATGTGAAAGGTATGTTTGTAAAATTCCTATTTAAAAGAAGATATTGAGAAAATAAATAAAGAAGTCAATGATAAGGCAACCAATGACTCAAAATTTGAGAATAACACTAACATGTTAAAAAGGATATTAAAAAGTCAAAAATTAATATCAGATAAGATAGGTGTTAGATTTGAAAAAAAAAACAATGCTGAAACCCTTACAAAAGAGTAACTAAAAAAATAAGTTAAGAATATAGAGGACAACTCAAACAAAGAAGGCTAGAAGGAACAGAGCTACAAAAGACAATCAAGTCAAAGATACACAAATAAGAACATGTTATATTTTCATTATTATTATTTTTATTGTAATGGTCATAAGAAAATAGACTATTTGAAAAGAGATAATAATTTCAAAAATAAGAAGGAAACTCATGTTGATTCAAGAAAAAGCCACAACTCTTTTTCTCCTCTATGAGGATTTGATGAAGAGGCCATTGAATGTTATAAGTATGATAATTTTGAACACATAGCATGACATTACAGAAGCATGTTCGAGTCAATCAAGAAGGACCAAATTTTAAAGGCTCAATTCATTAAGAATGTTCATATAGGTTCATGGTAGAAGAAAAAACCTAAAAAGTCTATGTTAGTCTAGACAACTTTACATGTAAGAAATGAAGAAAAACCATGGTTCATTGATAGTAGATGTTTGAGGCACATGACAAGAGACAAGATCAATAATGGGATAGTGAAATTTGAAGACAATACCTTTGTCAGAATAGCTAAAAAAAGGTGCATTAAGTTTGGATAATGGTAGAACTAAGATTGAAAATGTTCTGTATGTATAAGGTCTTAAGCATAATCTATTGAGTGTAAGTCAAATATGTGATCAGGGACACACATTAAAGTTTTATGCAAAAGGCTTTGAAATTAGGATAAAAGATTCAGATGTGTGATTGAAGATGCTTGGAGGATAGGGAATAATTTATATATGTTATCAGATATCTAAGGTTAAAGATGTTGTTTGAGTCAATTTGAGGAAATTTGGTTGTGGCACAGAAGAATGGGACACATAAATTTTGACAATTTTGTCAACATCAGCAAGAATCAAGTAGTTAGAAATCTTCCAAAGATTACAAATATCTCCAACATACTTTATAAACCATGTTAGCATGGGAAACAAGTTAGAATATGGTTCAAGACAAAATAATACCTGACCACTCATATGTTAGAGCTTGTTCACATTGATCTATGTGGACCTACCAAAACTCAAAGTAATCAAGGCAAGAAGTGCTTCATGTTGCTTATTGATAATTTTACACATATAAATTGGGTGATTTTTTTGAATAAAAAATTATAAGCTTTCATCCACTTCAAATAATTCAAGGATTTAGTTGAGAATGAAACTAGTTTGAAGATTAAGTGCCTAAGATCAGATTGAGGAGGAGAATTCATTTTATATATATTTATTGAGTATTGTGAAGAGCATGGGATAAGGAGACTTTATTCAGTAGCTAGAAATCCACAAAAAAATGGAGTAGTTTTAAAAAAAAAGAATAGTTTAGGAGATGGTGAGGATAATCCTAAATGAATCCAAGATACCAGATAAGTATTGGAGAGAGGTAGTAGGCAAAACAATGCATATCCAAAATAGAGCATTGTTGAGATTCAACAGTGATAAGACTTGCTATGAGATATGGAAAGATAAAACAACTACTTATGATTATTTTAGAGTTTTTCATAGTATATTCTTCATAAAGAGAATCAATGAAAAATTGGGTAAGTTTGAATCTATAACAAATGAAGGTATATTTATTAGATATTCTTGCAAAATAAAGCTATGATATAACAAACGAACCAAGAAGATAGTTGAAAGTGCAAGTATCAAGATAGATGAAGATGTAGCATAACAAGCTAATGATCTGATAGACACTCTTGAAATCATAGAAGAAAAAGATTTTGAAGAATCAGATGAAGATGGGAAGTAGGAGTAAAATTACACCAAGACCACATCCAAAAATGTCAAAAGAAATCATAATGAGAGTGACATCATTAGGAAAATAAATGAAGGATTTTGAACTAGAAGGATGATGGTAAGTGAATATAAGCAAGTTAATTTTTCTTTGTTATCCAAAATTTAGCCTAGAACTTTTTCAGAAGCTAGACATGATGAGCATTGTGTTAAAGAAATGGATGAAGAATTAAATCAGATAGAAAAGAATACTTGGGAATTAGTGCCTAAACCTAAAGATCAAAATGTGATAGGAATAAAATAGGTATAAAAAATTAAGTTGATTGAAGATGGTGAAGTTATTAGGAAGAAATCAAGGTTAATATGTAAGGGATATGCTCAGATTAAGGGTATAGATTTTGAAGAAACCTTTGCACCAGTGGCAAGGTTAGAGGCTATTAGAATGTTTCTTTCATATGAAATGTTTAAAAAGTTCAAAAGTGTTTCATATGGATGTCAAGTCTTCTCTTTTGAATGAGCATATAAAAGAGGAGGCCTACATTGATTAGCTTGAGGGGTTGCTTCTCTCAAATAATGGTATCCATTTATGCAAATTGAAGAAAGCACTATATGGATTGAAACAAGCTCCCAGAGCTTGGTATGCAAGATTTGATAAGTACCTATAAGATAAATTTTTCAAGAGAGGTTTTGCTGACAATAATCATTACATAAAAATAGAAGGTGAGCATTAGTTGATTGTTATGGCATATATTTATGACATAATATTTGGAGGTAACATTGAAAAAATGACAAAAGAATTTTTTGATAATATGTAAAAAGAATTTGAGATGTCTACGCTTGGAGAATTGTCATTTGTCTTAAAGTTACAAATATTTCAGTCAAATAAAGGAATTTTCATATCTCAAAGTAAATATGCCAATGAGATGTTGGAAAAATTTGGTTTTGATGATTGTTCACTAGTTAACACACTAATGGGTATAGGGATCAATGTGAGTAAGGATGAATATTCACCTATTTTAGATCAATATTTGTATAGATCTATGATTGGTAGTATTTTATATTTGACATCATCAAGGCTAGACATCATGCATGCAGTAAGCATGTTTGTGAGATATTAGGAAGCCTTGAAGGAGAGGCATGTTTAGTTGGTGAAAAAATATTTAGATATGTCAAAGGGACATTAGATTATGGATTGTAGTATCCCATAGGTAGAGATTTCACTTTGGTTGCTTAAATAGATTTAGATTGGGTAGGTTTTGTGGATGATATAAAAGTACAAGTGGAGGAGTTTTCTTCCTTGGTGATATCTTAGTATCTTGGGTAAGTAAGAAGCATAACTCAGTATCACTTTCTAAAGTTGAATCAGAATATATTATAGTAGTGTTGTGTTCTACTCAAGTACTTTGGATGAAGTAAACTTTAGAAGACATCAAGGTAACATATGATGAACCTATCTCTATTTTGTGACAACAAAAGTGTTATTAATATTTATAAGAATCTAATGATGCATTCAAGAACAAAATCTATTCCTATCAAATATCACTTCTTGAGAGATTAGGTTGCAAATCAGTAGGTTAAGTTTGAATATATCAATATTATAGAATAGATTGTAGATATTTTCACAAAGGCACAACCAAAGGATACATTCAAGTATCTACAAGAGAATTTGGGAGTAATTTATTTTACTTCATATCATTGAGGTTTAACATCAGTTAAGGGGGATCTAAGTGTTACCTCCAGGATAGACCCTTTTCCATTTATGTCAAAGGGGGGTAAATACAGGAATAGGGGATGCTACAGTAAGGGGGAGTTATTATATGATTTTTAGTTGGTATCATGTCCAGGTTGACATATGTTGTATAGGTTTTAGGATGTGTCAGTTTTAGTTTGAGGTTGCCATCAATAACAAAGGAGGAGATTGTTGGAAATATTTTCATTGATGTCAAAGGTCTAACATTATTGGTGACAAAGGCCCCATAGCATTTATTGCCTAAAGGTGTTTTTTTAATGATCATATTTTAGCTAAAGTATGTTGATATTAATTAAATATTAATGAATATATTTTTAGTTGCATAAATTCAAAAGAGGGTCCATGAAGAATTCGAAGAGTCACCAAATAAAGACAAAAGGGGAAAGGATGCATTTGATCATGAAGGGTCACCATGTGACTTTTCAAATGAAAGGATTTGAAGGGTCATGCAATTTTGGTGCCATTTTCCATGTGGATTGAAGAGTCACAAAGGTTAAATGCCAAAGGTCATTTTTAAACCTATAAAAGGAGGATTGGGAAGCCATTTTAAATATGCACGAGAGTGCAAGGTTTGTAATTATTTTATATAAGAAAAAGAGGAGAGAATAGAAAGAGATATATTAGAGTTATATCATTTGTTGAGAAAGTAATATTGAGAGATAGTTATGTTTTATATACAAAAGGGGTTAGTGCTTTTGTGGGTTGGTACTGACAAATCATTATTATGTTGGTGCTCAGCAAAAGGTTTGGTGCTTCTATAAGTTGGTGCTTGTGAACTTTATAATTTGAGTTGGTGCTCATTCATATACTTGAGATTGTTCTCCATGGTTTTTCCCTCATTAGTTTTCCACATAAAAATCTAGTTCTCTCTCTCTCTCTCTCTCTCTCTCTCTCTCTCTCTCTCTCTCTCTCTCTCTCTCTCTCTCTCTCTCTCTCTCTCTCTCTCTCTCTCTCTCTCTCTCTCTCTCTCTCTCTCTCTCTCTCTCTCTCTCTCTCTCTCTCTCTCTCTCATGTGGTGCATGTTATTATTTCATTTTTATTGCATATCTTGAATGTATGGTTAAGTGGAGTTTGATTAAGTAAAAATTTTATAAGATATATGATATAATGATTCACCCCCCCCCCTCTTATTATATCCCATTATTAACATGTTTAGATATGAGGGGTAGTAGTGGTAACAAGAAGTGGTCGATCAAATCCCCCATAGATGAAGTTGGTTCAATGATTGGGTAGCCTGAAAGGGATGATGGTTCCTATGTTAGGGTCATAATTAACATCATAGGTGAGGTTATTATAATCTTGAGGAGTATATAAATCATTCATGGTTAATTATGGTATTCCCTAAGTGAGAAATGTTAGAATGTTGGTTCCAAGGGGTCCTCTATTAGAATCTATGAAGAATGGATGAATGAGCTTGTTGAAGCTTCATCAACTATAGGGGTGGAGTTGGTAGTAGTTGGTGTTGAGGTGAATGATCAAGGAAGAAGAAAATAATTAGATCATTACATCATATTTTAAGATGAAAAGGGATTCGGGTCAGTAAATATGGTGATGACATGACCTTCATGCTTAAATTTGATGCAATGATGCAAAGTGTAAGGGACACAACTCATAACATGGATCTAATGGTGTCCAAGTAAAACATTGTATTAAAAAATCACCCTCTACAACATAAAATAGGTTTGGAATGGTTTAAGGTCCCAATTTAATATGGATAATAACTATCCCCAAGGTGGTGGCTATTGTTTCATTGAAAGAGCAAAGAACCATTGCAATATTAAACATGATGTTCTTGGGCAAGTCAAGTTGGTCATAGGCATGGGAGGAGATAATTTTTATACTATCCCCTCCATCGATCATCACCCTATTTATATGGGTTTGGTTGATGTATGTTTTAATAAAGAGGGGAGGATTAGGATACTCAGGATGCATAAAAGGTATTTTTGAATCCTTAAAGTTAACTAGGGTGGAAAGTTAAAGGGCTCTAACAAAGGATACAAGGGGTTGAGGATATTTATTTTGAACCTTGGGATTGAATAATCTATTTAAATGATTGATGATGAGGTGGTGAGGTGTTGATTAATTAATATAATCTCATTTCACTAGAGTTTGGTGAATTTGTTTCAACACTACACACTGAATGGATTCAGAAGGATTGGAAGGAGATGCACCTAAGATGGATACCTTGAATTTAGGTGATGGTGAAGGTGTTTGTGCTTAGCTAGAAGGTTAAGGGTTTGAAGGTTATGTCTATGGTATGGATACTTTATCTTTTCCCTTATCTTTATATTGGGTCCTAGATCGAGTAACCATATGAATAGTATGGATAAGAAGAAATGTTTGTTTAGATAGCTGTTTTAATTCTTCCTCACTCTTAGGTAAATTTTGGGTAGGTTGGAATGGTATATGGTTAGGTTTTAGGCTCAAATGAGGTTCATAAAATAACACATAATCCTCATCCAAAAGGTTATGAACTAGTATTTGGAGATCTTTGTAATTCTATATATCATGTTCTAGTGTCTTATGGTCTGGGAAGATCAAATTATCATTGAACCATGTTGGTTTAATATGTGAAGGGTTGAAAGGCTTGATGGGTGGTAAGGTTATATAAGAGTTTGAATAATGTTTGAATAATATCTAATCGAAGGTGTTGAGGGTGTTTGGTTTTTGGTTTGAAGAGTGGGAGCCTTCTTGGGAGTAGGATTTACCATAAAAATTAGAGGTGGTGGGATAGTTTTGGTGTTAGGATCCTCCTTGGAGTACAATTGATTACCTTTATATAAGCAACTAAACACAAAATTAAACCAAAAGTAATAAGTAACTAGAAATTAGAAACAACAAAGAATAGGAGATACGAGAAACAATACAATTTTTATTAACACTATTTCAGAAGGAAATACAATGAATAAATCTCACTCTTCCCACACCCCTTGGGTGTACAGTAATTCTCCCTCAAGAGTTCTCTATCTCAATAAATTACAACCAACTCAACACTGAGTTGTTCCCTCTAGTGACAATCAACCCAATGGTTGTTTTTGCCTACCTTCCAAGTGACAATCAACTCAACTGTTGTTGCCTACTCTCCAGCAGATCTTCTTGATCTTGCACCTTGCAGATCTAATTGACCTTGCTTACATTACAATATAGCCCCATGGGTCTCTTAAATAGATCCCAAACCAAACAATAATTATAAATGTAGACTCAAGACTAAAATTAGTCTTTACATGCAAACTAACTATTCTCCTAAAATTAGAACAGTTCTAGAAACACACAGATGAGCGATGTCAGTTCCTGTCTGAGCGATGCCAGCTGACAATGAGCGATGCCGACTGACAGTAACCGATGTTGGTTACTATGTAGCTGAATATAATCAATGTCAATTGGCTTGACTGATGTCAGTTACTTTGTAACCTAATAACCTCCACATTTGCACATTTAGTGAAGCTTTTAGCTCCACAACTCAAAAATCTCCCACTTAGAGATAAACAGCTGCACCTATACCTATACCTATATAGCAACATCCTCTAATTTGTTTCTGGCTTGTTTCTCTATCTTTAAGTTCAATATTGAAGACCAACAAAAGTTGAATGAAGATTCAACTTCTCCTTTATTCCCAGCTTTATTAACATATCTATAGGGTTCTTATCTATATGGATCTTTTCTAGCTTCAACTGTCCATCCTCCAATACCTATCTAATGAAGTGGTACCTAAGTTGTATATGTTTGGTTCTTGAATGAAAGGCTGAATCCTTTGCCAAATGAATTTCTCTTTGACTATCACTGTACAATCTACAACTCTCTTGCTCCTTTCTGAACTCTTCCATGAACCAAGTCATCCATATCATTTCCTTGCTAGCCTCTGTGACTGCAACAACCTTCTACAACTCTGAAATCTAGCTAACCACCATTCCACCAATAGTGAACACATATCATATGGTGCTTCTCCTACCATCCAAGTCACTTGCCATATCTGAATCTACACACCTATGTAGAGAAGTGTTTAACCCTGCATAGCATAAATGCCTACTGCTGGTCCCTCTCAAATATTTGAGAATCCACTGAACTACTTTCTAGTGCTTCTTTCCTAGATTGGCCATAAAATTGCTGACAACTCCCACTGCTTGGGCAATATCAGGTCTAGTACACACCATGTACTCAACCTCATCATGTGATTTGGGACACTATTATGTTCTTAGCTTGAACTGTCTAGCCATAGGTGTGCTTACCAGTTTTGCATCCTACATATTAAACCTCGCCAACACCTCATTCACATAATCCTCTTGAGACAAAATCAACTTGTGATTTTCCCTGTCTCTATAAATACTCATGCCAAGGATTGCTGCTCCTAAATCCTTCATGGCAAATGTGTGAGATAATTTTACCTTTAGCTCAGTAATCTCCTGCATGTGTGAACCTACAACAAGCATATCATCCACATATAGTAACAAGATAATGTAGCTATCATTATCCAATTTGGTAAAATAAACACAATGGTCACATTGACATTGACTAAAGCCATGCTTTGTCATAAAACTGTCAAACCTCAAATACCATTGTCTTACAGCTTGCTCAAGACCATATAACCTGGCCTTATGTCTCACCTGTCCATTCTCTCCTTTATTTAACCTGTAAATCCACTCATTTTTTAGTGCTTTCTTTTTGGCTAACAACTCAACCAAATCCCACATTTGGTTCTCTTCCAAGGAGTCAATTTCCTCATTCATGCCATGCTCCCACTATTTCCTAGATTCTACCTGTATTTCCTCTTCAAAACTTCCTAGTTTTCCACCATTAGTGAGCAAAAAGTAGTATAAAGAAGGGGAATAATGAATTTGAGGTTTACTTACCCTTTTAGACCTCCTCATGGGCATTTGAGACTCATTAATAGCTTTTTATCTGTCCAAATTTCATTCTAATAGTGACCGATCCCAGTCATCTCTCAGTCTGCACCCGACTAATGTCAGTTCCTCCTGGCCGACTTGATCGACATTGATTCTCACCTGACCAACATTGGTTTCCACGTACCTAACATGTGATATCCCCTTCTAATAGGGATATATGAAAGACACAAAACTCTGATACCAAAGACCAAAGATTTGATACCACTGTAATGTCCCTTACTTAGGGGCTCCTTTTTTCTCCTACAAAAGCTCTGAACAACTATAATATCCCCTTTAATCAGGGAATATAGAAACATATAAAGCTCTGAACAAGATACAATTTGCAAAATAGATTCAAACATGCATAAACAAATCACAGATCTTATCATTCATCCAGCTGATTACAATAGATGTCCTTTCTTATGCAAATCAAAGAATATTACAGATATGGTCTTAAAACCCTGAAATTATGCAAACGGGGAATAAACTTGCAATTCCAGAAGTCTCGGCCTGTTGTGTCGAACACACAGTCACCGGCATCAGTCGATATACTACCGACATCAGTCTCTGTAGGTCCTTATCTGCCGACATCGGTCCTCAGACGGCCGATGTCGGTCACTGGGGATCTCTGTCTGCCAGTGTCGGTATCTGCGAGAATATGTACGGACCTGTACGGACTTAGTACGGCCGCCACCCTGTATGTTCTTAACCCCTGATTGCTGAACACCCTGATCTGAAGATATACTATTCTAATACAGAATATTTCTATCTATATAATTTATTGAATCAAAACTAATAAAATAAATACCTTTAATACTGTGATAACTTCTGAGTGAAGTTATCTCTCAACCCTGGAATTCTGTGATAACTTCTGGATGAAGCTATCTCTCAGATCTGTATCTCTGTGATAACTTCTGGATGAAGCTATCTCTCAATTTGGTAATAAATCAGCTGATATCTCACAGCCTCTAAATCACACACAATGAAGAGGGAACGTTCTCCACTGCAATGGAATCCTGGATCCCTTGGCTCAGTCTTCACAAAAGAATTTCTTCAATTTTCAATAATCAATTCATACATAATCAATAATGGCCTCCATGTGAAACCCTTATACCCTCAAAAGATATGCTTTCCCTAATTAGGGTTTTCTTAAATTAGCATTAGGGTTTCTAATTTAAAATTAGAGCAAATAATTAATAATTAATAATTAATTATTAATGAGACCAAATAATTAATATTTGATTAAATCAATCAAATATTAATATCTCCCTCAATATACGTCGGATCCTCAAACCGATCGAAGCAGGTGAATCAGGGAGTGATTCCGCACATGACCATACCAAAATAAAGGTGCTCCACTGCATATCAAATATCCCTAAAAAGTAGGAGCTCAGGCCCAATGCATCTGAAATACCCTGAGTTAAAACCAAATGTAGAAATTTTGTGAATCAAAGTCAATCCAAGCTCCATTATGACCCTCTATCCATCCTATTAGCCTATGAAGGTCGTATAATAGGCTAATCATCAAGACTGTCAATGTCCATGAAAAAGGGGACATGACAATCCGCCCCTCCGAAAATTGCTTGTCCCCAAGCAATCTCGGAACAATGAACTACTCGATCCACCTGGATCCCAAGGAAAAAATTGTGTAACATCCATCATGTCACCAATCAACCCATGTGAATAAATCATCAACATCAATAGCATCAACAGTATCAAAATCAGCAACTGAAAAACTGCACTCGACACCCAAACAACTATTTGAAGACCAACTGTAGATGCCGGTAGAAGAAACCACTCTGAGGGACTCAAGCCAACTAAAATATCAACTTTGTCAAAATTCAAGTCCCTATCTAACTGATACTCACATCCTACTGGATCGTGTATATGACAATCATTGGTCCCTGAGTCACTGACACCAAAACTAATCTCTAAATGCAAAGAAAAATAAGGAGCATACCTCACCGTATGATGCTGGTAAGAACCCCCAAACTCTGCTACTGGCCCACTATTGCCAAACTGGGACTCAATGGATGGCTCCAATCTCGGCTCAACAAACATCACCTCAACATCCCTATAAGGTAACATAGTAGAAAGGGTTCGTAAAATCTCCTCACCCAATCTGCTAATAGCACTAGAACCTCGGACAAGAACACCTTCTGTCATCTTATGTGAGTCCAGACGAACACCTGCACTATCCAGCAAATACTCCATGAATGGTTCAGTGCAGTAGAAATTATATGTGGAAGCATCAACATACTCCCCCACACACTCGAACTGATCTCTCTGTAAAGGTGGCACAACCAACTGTACCACACTGTCATCTGTGTGAGAATAATCAATCTGGGGACTCGACTCCACTGGTATCTCAAGCTCATCACAATCAGATACTCCCAAATCCTGAATATGTGTATCAGCCTCAACAACATGCTCATCAGCAACAACTACAGGAAGGTACTCATCACCAACCACCTCAATATACAAATGATCATCCACACTCTGTAAATCAATGCCAAAGCTCATATCAACAGACGGAGTATCAACAACTGTAGCATCACTGTCTAACTCTTCCATACGGAGAGAAACAACTGGTGAAACTAAGTCCTCAAAATTGTCCACTGCATTCTCCTGAGTGTCATCAGCAATAATAGGATCCTGGGACTCTTCTACAATCTCTGCCATATCTGAGAGGCCATCAACACTCAGTGCACTAACATCTGAGCCCACCTGTACACTCTGAGTGCAAGCATCTAACTCATCATCATCTTCACTATATCCTATCTCATAATCATAATAATTATGGGACATGCTGCTCTCTCATCTAAGTGATCTGTAGTGCTCTCTCCTCAGCTTGACAAAATGATCAAAGGTCATCCTCTCTTGGACATGAGGAGGTAATAAGTCCCACTCATCATTCACTGTCTTATACCTTGCGGGTTTGTTTTTGGATGTAGGATATGAAAGAATTTCCTTCATCCTCCTCTGGGTTTCATCCAACTGCTTCAAACTATGTTCCAGCTTCTTCATATCATTGTCCCACTATTTCTGAGTATATGAAGGCATCATGATACTTTGTTGATTCAATCTACCCAACTACCCAACAGGATGGCAAGACATTAGCTCTGATACCACTGTGATATCCCCTTCTAATAGGGATATATGAAAGACACAAAACTCTGATACCAAAGACCAAAGCTCTGATACCACTGTGATGTCCCTTACTTAGGGGCTCCTTTTTTCTCCTACAAAAGCTTTGAACAACTGCAATATCCCCTTTAATCAGGGAATATAGAAACATATAAAGATCTGAACAAGATACAATTTGCAGAATAGATTCAAACATGCATAAAGAAATCACAGATCTTATCATTCATCCAGCTGATTACAATAGATGTCCTTTCTTATGCAAATCAAAGAATATTACATATATGGTCTTAAAACCCTGAAATTATGCAAACAGGGAATAAACTTGCAATTCTGGAAGTCTCGGCCTGCTGTGTCGAGCACACAGTCGCCGGCATCGGTCGATATACTACCGACGTCAGTCTCTGTAGGTCCTTATCTGCCGACGTCGGTCCTCAGACGGCCGATGTCGGTCACTGGGGATCTCTGTTTGCCGGTGTCGGTATCTGCGGGAATATGTACGGACCTGTACGGACTTAGTACTACTGCCACCCTATCTGTTCTTGACCCCTGATTGCTGAACACCCTGATCTGAAGATATACTATTCTAATACAGAATATTTCTATCTGTATAATTTATTGAATCAAAAATAATAAAATAAATACCTATAATACTGTGATAACTTCTGAGTGAAGTTATCTCTCAACCCTGGAATTATGTGATAACTTCTGGATGAAGCTATCTCTCAGATCTGTATCTCTGTGATAACTTCTGGATGAAGCTATCTCTCAATTTTGTAATAAATCAGCTGATATCTCACAGCCTCTAAATCACACACAATGAAGAGGGAACATTCTCCACTGCAATGGAATCCTGGAACCCTTGGCTCAGTCTTCACAGAAGAATTTCTTCAATTTTCAATAATCAATTCATACATAATCAATAATGGCCTCCATGTGAAACCCTTATACCCTCAAAAGATATGCTTGCCCTAATTAGGGTTTTCTTAAATTAGCATTAGGGTTTCTAATTTAAAATTAGAGCAAATAATTAATAATTAATAATTAATTATTAATGAGACCAAATAATTAATATTTGATTAAATCAATCAAATATTAATATCTCCCTCAATATACGTTGGATTCTCAAACCGATCGAAGCAAGTGAATCAGGGAGTGATTCCACACATGACCATACCAAAATAAAGGTGCTCCACTGCATATCAAATATCCCTAAAAAGTAGGAGCTCAGGCCTAATGCATCTGAAATACCTTGAATTAAAACCAAATGTAGAAATTCTATGAATCAAAGTCAATCCAAGCTCCATTATGACCCTCTATCCATCCTATTAGCCTACGAAGGTCGTATAATAGGCTAATCATCAAGACTGTCAATGTCCATGAAAAAGGGGACATGACATAACATCACTAACTTTGGTCTCCATCAGATTGACGTCATTTCTTACCTGATCAATGTCAGTCTCTACCTGATCGACGTCAGTGTCTGTGTTTTTCTGTGAGTGATGATTTTTACCTTCAAGCTCAATTTGGATCATAACCTTGTCCAAATCAACATTGGCTTGCTTAGAATTATTTAGCCTCTTGAGCTGATCACTTTCCATCACCTTCTCCTTGAAAACCAAGGCTTTCCATTTCTTAAATGTGTCAAAAACATTAGATTTCCTCTTTATGCAATAAACCCATACCTTTCTTGTAGTATCATCAATGAAAGAAACATAGCACTTTGATCCTCCAATAGAAGTTCCCTGAGCTGGTCCCCACACATTTATGTGAACAAGCTCTAACTTGTGCTTCTTCTTTGTTGACCCAGTCTTGAGAAACATCACTTTCTCCTATTTCCCAAACATACAATGCTCACAAAAATCTAGATCTATCAAATCTGAGAGCTTACCTTTTGACTTAAGAACATGAATTCCCTTCTCACTCACGTGACCAAGCCTACAGAGCCACATCTTTGCATCTACATCTGAAGTAGATAAAATAGAAGGAGAATCTAATACAAGTAGATAGATAAAGTGTACCTACTTTCTTACCTCTTGCTAATACAAGTGCACCCTTGAAAAATTTCCAAGATTCAACTGTGAGAGTTACTGTGCAACACTCATCACCTAGCTTTCTTACAGAAATTAGATTCCTCTTCAGGATGGGTACATTCATGACATCCTTCAATACCCATGTGTTGCCATTCTACAATTTTAGCTACACTTTTCCTTTGCCAACAATTTGAAAATGCTCACCATCCCCTAAATACACTTTTCCAAAGTCTCCATGGACATAATCATGGAAAAATTCTCTATTTGGGGTTGCATGGGAAGAAACACCAGAATCTAAAACCCATGATTCTACTTGACTATCCAAATAAAATATAAGAGCATCCTATGAAATAATACCTACATCATTTTCTTCTTTATTACCTTCATGCTAATCTTCTTTCAACCAACAATCTTTCTTTGCATGTCCTTTCTTTCCACAATTCTAGCAAGTTATACCTCTATTTCTAGATTTTGATCTACTACCTATCTTTGACCTTGATTTCCCTTGCTTGCCCTTCTCTCTTTGCCATCCCATAATTTCAGCACTTAAAGCATTACCTGATGTTTCCCTTGTGCTTTTCCTACAAATTTCTTCATTCAAGATTACACTAACAACATCATCAACTTTCAAGATATTTGAAGCAAACACAGTATTACTAACTGCCATTACAAAACTATCTCAACTTTTAGGTAAAGAGCATAAGATTAAGAGAGCCTTAATTTCATCATCAAAAACTATTTTGACTGAATTTAACTAATTTACTTATCCATGGAAATCACTAAGATGACTATATACTGATCCACCTTCTTGCATTTGCAAATTAAATAATTGCTTCATAAGAAATACCTTATTTAAAGCTGAGGGTTTTTAATATAAATTTTCCAAAGTATCCATTAACTCTACCATTGTCTTTGCCTATGATAAGTTGGAAATCACCGATGATGATAGGCTCAACCTTATAGATCCCAGAGCCTTTCTATCAAGAACATTCCATTCTTCATCTTGCATATATGTGGGCTTACTTGAAACCCCACCCAACGGTAAGTACAGATCTTTTTGATACAGATAATCTTCTATCTACATCCTCCATAATTGATAATTATTTCCATTTAATTTCTCCATTCTTAGTTTACTTTCTTCTGCCATTGCTTTACTCCCACTCAAACAGAAACCCCTGTGAGTGAACCTGTAATCAACAAACACTAACCTGCTCTGAACTAGGCTTTGATACCACCTGTTAGTGATCCTAGCTCTGATACCAATTGTTAGGATCCTCCTTGGAGTATAATTGATTACCTTTGTATAAACAACTAAACATATAATTAAACCAAAAGTAATAAGTAACTAGAAATCAGAAACAACAAAGAATAAGAGATATGAGAAACAATACAATATGTATTAACACTCTTTCAGAATGAAATACAATAAAGAAATCTCACTCTTCCCACACCTCTTGGATGTACAGTAATTCTCCCTCAAGAGTTATCTCTCTCAATCAATTACAACCAACTCAACACTGAGTTGTTCCCTCCAGTGATAATCAACCCAATGGTTGTTGTTGCCTACCTTCTACGTGACAATCAAATCAACCGTTGTTGTCTACTCTCCAGGAGATCTTCTTGATCTTGCACCTTGCGGATCTAATTGACCTTGCTTACATTACAATACAGCCCCATGGGTCTCTTAAATATATCCCAAACCAAACAATAATTAGAAATGCAGACTCAAGAATAAAATTAGTCTTTACATGTAAACTAACTGTTCTCCTAAAATTAGAACAGTTCTGGAAACACACAGGTGACCGATGTTGGCTAACAATAATTGATGTTGGTTACTATGTAGCTGAATATAACCGATGTTGGTTGGCCTAACCGATGTCAGTTACTTTTCAACCCATCAACCTCCACATTTGCACATTCAGTGAAGCTTTTAGCTCCATAACTCAACATTTGGTAGGTAGTTTTGGTTGGTTTTATTTCATTATGGTTGGTTAAGAGGTGGATGATTTAGAGGTGGAGGGTATAGATTTAGTGATAAGTTGGCAGGTAGAGGTAGCCAGGTTAGTCAAGAATGATGGGGATTTTGTTGTCTTAGTGGAGGTAGGTGTAGTTAGAATAAAAGGAGAGGGGTCACTAGAGGAGGAATAGGTAATGGGGATAGTAGATGGATGGGGACCTAAAATTCAAGGTAAATGAGAAGGGGGTGGTATGGGTCTAGTTCTAGATGGTTTGGGTGTTTTCACCTTTCTGATAGGTTTAGTTAAAGGTTTCTTGGGTAGACTTAATGAGGTTAAGTCCAAATTTAAATATGGATGGGCCAAGATAGGGGTAGGAAGTATTCCTAAATTATTGATGGGTTTGGTAAAAGAGGTGTAGAGTGATTTAACCATTTTAGATTGAGTGGGTTAGAATAATTCCCTATACTTTTGGAGGAAGAAGTATCTAAATATAAGGTTGAGTTAATGATCGGTTTGAGGGTAGATGTAAGTGTGGTTAAACATTCTTGTTTATTTTGGTAAGGTAACCTAAGACGGTGCCAAAAGGTGGCCCTATCTAGATTGGGTTGAGAGGTAAACTCTAGATTTTATACTAATCTATTAAAAGGTTTATAGATGGGTTTGATTCCTTGGTTATTGGTTTTGAATATCAAACCCATAGGTTGAGGTAAGGGAATAGTGTCTTCACCTTTCTCTTGGGTGGAAGGCTCAATAGTTGAGTAAGATGGTGTCTCTATGGAAAGAATAGAGGAGATGATCTCTTCCTTTGGATTGGTTTCCAAAGGAGTGGTTGGATCCATGGTAGGTAAGGAGGGTATGGTTTTTTTAGATAGGGAAAGGGAGGTTACTTCCTTTATTTGGATGTCCAAAGGAAAGAGTAGTGATTCCACAACTTGCATAAGTGGGTTGAAGGGATAATTGGTTGATGTAATGGTTGCCTCCTTTGGTATTTCTATCAAAGGAGAGGTGGTTGGGTCAATTGTTTCTTCAATTGAAAGAGAGGGAGTTTCTTCCTTTGTTTGGTTGTCTAAAGGACTATAAAAAGATTTCACCTATTCAATAAGTGGGGTAGAATAGGTAGTTGAGGTAATGGTTTCCTCAATGATAGGTTCAATGGTAACAACATTAATCGTGTGTTCCTCATGATCATGAGATGATCCTAGTTGGCTATTGTCATGGTTGGTAGAAGGTTCATGGTTAGGGAAAGGTTTATAAAAGATGTCTAATGATCGGTTTAGAGGTGCATTGGGATTATATGATGCAATTTCACCTTTGTCAGTCATGTTTTTGATAATATATTTAAAGGTATTACACCTACTCACATCATATCTAATTACATGATGGAAGGCACATATTTTTTTATACGATCCAAGTGTAGGATGAGAAACATCAAATTATTAGGGTGGTTTGATAGGAAAAATTTGGATGAGGTTAGATTTAATTAGTTTATCCAAAATTGAAGCATATAATTCCCATATGGGAGTATATTTCCTTGGAGTGGTTTGTCTTTGGTTATGATTTTCTTGGTTTTATGGATTGGAAGAATTGGTTTAACTTGGTTGGTTGATGGTTGGAGATGAAGTGGATTTTAAGACAACTGTGTTTATGGTTGATTTTATCTTGGTGTTGGGATGGTTGGATGGGTTCATCATTTTGTTTGAAAAAGGGTCATTATATTTAAAGTTAGAATTCTTGTTTCCCAGCTTTAATTTCCATTCATCAATGGATCTAATTTAAATTTTGCGTGCCATGGTAAATGCTTCACCAAAAGTTCTAAAAGTCTGAACTTGAAGAGTTAGATCAATATTTTTTGCACAACCTCGAGAAAAGAGTTTAATCATTTTAGGTTGGGGTAATGAGAAAAAAAAGTTGGTTAATGAGACCTCTCCATCTAGATTCAAAATCACCAGTTGAATCATCATCGAATTGCCTAATCAAGCAAAGGTTAGTAATGGAAACCTTTCTATATATATTAACCAAAATGTGATCTAAAATGATTTGTGCAAGTTGATAAAAGGAAAATATAGAGTGCTTGGTATGAGCACTATACCAATCCAAGGCTGACCTAGATAAGGACATGGGGAAGGTATGAAGAAGGAGAGAATCATCATATGCAATTAAATAACAAGAATGGTGGAATGCTCTCAAATATTTTTGGGGGTCCTCCTTGCCTTAGAACTTGGAAAACTTAGGTAGTTCCCATTAAGGAGGATAGGGTTGGATAAGAATAGATGGATGAATGGGTTCATTTCAAATTTGATCATAAGATAGAAGGTTATGATCTCTAGAAATAGATGATTCAAGATTGGACATTTTATCCATTAACATATTAACTAAATATGTTTGATGTTGGGGAGCTCCATAGTTGGGTAGTAGGTTTAGTTGAGATTGGGTGGCTACAATGTATATATAAGAGGTGGGAGGTTGAGAAGGTGAAACATATTGGTATGTTGTCATAGAAGGTTGGGATGATGCCCCATATTAGTACATGGGCACTAATGGTTGGGTAGAAGGTGGTATGTATCCTTGTGGATTAGGAACATATTAGTAAGATGTCATGGGTGTTTGTTAATGGATTGATAAGGGTTGGTTTGGAGGTATAGCTGAAGAAATAGGTTGAGGTTGGGTGGTGACCCTTATGTTAATGGGTGGAAGGGTAGGAGTTATGGAAAGTACCAAACTTTGGATTGGGGGAGAAATTGGTGGATTGGTAGTAATAAAAGGAATGGTAGAGACAAGGTAGAAGGTACTGCCATAGTGGATAAGGAATGAGTGATAAAAGGGGAGGTTACTCCTATGTTGTAGGATTTGGTTGTCATAGGAGGAGTTTGGTTAGAAGTTGGAATATTGGATTGAGTTTTTGTGATGGTAGTCGATGGGATAATAGTGGAAGAGGATGCTTGTGTGATCAAAGGTTGGGAAGAAGTAACTCCACCCATAATATGGGGAAGCATACCAAAATGTGGATCTGTGGGAGGAACTAAAGCAATAAGGGTGGAGTGAGATAAATTATTAAGGTAATGTCTAAGGGTTATGGGGTTGTTATCAAAGAATGTGGAAAATTTATGCATTACCAATAACAACTATCCATGACATGGTAGGATGGGGAGAATGAGGAGGAGAAACCTTAGCATCTAAACTATACTCCATAGACGAGGAGGAGGAGGATGAGGAAGGTGGTTGTTGGTTGGTTTGATTTATCAATTGCTATCTAGTAAAGACCATGTGAGAAAATAAGAAAGGGATGATGAAAAATCACACCTCAAATAGAAAGTAAGTAAAAGAAAAAAATTCAATGCAATCTAAACATACACTAAAAGTGTATTTAAATATGGGATTATTTTTAGATCACTTTTGGCTTATGCCTTAGAAATTGTGAACAATAAAGTTGGCTTGTAGATCAAGTACAAAAGATGAAATATATGGTTGGTTTTAGGTTGTGTTTAATTGCTCAAGAGATAAATTTATATTGATCTTAAATACATGGCTTGGTATTGGGGCCTACCCCTCACTTCACACACCATAGAGATAAGGGTGCCAGGTTTCTTAGCTAATATATACTAAATTTTAGAGTTTATACTCAACCAGAGAACTGAGTTGGTTCTCCTCTTGGTCATGACCTCCAAGTAGGATTGTTAGGAAAGGGTAAGGTTTACTGGTAGGTGATGAAATCCTAGCTAGGCCTTGTCTCAAGTTTATTTTGATGTTTTTATTGATTATGTAGTTTGGATAAGTGTGTGATAACAAGAGTGAAAACTATGATTAATTACTTTACTTTTAAATATCTAGATGAACTAAAATAAGTAGGAAATCAATGTAATGCAATGGGTTTATTTTAAGCCAAAAGAAATATTAAATTTCATTTGATAAGAATGGAGTAAAAGAATAAAGAAAAGTCACCTAGATGATGTTAGGATCCCACCAGGCATGCCAAAATGTTTCTCTTAATTTCCAATCCTTTCTTAATTTTGGAAGATAAAAAAACTAGTAATAAGGGTGTGGTAAAAATCACTAGTTGATGATGCACATGTAATCTAGATGATGATGGAGAACTCATTTTAGGCTAAGAAGGAATAACCTACAAATAAGTACACACTAACAAAGGGGATCATTATCAAGATAGTTAAGTGGACTACCTAGTGTGAGATAAATCCAAGAAGTATACACTTGTTAGGAGGTTATCAATCCACTATTAAGAACAATCAAGTTTGAAATGAAAAAGTAAGATACTTGCATAAGATAAATGAAATGTACTAAAAGAATAAATTATAATGATTTTTAAATAAAATGACTAAATCTAACAAAATTTGATCGATAATCATGCTAAAGTAAGTGGGTTCTAGTTTAAAAAATTAGCAAAGGGTATGTGAATAGGTTGGAATGCAAAAATTTAGGTTTGGTTAAGGGTAAGTAGATAAAAATGATTTGGTTCTATTTTATACCACAATGACTATCAATGGTTGGGTGAACCATCAATGGTTGGGTTGATCATCATTCATTGGGTAATCATCAATGGTTGGGGATGCCCATTGATAGTCATGCTAACCATCAATAGTTGACTATGTATTTTTGAAGGTGATTAGAAAATAATTGTAGAATAGCTAGATGGGTAGATAGAGGTTCTATTGAGTATTTTTTGGAGATGAAATAGGGTGTAGATAGGTCAAATCAAGCTAGGAAGGTCAAAAATCCAAAATAAAAATGCTAAAGTATTGATATACCTATAGCTTGCTAGTTGGTTGATGGTTGAAGGATAAAGAAATTTTGCTAGAGTAATGGTACTTTGGCCTCAAAATCAAATTCAACAAAAGTTCATGTCTCTTTTTATGATGCTAAGTTTCTAGAAGAAGACTAGATGTTAGAGATCTTGAATACCTATATGCTTGATAACTCTTTTGATTTAATCTTTTTCACCTCCCACTCCCCTCATTTTATAGGAAAAGAGAGATAGAGGATGGAAGGTTCCATAGTAAGTGATTTTATTGATAATGATGGTTGTAAGTTCATTATCACTGCATATGGATAATGTATTAAATGGTCCCTTGTTATCTCATACACAGCTGGCTGATGTGTTAGGAAGTTGAGGAGTTGAGGAGACTTGACCATCGATGGACATGATAACCATCAACTATTGGGTTGACCATTAGTGGCTAAGTTTTGAAGGTAAATTGGTCAAGGTGGGGGTTAAAAATGTTTGGTTAAATATTAAGTTAGTAATTTTATGAGTTAGATAACTAGGTGGTTAACTCAACTCTAGTTTGATAGGGATCTTAAGGTGTTTTGACAACTACAACTATCATGTGTAGTTTTTTAGTGTCTAAACCACTCATTCCATCATAAATATTGTTCATCTCATCCATCCATGTAGAAGCTTTATATGTAGGCAAAAATTGGCCAACATCTTAGGTGACTCATAGGAAAGCATGCCTACTATGATTGAGAACCTAGATCAACTACCTTGGCTAGTCCATTGGGCATGGAGTCTCCTCTCTAGTTTAACATATTGATTTGAAGATAAAATTGGCTACTAACCCTTGGATAAATCCTCTTGAAACAAACAAGGACCAAAATTAAAAAACAAAACAAAGTTCCCAAGGCACTTACTATAGGGAAACACATAATAGAAGGGAAACTAACCTAAACAAATCAAGTAGCACAAAACCTAAAGAAATAGGGAAAATAAAATAAAAGGGAAGTAGACTACTACTTATGCTAATCACTTATTGAAATAAATAAATTCATAAAAACTAACCTAAATTAAAAATATTTTCTCCAGGGTCAAATGGGAAGTTATTTGATGCACCATGGAACTTTGAAACATATTTTCCATCTCTTGATAACTCTTTTCTATAGCTAAGAGAAATTGTATGCTCATGTCTTCTTGATGATGTAGTTGGGCCTCATATCTCTATTATTACGTACATGGATTAAATATATGGATCTAGGACCCAATAATCTTTCTCCCATATTATTTTTTATTGCATCAAGGATACTAATTCTACCTCATCCATAGGCTGATCACTATCCGATATGTCCTCAATTATACTTTTATTATGCTCCTCATGGATAAGTGACTTGTATATATCTTCATGATTAATCTCTTCTATCTCTTTAGACATGTTATATGCCAAGATATCTTCATAAAATTTGTGACTAGGGGTAACAATTTGAGGTAGTATATGAGCAAACACCATTTCATTATTCTTATCTCCATGAATTTTGTCTTCTTGTGAGCCAAATTGAATAGATTCAATAGTTGATTGGTCTTTAAGGTCTTCCATGGGAAGTGTGAGACCCTAAAAGGCTTGATATTAATTACAAACATCCATATATTTCTGCCATTAATCATCATAATTACCTTGACTCTTATCCTTTTTAGCTATCTTGTATTCATCAATGGTCAATTCAATAAGTTATCCAAGAGATTTTTGAGGTTAAACAACTGATATGTGATCAAGAGACTTATGAGAAACAATTTTTTTATTGCATACCTAAAAATTCTTCTTCTGGTAATTGTTCTTATACTTATATCTTAGCCTGTACCTTAGCTTTCTCTTGCACATTTTCCATCTTTGCATCATTATGGAAGACTAAAACATGTTTTTCCTTAACAAGAGGTGTCCCAATCATTATTTCTTCTTCTTGGTCACTCAAGTCACCTTCATTTTTTTTCCTTAGCTTCATCTTATTGATTTTCCTCACAAAGGAGAGGGTATTTCTCAAAGAGTGGCACAGTAGACACTTGAAAATATTTAGTAAGATGAGAAAGATCCAAAGAAGTTACCATAGATGCCTTATTTTGCTCTTGAGGTTTCTCTTCTTTGATCACCTTCACCTCCTCTCTCTATTTATTTGATTCTTAAATGGTTTTCCATGAAGGAAAGACTCTAGGCTTTTAAGGGGAAAGAAGTGGAGGGTAAATGATCTCTTGTTTGATATTAACTTCAACATCTTGTCTTATGCCTAATTGTTCTTCCTTATTTCTTGATTATTGAATCTGATTCCAAGTCATAACTTTAGGTTTAGAAACATTTGCTTCCATAATTGTTCTTGCTATAAGTGGGAAAGAAGAAATTTTATACTATGTTGCCTTTGTATCTATTATTGAATGTTACAGATGTTGATTTTAAAACTCAATTTGCTTGGCTAAATTAGCCTCAAAATCATGGATTAATTGGTTAGATATGTCTCCCTACAAAATTAAAGATGGAGTCTCTTTTATGATAGGCTAAGAAACATGGATATTAGTCTCCTCAACACATACTTGTTCATCCTTCTGAGGCCTCTCTTGGATAGACTTCCAAGTAGGAAAGTTAGGTAAGGTTTTAATGGATTCTTGAGGGCTATGGTAAACATTGGTTTTCCATTCATGAAGGGAAACGATTAGTTCTATGGGAACATGGTGATGATTATGATGACCCTAGGGTTTCTCATAAACTACTACCCTCTCTTCAACATTTACTATTAAACCACTAATGTTTAGAATATCAAAGCTAAACTTTGAGTGACCTTGCCTTATGAAATATGAACATACCTCTTTAGCTTGCTAAAAATTAATCCTCATGATTTGAATTTCATTCTTGGAAATCTCCTCTCTATATATCCTCCTATTTTTTATACTTATCACCTCTTTCTCATATCCAAATTGAGTTTTATTGAAGCTTTAGATGGATTGATTTGGGGCTTGATAGGTATGATAAAAAAGACAACAAGATTCATGAGGGATATCATAGGATTGGTAAAGGTCACCATAATATTGGCAAGGATCTATATATGGTTGGTGATTCTCATCATAAGGTTGATATAGATCATGGTAGGGATGATGTGGTTCATGAGGAGGGTAAGATCCGTGCCCTTGATAATAAGGATCATGAAGAACTCGATAATAAGGAGATGAATGATAGGGGTATCTACCATAGTTATTCATATCAACCTCATATGTCAAATGAGATGCACGAACTCATTAAAATATTTAATGAGACATACATAGGATGCTTATAATTATAATCTTTGATTTGAAGTCACCATTGGTGCTAACTTCCTTGCTTCTAAAAGCTAATTAGAGGAAAGACACACCAATAATCTTTCCACTCTTTTGGATCTTAGTCTCATTGAGCATGATAGAAACTATTATGACATTAAAATACACCCTTAGAGAGAGTTATTAAGGATCCCTCTCACTAATCCATAATATTGGGACAACCCCAAGCTATGGGTAACCAATGATGGGGATGAACCTATAGAGAAGGCTAACTTCCTCTTGATGGATCACCTATACTAATGTGGTCATAGAGAAAAGGGTTAAAAAAGGGAAAAGGGATCCTAAGAAGGATACAAGGTGATGCACCAAATAAAATTAGAAACTCCCATAATCTTGAACCCACACCAGGTCTACAAAAGACAATTCTAGCTCACACAACCTCATAATCTAGCTCAGTGCATATGTATTTCATAGACTAGGTTCAGGAAGCAATGAATGTAAACAAAGAGGAATTTTAAGACTCATTGAGAGCTTACATCAATGGTATAAATAAAACTAATATATACCTATAATAGATTCAAAACACCTTTAAGGAGGTCATAAATGAGGACAATGGATGAGGAAGATTTTCCTTCACACAATTCCATCATGCACAACTTACACAACATAGATCCAAGGCAAGAGATTGGTAAATAAATTCTTTATTACATCAAGAGGTAGTTACTATAAATTTTTGATAGGTTTTTATGTAATCATGAGGATATATTTTAATATCTAAAATACTCCCCTAATAATCCCAAAAAATGAGCATCATTACAAATGGGAAAGAATGGGTGATATATAGAGAAGGGGAAGAGAGAAGAGAGGGAGAAAATTATCCAAGAAAAATCAATGAGATGCCAATTTCAATGAATACTACACCACCTTTCAATCCAATCAAGATTGATCCTTCATAAAAAATTAGCTGGCATTTACTCTAATTAGTCTTTAATTTTTTCTCATTGGCTAAGAGATCTACTACAAGACAAGGGTATGTTTTGTAGATGATGACTCATGATCCTTTCAAGGAAGAAATATCCTTAAGATTTGAAAAATAATTAAATTTTCCAATTTATTCTCCAATCCCCAAGTCTCTTTGCTTTTATCTTCCATGCCACCTTCCACTTTCTTTCACTATTCATGAGAAGAAAATCCTCATATCTATAATCCTGGCAGAGTCATCACCATGTCTGATTTGAGTAGTGGTAAGTACCTATTTTATAGAAGATATATATTTGTATAAAGATGAGACATAACAAACATATCCCTACTCCAACCTAAACATAGGTCTTTACTATAGATTGAAAAAAAATCTAATTTATTGGTTTTCATATATCTATTATCCCAACAAAAAACCTACAAGCCACATAGCTTTGTTCTTGATATTTATTAGGTATAAATAGACCTATTCTCCATTCAAACCCTAAGGGAATTGAGAAGTCAATATATGCATACATATTATTTAAGGATCAATGATCACAATCACAAAACAATTATGCAACCCCAAAAGATGGGCTCCTTAAGTTTGATATCTTTGAACCAGAGATGGAGACTATGATTTAGTGGTGACACAACTTCATTATAACCATATTGACTATGACTACATCTACTTGATAGATTCTTGATTGAGCTCTAATGTTGACATATGCCTTTATAAATATTTCTCTAGTTTGACCTAGGTTACATGTGATACCTCTAATCAAAGTCTCATGTCTTCAAATTTGAATATTGATCATCAATCTTAATCTAAGCCTTATTAAATTGTGCCATATGTTAGCTCTTCATTTAATCCAAAAGATCCTAATAAATATTTGACCTCTCACTCACCATTGATATACTTTGGTATGAATGAATTCAAGTCATATATCTTCTACCAGTCTAAAGTGGTTGAGACACCTGACATCTTCTCATTGGCTCTTAAGATCTGCTAACCTTTTAACCCATTACTCATCATTAAATATTCTTTTCATGACTTCAAATGCACCATCGATATTCTTGGACCCACTATATTTATTAATCAATATAGGCCATTAGATATCTATTAAGGTACCCAAGATATTGACACTTGTCATTGACATGTTTATGCTGACCTTTTGACTTCATGGTCAGCATTGATCTTTGATGCATGATCAAACATGTGTTTTTTGATATTTTAGACCCATTGACTCATCAAGTTTCCCAATTGACATTATATTTTATCTTATTTTCTAATATTTGGATAATTTTTAGCTCCACATTTAAGCTGGGAAAATTTTAATTTAAACAACTATTTCATGAAGCTTAAACTTGACGTCCTCATGCTCATTTCACTCTACAAGTCTAACTTTGAAGCTTTATATCTTGAAATAACAAGCTCATCAAGATATTAAATTTATAGAGAATGATATAGGCATGAAAAATTTTATTTCCATGTGATCTCTTAGCTTGAGAGGACTCCCAAGTATATTTATTAAATGTGTAACTCAACTAACCTATCCATTTCTACATGACATGTTGATGACAATCTAGCTCTTCTATACTTGTGTAAGAACTTTCAAGGATCAAAAAGAGTTTCTAAGACCTTTAAAACCTAATTTATGTCCATGAAGGTCATGATAACCATGATAACCTATTGAATCTTCTTCCCTTGTAACTCTAAGCCTATTTCAAGACTTACTTCTCAAAGATAAACAAAGTACACTTTAATCTTGCTTAATTCAAAAGATTTGTAAGCAATATGATATCTTTAGACCACTCATTCCATCCATAAATATTTTTAAACTCATCCATCTAGGTAGAATATTTGTATGTATAACAAAATTTGGAAACATAAATTATTACTATGATACCACTTGATGATAGGCTATTCCACCCATCCTTTACAATAACAAATATCCTCACAAAAAATACAAAGAAAGAACTCAAATAAATTTTATTATCAGAAAATTATAGTACTATATCAACAAGGTTGTTTCACCATAAAGATAATTTTAGACCTATCATAATTCCTTCAATCTAGAGCCATAATCTACACTGATAAAATTGAACTATCAAGTCTAAGAATTTGTTAAAATGGCCAAATTTTCCTCCTAGAATGAAAGCATGGCACATGAATATGTCATAGGCTCAATAATGGTGCTAGAATACATATTCCTTGATTTAGGGAAAGGTGACATGATTTATAAAAATCAACTAGTCCACATCTTTATCCACTTATCCAATATTCACTTAGATCCTACTTTTTCACTCTTTAGTTTCTATTTCTAAATTTTCCCAAATGTGACCCACTTAACTTAAGGATAAGAATGAAAAATAACTTAGTAAGTTTCCTTAAAACCTCATCATTATTATCTCCTAGATAACCACACCCAAATTTGGTAAGTTTATTTATAAACTCATCATTATCCTCTCCTAGATAACCATGCCTAAAATTGGTAAGTTTCCTTAAAAACTAATCATTCAACTCACCTATAATCCATGCCCCACTTTTGTGGGATATGATCTTGAGTTTATTCTTTCACCAAATTCTTTATTTAAAATTTCATATCTCTATGTAAAATTTCATGTCTATACATGCATAAATACAAGTTTACTATTTTAAGCCTTCAGCAAATTGTGACAGTTTGAAACCACTAGAAACTTCATCCTATGCTCCAAATAAACTAAGAAACCTAAAAAAAACAAAATTCAAAGTAACATAGAGTTTGTGTGTGTGTGTGTGTGTGTGTGTGTGTGTGTGTGTGTGTGTGTGTGTGTGTGTGTGTGTGTGTGTGTGTGTGTGTGTCTATATATATATATATATATATATATATATATATATATATATATATATAAAATTTAGGGTGATGTAAGATTCATCTTACACCTTAGATGTTCTTACATCAAAATACTCTAATAACATGGAAGTCTAGGGTTTGCTAAAAAATCAGTGAAAAAAGTGCACAGATAGTGAATCAAGGCTCATCCACATAGGTACATGCAAATCAAACTCAAGTAGAATTTCACCCAAAAGGTCACATAGTTTATACACAAGGGATACTAGTTCTATAGGGAGGACACTAATGTGGTACACTACTATCCAAAATATTGTGCTACTATCTAAGAGCTTCTATGACACCTAGATCATATTATTTCTCATGCCATGCACCTACTTAATTAGAAGATGGTTCAGTGATATAATGGGTTTATCTTTGAAGGTGTGGGAATATTTCACTCCTTGGGATGAACCTATGGAGAGGGCCAACTTCCTTCTAATCTAAATGCATCCAATTTAGGATCAACATGTAGGCCTAAAAGAGATAAGAGGAAATCTACTATGAATTATAATTCTAAAGTTTGTTGAGGGAAAATGGAGAGGGGAGTTGTTATAATGTAAAAGGTGATGCACCAAGACTATAAATATCACCTCTGTAGGCTTTGAATAACCTGCTAAAACTATAGAAAGTAATAAAACATTACATAATCTCCAAAATGGACACTTTAATTATATAAGTGTTTCATATGAAGGTGCTTAATATAATAAAACACCAAAAGGGATGATAAATGATCCATAGAGAATTATTGTATAGACCTATACATACATAAAATATGATCTATAAGAGAGATCTAAGTTCTATAGAGAGGTATGAAGGGATGAATGATAATGAGATGGTCAAGAATTACCCATATGTAAAGGTCAACAAACTAAAAATGCACACAAAATGCAATAATAATGAATAAAGGTAAACTCTATTCTCATTAGTTACAATGATCAAGTGTTAAAGGGCTCATGGAGGGAATTTTTTTGAAGCATTATTGTACCTATAAATGTTAACCATTTTACAATGTAAGACCTAGGATTTTATAGGCAATGGGAATCTATTGGGTCATTGATTATACTAGCGAATACAACTAAATAAATTAAATAAATATTAGAATTTGAGATACATAATCTATCTATCAATCATATAGGGATGGACACATTTAATTGGGATCTTGATTACATCCTTGAGTCTTATGATGATTTCCTCAAACTTCAATCTATTAGTTTAACATCTTCTCTAATTGGTTTTGGATCAACCAAAATTTAATCATTCAATAACCATGACTCGATTTGAAGGCTTGCCTATAGATGAATGTGGTTGAGGTTTTCTTATAATCATTTCCTTGGAATATTTTTCTTTATCCTACCATTTTTATCACTTCTCTTTACCATGGATCAATCATATTCATCAATGCATACTTTGGGTAGATCAGTTTCTACCATCTACTTGATTTAAATCTTGACACATCTTCTTTTATGATTCTTATTTGTCCCTAGATATGTGTCATCCATTGTATAATTTAGACCTAGCCTTCATCTATTTTTCTCTATTCATTGTGTGACTCAAGATTGTGCTTGGCTATTTTGTGTTGAGTTCGCTCACTATGATCTTTGAATTTTCTTGGATACTACCAAACTAATTGGTCACCATGCCAATATTATGGGTAGATGTGAATTAAGATTTGTTGATGTCTTACTAGGGAACATGGTAGTCAGTCATTATTTATTCATTGGCACATCTCACTTGGATTTTGGCCTTCATGGATTTTTCTATGGATCCTCATGCTAAAAAAAGTATTGAATATAAAAAAAATTCCAATTTTGTGTTTTCAAAACTTTTATTTTGAACTTAGTATTTGTAAGTTTTGTCAATATTTATCTTTCATAACCTTAGTATTTGGAATATTTGTTCTTACAAAAGTTATAAATAGTATTCAAAACTTTTGTTTGAGTCCATATGTTATGAAATTTCTACTTCACAACTTTTGATCACATAATTTTCCTGAAGACCTAAATACTTAGCCAATGCTTATAAAGTCTTCAAATTCTCTATTGTTATAATTTTTGTTTGGAAAATATATCCTATAATTATTTTTATTTACAAATTTTATTTTCAAAAAAATTCCAACTAATCTCTACATATTTTTTCCAAAAACTAAAACTTGAAAAATCTTTGTAAAGTCTTTGCAACAAAAGTTATGACTAATATTTTGATGAAACATGTGAAGGCCAATTTTTTTTTTTTAATGCACCAATTATTTTTTACTTATAATCCTTTAACATAAAAACATTCAAATACCAAAACCTTAAAACATAAAGTTTGATTTCCTTTCTACCTTAACCCATTTCACTAAACTTTGATTGAACCCTAAAAAGCCTTCTCTGTTGAACCTGAAGCCTTGAACTAAATTTAGACATTGATCTTCCATGGTGAATAAATTTTTTAAAAATTATGGAGATGTATAAGGGTTTATTTTCTAATAAACATGAATCCAATAGACTTTGAAGCAATCCATTGGGTATTTATTTGTGGAATCATCTAAAACTTTTCATATTTTGATAGCAAAACATGATCAACCTATGATTGAATATATGAAATAAGATTCACGTTAAAAAAAATAATGAAATAATAAAAATTGTGAAAAATAACTTAGGGAAATAATATGACTAAACTACTATGTTTACACACATATAAGAAATAAAATTTATCCAAACTACTATATGCAAATTGAAAAACACTTCAAGAGTAGTGCTTGAAATGGATCCCATTGATTGGGATTAGTATCTCTTGTCCATAAATTATTGAGAGATGAAAATAATTGGCCTATTTTCATATTGTGATGACATATGGACCACTCCATATTGAATCAAACTTTGTGTGCTTCCCAACTTTTATTTTTTTCACATCTAACTTGAGCACTATGTCTCCTTCCTGAAAACTTCTATTAGTATCCTTCATATAAAATGTTCTCTTAATTTCATCTTCTTGAATCTCCAAGGTATGTATCACTTACCCTATGGTCTCTTCTAAGTCCATTTGTTCATCTAGTCTCACTATCATATGATCATTTTCAATTAAATCCATCTAGTGGGAAAGCTCTAGTGATGGTAATTCAAGTGACATAAGAATCCTGGCCTCTCTTATAGATACCAACATGAAGGGAGAATTAACTATTTCCCTATTTGGAATTATTATATCTACCCATAGGGATACTTTAATTTTTTCATGTCAATTCCTTTGATTATTGTACATGTTCATTTGATGATGTGGATTAGGTTTTTATTGTTTAACTCAATCAAACCATTACCTTGAGGGTAGTATTTTGAATAATTACTCAATAGATGTTATGATTTACTACCCACTCATTGATTATGGTACAAATAAGATCCATAACACTATCTAAGATAATAGTTGTTAGAACACCAAATGTAGTCACAATTCCCTCATAGAAATCAAAGATGGATATTTCATTTATCTCTTTGAGTGTTACCACTTTTATTCCTCTTATAATGTAGTCTATGGTAGTTATATTACACTTATATCCAACACTTAAATGAGGTTTTATAATTATGATTAAATCTACACCCCATTAAGAGAAGGGTTGATCAACTCAAATTGGATGAAGTGGAAGAGTTAATAGCCTCTATTTTCCTATGAAAAGGCCAATTTTATTGTAGCTTTACACCCATCCATGAGAATATTTAAATATAATTGGAATATAATAACTGGCCCTCATGATCTTGACAATAGTGTTTTTTGGTGAATAATGTCCTCTCAACAACCCATCATAGAACTCTTAAAGGATATTATCAGTCTAATTATGATCTATACATCTTTAAATATCTCCATTAATGTCTTTTATAAATAAAACAACATTTATAAGCACATAAGGAATAACTTACAACCTATAATGTATTTTTTTGGCTTTGATAATTCCTTGTCAATACTCACCTGACTAGAAAAATGCCTGTATACTCTGAATCTAGAAATTAAGAGGATCCTGATTAGCTAGTTATTATTCTTGCATCATAAGGATTTTTTTACCTTTACCTTTTAGGTCATTTACTAACTACTCACACAATCATTTTACCCTTATGAGCTTGGTGATTTTGATACCAATATCATATTCCATCACCTTGGTGATCCATCCATCTCATTTTTTATTGATGTCTATTCTCAATAGAAACTCTTTCACACTTGGACGTGAGACCACCAAATAAATATTATTATTAGAGAGCATGTGTCATAATTTTTTCAATGCTATTATGATAGCCAACACTTATTTTTCCATGGATCTATACCTCAATTAATAATATCTAATCACTTGAATGAAGAAAGCAATATGATACTCCATTTTTTCATTTTTTTTCTTGTATTAAGATTTCTAAGATGCTTTTATCTCCTCTAAAAGCACAGAGGATGAAATCCTTACGATGGCATAGATTCAAAAGTGTGGGGGTTTTGGATATTTCTCTTTTGATTGTGTCAAAATGTTCCTTACCTTCTCTTGTATAGATTAAAGTGGAAATCTTATTGATCATAGAGGTAATGGTTTGACTAGTGAAGCAAAGTTTGGTATAAACTTTCTAATAAAGTTTATATTTCCCAAAAATATTGGTAGGATTTTCATATGGATTGGTAGAGAAAAGGACTTTATGGACTCTAATTTATTTGGGTCAATGGCCAATCCATACATAAAATAATGTACCTCAATAATTGACCATAATGGAAAATAAATGTACACTTTTTTGGGTTTAAAGATACCCTAATATCTCTACATCTATTGAAAACTTGCTTCAAATGATCCAAGTGATCAAACACACATTTATATAAAATAATGATATCATCAAGGTAAACCAAGATCATATCACTGATCACAGCCCTAAATTTCATGTACATATATCCTGGTAAGGTCACACCATCATCATTTAGTATAAAAAGCATCTCCTTATATGCATAGGTGCCCCATTTGGTGGTAAAGGTTGTCTTGAACCAATAAAATTCTTACATGTATATCTAATTATAGCCTAGGTAACCATTAATAAGTGAAAACCTCTCATCCCTTGATATTTTTTGGAGGATATACTCCATGTGTGGAAAGGGATAATGATCTTTGAGGGATTCTGTATTTAATTCTTTAAAATCCATGCACAACTTGATCTCTCCATTTTTATTTATTACTAGGATTAGGTTGGCTACTCGAGAGGAGTGTTTAATTGGGAAGATGATATTATCCTAAATGCATTTAGTAAAATTATTCCTCATCAATAGTTATAATATGGGGTTTATAAGCCTTTCCTTCTACCCAATTAGATTGGCATCAAGGTCCAAATCAATTATATGATGGTTTAAGGCTAGGTAAAAATATTAGAGATATTGGTAACTCTATGTGAATATATCATCATAGTTTATAGAAAGGTAAATAAACCCTTAATTTTTAGGTTGAGTTCATACCTTTTCATCACTAAATAATTTTCCATTTGAAATGACCACTTGTTCACAATTTTATTTTTTTACCATCATGTTCCTCTACTCACATTTGAACTAATCATTAGAGGTGAATATGTTATCTAGCATGACCAATGCTTTGGGCATCTTATTTCCTTTTAATTAGATGATTTGATCCTCATACCATGCCTATAACCCTAACTAGTTTTTGGTAGAAAATGTTTCCTCCTCTTGTATAAAATTGATGATATACTCGTCATTATTTACCACTTATGAGTAATCATCATTATCATGCACTATAGGTCTAACTATAAGCTTTAAAAGTTATTTTAAATCTCTTAAAACATTAATAAAGAGGTTGTATTGAGATAATACTATGGAAATCCTATCTACATTAGCATTTTTATCCCTCAACATAGATTGTATGTTGAAAGCATCAAAGATTTCATTAAATTCTTAGGTTTTGTGTTTATAAGCCTTTAGCAAGCTATTTTTTGACACATTTTGGGTTCTCACCTAATTTACAGCCTACTTTTTATCACCAAATACTCATAGTGTCTTAATTCCTTTATTTTGTGATGATTAGGGGCCTTGGATTAGTGACTTATATTTGTCCACATTGTTAGTGAAAATAAATTTCATCATTTATGCATGAAATTATTTCTCCTTTTGGGGAGAGATCATAACAATGCCTATGCCTACACTATTTCTACTTTTAGAGCCATTGTAGCTACAATGTGCCTTTAAGGTCATCTTGATTTTTTATGAGGTTCCTTAAAATTGAGTTATCCTTAAGGATACAATAATTACCTAGTACTATTTCCTCCATAAAATCATATAGATCAAATCCATAATGTTCATTAGCCTAATCATCTAATGCTACATATGGGACTTCTTCTAGAGGTGTGGTAGTCTCATATAGTGTTAAACTATATTCAGTGTCATGTACAATATAGTTCATGTCATTGGTATTGGGTGAGTAGGATTTATATCATCTCTAAAAATAGTCTCATCTTTGAAAGTCACCTTAGTTCCATTTCTAGTTTTCAATAGCATGTATGACTACTCAGAAGATAAGTACCCTCCCAATTTTGCACTGATGTCTCTTGAAAGACAAATGGAAAAAGGGAGGTAGGTTTATAACATAGATATATTGAGTGATGGATAGGCTAGGACATACATGTAAAGTAATATTTAAACATTTAATAAACCCTATGGTTTTTATAGTTTTTCCATCTAGTTGAATAACTCCTATCGTAATTGGGGTATACTTTATACCTAAAATATCATCTATATTCTTGGGCATGAATGAGTTACTTACACTTGAATAAATCATAAAATTATGTATGAGGTGCATACCTATGTTCAATTATATATATATAATGGTGGTGTATTACTTATGTTTTAATCTCTCCTTCCCTTAGTTGACACAATCTTGTGGAAACAGTTAGAGAGGCTCTTGTCAATTCATGAAGATAAAATATATATAATACTTCCTAAAATAAACTATTTTGATAAGGAATGGATAGGGACTCACACATAGTCATATTAAACATTTTTTTATTCATTTTTTTTACTATTCTAAAGGTAATTTGAGTCCCTTTCATCTAAAATTTTGAGATAATAGCCTCTTCCTTAGTGTGTTATCGAGATTAAAGTTATTTCTCTTTTTGAATAGGCTGATTTATTTAAGCTTGGGTGGTAAAAAGAGTCACATTATCTTTTAAACTTCACATGGAAATTATGAATTAGATGTTTCACCTATTTAGGAATATTTATTACCCTCAATCGCTTTTCTTTTAAATCTTGTGTTATAAACAATTAGATTATTGAATGCATCTGATACTTGGTTTTAATTTATGTTGATGAAGTCATTCTACTACTAATTTACTAAAGTGGCTTCATAAACATACATTTTCACCTCTTCATAGATATCATTTATCTTATCTTGAGGGTATGATACACTTTTCTATATCAAAGCTTGATTTATCACTCCATTTGTCTAGGTAGCTTGATTATGTGGTTGATTGCAAGGAAAGTGTATACACATAATATTTTCAAAATTTTATCAATTACTGACACTTTGTATATTTTAGGAACCCATCAAGTCTTAAGTTATCTAAGTGTATACCTTAAAGGGTAAATTGGGAAAATTTCAAGTAGACCATTGGTGCTTCATAGGTTTGTTGTCCTTTTTTCCACTTGTTATATACATACTTGTTTCCTGAAGACATTATCCCTAAGCTTTTTATTCTCTATTGTAAACTTTCCAGTCATTTGATACATTTTATCATCCTATTCCTCACCTTAGTACCCTTTTTTAAATAAGTTTTATTAGGTTGATTAGGTCAACCTTGTAAAATTTTGGGTGATTTTTAGGTAGGAATTAGTTTAGCCTTTGGTCGACCTAATGAATAATTGTCTGAAATTATGATAGGTTGACTATGTTGACCCTATTGGCTGAGGTTTTTAGAAGGGTTTAGGGTCAAATATACCTATATATAAAAGTTCATTTATCCATTACTTAGATAATAGAATAAAAATTAAGATCTATTATGCATCTTATTATTGACCATTCTACTTGAGGAAAAAGCTTAAGGTTCCATACTTTCTTTGGAGATACAGATCTTGTCTTATGGAGAAGTTTTTTAGATGCATTGATAGGTTGTGTAGCTTATAACTGATTTGTCTTTGTCATCCTTACATACCATAACAACCTCTCATGAAGCACCTTAGCCAAGGGAGAGATTGAGGATGGATGGGTTCATCTTCGAAGGTAAGTATTTCTAACTTTGTTCCTTCTTTGTAAGAGTATATAGATATGTATTTTATGCTTCTCTTTCATGAATTAGGATTACGTATACATTGACATGAATATATTTCTTCTATGCATGTTTAATTTTATTTTTTTATAACCCCAACTTTGTGCCATAAGATTTGGTGAGCACTAAATTATATTTACTTTACTTTTTATTAGTTTAGTGAGATATCAAAACTCAAGACCCCCTTAGGGTTATTAAATGATTGTGCTTCACTAGAAACTTTGGAAACCTCCTTAGCATGGTGTACTATAGTAAGATATCCCATAATTAGGTCTAGTGGATCCTCGTATTGGTCATGTTCATTCTTAACAAATGGGTCCCCAATCTTAAGTGTATGGTGTGATCTATCTTTTTTGAGTTAGGATTGATTTATAGACATGGTGCATTTATGATTGCATAAATTTTGGTGAACCCAATTGAACCTAACCATTGCAAGTTTTTATTCACTTATTTCATTATTTTATCATTTTATTTTTCATATATTTATAATTCTGGGTTGATTGTATCAACAAAGTACTAACTTTTATGTGTAGGTTTAACACATAGTCAGATAAAAATGACTCTATTTTATCCTTTTAGGTTATTCTTCAAGTATAGGTTACTAAGTCAACATAGTCAATACATTATAGGTTTACAATATTTAAGACATATAGTTTATCATACTAGGTTAACCAACTCAACCCTATAAATTCTTAAGCATCTAGCTTAACATACTAAGTCGACCCAGTTGACCCTATATATTTTTAAGTTGTCAACAAAAGGTTTTTGAAAAGTTAGGTCAACCCAGTCAACATAATTTTTTTAAAGTATTATTAAAGTTTCTTCAATAAAAATCTCATCTTTATTTTCATCCTTTGATCCATTAAGGTTCCTTTCTATCCTTCTTTGTCATTTCTATCATTTATTACAGTGTTATTTTTTATAGTTTGTAGTCTTTAAAAAATACCCTTGTAGGGTCAACTAGGTTGACCTTGTTGACATATTTTTGTATTATGTATTCTATATAGAAACATAGGTCAACCTTGTTGACATAGTTCATTTGCAATCCTTTGCTTCCATAGTACAGAGGTGACATTGTCAACCCTATTCTATATTATTTGCATGCAATATTGACTAAACTAGCACTATACTATGTTTCAAACTTTGAATTAACATTATATGATAGTAATTAGCTCACACTTTAATTTATTGTATCTTGCATTATTAGAATAGATCACATATTCTAATTAAGTGTTTTTCAATGTACCATTTAGTTTCACTATTTTATCTTTTATTCACACACTACTAAATCATAAAATCTTAAAATGCATTTTAACAATTGTTTACCCAAGTCATACCTACTTAGATTTCATCACCAAGGGGGAAGCTAACTTGGTTTTATATCCAAGTATAAACACATGGTTAATGGGATATTTTTGTGAAGCACCTGACACCTTTATCACTATAGTGTGTGAAGTGAGGGGGTAGGCCCCAACCAAGCTAATACCATTACCAATACAAATCCCTTATATCCCAAACATCATGAAACCATCCTTAGATTCCTTTCTAGTTCTTTGCTTACAACCAACTTCCTATCACATAGAAACTTCTATTATAATAATCTAACAACGTTCAGGTTAACCACTTAGTTCGCTTTTACTTTTCAAGTTGATTGCTTGCTCTTTACTTAATTATATGTTGATTTACAAAAACTTGCATTAGCCAATGCTGGTGTAATGTTTTATGTCAGATATTTATCATGATGATGTCATGGTGGTGTCATGAAGATGATCTGGTGAGTGGATGAAGTGATTTGATAGCCTAAGTAACAATTACAAAGTGTACAAGGTGCTTGTTCTTGTATGCTTGAAGGTGAATTGGTTGATCTTCAGTGTTGACATGGATAGAGATGTTTAAGGATGAATATGGAGTATTGAGCATGTGTAAAAGGTGCCTAAGATTCTATCTATTCTTGGAGAACTTCTATAAATAAGTGGAATTCATCTTTTTGTCCATAGTTTTTATCTATATTGTTTGGTCCAAGTGGTATAAAATATGAGTAGGTAATTTGATGACATCACCATTGCCATGTGTGATTGATTCAAGGGAGTTAGTCATATGGTTGTGATCACATTAGTCCCTAGTTTTTATGTTCTAGATCTCAAGTCATGCATTAAATCATAGTTAAATATATGAGGGTGCAAATTTGGCTTTTCAGTTAGAATTCATTAATTTTTCCATACTTAGCCAAATTTACATTGTGGCCAAAAAAAGTCTAGTAAGCATGTTGATGAGGTCAACATTCACATGTATGGACGTTTTAGGAGGTGTTTATATGGGTTTATTTAATTTTTGACCTAGTTTATTTTCACTAATTTTTTAGATCATGTGATGTAGTGCATCAAGACATATGCATATGCAAAGTTGGCCTTTTAGGCATTTTGACTGTGTTTTCCCATACTTAGCCAATCTTACAATAAGGTAGAAAGAGCTGAGTGAGTATTTTGATGGTGTTGTATATTGCATGTGTGAAGGTGTCAAGAGAAACTAATCATATGGGTTTATTTAGTTTTGATCCTAGTTATTAATTACTAAATTATAGATTATGTATTAAAGCATGACAAAAGTTATGTTTGAGCAAAGATGGTCTCCTAAATAGATTCTGAATGGTTGGCTCTGTGATAGAAGATTTTGAGAAGGGACTTTAATGGAATTATATCTAGCATGCTTGAGAGTTCCAAGAGTAGTGTGTCACATGGTTGGATTTTACTATGTAAGGAAATCATTTGGTGCAAATTTCAGATCCTATATTGAAGAATAGAAGAATTTATTAAGGATAAAAATGGCTACTTAGGCATATTGATATGGTTCCCATAGTCATTTTTGAAAGTGTTAAAGCTCAAGAAAGATCAATGGTGTACATGGATCCAATATGTTAAAAGGTAGTGAGATGAGGACAAATGCATTATGTTTAATGATTGATCAAAGGTATAAAATAAGGATCCAATGGTGAGTAAGCATTTATATAGATTGATCAATGGTGAGCATTGATTGTTAGAGACCTGATTGATCTATAAAGATCTATAAAGCACATTGAGTCAAAGTTCCCAAATTACACAAGATGAGTTCAAAGTGAATTAGGTTTAATATCTAATATTGGTGGTCTATTCATTAAAGTTTAAACAATATTGATGGTGTGAGATTGATCCTAATCTCAGAGGACATGAGATTCAAGAATTATGTTTGAAGGTTAACTATGACCGTTTGTATTTGTGAAGGAAATATTAGTGTCTAGTTTTTGGAATATATATTTTGATATAATTTAAAAAATTTATTGCATTAAAAATAAAAATGGTATAGGACTCCAAGATGCATCTATCTATATGGATTTGAAGATCTATAAGTTTCTAAAGATAAAGTTATTAAGCTCCAAAGTTGACTATGTTTCCATATATGTTATGAAATTGACCCACGAAAGACATTCAAGCTCATGTAGTTGTTATTTATATATTTTATGGTAAATCAGTTGTGTGGGAGTGTTGTAGACTCTATGGGGATGCTCTGTGACTATTTTGGAGGTGTGATCAATCTATCTTAAGTATGAATAATGCTTAAGAAGTTGATTGTATATTTATTAATGGAATTCCTATATATAAGGTCTCTATTTGAGTTGTATGAGCATACACATAGGTGAGCTAAAGTGATTGTGATCATTTAAGGATATCCTAGGGGACATAAGGAGTGGACCTATGTGTTTATAAGTGTTCTTATGTTCTTAGTTTGCTTAAAGATGTATCAAAAGTGTGAATTGGTCTCCATAAGTCATAAAAGTGACTTAGCCCTATTTTGAAAGGGGTTTTTCCTTAAGTGTGACCCATATGATATGCCTTAAGTATGAAGGAATTTATTGTGGCTGACAAATAAATATTGTGACATTGAATAATTCATAATCACTATATATATATATATATATATATATATATATATATATATATATATGAACCAAATGTGTTTCGTTATAGTTTTTTTTGGATGTGTGTGACTTTGATGTGGAATGAGTGTTGAAGTGAAGAATCAAGGAATCCAAGTGTGCCCAATGGATGGGTTGAGAAGTAAATCAGATTAAGGACTTTATGTATGACCCATAGGCTATGTTTTTAATGTTAGAATAGTTCTCTTTTAGGTTGATCATGATTGAAGAGGTCTAGAGTGATCCACAAGGATGTTTTGGATGTATTGCAAATGAACAAAGAATTATTGATGTTTATGTGAGCTTGGTGGTTGATCTGAGAGGTTGATCAGAGTGTGGACTATGTGTATGACCATTTGGTCATGTTGTTGTTATTATGGCTAAGTTACTACTATGAAGGATGTATTGAGTGTGTAGAGTTAAAGAGTGGGTTAGTTGGGATATGTAAAATTTCCTAATTAATCTTTATATGTTGGTTCAAGTATGTAATGTGATTTTTCCAATAGGGTGTGTTAGGTGATAGAGTTTTTGTTGAAAGGTGAGATGAGTGATATCTAGAGATACATCACCAGGTGTTGAAGGCATTAGTTCTAAGGTGGAAGTATTCTTATCAAAGGAGGGCCTAAAGGAGTTGGTCTTCCTTATAGGAAGTTCATCCTTGTAAAATAGGTGCTTTAATAAAGGTAGGTGGTCTAAAGGAGTTGATCATCTAAAGTGCAGGTGCTCCTCATGAAACACATGTTTAACTAAATATCTTTAGTCAAGAGGACATGATTAGGGTTTGTTTGTCTAAAGGAGTTTATCAGTCTCTTATTTGTAATCTCTTATAGGACAATAGTCCATCTATGTTGTAAGATTGAGAGTGGGCTTTATTCCCCATGAGGGTTTCCCACAGGAACTATGTGTTATGTGTTTGATCTTGTGTATGCATTAAATGAATGATATTTCTCATTAATGGTGCTTGATCAAGTTTATATATGTTGATTGTTTAAATAGTTTGAAAGGGAATACAATTGACATTGTAAAATTTGGGATCATTGATTCACCCTACCCCCTTCTTAGTGGATTGTACCTCTAACAATTGGTATCAAAACTAGTCCTTTGGAAAAAGCCTAAAAAATTGAAAGTGATCCTAAGTACGTTCAAATATGGATAAGTAGTTTAAGATAGAAAATTGGTAGTGGAAAGCTATGATCAAGGCACTTGAAGAACATATATGTACCTTGAATAAAAATGCTAAAGAGGATGAGAATGTTATCAATGATCTCTAGGTTTAGCTACTAGAATCTAAGACAAGTTTATGTTCAAAATAAAAGGACATCATGTTTGATAAATAATCTTGCCATAAAATTAGAGATGACAATAAAGAAGAAAAGAAGTATCAAGAATAAATCACATCTATTGAAGAACAGGCATATATATCAAAAGACATGGCCAATAAGGTAAACAATGATGAAGAGAAGATCAATATTCTTGAGGATAGTTAAAGACTACAAATGCAAATATAAAAGCAAAATAAGATGAGTGTAATCAACTAAAGGTTGAAATGAAGTCATTGAGTGAGCATGAGCTTGTTATATTCAATTTGGACAAGATGGAAATGAAGCATGAGAATCTTGAGCAAGTTAAGAAGAATACAAACTTAAATAACAATGTTAGAAGGTTAATTAGACAACCTAATGCTACATGGTATTCTAGTTTATTTCATGTTCATTATTATACATGTAATAAGTATGGTAATATAAATAAGGACTATAAAGGGAATTTAGTCAAGAATGTATCCTCATAGATCCTTGGAAGAAAAAACAATTGGTCTTGGAGAAATCATAACTTAGATCAGTTAAGAGGTATGTTGAATGATGTTATTTTTTCATTTGTCATAAGAGTGGACATATTGTTAGATTATGTTTAAATGGTGTTAAAAGGTCTTTAAAGTATGTCAAAGGATATCTATATCCTAGAAGGTCTAAGAAAGGACAAACTTAGGTATGGAAACCAAAGGTAATAATTGTCAATTATTCTAGTCATAAGGTTGATAAGAAAGTTTCTCTAGAAGGCTATGCTACAAATTAGGATAAGCTCAAGGATTGAGTAGGTAAGATGGCCACATAAGACAAGAAGATTCAAACTTTGGTATGGATACCTGAGGTAATAAAGACTAAGGAGATTAACTTTGTTGAGTCTAAGAGACTTGATGGATTTTTTGCCAAGGTAGAAAAAGAATACAAAATAAAGGAATGTGATATCCCCAACCAGTAGGGATATGCAAACACAAGAAGCTCTAATACCACTATGATGTCCCTTACTTAGGGGCTCCTTTATCTGCACAATAAGCTCTAAACAACTGTAATATCCCCTTTCAAATAGGGAATATATAAACACATAAAGCTCTGAACAAGATACAATTTTGTAGAATAGATTCACATATGCATAAACAAATCACAATATAATATCTCAATAGCAAATCAAAGATCTCATCACTTGTTCTTCTGGATGATTACACAATTGAGTCTCTGTTATACAAATAAAAGAATATTAAAATTTGGTCTTAAAACCCTGGTTTTTGCTAATCTGGAAGTGAAATATGGATTGTGAAGGGTCTCTGCTTTTCCGTGTCGACACACAGACACCATCATCGGTCGATATCTCGCCGACGTCGGTCACTGTCAGTTGGCTTTTTGCTGACGTCGGTCTTTAGTCGACCGATGTCGGTCACTGGAAGCTCTTTGTCTACCGAGGTTGGTGCCTGAGTGGATCTGTACGGACCTATACAGACTTAGTACGGCCACCAACCTGTCTGTTCTTAACCCCTGATAGCTGAACAACCTGATCTCAAAAATATACGATTATAACATAGTAGATCTATATCTGTATAACTTATTGGGTCAAAAACTAAATAAGAAATACCTGGAATATCTGTAATAACTTCTGTGTGAAGTTATCTCTCAAACCTAAAATTCTATGATAACTTCTAGATGAAGCTATCTCTCAAATCTGTACCTCTGTGATAACTTCTGGATGAAGCTATCTCTCAATTTGGCAATAAATCAGCTGATATTTCACAGCCTCTAAATCACACACAATGAAGAGTTGACGTTCTCCACTGCAATGGAATCCTGGAACCCTTGGCTCAGTCTTCACAGAAGAATTTCTTCAATTTTCAATAATCAATAATCTATGCATAATTCCAAACTCTCTCCCATGAGAACTCTTATACCCTTCCAAAGGTGTGCTTGCTAAAATTAGATTTCCTCAAATTAGAACTTGGGGTTCTAAAATTAGAATTCCTCAAATTAGAATTTGGGTCTTAAAATTAGACCAATTAATTAATAATTAATAATTAATTAATATCTAATTTAAAATTAGACCAAATAATTAATTAATTAATAATTAATTAATATCTAATTTAAAATTAGACCAAATAATTAATATTTGATTAAATCAATCAAATATTAATATCTCCCTCAATACATGTCGGATCCTCGAACCGTCTGAAGCTGGTGAACCAGGGAGTGATTCTGCACATGACCATATCAAAACAAGGGTGCTCCACTGTATGTCAAATATCCCTAAATAATAGGAGCCTAGGCCCAATGTGTCTAAGATAACCTGAATGAGAGCCAACTATAGGAATTATGTAAATCAAAGCCAAGACAATCTCCATCATGACCCTCTATCCATCCAATCAGCCTATGAAGGTCGTATAATAGGCTAATCATCAAGCCTGTCAATGTCCATGAAAAAGGGGACATGACAATCCGCCCCTCCAGAAATTGCTTGTCCCCAAGCAATCTCGAAACAATGAACTACTCGATCCACCTGGATCCCAAATGTAGTTATGCTCTGCACTATTGTGAATCAATGCAAGTACCTGCAACATCAGTAGAAGTAGAACAAAGAGGAACCCATAATCAAATTGGAAAATGAAACTCAACCAAACTCTAAGAGCACAACTACCATAGTCAAGAACACATGAGAACCAAACTCTCAAAGCATCATAACCCAAGTAGAATGGACAACTCAAACTGCCAATTCCATCTGCAAGAGATGGTGCCAATCTGTCCCATAATGGATGGTAAGAAACTAGAGTCGATCTACACCTGTGTGAAATCAAATCTTCTCTCTCTAGGTCAAAATAAGAATAATGAGCATAACCCACCTCAAAATCCTTGTGAGGTAGCATAGTAGATAGGATCCCTATAATCTCCCCACCCAATCTGCTAATAGCACCAGTACCTTGGATGAGAACACCTTCTGTCACCCTATGCAAATCCAGATGAACACCTGCACTATCCAGCAAATACTCCATGAATGACTCCGTGCAGTAAAAATTATATGTGGAAGCATCAACATACTCCCCCACACACCACAACTGATCTCTCTGTAAAGGTGGCATAACCAACTGGACCACACTATCATCTATGTGAGAAGAATCAATCTGGAGAGGTATCCCAAACTCATCAAAACCAGGTACTCCCAAATCCTGAACCGGTGTGTCAGCCTCAACAACATGTTCCTCAGCTATAACTATAGGAACGTACTCACCAACAACACTCAATGTACTAACCTCTGAGTCTGGGGCTGGTGAAGACCGTAAATGCTCTAACTCCATGGTCATCTCAGCCAAATGAAATTGTGACTCCTCATAAGCTAACTGCGTAGTCTCAAGAATCTCAGAAGTCACCTCTAGCTGCTGAGTAAGCTCACTCACCTTATCTTCCTCAACCAATAATGCATCATATGCTGTGCGACCCCACTCCATAAGATAATCTCTATCGGTGACCAACTGCATATAATCCTGTCTCAGAATCTGGATAGCCTCTCATAAAGAGTGGATCTCTGTCAAGGACAAATAACTACCTCCCTGCTCGATGCTAGTAGGAGAACCCCATCCATAAACTACTAACAACTGATGAGCAGCATCGAAATGCTTACAAGCAGTGGAAATGTCTCGCTCACTAACTCTCAGCTGATTAGATACATGATGGCACTGGCTAGATTGTCTCCCACACTCCTCTAATGCATGGTCCAAAAGAATAGACTCATAATCACTGACCATTGTAATACTACCATCCATACTCTATGAATCAACTCCAAAGCTCATATCAACATACAGAGTATCAACAACTGTAGCATCATTGTCTAACTCTTCCATACCAAAAGAAACAACCGGTGAAACTAAGTCCTCAAAACTGTCCACTGCATTCTCCTGAGTGTCATTTACAATAATAGGATCCTGGGACTCTTCTATAATCTCTACCATAGCTAAGAGATCATCGACCCTCAGTGCTCTAACATCTGAGCACACCTCCACACTCTGAGTGCAAGCATCTAACTCATCCTCATCTTCACTATCTCCTATCTCATAATAATCATAATAATCATAGGACATGCTGCTCTCTCGCCTAAGTGATCTGTAGTGCTCTCTCCTCAGCTTAACAAAGTGATCAAAAGGCAACAACTTCTGAACTCAAGGTGGTACTAACTCCCACTCCTCATTCGCTATCATATACTGTGTGGGTTTGTTTCTGGATGTATGATATGAAAGAGATTCATTCAACCTCTTCAAACTTAGTTCCAGCGTCTTCATATCATTGTCCCACTATCTCTGAGTATATGAAGTCATTATGATACTTTGCTGATTCAATCTACCCAAACTACCCAACAGGATGGCAAGACATTATCTCTGATACCATTGTGATATCCCCAACCAGTAGGGATATCCAAACACAAGAAGCTCTGATACCACTGTGATATCCCCAACCAGTAGGGATATGCAAACACAAGAAGCTCTGATACCACTGTGATGTCCCTTACTTAGGGGCTCCTTTATCTGCACAATAAGCTCTGAACAACTGTAATATCCCCTTTCAAATAGGGAATATATAAACACATAAAGCTCTGAACAAGATACAATTTTGTAGAATAGATTCACATATGCATAAACAAATCACAATATAATATCTCAATAGAAAATCAAAGATCTCATCACTTGTTCTTCTAGACGATTACACAATTGAGTCTCTGTTATACAAATAAAAGAATATTAAAATTTGGTCTTAAAATCATGGCTTTTGCTAATCTGGAAGTGAAATCTAGATTGTGAAGGGTCTCTACTTTTTTGTGTCGACCCACAGACGCCGTCATCGGTCGATATCTCACCGACGTCGGTCACTGTCGATCGGCTTTCTGCCGACATCGGTCTTTAGTCGACCGATGTCGGTCACTGGAAGCTCTTTATCTGCCGAGGTCGGTGCCTGAGTGGATCTATACGGACCTGTACAGACTTAGTACAGCCGCCAACCTATCTATTCTTAACCCCTGATAGTTGAACAACTTAATCTCAAAAATATACGATTCTAACACAGCAGATCTATATCTGTATAACTTATTGGGTCAAAAACTAAATAAGAAATACCTGGAATATCTGTAATAACTTCTGTGTGAAGTTGTCTCTCAAACCTAAAATTCTGTGATAACTTCTGGATGAAGCTATCTCTCAAATCTGTACCTCTATGATAACTTCTGGATGAAGCTATCTCTCAATTTGGCAATAAATCAGCTGATATTTCACAGCCTCTAAATCACACACAATGAAGAGTTGACGTTCTCCACTACAATGGAATCCTGGAACCCTTGGCTCAGTCTTCATAGAAGAATTTCTTCAATTTTCAATAATCAATAATCTATGCATAATTCCAAACTCTCTCCCATGAGAACTCTTATACCCTTCCAAAGGTGTGCTTGCTAAAATTAGATTTCCTCAAATTAGAACTTGGGGTTCTAAAATTAGAATTCCTCAAATTAGAACTTGGGCTTCTTAAATTAGAATTTGGGTCTTAAAATTAGACCAATTAATTAATAATTAATAATTAATTAATATATAATTTAAAATTAGACCAAATAATTAATTAATTAATAATTAATTAATATCTAATTTAAAATTAGACCAAATAATTAATATTTGATTAAATCAATCAAATATTAATATCTCCCTCAATACATGTCGGATCCTCGAATCGTCTGAAGCTGGTGAACCAGGGAGTGATTCTCCACATGACCATATCAAAACAAGGGTGCTCCGTTGTATGTCAAATATCCCTAAATAATAGGAGCTCAGGCCCAATGTGTCTAAGATAACCTGAATGAGAGCCAACTATAGGAATTCTGTAAATCAAAGCCAAGCCAATCTCCATCATGACCCTCTATCCATCCAATCAGCCTACGAAGGTCGTATAATAAGCTAATCATCAAGCCTGTCAATGTCCACGAAAAAGGGTACATGACAAGGAAAGTCAAGAGTTTTTATTGACATCTTTTGTCGAGAAGTCTGAAATAGAGATTGTGTCAAATATCTAGTTAGCAAAGGAAAATCAAAAGTGTGTGCATGTTAAAAATAAAGAGATCAATCTCAAGGAGAAGAACAAGGTATTGGTTCAGGCTAGTTTTAAAGTGTGTACTGATACAAGTGAGCATCTTGTTATTTTTGAGAAAGTTTCATGTAAAGAACATAAGTTGTTAGTATCTAGTAATGAGATTCCAAACTACAAGGTGGGATTTTTAGATTAAAATGCATGTCATTAATCTATGTTGTCTACTTGTGTTATCAATTATATTTTAGAATAGAAGGAGAGTGATATAGAAAAAGAACCAATTGTCATAGTTAAGAAGAAGAAGAATAAGAAGAATTGTAAGTATCATATGACCAAGGAAGAGAAGGAATATGAGGAGTTGTGGGAAACTCCTAGTTTCACAACATGGTAGAGAATTGTGGTGTAGATGAGGTCTTTGTGTATGCTTCCTAAGGGACTCATTTCAATGTAAAAGCAAGTTTTCATGCTCATGACCATAATGCTAATCTATACAAAGACTTGTGTTTATATTAGAAGGTCATTAGTTAAGGGGGAACAATAACTTCCTAAGTTTGCTCCATATTTTTGTGAAGGAGCTATAGTATAGAGTTAGGATGGTTGGTTCTAGGTAGCTTAATGAAGTTGATGAAAATGTCAAGAAGATTTTGATGCTTAGAAAGGTCTATACACTTATTTATGATATGTTTTAGGTGCTTGTGTGATCTGAAAGCCTAAAATGGGTTATATGAATCTTACTTTACCAAACATGTGAAGGATAAAATCTTGGTCTAGAAGTGTGTGATGGGTGTTTCTAGGTGTGCAAGAAGATTTAAAGGTGTATGTTGACCAAAAGGAGGTTTATTAACCTTGTTATAAAAGTTGTCTTACTTGTGAATTGAAGTATATGGCTTCTTAATATGTTTAATGGGATAAATGGGTGGTCAAATAAAGCTTCATAAAGTTTTAAAGGTTTATGGTTCTCAAGTTATTCAATATTTTGTCAAGTTGGAGGCCTAAGCAAATATTTAGTTTGTAAAGGAATTATGTTAAAGACGATGATCTTGTTGAAAATTTTTGGTGTGATTGAGGTGGAATATGAGAGTGCTCTAGATATGAAGTTTCAGGTCTTGAAGATGTGCCTATTAAAAATTATGGGCTCCACAAGTTTCAGGTAGGGCTACGAGGATAGACAAGCCTAGTTTGAAGAAGAGTGATTTTTGATTAGTTTATCTAAAAGAGCAAGGTATGCATATATGAAGTTATGTGCTTAGGTTGGTTTAGTGCATGTTTCCTACTTTTTATATTATATATGTAGAGTTAGTAGCAATGTGAGTGTCTTCAAGAAGAAGACTAATAACCCTTAATGGTGGTTCTTCATGGTGTGTGGAGATTTGAAGATGCTCAAAAGGTGAAATTTCTTAGAGATCTTAGGGGGAGCTCCTCTAAAATGTTCTTTGGTGAGTTCCATATAATTTTTGTGGTTTTATGTGTTCTTTCTTCATTATTTGTAGTACTTTATTGAAGAGAGTGTTGGCATAGAGCAAGAAGAGGTTGTTAAGACAAGCAGAAGTAGGCTCAAAGTAAGGGGGAGTTTGTATCATATTTCTAAGATGGTCCTTTATTATTTAATAGTATTTCTAGGTCCTCAGGATCATTTTTTTCCACTATAATTATGTTAAAGGGGGAGAAAGCTTTTATTAGGGAGAAAGTTCCTATTATGAGAGTGCTTTGAAGATAGAGAAGGTGAGCTATATATTACCATATTGATAAAAGTTGACATAAATTACAAAGGGGGATATTTTTTGGAGGTTTGCCATGATGATTTCATGGTGGAATCATGGAGATGTTATAATGAGTGGATGAAGTTATTTGATAGCCTAAGTGACAATGACAATGTGTGAAACGTGTTTGTTCTTGTATGCTTGAAGGTACCTTGGTTGATCTTCAGTGTTGACATGGATAGAGGTGTTTAGGGAAGAGTATGGAGTATTGAACATGTGAAAGAGGTCTTTAAGATGTTATATATACTTGGATAACTTGTGTGTATAAGAGGATTTCATATGGTTGTCCATATTTTTCATCTAGATAGTTTGGTCTAAGTGGTAAAAAATCTAAGTAGGTAGTTTGATGACATCACCATTGTCATGGGTGATCAAATATATGGGAGTTGGTTATATGGTTATGATAAAATTAGTCCCTAGTTGTTATGCTCTATATATCAAGTAATTAATCTAATCATGATCAAAGATATGAGGGTGAAAAATTAGATTCTTGGTTAAAATTCATTGTTTTTTCCATTTCCAAATTTGTAATGTGGCCATAAAAGGTCTAGTAAGCATGTTAATGAGGTCAGAATTCACACATATGGACATTTTAGGAAAAGGTGATCATATGGGTTTGTTTAGTTTTTGACCTAGTTTATTTTTGATAATTTTTATATGATACGATGTAGCATGTTAAGAGATATGCATGTGCAAAGTTGGGATCCTAGGCATTTTGACTATGTTTTCCCATAGCCAATTTTGCAATATGGAAAAAAATAACCAAGTGAGCATTTTGATGGTGTTGTATCTTGTATGTGTGAAGGTGTTATTAAGTTTTGATCCTATTTATTTTGTACTAAATTCTAGATCAGGCACTGAAGCATGACAAAATTTATGCTTGATTAAATTTGGTCTCCCAAATAGATTTTAATGTCATTGTCTCTACGACAAAAGATTTTGAGAAGGCACTTTAATGGAATTATATCTTGCACACATGAGAGTTATAAGAGTAGTGTGTCACATGGCTATATTATCATATGTAATGAGATTGTCTCATCCAAATTTGAGTTCTTGCATCAAATCATATAAGAAGTTATTGAGGATAAAAAATGGCTACTCATGCGTATTGATAATGTTCCCATATTTAGTCATTTTTGAAAGTGTTAAATCTCAAGCAAGATCAACAATGTGCATGGCTCCAGGATGTCAGGATGAAACAAGATGAAGATAGGTGCATGATGTCTAAATACTAATCAAAAGTAAAGGATAAGGATCTAATGGTGAGTGGGTGTTCATAAAAATTGATCGATGATGAACATTGATCATTAAAGGCCTGATTGATCTACAGAGATTGAAAAAACATGTTGAGTCAAAGTTACTAGATTACACAAGATGAGTTCAAAGTGACAAAGGTTTAACATCTAGAATTGGAAATATATGATTTAAATCTTGGATAAGATCAATGGTCTAAGATTGATCTTGAACTAAGAGGACATGAGAATTGAGAATTATGTTCAAAGGTTAACTATGATTGTTTGTATTTGAATATTTGAATTTGGGAAAGAAAGAACATTGTCTAATTTTTGGACCATATATTTTTATAGAAGCCAAATTTTATATTGTCATAAAAATAAAAATGGTAGATGACTCCAAATCACATCTATATATATGGATTTTAAGATATAGAATCTTTAATAGACAAATTTATTGAGATCCAATGTTGAATGTGTTTCTGTATATGTTATTTAAGTGACCTGAGAAGGACATTCAATCTCATGTAGTTGTTATTTTGATGTTTTATGGTAAATTAGATATTGGGGAGTGTTTTAGACTCCATGGAGATGCTCTCTGAGTATTTTGGAGGTGTGATCAATCTATCTCAAGTATAAATAATGCTTAAGAAGTTGAGTATATGTTTGTTAATGGAATTATTATGTATAAGGTCTATGTTTGAGTTATATGAGCATACATAAAGGTGAGCTAAAGTGACTGTGATCATTTGAGGATGTCTTAGGGGACATAAGGAGTAGACTTATGTGTTTACAAGTATTATTTTGTTCTTAATTTTCTTAGAGATGTATCAAAATGGTGAATTGGTCTCCATAGGTCCTAAAAGTGACTTAGGCCTATTTTCAAAGGGTTTTGTGCTTAAGTGTGACCCATATGAGATGACTTAATGATGAAGGCATGTATTGTGGACAATAAATAAATATGTTTATCTATATTAATTTATGATTTCTCTATATATAGTGGAACCAAATATGTTGGGTTCTAGTTTTTTTTGTATGTGTGTGATTTTGATGTGGAATGAGCATTGAAGCAAAGAAGGAAGCCAAGTGTGCCCAATGGATGGGTTGAGAAGAAAAGTAGATTAAGGAATATGTGTATGACCTTTAGGTCTTATTTCTAAAGTTAAAATAGTTCTCTTATATGTTGAGGATGAGTAAGAGGTCTAGAGTGATCCAAAAGGATGTTTTGGATGTCTTGAAAATGAGCAAAGAATTGATGATATTTATGTGATCTTGGTGGTTGATTAGATTAGAGTGTGGACTATGTGTGTGACCATCTAGTCATGTTTTTATTATTGTAACTAAGTTGTTGCTATGAAGGATGCATTGAGTGTGTATAGTTAAAGAGTGGGGTTAGTTGGGATATGTAAAGTGTCTTAATTAATCTTTGTATGTTGGTTCAAGTATGTAATGTGCTTTGGCAAAAAGGGTGTGTTGGGTGTTAGAGTTGTTGCTAAAAGGTGAAATGAGTGATATCCAGAGATCTATCCTATGGTATTAAAGACATAAGTTCTAAGGTGGAATTATTCTTATTAAAGGAGGGTCTAAAGGAGTTGGTATTCCTTAGGGATAGTTGTTCCTTGTAAAAGAGGTGTTTTACTCAAGGCAAGTGGTCTAAAGGAGTTGATCATCTTAGGGGTAGGTGATCTTTGTGTAATATGTGTTTCAATTAAAACCTTTGGTTAGGAGGACATGATTAAGGTTTATTGGTCTAAAGGAGTTTATCAGTTTCTTGTTTGTAACCTCTTATAAGATAGTAGTCCATTTGTGTTACAGGTTTGAGTGTGGGTTGTATTCCCCATGAGGGTTTCCCATAAGAACTATGTGTTATGTGTTTTATCTTGTGTATGCATTAAATGAATGAGATTTATTATTAATGGTGTTCGATCAAGTTGATATATTTTGATTGTTTAAATAGTTTGAAATGGACTGTAATTGAAATTATAAAATTTGGGCTTATTGATTCACCCCCCCTTCTCAGTGGATTATACCTCTAACATTTTGTGTTGTGTCTCAATTGGATCAACCTCATTGATCTAATTTATTGTGTGTTTCAATTCATTTCTTGATTTCATAAGTACTTGAAAAATTATTCTTATTTCAATACATAGTCATTTATATCAACATAATCTCTTATAAGCTATCTATTTTTCCTTGCCTACTATACTAGGTAATCCTAGTCAACCCTATACACTTTTTTAGCCTCTATTTGGTGTACTAGGTCAACCTAGTTGACTCTAAACAATTTTTAGGATCTATTTTATATACTAGGTTGACTCAATCGACTCTATAATATTTATATCACTTTGTATGTCCTTACTTTTTGCATCTCTCTTGCCTTGTTTTTTCTTTCTCCTTCATCATGAACTTTATATTTGAAGACAACACTAAGTTACAATCAACAAACGTTATGAGTCTTACCAACCCTCATAGTGTCTCCCATAATTAGAGTAGAGATTCTCTCTTGGATGAGATTAATCTTCATATATCCACTTGCACAATGAATTATGGGACCCATCATTCTTCTTCATAACATAATCCTCTCTTCTCAGTATAAGATCAACCCAAATTAGAGTATACCCCTAAAATTCTCTTCTTTATCTATGAATTTCCTCAACACCAATGAAAGGATCCTTATACCATTTATCCCCTCATGATTATTGGTCATGTTTAAGAGCCTCATTCACCTTCTCCCACATTCTTAAATGGATCAGGAGGTACTACATTCTTTGATTCTCAACCTCTTCCCTTGACTATGACCCCTTCTCATACCATGACCTATTCTTATTTAACTTATTATACCTCCATGCCTAATATATCCAATAACATGGCAGGTTTTACATATATTGGGCCTCTCCTAAGACCCACTATTGTTAATCCTTCCATTAGTGCATCATTTCCTACCTAAGGTTATCATGCTTCTAGTGCTTCCTCTTCTCATCCCTTCAGTAGCCCATCTTTTGCCACACAATAAAATTTTGGCAATAGTGCCTCATATTCTAATAGTTCCTCCAAAGATCCTACCAACACCAATAGTGGTACTCAAGCCACTAATACCAACTCTAATGCTTCAAATAATGCTAACAAATTCCAATCCAACTCATCAACATTTGTTACAAACACTTAATTAAATGAATACTTTTCAAGCTCATAATACAAATCAAATGATGAGATTACAAAATCACCTTCTCCATATTCAAACTCATCCTCAACCAATGTCTTGGAGAAAACATAATAAAAATGTTCCCCCTCTTCCTCTTTGATATTCTGATGTAAATCTCATACTTCAACCTCCTTTGGTCAAAAAAACCATTAAGCATCTTCAAAATGAGCCTCTTATCACTCAAATTGCTAATATTGATATATGAGTTATCACCCTTACCATTTATTATAATAGATTAACTGATCCTACACTTCACCTAAAAGCATTTGGAAATCTTTATAAGGATTGGGTCAAATTGAACACCTTTGCCACTACTAATCTTCTAGCCAAACCCCTCATAGGTGATGCTTTAGATTGGTACAACCAACTTAAAACTCATTCTATTAATATTTCATAAGATTTAGTAAATGTTCCAGTTTAAGAGTTCCAAACTAGTGATCTTCTCGAGAATACTTTATCCCACTTTATAAACTATAAACAACTTGAAAATGAAATTGCTCAAGCTTTTCTTAAAAGGTGAAAAACATTGTCTAATGCATGTGAAAAAATCATGGTTAATCATAATCTTTTCCATATTTTTACCAATGCTCTTTTTCTCAAGTTGAAATATCGGTTCCATACTCTTTCTCCATGTACTTTGGAAGACATCATTAACTAGGCCAAATACCAAGTTTTCTTTATGCATCAATTTGAGCTACCCCAACATTTTGTGGATCCTCATATATTAATTAAGAAAAAAAATAATAATGATATCAATGATGGTTTCACAAACTCTTATGACATCATTCAAAGTATTTAAGATGCCATTCTTAAACAATATTTGGAACCAACTCCCTCTTCTCAATGATTCACCAATACTCATTTATCTTTACCTAATAACATCAATGTTCACAAACCCTTATCCTTAGCTGACTTATTTAAATGTCTACCTAGGCCTCTACCATGAGATCTTGATCCCACTCATCTTATGAAATATTGGTATGATCCTAACAAGTTTTGTTGGTTTCATGCTAGTTGGGGTCATTCTCATGAGACCAATAGGAAGCTTCTTAATTTATCTATGTATTTTATTCTTGGTCTTAATTTTGATTGTGACTCAATCATTCAAAAGCATCAATAATCCTATGACATTTCCTTTAAGGATCATGAAACTAATACTAAATCTCAAACCTTGAATCAAGATAATGCTCATATGGCTATTTACAAAGGCCTTCTTCCTAATTACCAACTTAACCAAGACAACCAAGACAAGCCCACCCCTTCCGCCAAAAATGTATAAAGTCTTATTGAATCGACTTGTAAAGAGAATGTGATTAATATGCAAAGGGTTTTTTCTTTCATTGACCCTCAACCCATATACATCCCTCCATTGTCTTGAACATTTCATGTTATCTAGGATTTTTATCCAACTCACTTAAATGAGTTAGGATAGGATGACCTTATAAATTTTGATGATCCAATTCCAAATCCTCACTTGGATAACACTTCCCATTCTATTTTTACCATCCCTCCATCTTATTTACCTAACACCAATGATAATAAATCTTCTATCAATACTTCCTCTACCAATTTTTAAAACCAACCTGAACTAACTACTTCATGTTTATAAAATAATTTAAAAACTTGATCTAAACCTTTTCCTTCTTATCAACACAAATTCCAATGCACTTTAGTTCCTCCTTCTAAAGACCTCCTTCAACACTATGTACCTATTTCTAACAACATTCTTATGGGTTATGATGAGTGGGATACAATCATGGAACTCACTAATCTACCATCCCAAATTCCATTCTCTAAGCTTAAGAGGAACCTTCCACATAATCAAAACTATATTATGTAACTCTTGTTAGAAATGAACATCCCTCATCCTCCTCTAGTAGGATGAAAATTAACCTTATCTATATCTAAAGATAGCATATAAAAACTGTGTGAAGATATTGCAATCCATGTTGAATAAATAATAGACACTTCTCTTTTCTTAAAATTTTCTATCATTTCTATGATTCCTGATGAGATTTCACTTCATACAGATGATCCTCCATTCTTTAGTGTTAAAATTGTTAATATCCAATTCAAGCATACCTTGATTGATGAGGGTTACAACGCTTGTGTTACCTCTCTCAATTTTATCAAAACCCTTGGATATTCTAAATACAATCTCAAGTCCACACATAGCACATGTCAAGGATATGATCAAAGGAAAATGCCTCCTTTATATTATGTGTGTCTTCCCATTACCATCCTACCTATCCATTCATGTGAAGGTGATCTTTATCTTTATTCTATTTTATAACATCTTACCTAGTAGGCCATTGACTCACCATATGAGAGTTGTTACTTCTTCTACATGACAATGCATTAAATTCCCTAACAATGGAGCCATCTATAGGATTTAGGGTGATACTAACCCTTATAATTTTGAATAATTCTAAGACTATGGTGTCTTAAAGATTCCTACTCTAAAACCCTTGCCTAATGCTCCTTTTCATGAGTCTTAATGATTCATGTTTCCCATCAGTTCTACTTAAGGTTATAATGGTCATCCTAAACTCATTTGGAATATTCCTCCTAGCTTATTAGATTTTGATGATGATGAGCTCAATGAGATAAAATTAAAGATTAAAACTTCTGATCTCTCACCTCATCTCATCTCTCATCTTCTTGATTATTTATAACTTTATTATTACGAACCTCCTTATGATGACATTACTATTGTCTTAACTAAGACTCAACATTATATTCATCACACTTTATTAGATGATAATGTCATCCCTACATGCATCATTGATCTCACACACCTGACTAAAATGATGGTTATTCCTTAGATGATCCATTATCAAGTGGTCTTATTCAAGATTGTGATGATGAGATTATCTATTATCATTCCTCTTTACTCTAGTATTTTTGTGTATATTCCCATATTCCATCATTTATAGTTTCTAATTTTACTATTTTTCATCTTTATCATAGGGTAAAGATGGTGTTAACACCTCTAATTTTTTAGGAACCTCATAGGAGTATGCTCATAGATCATGATATGGCTAAGCCTTACCATTTTGATAAGTACTCTAACCCTTATAACTTGCTTATCCTTGAGATGCATGTGACCCTCCTTCAGCCTTCTATATATCCCTCCACTCCTTTAGTAGATCCTACTTTAGATCCCCTTCTTACTCCAAATTTAGCTGAGTCTATTCTTGGTTTTGATCCCATTGCTCCTTCCATTAAGCCTAGTCGTATTCCTTCCCCACCATCACCAAGTTAGCTGATGAGCCTTCCCAAGACCCTTTCATTCAAAATTCTTAAAATTCCAATCACACTAAAAGATTTCATTCAAATCACATCTATTTTTTCTAGTTAAATCTCAAACTCCACACTTGGCCTCATGATAGATCCAAGGTCCATTAGTGTGTGGTAAGATAGTAGATTAGAAAAGGATACTAAAAAAACTCTTTTAGTGATACTTAATTTCTCATGCAAGTATCCAATCTTTATAGTAGATTGGTAGCTCTGTGAGGGGTCCTGAGGAATGGGAAACACATCGTGGGAAGTTAGGCCCATTTTAATTTTCTTATACCAATCTAACTTCATGAATTGATATTAGTATCATGATTATTTTCATATAAAGCTTTATGCCTATAGGGAACATGTTTCTTTTATAAATTGATGGTCACTAGTCACTTAATGTCTTCTCATGTCCTTAAGTATGCCTTTTGTCTCCTAAGGTCTTCTCATAAGATGCCAAATTTATTATTTTTACATTCCCTTTTTCACTCCTTATATTCCTCATATTTCCTCTTGATAAATATTATTTTGTTTGAGGATCACTCCCCTCGGGATTTCATTTTTGAGTTCCATTGTAAGACCATGGATAGGACCTGACCTTCCTCACAAATTACTATAGTTTCAAATTTATATTACCAACATCCCTTATTACCATATTCTCACATTTATTCCACCTCATTGGTGTTCCATTTGTGAGTTATATTTTAAGACCATGGATAAGACTTGGCCTTCCTCACAAAATTTTCCAATAATCTAAGTCATAATCAAAATTACAGGTGTCAAATATGAAATAAAAGTGATTGATCATGAAGTTACATGTCATTGACATGCTTCCCGGGCATGATTTAGTATGTTTTATGCATAATTCAATTATATTTCACTTTTATCTTCTTATTTTTTGATTACATGTAAGAATCCAACCATTTCTTGAAATTTTCATACTTCTTAGCTAGAATTAGTGTGATAAATTTAAGACCAATTTTTGCCAATTTTGTTTTTCTCTTATACTTCCCAACATGATTTAGTATGATTAATTGATTTTATTTTTATACAATTTTTTTCTTTCATGTGCTTTAAATTTTATTACATTATTTTCATACTTCCCAACATGACTTAGTGTAATCTTACTTGTTTTAATTTGGTTCAAATATTTCTCTTGGTTTGAAAAAAAACTTTTTACCATCTTGATTTACTACCCTTTTGATTCTTTATACTTAGTCATTTTATTTTTATTACACATTTCCCAATGTGAAATAGTATACAGTACATTTTTTATTGATTATATTTTACCAAGTCCTTTTTGCCTATTTATTTTTAACCATGCATGTGTCCTACATAATGCTAGAAAAGAAACCACAACTCATATATTTTCCATAACATATTCAACAACAACTAAATACATGTGATAGAAATAAATATATCCAAGCATCCCCAACCATAACCATAATATAAACATATACAATCAACATCCAAATCCCAAAATGAGACACGCACACACACACACACACACACACATATTCATAGATACATACATACATACATACATACACACACACACACACACACACACACACACACACACACACACACACACACACACACACACACACACACACACACACACACACACACACACACACACATATATGTATATGTATATGTATATGTATATGTATATGTGTATGTATGTATGTGTGTGTGTGTGTATATATATATATATATATATACAAACACACACACACACACACACACACACACACATAGATACATACATACATACATATGTATGTATGTATGTATGTATGTGTGTGTGTATATATATATATATATATATATATGTATGTATATGTATATGTATATATATATGTATGTATGTATGATATATATATATATATATACACACACACATAGATACATACATACATACATACATATATATGTATGTATGTATATAAACACACACACACACACACACATATATATATATATATCATGGGTTTTAATATAAAAATACAACCATATACAAAGTTCCAACTCTATGGTTAGGCCCCATCTTGCCCATCTTGTGGCCTAGCCACACTACACATAAATGCCTCAGTTTGACTCCTCTAAATAGAATGTCGTAAAGAGGTTGTCCAAGATCATAGTCTTGATACCTAACCTTATAGATGAGCCACCTCACCCTATACCTATTCCAACTGAGTTAGGTTTGCTAGATGTGTTACTCTCTCTTTTTCTTGTACCTATGTCATATGGGATAGGGTCACTACATGTGTCACTCTCTCTTGGGCGTATACCTAGCCCATCTATGTCATGGTAGCTAGATGCACAACTCTCTCCATAGATACAGGATTCCATGGCCATGCCTCTCCTATACTCACATCTTTCAATTGTTGTATCCCCTCTCTATGCACTCATAACTACCTCATAGCCTCTCCAACTAATCTAAACTAGCTTGCCTAAGCTGGTGTAGATGGTACCCTAAGATCCTATAGTGTATTGGGGTTGTACAACATCAACACCTCATCTAGGATGTCATGGATTGATTCCCTCACTAGGGATCCCCATCTAGTCTCCTCATATTCTACCACACCTATAAAAACTAAACCAAATAGATACTAGATCACTGATATATCTTAAAATATATCTATCTTTAGCCTATCTCAAGTAAACCTAAGAAAAATTTAACCATATTTTATTACCTATTTATGTGTTGGCCTCTATTATCTTGCCATGTATGCACCAACCAAGCACAGTCTCCCCATCAATGTAGCCTCCAAGAAACTCATCTATATATTTTCACTTAAAAACAAATCCTAGAGTATCCACTCATACCCATCTCTAGATATGTCTGAGTGGTCTCTCTATATCCTAGCTCTACCCTAGCCTATCTAATGGGTCATATGTGATGTCTAATGTTTTCGATACCTAAAAACTATACACAAAAACTTTTGACATCACACCACTTTTGAGACCCTTTTCTAGTAGGTTACCTAGTCCATTAGACTCTTTTTTCAACTTGACCATATCAAAACCCAACCCAATTCATCATTTAATTCACCCATCTTTCACCAATGTTCTTTTGGTTTCTCGATCATTGATGATTAACCTAACCATCAATGGTTGGCCCAACCGTTGATGGTTAGGACCCCAAACTTGCTTTAAAACTTTAAATCATGGCTAGTTGTGTGCAAGATTAGAAAATCCTTAAATGGTAAATTTCCTTGAAAACAAGATTTTAAATCTACAACAATAAACAACTTTATCCCCTATCAAATTAGCAACTTCCTCTATTTCACTTAGTAACTTTTGCTTATAAAAGGAGAAGAAGAAGAAGTGAAAAAGGAGATACAATCAAGAATTTTGCATTCAATCTCTCTTATAGGTATCCAACATCCTTTCAATGAATAGTATCATTAGCAACCCAAAGCTATATTATAATCACATTTGAAGGCTTGAAATACCGTCACTCTGGCCAAATTACTCTATAATTCCTTCACCAAGTTTTAGGTATCTTATGCTCATTTAATTTAATCTATCATATTTATAATCTCTCTACCTTATCAAAGTTACCAGTACCTTATTTCCACCTTCCAGACTCATAACCAAACCACTACTTACCCAATTTATCAATTTTCACTTTATATTTTGATCATTCCCAGATTGACATAGGTAACCACCGATGATCAGCTAACTACCGATGGTCAAACCCAACCATCGATAGTCACCCAACTACCAACTATCAGACCCTACCATAGATGGTTCACCCAATGACCAATGGTCACTATGGCACACATTTTCATCCTTTTTTTTCAACCCTTTAACCCAAATCAAATTTGAATTTCTAGTGTCTATCTTATTTGTAGGTTATTCCTCCTTAGCCAAAGAGGAGATTCCACATTCATTTGGATTCACATGTGCACTTTACCACATATTCTTCTACACACCTTATTACTAGTTTCATTAATTTACTACTAAAACTAAGAAATAAGTTAAATTAATGGAAACATTTTGGCACAACTAGTGGGACCCCCACCATTCTTTTCAATAGTTAACATTTATATGTTCTCTTAAATTTATTTTGGGTTTAAAATTTGAATGCATATATTGTTTTCTTGTAATTTTAGTACATCTAGCCAATTAAAAGCTAAGTAATGTATCATAGTTACAAATATTTTATCACACACAAAACATGAATCACTTTCATAATCAACACATCAAACCAATACTTGAGACAAGGCTCGACTAGGATTTCATCACTTAGCGGTAACCTTACCCCTTCCAAGCTATCCCACTTGGATTTCACCACCAAGGGGAGAACCAACTAAGTTCTTTGGCTGAGTATAAACTCTAAACTTAGTATATTCTAACTAAGTACCTGACACTCTTACCACTATGGGACCATGAAGTTAGGGGGTAGGCCCCAATACCAAGCCACATACCAAAGTTCAACATAGATTCTCCTTTTGAGAACCTAAAAAACCTAAAACCAACCTTATATTGCCTCTTTAGTACCTGATCTACAATCCAAATTCCTTCTTCACTCTTTCTAAGGCATAAGTGAAAAGTGATCTAAAGATAATTATAGGATTTAATGCACTTTTAGTGTATGCATTGTTTGCTTTGAATTTTTTTATTTTGATTGCTCCTTATTTGAGGTGTGATTTTCATCATATTTCCTCTCTTCTCATATGGTATTTACTAGAAAACAATTGAAAAATTAGACTGATGAACCACCACCTTCATCTTCATCCTCCATGGAATACAATTCTAATGATGAGGGTTCACCTCATCCTTCTCCCCTTCCCACTAGAATCCTAGTTTTTTCTAAAGGTGATGTAGACTTCGATACCTTCCTTGAAAATAATTTGGTGGATCTTCAACACTACCTTAAAAACTTACCCAACCATACCTCTATTACTTCAGTTCCTTCTATGGATCCTCCTGATGGTATGCCCCCCCACCTTATGGTGGGTACCACCTAAACCCAACCTTTGCTAACCCAAGCCTCTACTTCTTCCAACATCCTATCTACTACCACCACCCAAACCCAATCCAATATTCCAATTTCCAACCAAACACCTCCTACCACACCCCACACTTCCTAAGTAAGTTTAACATTACCTTTAGTTACTTATACCCCACCTAATATGGGGTTGTATTCTTCCCCTATTTATACCCTTCCCTTTGTCTCAACCAACCTATCAACCTCTACCCCATTTTGGAACTTATTGCTCTATATAGCTCAAACACTTCCATCCAATAGCACTTGATTCACCACTCAACCTCAACTTACCCAACCTCAAACCACCACCTCAGCCATACCTTTAACTCAACCCATGTCTATTCCCCAAAAAGTACCCATAACAACCTATCAATATGTCTCGAATCCACAAGGGTACATAACACCTTCCACCCAACCATTTATGTAATTCCACCTTTATGGGGTACCATCCCAACATCTTGTCACCACTTAAAAATATGTGGCTTTTGAAGCAACTTTTATCACTTATCCAAATATAGCTTCCACTCATCTTCAATAGAATGTACCCCTCAATTATGCATCATTTTAACCCCAACTAGACTTGATCAAGATGTTAATGGACAAAATGACCAACTTGGATTCATCGATATCTAAATCTCATAACCTTTTATCCTATGATCAAATTTATAATTAACTCATTCATCCATCTGTCCCTATTCATGCTTATCCTCCTCAATGGGAATTACCCAAGTTTTCCAAATTCCAAGATAAGGAGGACCCCCAATAACATTTGAGAGCCTTCCATCATTCTTATTATTTGGTTGATTATGATGGTGCTCTCCTTGTTTAAACTTCCCCATGTCCTTATCTAGACCCACCATTGATTAGTATAGTTTTCTTACCTAACACTCCATCTTTTCCTTCTCTTAGTTGGCCCAAATATTTTTATAACACTTTTCTATGAACATATCTAAAAAGGTTTCTATCACTGATCTCTATTCTATTAAGCAATTTGATGATGAGTCAATTGTTGATTTTGTTACTAGATGGAGAGGTATTATCAAACAAATTTATTTTCCATTACCCCAACCTAAATTGATTGAACTCTTCTCCTAAATGTGTGCCAATCATATTAACCCCACTCTTCAAGTCCAAACCTTTATAATCTTTGATGAAGCATTCACTATGGCATGAAAATTGGAGAGCCATGCCATTGATGAAGGGAAGTTGAAGCTTCTAAAAAAGAATTATAGTTTTAAATCCAATGATCCTTCCTCTACTAAAACTAATAACTAACCCAATGCCAAATAAAAAGCATCCACAAACTTAGTTGTTCTAAAAACTGCTCCACCTCCAACTATCAACTAACCACCTCAAACCAATACTTCAAACCCTCCTTAGTAACAAAATAAAAAACAAAATTGAGATCATCCAAGATAATACATTCCCATTAGAAAATCATATGCATCAATTTTGGATAAATTTATTAAATCCAATCTCATACAACTTCCACCAATCAAGCCACCCCAACAATTTTATTCTTCTCCCCTTATACATGGGTGGAATTGTTAAAATGACCATTGTGCCTTTCACCATGTTGTAGGACATGACATTAATAGATTCAATACCTTCAAAAGTCTTATCCAAAATTTGATTGATAGTGGAGAGCTTGAGTTTTATAACCCTAATTCACCTCCTAATCAGTCTCTTAACATTTTATGTAAACCTTTCCCAAATCATTCTCTTTCTACCCATCACCATGATAACTAACCTAAGTCATCTACCTCTCATGAGACCCATACTATCAATGTTATCAATAATGAGCCCATTATTGAGTATACCATTACCTTAATTACCCAAGTTGACCAAATTAACTTACCACTTATTCCTTTGAATACTCAAATGGAGGAATCAACTGCCCCCCTTGGCTCTACCTACCTCTCCCTTGGTAGAAACACTGAAGGAGTCAACCATTACATCAACTATTCCCACCTCTTCCACTCTTCCTATCCAATTAGTATAACTACCCTCCTCTCCTTTGGACAACCAAACAAAGGAGGCAACCCTACCCACTCTTATTGTTGAAGAGCCCATGCCTAGTCTTCCTATCATAGAACCATTGATGGAGACCATCCCCCAAGAGAAGGTTGCCTCATCCACAAAATAACCACCTTTAGGACCTTTCAACAAAAATAAAAACACCAAAACCATTCCTTCTTCTACACCCAATGGCTTACGCTTTGAGAATAGTGAATAAAGGAACTAAACCTATTTATAAGCCCTTCTCTAGGTTAGTCCAAAGTTTAGAGTTTACCTCACAACTTAAATTTGATTGAGCCACCTTTTGTCATCGACTTGGACTTCCTTACCAAAAAAAAATTGAACACTTTACTTCACTTGAGTTCACCCTTAAACCCATTATTGACCACTCCACCAAACACCTCTTCCAAAACCCTAAGTGAACCATCCTAACCACCTCAACCTAAAAGTGCTAAATTACCTTATGCCTCTTTCACCAAAATAATTAAGAACCTAGTAATTCTTCCCATACCTAGTCATATTCACCCCCATTTGAGTTTGGACTTGACACCATCAAGCCCACCAAAGACAAATCCAACCAAACCTGTTAAGAAGATAGCGTTATCTAAACCTCCACAAAAAACTAAACCCACACCACCTCCTTTCCATTTACCTTCCATTTTAGGACCTCATCCCTCTACCATTCCAGTTACCTATTCTACTTCTAAGAAGCCATCTCTTTTTTTCCACTTGAACCCACCAAACCCTTTAGCTTTCCATCATTTTTAACCAACCTATCTTCCTATACTATCCCACATATAGTTAAACTTTCATCATCTAGACCTTTAATCCCCAAACCAATTGTAACCAAGCAAAACCAATCAAAACCCCTAACCAAAATAATTCCTCCCACCACAACTCTCACAAAGAAGCCTACACCAAATAAAGTTCCTACTACTAGAACCAAAAACCTACTACCTATAACACCTTTTCTTGAATCCTACAAAGGTTGTTGAAAACCTCTTCCATTGGCTTACTCCAATCAAACCTTTTGACCCTTCTCATCTTAAGCCCATATGGTTTAATGATAATTTTATTTGTCTTTACCATAGGACTCTTAGACATGACACAAATAATATTAAATCTCTCCAAACTCTTGTCCACAATATTTTGGATGAAGATGATCTCTTGGAAGAACTTCTATTGAGCCCATCATCTACTTGACTACTTAACCAACCCATCCAACAAGTACCAATTCCCCCACTCCCACCTAAGGGTGAATAGGAGGAACCAAATAAAACATCAAGCCCCATTACCCACACCATTCATATGGTTACCCATTATCAATCCCAACAAAAGGATAAGGAGAAAGCCAAAGTAGTCATCCTATAGACTTACCCTTCAACCTCTTAACTTGCCAACCAAGCCCAAACATCTTCACCAACACCCTCACAACCATGAAAAACCAAAGTCTTCATTATAGTAGCTCCAACATATAACCCTTCTCCATTCATTTAATGGATCATTCTAAAACAAGTTCACCAAAAATTGGTGAAGATGAGCCTTTATGATCTAATCAACACCTCACCTCAACATTGCCAAGCATTAATTAAGGCTATGCATTCCATAGAGGTTTGACCTAATGATCCACAAACTCTTGCATCTTTTGTTGGATCCCTCCACCATTATGCCCTCATCACTTTTTAGGATTATGAAATCCTGCCTTTTCATATTGAAGATCTTGATCCTTCCCTCTTTGTCATAGTATACATCAATCAAACCCATGTCAAAAGGTTAATGATTAATGGAGGATATAACATTAACATCATCTCATCCCATGCATATTACCAGATTAAATTTCCCACAAACATCATGTCTAAGAGTATAGTGGTCCTTCACTCTTTCAATTATGCCATGGAAACCACCTTAGGGATTATATGGTGATCTAAATCCATTTAGGACCTCATACCATTCTCAAACTATTTTATGTTATCGAGAGTGAGTTCCAATATAATGTGTTACTTAGACACCCTTGGATTCATGTTATGAGTTGTGACTCTTCCACCTTACATTGATGCATCAAGTTTGACCATGAGGGGCAAGTTATTACAATCAAATCTGATCCTAATCCCTTTGCCACCTACAATATGACATATCAGCCTAACGGTATTCTTATTCCTCCTTTTTCCACCTCATAACCAGCTTCTAACCAAACCACCTCATCAACCACCATTGATAACATTTATCCCCACCATAATGATGAAGCATCCAATATCTCATCTATCCCTTCATCATAAATTCTAATAAAAGATCCCCAATAGTCAACATTTCAATGACACTCACTGGGGGAATATCACCTTCTAACTTTGGATGCTTTTCCTACTCCACAAGAATATGGGAATGTTCAAAATTACCCTTCTTATAATTCCTACATCAGATCCATTATCCCTTTTGGTCTTCCCAGAAATCAAAAAAAAATTGTCTATGGGGGATTCAATTAGCAACTTCTTACCTCCACCACTATCTTATACATCAAACCATTAACCACTAACTTCTCTTATCTATACAAACTAGCCTTTGCTAAAATATAACTTCATAGATGTTCTTGGAAGGGCCTTGGTTTTGGTCTTTATGAACAAGGTTCTCATAACTTACCCATCATCAAAACCAAAAAACTTCATGAGTACTTTGGCCTTGGGTTTGAACCACTAGAAAAACCCACCTCACCAAAACCCATTGCCACCATCTAAGAAGATCTTCCATCCCCATCTTTCTCTTCCCCAAAATTTGAGGATTCTGACATAATCCCTCTAACCTTTTTTTTATAAACACTATTAGCTTAGGCCCCCTAACCTATTGTAAGGATGGACAAACTAAATCCCTTCCTCTCATTCAACTAGAAATGACTGAATGCAATTCTCCCACCATTAAGACCAACCAAAGTCAAGATGATGACTCCATTCTCACCTACCTAGGTACATGGGATTACTCTATCCATAAATCTCCCCCTTTTGAGAATCAAATAATGCTAAATGAATCAACCATTGATGTAAATTTGGGAACTTGGGAGAACCCTTACATCATCAAAATTTGCCAATCTTTAAATTCTATGGAGTAATAAGATTACCCTTCTTTCCTTTGTGACCGTAACATAGCATTTACTTGGTCCTATCAAGACATGCCTAGAATTTATCCTTCTATCACTCTCCATAATATTTTCACTCATCTTGAGGTCAAGCTAGTATGGAAAAAAAAATTATAGGATTCATCATTGCATAGTTCTTCTCATCAAAGAATAACTCTAATGCCTCTTATTTATCAACTTCATTCAGCCCATTGGCTATCCATAATGGGTCTCTAACATTGTTCCCATCACCAAACCTATAGGGGGACTTTGCCTCTGCATCAACCTTCAAGACCTCAATCTCACCTACCCTAAAGATGACTTTCTTCTACCTAACATTTACCAACTTGTTGATCTTATAGTTGATCATGAAATATTATCTCTCATGGATGGTTTCTCAGGATATAATCAGATCTTGATTTCCCCTAAAGATCAACATAAAAGTTCATTTATCACCTCAAGGGGAACTTTATACTATAGAGTCATTCCCTTTGGATTAAAGAACATAGAAGCCACCTATCATCAATCCAAGACCTATATCTTTCATGACCTCATCTATAAAATAATAGAGGATTATGTGGATGATCTCCTTGGGAAATCCAAAAATTGCAAGGACCATCTAGCTATTCACATCATCAAATTTGAATGATTAATCCATTATAATGTCCATCTCAATCCCAAGAAGTGTTTCTTTGGGGTCTTATCAGGAAAACTTCTTGGATTTAGAGATAGATCCTACCAAGGTTAGAGCCATATTGGAAATGCCTCCCCTTGCCAACCTTAAAAAACTTTGCAACCTCCAAGGAAAAATTCAATCTATCCACCATTTTATTTCTTAGTTATCAGATTGATGTCAACCTTTCCACCATCTCCTAAAGAAAGATACTTCCTTTAAATGGACCAAATAATATCAACAAGCCTTTAATTTAATCAATAAGTACATTCTCTCTCCACCTATCATCACCCCTCCTAAAGATGATTATCACTTCTACCTCTACATATCCACCACCAACTACTCCTTAAGGGCAATGCTAGCTCATAGAGATGAACAAAACAATGAGCAATCCATATATTACATTAGTTACATGCTTATTGAATATAAAACTTGATATACCCATCTTGAAAAACTTTACCTTGATTTGGTCTTTGTGGCTTCTAAACTCCACCATTATATTCTTAATAACAAAACCTATGTCATCACTAACACTAATCCACTCAAGTATATGTACTCCAAGCCATATCAAAACCAACATATGAATAAGTGGCTCATGATTTTAGTTGAGTTTAATATTGATTTATTACCACAAAATTCCATTAAAGGATAGGTCATCATTGACCAATTAGTTGAAGCTCCTATACCTGATAGTCAATCGATACCTCTTACCTTTCCTGATGAATCCATTATAACTCTTTCTTAAGAGGAATACTCTGATCAAATGACTATGTTTTTTGATGGATCCAAGTGCTAACATTATGGGCGTACTAGAGTAATCCTCATTCCTCTCGATGGATAACCTCTTCCTCTTTATTTTAAACTTGAATTCAAATGTATCAATAACATATATGAATATGAATCCTTAGTTATAGGTCTCCAAATTGCCTTAGCTTTAGGGACAAAATTAATCAATATATTTGGAGACTCCCAACTCATCATAAAATAATTAAATGGGTCTTATCAATGTAAAAATTATGTATTCTTGAATTAAAAACAACTTGTATATTTACTATTGGCATTATTTAATCACTATACCATCCAATTGGTTCCTTGATCCACCAACAAATTTATGGACACCATGGCATCTCTCCCTTCCCAAATTCCATCCTAGCCTATTGAATCTAAACTATTTGTCAACATTCAACACTTTATCACACCATAATAAATTATTTTAGATCTTCCCACCATTTTTAGTGTGGAAACATCTCTTTCAAACATTTGGTATGATCAAACTTTCAATTACATTAACCTCAATGTTCTTCTTCCCAATGTTTTAAAGAATTCTCAAAGAGACTTTATTTAGAGTACCTCCTATTACACCATTATAGGGAGAATACTTTACAAACAAGGCTTTTATGAAATCCTTCTCCATTTTCTCCATAGTCATGAGGCTTCTCATGCCATCAAGGAAGTACATGATGGTATCTTTGGGCGACACTTTAGTGGCCTAGTTGTCACCAAGAATATTATTCACCTTGGTTACTATTGGCCCACCCTTAATAAGGAAAGTTGAAAATATGTAAAGAAGTATGTCAAATGTCAATGACACACTAATCTACATGAACCTCTTCATGGCCTTCATGTATCTATCAACTATTGGCATTTTTCATAATGGGGTCTTGACCTTATTTGGGAAATCAACCCCCATTATTCACAATGACATCAATATATCATTACCACCACTAAAAATTTCACCAAATTGATAGAGGTCATCCCCCTTATATCCACCAAAGCTAAAAAAATTATTAATTTTATCATCCACCATATCATCTATCACTTCGATGTTCCCCATAAAATCATCACCAACAATGGCAAGTCCTTTACAAATGAGAAAGTTTAAGAAATTTTTGACACTTTTGGCATAAACTTAAGCTTCTCATCACCTTATCATGAACAAGTAAATGGATAGGAAAAAGCTTACAAAAAAACCCTCATCAAAATGCTCACTAAGGTAGTAAGTGATTTAGGATGGGATTGACACCTTCAAATCCAATTTGTTCAATGGCCCTATCGCACTAGCATCCTTACCTATATAGGTGCTACTTCCTTCTTGCTCATTTTTAGAGCTGAGGTAGTTTTTCCCCTTGAATTCCAAATTCCATCTCTTTGTGTATAATTTCATGAGATCCTCTCCAAAAATGACTATAATCAAGAACACCTTGCATGTATTGAACTTCTTGATGAGCATCTCTTTATTGCACTTAATCATCTTCATGTCTATCAAGACCGAATTAAGAATGCATATAAAAAACATTTGAAAGAGCAGGAGTTCAACATCAAAGACATCATCCTCAATTAAAACCAACATGTAACTAATATGGAGAAAATCACAAAGGGAAAATTTACTTTTAATTAGATTAGACTTGACAACATAATCGATAAGTATGGATTAGAAGCTTATCATTTATCCTCACTTGAGGGAAAACTAGAACTAGAGACTATTAATTCTTTGCATATACTTCCTTTTTATTCTTGAAATAGGGATGAAACTCCTTTTTGTATCTAACCTAAGATCATCCCTTGGTTCATGAGATTTTCCCTACCTTTCACATCCTTCACCCCTTTTGAGAATAGTTGATTACAATATAGAACCATGTGATTTATCTGATGTAGCTATAACTTAATTCTAAGTATGGGTACCATGAATCTACCCATAACATGGATTTCATGGATAATTTTCATCTTTCAACATATGAAATCCCATGATTAGTTATATCTCAAATCACTCTCTCCATCTATCAATAACCTTTTGTGCTAAGGAGGTAGAATTTTAAGCCTAAAAAGACTTGTCCATGTCTAAATGGCTATTCAAATATCATTTGCATTATAAACTACTCCTTTGAAGGATAGTTTCCCAAAATTTAAAAATTGATTAAAAATAGACTGCTCCCTTGAAGGATAGCTATAAAAAAAATTATGCCACTACCCTAAAGGATGGCTAAACCATAATCATCTGAAGCTTCCTACATCAATCAGATTCAAAAATTTATTAAAATTATAAAAATCAACTAAACAAAACTAACACAAAAATCAAAAGCAAGTAAGTTGTATCAGCTCTTATAAGTTCCATTTGAAACCTTCTCACATTGATCAGTCTACATATTATCACATTATGCCATAATTAGATACTATGTATGGCATTGCTAGACTTCTCACATTGATGAGTCAAATTATCTTAATAAGGCATGTACTTGTATGTTAATTTCCTTTTGGTCATCTATAGAAGAGGCAAGTTAACCCACATCATGTTATGCCTATCCTATTTAAAACCCAAACTATTACCTATCCCCTCCCTTTCATCCTTCTCTAAAATCATGGGATTATGAGCTTACTTGATACAAAATGATCAAGATACATTATTTTCCAACCAAAGCATGCTCCTATGAAGCATTCGATAGGATTGCATTCACTCAGTTAATCTAAATATGGTTTTTTGTTAGATCTTTGCCAATAAATAAGAACATGTTTTTTCATTTCCTTCTCTCCATTAGTTCACATGATCATATGCCTCATGATTTTCTCTCATCCTCACATTTATTTTGTTATCTATACTTAATTAATGTGTTTCAATTATAATCCCATCATAAAAAATAAGGTAAATCTAAATCACATCCAAAACATCAAGAACCACCACATCATTAATATCATGACCATCCAATCTATGAACAATATTATCACACTATATTTGTACATTCTCCTCATATCTAATCAAAACTTATCTAAACATATCTAAACATCATTAATAATTCATAATCATGTGTGATTTAAACCAAATAAAAACACATGTCTAAATAAAATAGCATGATTTTAACAACATTTAATCAACCATCCACTATCTAACTAAAGCATCTGTAATAACCACAAACATGCAAACAATCACATATGTCATCCATAATCAATACAAACCTAATCATAACATACCATCCTAACATCATAAATTTACAACCAAACATAATCACCATCACAACAAAATATTATTCTACCTATCAACATCATCAAAGAACATCTATCAAAAACCACAAATATCTTCATCAAACACATCATCATATACATGAATAATCATCATCATATACATCATCAAATATATACACTATGAAATAACAAAAATAATTACCACGTAACATTTTCTATGAACATCATCACATCATAATCATAATTCATCAATATAAATAATGAAAAATCATAAACATGATATAATATAATCAACATGATAAAAAAATCATCATTTAATTAATGAGGAAATACATATCATAATATATTAGTATCTCTCTCTCATATACATCTCACATCATCGGCATGCAGGCTAGTATCAAAGTACAAATCATATATACATAATCAAATCTCATCTATCAAGCCCTTAGGGAACTAAGACCACTACCACTTGCACTATTATGACTTGAACCATCTGGACATAGACCTACACTACCATTTAGTGGTACCCCCCTGATTTCTTAGCCTACCCCACTATAGATGCCCACTAACTAAAAGTAGTTATCAATGAACCCCCTACCAAGCTGGCCCTATACTCACCATAATTCATTACCTCTGGTAGCTAGACTAGTACCATCACCTCATAATATCTAAGCTCCTTGATGGTGGTTAAATATTATGTCCTCAAAACTATATCAGGTGGTCCTCCTATTACTACTATAGCTTCCCCTACTCTATCTCAACAAGTCTCTCTCTTGAGTTACTAACACTAGAGGGAATCATGTTAATCCCACTCACCAATTAGAGTATCAACCTATCCCTATAAGGTCACTATATGTGCTTGTAATGTAGTAGCCTACCCCTGTAATCTAGTCACTTGGGTCTGAGCTACTACAAGTGCTATTTTTAGCTATCCATATTGTCCTACACCCTATACCTATGCTTGATCCACATTTATGGGTTGATGGTATCCATCACCCCATCCAAAATGTATATCTACATACCTATCCTAGAACCATACTACATAACCATCCAAAACCCATGCATCATCCATAACTGTTATAACTAATAACACCTCATAGTCTAATATGACATCATATGGTTATGGATCTAGGAGTCTGAACTCTACATCCTCTCTCTTATATCATGGAAAATCAAGGTAAATCCTCTATACTATTCCAAACTAACATTGCACTTGATCAAATAAGATCAGCTCTATCTCTCCATATCATCTCCTATATATCCAGTGCTAGCTCTAGAGTGATAAAGTCTAAAACCTATATCCTACCCATATGGGCCAACCCACATAAGGCCTCCATATAATATCGCCTACCACCAAACCCTCCAACATGTCCCTAAACCACTAAATATATTTGGTCCCTCCTCTAATACCTATCAAATCATCTACTCTCCTCCATTACATAAAGCCCACTAGAAAGGCCACCTGAGTAAATACCTACCATGGTATCCCACATGGTCTCAACATGCATATGTGCTTGAATGCCTAGTACTGAAGAAAAAATATAATAGTAATATCATACCATCTATGTTCTTTAAAATCCCACAGCTCCCTATAGATCTATAATAGTAATACTAAGGCCCATCCAAATATATTCCTCCCAAGCAACATCTCCACCAATACCACTAGTAGCAAGTATGGAAATTAGCCATGGCTCAAGTTTGGAAATGTGAAATATGTCACTTGCATCATCATCATCATCATCATCAATAAGCATTTATCCTCTGGTTCCCTCTGGTATAGGGGTCTGATCCTAAACCCCCCTATGTGTCATGTGGCATGCTCTTGATCTACTCTATATATTAGGTCCATATAATAATCTCTATCATCACTCTTTATGTGATATATGGACTCCCTTCAGATGGGTATCCATGTGATTCAAATTACTTCCTCCAACAAGATGGTCATGTCACTGGTAGGTAGCATGAAGGTATTCATCATTGAGTCCAATCTCTCAATAAGCATGATGACCATCACTGCATCTCATGGTAGTTGCTACTAATGTCTCATGGTCCCTAGGCCAACCTCCTACATATAACCCCACTCAACATCTATCATCCTATCTTGTACCTCTATGAAGATCTTTGAGACTCAATCCCTCATTTGAATATGCTCATGGGCCTACACAATTAGAAACCTTACTTAGCTATTGATGTCATACACTTCTCGATATCTCACTCTTTCATTATCTTTTCCCCTTTCTCACTAAACAATAGAATTTCCACATTTCATTATAATTCATTTTACTTAAAATTTTTTGACCTACAAATCTAAATTTTTTAAAATACCTTCAATATTTATACCTACTTCCACCTAATCTACACTCTTTAACCTTTCCACCTAATTCTATAAATTTAAATTACACCTATTTTTAACTTCAACCCTAACAAATCCCCTTCATCACATTTAGGCATATATAATTAACACATCACTATAATGTTTCTAACACCCCTCTTCTAATTTATAATCATTTAACAACCTTTCCACACATGTCACCCAAAATTAATCCAACACATTTTCCTATCATTTCTTGATTGCCAATAGTTCCTATAACTATCAATGGTCCTAGACCTTTTGTTCACCCAATGTCGACTATCGATGGTTAGGTACAACCATTGACAGTCACTATGTGTGACCACCAGTGATGAAACCATTTTGTATCCTTCCCCAACTCACCAAGATAAACTCCATAAACCATAAAATTTAACCACATAACACTATCCTACTCACTATTTTTAGCCTAACCCAACTTTCCACTTTCATTTTTCTTCCTAATTTTACCCCTACATCAAATTAGGGCATCATGGCCTAGGAATTTTTTTTCTTCAAAACAAATAACAATAAAACCTTTATCACCCTACCCACAATCTCCTTGCTAACTTACAATCTCTCTAATTACAACTATTCTATAAAATTTAAAATAACCCCTACCTCATTCCATGATCATTGGCATGGTTAGAGCTCTCATACCACTACCCGACCACATCCTCATCCACCATCCATCTAGTCAACTCTCCCTCATGACTAGCATAATAAATCACCAACTCAATCACCTCCACCTCAACAAGCTTAGAATCATATGATAAATCACACAAAACACCTAGAGCACAACTTGCCAAAAGTCAAAATAAAACAAATGCATCCCCATTTTGATTTTTACCTTTCCATTTTTTAAGGGTTTCCCATAACAACTGATAGTCATGGTAACCATTGACAATCAACTATAATGGTAACCCTAACCATCAATGGTTAGGGTCCCCTACTATTTTGTCTACTTTTCTAACACAACTTTCTCATCAACAATCAAAACCTTGAATATAACTATATTTGGCCTAAAGTTCTTCTTAGATATCCTATCCAAAGAACTATGTAGGTATCCTCCACTCACCTAGTGGAGATGAAGTTAGCTGAGACACCCCTACCCTTCTAATCCCCCTACATCCTTCTACACCATGTCCACCTTGATGTTGGTTTTTTTTTACCCCACCACTTTGCATGTTTTATGATGATTTAGCATGGTCTTTCTAACTGCAATGACTAATTTTGACATGTTGACATTTTACCCTTCATACCATCTTATGAACCACCTAACCAATTATGTTCTTAATATGAGTACTCCTCACTTGGATACCTATGATGAACACTAACCCTATCTAGATGGCTTGGTAGGCCTGACTTGATTAACTATGACATCATTACTTTACTAGGAACCTCATTTAGTAGGATACATAGTCTATTAGACTCTTTTTACCAATTGACCCTATCAAAACCCAACCTATTTCATCATTTAATTCACCCATCTTCACCAATGTTCTTTTAGTCTCTTGACCACAAATGGTCAGCTTAACCATGGATGGTTGGCATATTCATCGATGGTCAGGACACCAAACTTACTTTAAAAATTTAAAGCATGTCCAATTGGGTGTGAGATCAGTAACTCCCTAAATGGTAACTTGCCTATCAAATTAGTAACATCCTTTATTTCACATAGAAACTTCTACTTATAAAAGGAGAAGAAGAAGAAGTGAAAAAGGAGAGAATCAAATATTTTTCATTTAATCTCTCTTGTAGGTATCCAACATCCTTTCAACAAATAGTATCATTAACAACCTAAAAATCTATCAAAATCACATTTGAAGGCCTGATATACCATCACTCTAGCCAAATTACTCTAGAATTCCTTCACCAAATTTTAGGTATCTTATGCTCATTTGCTTTATTATATCCTATTTCTAATCTCTCAACCTTATTAGAGTTACTAGTACCTTATTTGCTCCTTATAACCTCATAACCAAACCACTACTTACCCAATTTCTCAATTGATACTTTTTGTTGTTATCATTCCTATATTGACATAGGTAACTACTGATGGTCACCCAACTATTGATGGTGAGACCCAACCATTGATAGTCACCCAACCAGCAATGATCAGACCCTATCACAAATGGTTCACCCAACTTCCAATGGTCACTATGGCACACATTTATAGTAATCTATTTTCACCCCTTTAACCCAAATTAAATCTTGATTTCTATGTTTCTCTTTATCAAAAGGGCCTTTTCTAATTTTTTGGACCTGACCTTGACCTTCTTAGCATAAAATTTGATCAATTTTTCTTAATGAACAATTTTTATTTTTAATTTATTACATATATTTACCTTCATATTATTGAATGCAACTATCATTTTTTCTTATCATTTTTAGATTAATTATCATAATAGTGGATTGACAACCTCCTAGTAAGTATTACACTTCTTGGATGTAGCTCACACTAGGCAATCCACTCAACCATCCATCTAACAAATCCATTTTCTAGTGTCTATATTTTTTCTGAGTTATTCCTACATAGCTAAGGAGGAGATCCCACCTTTGTCTATTTTCACACATGTACTTTACTAGGTATTATTCTACACACCCTATTACTAGTTTCATTACTTTACTACTAAAACTAATAAATGAGTGAAATTAACTAAAATAAATGTCTCTACTCTATCTTAGTATTACTACCTCCATCAATTCCATTTCCATGGTGATTGTTTCTCCTCTAGCTATGATGTTGGTGATGGTCCCTCTATTACTCCTACCTTTGTAGCTATCTTCCCTCACTCTAATATCTATTATGCTTAACCAGTCCATGGTCTCTCATGTTATGGCTTGAATACCAACCTAGAAATTTGTGGCCTTAGTCCTCTTCTCCCCCATAGATCTCTCATAGGTTGGGCCCAAAATTTGGGAGCCACTATTGGCACCACCTATTGATTCAATCCCATCTACCCTAGTATATGTGCTATTAGATTTAACTTTGTCCATCAAGTATAATGCCCTATCACCTTTATCCATGCCAAAGCTAGTACCATTATTTTCTAAATAGGCCATCTCATAATTATGTGCCCATAAGGTTACCATAAAATATCCACTCATATCACCATATATAGTGTTAGCATATGGGGCATGACCCATGTTACCTTGTCCTATCTCCATCTTGAAACCTAAGGTAACCTATTATCTATCACATGGGTAAATCTAGCTAGATGATACATAGGTAACCTTTTATATATCTATGCCATCAATAATATAATTAGTCCCATAAATTTCTACCCTCTAGATAACATTCCTTACATGTAATGCACAAGTTTTACCTAGAAGATAGATCCCAAGTCATCTAACACCCTTTGCTTTAATAACATCTAGCTTAAGGCTATCATAAACAGTAGTACCTTTCCAATTAATTTTTGACACAACACTCATATTTTCACAATTCCTATTATATCCTTTGAGATATATACAATATGTGATGTATATACATCAAACATTCTCACTCTTAATCCAAGGTGTATCATTTCTAAGCCCATCACCCATTTAGCTAGTGTTATCTTCTCCTCATCACTATCTGGTACTCCCAAAACCATGGGTGTATCTTCTATGGATAATTTTAGGATGTCATTCACATCCTCAAAGGTTATACCCACTTATATATTATCCCCCTCCACCTCCCACCTAAATGTTTTAGTCAACCATTCCTAGGATCCTAGGAATATGGCCAACAAATCTAAATGAAGTGGTATCCTACACATGTCTATTATGCCTCCTATTCCTAATGATATCAATCTAGCTCTATCCTCTATACACAAGTAATCTAATAAGTATAGGATCCATGATTCATCTACTAACCACCAAAATATGGGTCGTCCGTACAACCATAAACTAATAAAAGATGTATTAGCTCTTCCATGTCATGTATAGTCAAAATACATTCTTTTTTTTAAATTTTAATTAAAAATAAGACTAATTACTTTAATTTATTAATTTTAAAATAAATTTAACCTATTTTTATCCTATTCAACATTTATAGCCCTTAGTCAGTCATTATAATCCATTCTAACACTCTTTTAGCCTTTTACATGCATTTCCATACTATTCTTGTCCCTTGTTCAAACACTAGTTTGACTAAAATTTCCCTATTTTGACCTAATTGACTACACAAAATAGGTCAACCCATTTATCTTTCCCCTCTTAGTATTTAGTTTTTATAGTGACTTTTTATACTAGGTCAGTAATCTAGAAAACAAATTATATTGGCACATACTTGTTGGGTTAGCAATATGGATTTTACCAATTTTCAACCTACTAGGTTGACTAGGTCAACCTAGTTGTTTTTACATGCCATGCCATTACATTTTTTGAAATAAATGCCTTTAGGTAGTTATTTCCCCAAACCCTTCAAGCCTATTTCCCTATATGGTTTGTCCTATTGTTAGCATCTAATTTTGGTTCATTATAATGTCTAGAAATGCGATAAATTAAAAATTTATAAAATATACTTAATCATTAAAATATTTAAAAAATAGCTTGATATTCTTAGTTGCCTACCTGTAGTGCACCACTCCCACCACTAGGGGTCCCTCTCATCTAGCCTATCATCTCTTCTTCATCTTAGCTTGTCCATTCTTTTAGAGCTCTTTTTCTCTCCTTCACAATTCAAAAATACCAAATGACTTCCCTTTGACCTTATTTAAACTTACTTTTCAAAAATCTAAATCTTTCAAATATTTTCCATTATATTCCTTGTTTTACCTCTATCCTTGTTTATATTACTCTATTTTTCAAATTATAAAATGTTCTAGAATCATGACAACATAGATAATCTTTTCAACTATTATATGTATATTATTTCTTTGCAAGATTATTGTCCCTTTTTCCACTTTTTATCTACACACTTGTATCCTAAAAACATTATCCCTAAGCTTATTTTTCTCTATTATACCCTTTCTAGTCATTTGTTATGTTTTATCCTCCTATTCCTCACATTAATCCCTTTTTATCAGTTGGTTGTACTAGGTCAACTAGGTCAATGTTGTTGGCTAGGATTTTTGGAAGGGTTTAGGGTCAAAACTTCCTATATATACAAATTCATTTCACCATTATTTATTAAAAAAACTAAGAAGTAAGATATATTATGCATATGCTTATTAAACATTATACTTGAGGATCAAGCTTATCATTCCATACTTTCTTTTGAGATATGGATCTTGTCTTGTAGAGAAGTCTTTTGGATGTATTGATATATTGTGTAGCCTAGAGTTTATTTATCTTTTTCATCCTTACCTAACACAATAACCTCTTGTGAATCACCTTGGTTAAGGGATAGATTGAGGCTCAATACGTTCATATTCAATTGTAAGTATTCCTAACTTTGTTCCTCCTTTGTAAAAGTAGATAAATATGCATTTGCACTTCTCTTCCATGCACTAACATTTTGTATACATTGACGTGAGTATATGTCTTCTATGCATTTTAATTTTATTTTTTTCTAGCCCGCACTTTGTGCCATAATATATGGTGAGCACTAGATTAGATTCACTTTACTTTTTATTAGTTTAGTGAGATATCAAAACATAGGACCCCCTTAGGGTTATTACATAATTGTGATTTAACAAAGGTTTTGTAACCCTCCCTATCATGGTGTATTTTAGTAAGATATCCACTAATTAGGTTTCGTAGATCGCCATATTATTCATGTTCTTATTTAACAAATGTGTCCCTAATTAGAAGTGTATGGTATGATCTATCTTTTCCAAGTTAGGATTGATTTATAGAGATGATGAATTTTTGATTGTATATATAAAACACCACTCTTAATCTTAGAATAGATTATTTTTAATGGGAATAAGGGCTCTAGATGTGCTAACAATATTAGTATTTTATGTATTAGGCTATATAGAGTAAGTGATCTAGTCTTGGGTTTATGCACTCTTTTAATAAGGCTACCTAGCATGTTGATAAGATTGATTAAATATATTGTATGGTCTATAATGTTGGGCTTGATTCCTCCTTAAGTCTACTATATCTTTTCCAAAAATTTACAACAGTGACTTAACTTCATGTAATTCACTAGGAGTGACAAATGTAGTTGGTTGGCTAGTTGCAGTAGGGATAGGTATCAATGAATGTTGAGCATTAGGTTCATTGGGTGGTGGTTTTGGAAAGATAGGAATGGGAGGCATGGGATTAATATTTACATCCTAAATTATATAATTCTCATCCATAAAATCAATGTCATATGCTTTGGGGAGTACTACTGCTCTCACATATTAGACCATTACAATTATGTCACTATTTAGAGCCCTTAAATAATATAGAAACATATTATTTGATGATGGATTAAAAAAGGGTGGTATTTTGTCCCAAAATATTTGTAATCTAAAATTAAAATCAACCATCAACTCATGTGGGGCTCTCTCAATTATGGTAAGTTGTTCCATAAAAGATAAGTGGTCACTATTTTCTTAAAATTTCTTTCACAACTACTCTCTTATCTCATCCCAACTATGAATGGAATTAGGTATCATAATCATATACCATTAGATATATTTTAATTTTGAGAGGTGAGTATCCTAACTACTACATTTTGTTTGAAGACATTATGGAATGAGCAGATATTGGCAACATTTTATATGTGTTCTAGAGGATGGTCTCATTCTCACTAATAAAAATATGATAAGTTTCAAGCACTAAAAATAGAATATAATCATACTAAGATCAATCCAAATGAATACCTCCATTAAATTAATAAACAACTAGTTTTTTTGTAGCCATGAAGGGAATATGAAATAACCTTATTATAGATTGGCTAAATCTCCCAAAATGAGGGGTAGACTGAGCTCTTGGGTATTACTATCTTGAAAAACTAGATATCCTAAAAGGAGATGAATATGTTCTAACTATTATTTTATAAGGTGTAGATAATTCAATGAAATGAAAATCAGTACCTCTCAAAGATGGTCTTGTTTATCTTCGCATATAGATAAAGTAATGATATTTTAAAACTATAAATAATTTGATTCACTAGGCGCTCTATAGAGTGTATTCAACACCATTGACCAAGAATAACACTAAATTATTAGTCAAATATTTGATGTGGTCCCACCATGCATGCCAGAAATTATTTCCACTTGAACCATTTACTTGATGAGTTGGAAGATTGTTCAGTGAGATAAATTGATCATTCCCCAAGGTGTGGGACTCTTGCACTCATTGGGATAAACCTTCCGACAATTCTAACTTCCTTATAATATAAATTAATTCAATTTTTGATTAACATGTAGGCCTAAAAGAGTTGAAAGGAAATCTACTGCTAATTCTAAATCTAAAGTTTGTAAAGGGAAAAGTGAGAAAGTGAGGTTACTAGAATGTAAAAGGTGATTCAAAAAGACTAGAAAGATCACCTCTCAAGGATTTAAATAACACATTAAAACTAATAAAAATTATAAAATGTTACAAAATATCTAAAATGGATACTTCACTTGCATAAGTGATTTGTATTAAGGTGCATGATATAATACAACACTAATAGGGATGGAAAATGATCCAAATATAGTGCCTATATAGACTTGGATGTGCATAACATAAAACTTTCAAGAGAGATACAATTTCTACATAAAGGTATGAATTGATGGAAAATAATGATATGGGTGAGAGTTACCCATAGGCAAAGATCGACAAACCAAAAAATGCACTCAGAATGTAAGAATAAAGAAGAAAGGCAAACTCAATTCTCATTAGTTGAAAGGATCAAATAGTAAAGGGATTATGGAGGGAAACTGTTGGTATCATTACTATGCCTAAAAATGTCAAACATTTTAAAATTTAAGTCATGAGATTTTATAGGCAATATGAATCCCACTGGTCATTGATTACAATAGAGAATACATTTGAAGAAATTAAATGAATATCAAAATTTGAGACACATAACATATCTTAAAAATTTGATAGGGATGGAAAAAGTTAATTGGGATCCTAATTTCATTATTAAGGCCTAGTTATTATTGCCTTGAACTCAAATTTATCAGCTTAACATCTTCTCTCATTAGTTATGAAGTAAAAAATATTTAATCATTAAATAACCATAGCTAAATTAGAAGGATTTCATGTATAAGAATATGGTTGTGTTTTTATCAAAATCACTACTTTAGAAGATTTTTTTTATCCTACCACTTATATCACTTCCATTTATTGTAGCTCAACCATATTTATCAATGCATTCTTTGGGCATCTTAGCTTCCACCATCTACTTCATTTAAATATTTACATGTCTTCTTTGTCAATTTTGATATGTCCCTAGATAGATGTCATCTGTTGTAAAATGTTGACCTAGATACCATTGATTTGTCTCTATTCATGGATTGATTCAAGCTCTAGCCTAGATATTATATTTTTAATTCACTCACTATCAGTTCATTACTTTTCTTTGATACTACCAAACTAATTGGTCATGATTCTTATATGATAGGTAGATGCAAGTCAACCTTTATTGATGTTTCCCAAGGGAATGTGGTAGTCAGTCAAGATTTTTTCATTAGTGCATCTCATTAAGATTTTGGCCTTTGTGACTTTTGATATGGATATTCATGTTGACAAAAGTTTTTAAGACCAAAACTTCAGGATTTTGTGTTGTTAGAATTTTTTTTAACTTAGTTTATGTAAGTTTTTTTGTGCTTTAGCTTTCACCACCTTAGTTTTAAAAATATTTGTTCTTGAAAATGTTTTTACTTGTCTTCATAAATTTTATTTGGGCCCCTATCTTTCAAAATTTATACTTCATAACTTTTTATTTCATAATTTTATTGAAGACCTAAATACTTATCCAATTTTTGTAAAGTGATTGGATTCTATGCAGTCATGATTTTGTTTGAAACTTATGTTAATAAATGATGTCCATACAATTTTTGGTCTTCAAAACTTTTTTTGCAACAAAATTTATGACTAATATTTACACAATTTATTTGATGAATAAAAATTGAAAAATCTTCATGTAGTCTTCAAAAAAATTTGTTCGTATAAATTTTTTTGACTAGTCTTTTGCCAAAAAATACGAACATCAACATTTCTTGAAAATGCACTAAGTCTTTTTTACTTATAAGCCATTCATGTCAAAACATGTGAAGACCAAAACATTAAAACATGAATTTTAATTCCCTTTATACCTTATCACATTTCACTTAGCTTTGATCAAACCCTAAGAATCCTTCCCTACTAAACCTAAAGCCTTAAGCTAAATTCAAACATTGTTATTCCATGGTGACTAAAAATGGTCAATAGATAATGTTTGTGACACTAAGATCAGTTTCTACACTAGTTTTTATCCCCCAATTCATCTATTTCAGTCAATTTCTAAATAAGTACTTATTTGTGTCATTCATTTCTATTTTTAGAAATATGAGAGTAGGTCAATTATTATACAAATTATTGGTTGTATTTATTGCATATCTCTCCCCTGATTTATTATTATCAGACCCTTTAACAACCTAAGTTCTATATTACATAATCTCTTAAAATTTATATCATTTGGTGAACTTGACTTATATAAAATACTACCCAAACCATTTGGTTCATCTAGTGTATCGTAATACCCTTTCAAATAAGAAAAATGTAGACACTCATATTTCATCACTTTCATGTCAAAATTACAAATGTGATAGTTTACTATACTAACACACAGTTTATTTATTTCATCTAAATTCATTCACACACATCAAGTGCATATTATGAAATATATTGGGGTATCCCTAATTGGGGAAATGCATCATACACAATCATCAACTTCACTTAATTCATATTGAGTCAATTTTTGATTATGCAATAGATGTTTTAGATCAATTAGTTAGAATGGTTCTTTGACTTTCAAAAGTCACATCACTTTCCATTAAGTTAATTAATTTTTTTTAATTAACCTAATCTTCCTCTAATGGTAAATTCAATAGCTTTTGGAATTTTTTATTTTATATATTCATTAATTGTATTTATTCCTCAATTCTCATCACATATGTCAAGTCATCATGACATCATAATTAAATATCAGGGATCATGACATCACATGAAAGTTTTCAAACATTATCAAAATATCAAATAAATATCATAATTTACAAGCCATGCTAAATCAATGCAAAAAACCATAGTTATTAATGACATAAATCATCTAAGATTGACTAATTCTCATCCAGTCATCTTGATGTTGATCTAAAGGTTAAAATTAATCAGACCAATCTATAAATACAAGAATCACCTCATACCTTCAACAAGATTTTTTGTGTATACTTATAATGTAGAAATATTATAAGATTTTCAATGATTATTCACTTTGATTCAACCCAATCATTCATAGACAAGGGGAGATGTTGTCAAAAATCACAAAGTGAAATTGATAAATAATCTTATCTATATAATCTGAGCATAAACAAACTTGAATCAAGATTGATTAACGAGTCTATTGAAAAGGTATAGAATTTGGTTATGTTTTTATATTTTTTTACATTCTCTTACACCTTGCCCAACCTGAGGGATTATGCCTGAGGTGTAATGTTTATAAATATGTTATTTTTAATGAACTAACCCCTCTTTGTAATATTAATCTATAATAAGAACTACATAAAAATAAGGTTAGATCCAAAATAATTTATATACATAATTCACAAAGTCTAATAAATATGATGAGGAGGAGTGTAACAAACTTACTATTCCTTATGAAACCATGAACACATACAAAGTTAAATAGATAATCTTTTGCCTTTTATTCTAGTGACCATGTGATAGTAATATGTGTTTACATTGATCACCTACATGTATAATATTCTTTGGTTCTTTAAGTTTAGCATAGTACTCTATTATTCTTAACAATCAATGCACAATGTAAACACATTAGGGATACCAAATAAGATTATTCCAATGTACTAACATTTTAACTCAATATTCATTAAAATACGTGTGTGTGTGTGTGTGTTAAATTTAGTGAAACAAAAGTAATTTTCATACACATATAATCATATAAATAATTTATATTTAATCCCATATTATAACATATGGGAACATGATTCAATGATCCATGTATGTCAAAATAATTACCTAAAAATAAAAATAGACTCAAGCTATAGTTAATTCATAGAAGATACAATCCTAAAATTGTTAACTTATATAATATTACATATAATTATAATTTCCCACTACTTTTAACTAAAAATTAATAAATTAAAATCATAATGGAAATGGAGACTTGTTTAAGCATAACTAGTTCTAGAGGAAAATTGTCTTTGGTGTCAAAAATCATTTATTCTAGAATCAAAACTATATTTGACCATAATTCTTACCATGATTATTTCAAAATAGATATTTGTCTATACTTATACAAAAATAATATAAATCCCACAAATCAATGGTACTAAATTCTACCAAGTCAAAATTTAGTCCTCCTTAAATAGTGATGTACAATCCACTTATGTGTTGAAAATTTGAGGAGCCAATTCAAATGATCAATTCATACACTGACCAATGGAGCTAAACACAGAGATAAATTTCAATCATAATAATAATATTTTGCTCTTATATTCTCTAAATTAATTAATCATTTGAGAATAATACAAATATATAGGAATACCATCTTATAATTTCTCCAATATTCTCTCAGACCCAAATCCTATAAATAAGCTAGCCTATCTATGATATATTGTTATAACAATTAACAATATATCACAACAATATAATATTATAACTAATATAATCTTACCATATTAACCATATGGTTACTAACAACTAATTACTATTTCCCTTTCCATAAATGTCAAGCTATTACTTTTTACATTTCTATAAATACTCAAACTAATAATGTAAAAGCTAGATTTCCTCACATTCCCCCCCCCATAGTTTTTACATGGCACAAAAACATTCACACTCTAATATTTCGTATGCTCACCCATTATAGCATGCACTATTTGGATCATGAACTTGATAAAAATAAAGTCTCACTCCTCTCATGATTTTACATGTTTACCATAAACCTTGACATGAATAAGATCACCATCTTTTTCTAAGAATTGGTAGGAACAAAATTATATGTCACTGCATACTCTTAGTTCTACATATTATTAACACAATCTTATTGCACTTGACCCATATATATGAAGGAATGAATCTCACATTTACATTATATGATCATAATGGATGCATCATTGAGGATCATCTCCATAAAGAAGTAAGGCAATCATGGGATATCTATAGTAGCTACTCTCCTAACTATTACCAAAACACTATTTACCTCATGTGGTTTTATGGATTTCTACCATAAACCCTTTCAAGATCCAAGAACTAACTTACATTACTGATTTTGTCCTTTCAAAATTTCTTCACATTATGGAATTATGTTTGGAATTTCACACAAATTACAAATCTTGAACATGCATATTCTTCTATTCTTATTCTATAGATAAACGCACAAAAAAATTGAAAAACACACCACATAAAATGTCACCACATCATTGGTGCAGCCCCATTGTTGATGAATGATGAGAGGTCACTAAAAGACCTCCAACATTTGTGTATCTTATAGCCTCTATTATCAATCTCTTTACTTATACAGCATGTCGATATAGCTTAGGTACATGATTTTTCTAAGTGAAATCCACCCCAATAATGTGGACATCATGTAAAAGTAAAAATACATCTGTAAGGCAGTTTTTTTTTAATAATTTGGAATTTTTGACATATTATGACACATGTAAAATATGACTCTTGACACAATGACTCAATATACTTTACGGACATAAAAATGACTTTTGACTCATTTTTGATATGACTCTTTTGACAAATTTGACATATATTGACTTGATGATATATTGACACATTATAAATGACCTAATAACACCTTTTTTTTTAAAATGACACAAGACACCTGCTTGACTTTTAATTTTGACAAGGTACAAAATCTATGTACAAAATTAAAAACCTTCATACAACTAAATCAAATACAAACTATTAATAGGACCATAAATATTTTGAAAATTTTAATTACAAAATCCAATATTGCATTTAATAATAATAAATTAATTTAAAATAATCTTAAATATACTTAGACCAACCTTATTAAAAAATAACTCATAAATAACACTATAAAAATAAACTTTAGGAATTTTTATTTTAGTCTAACTAAAGACTAAAAAAATTTACCATGATCTAAGTAAAAAACAAAACTTATTGAATAGGATTCAAGGAGTCAAACCAATGCACATGATATATAACTTGTGAATGGATCAATCATCAAGGAGTCTCTGATGGATCAATGGCATGCTAAAGTTTGGATGCCTTTGCCAAAGTTTTATCAATGCTAACATCATATGAACATAACACAAAATAGAATGTAGAACTACAAAATGTGGTGGAATAGGTACACAACTCTAATCTCAGACTTATGTACATAGTCAAAGCTCATGCCAATGGAATGGTCATTGATTATGATCAATCTAGTATATATTTGAGCTCAGGATCATGAATTTTAGAATTAGTAAATATCTAGGTTGTAGAGCATGTAATGGAAGTTGATTTGATCTAATACACATAAGCCACATGAACACAATATGATAGAGAATGGCACATGTATTGGTAGATGGTAAATGAATATAGAACCATTTTTTGAGGGCTCAAGATCTTTGATAATTGATGTGAAATGATTATATGCACAAGCCACAAAGGTAATGAAGATTGCACTTCCTTCTAGATTTAGATCAAAAACCCAATTGTAGAGGTTTGGATCTGGTGAGAAATTACAAAAAATTGATGAACAAAAAATGATAATACATAGGTAGGTAGCATGATTTGGTTCAAATCTGACTCTATTTTCCTTTGAATACTTTTGATAAACAATAAAAAATAATACATATACTATGAAAGATCTAAAATCTCATCTCATAATATATATGTATGTATGTATATATGTATCTATGTATGTGTGTGTATATATGCATACATATATATATATATATACATTATGTATATATATATATATATGTATGTATGTATATGTATACATACATACATATGTATATGTATGTATGTATGTATATATACATACATATATATATATATATATATATATATATATATATATATATATATATATGTATGTATGTATGTATGTATATATATATGTATGTATGTTATATATACATACATATACATATATATATATGTATATATATGTGTGTATGTATGTATATATATATATATATATATATGTATGTATATGTATGTATATATATGTATATCTATGTATGTATGCATGTATATATATATATATGTGTGTGTGTGTGTGTGTGTGTGTGTGTGTGTGTGTGTGTGTGTGTGTGTGTGTGTGTGTAGTTTTTCATTAATAGGTGCAAATCATAATATAAACAAACCTTTAAAATTTATTAGGCTCCTATTATAGATAGGATCTAGTACTGCTTTGATAATAGTGTTGAGAATTAGAGGAGCCAATTCAAAGGATTAATTCATACACTGACAAATGGAGCTGAACACAGAGATAAATTTCAATCACAATAATAATCTTCTATTCTTTGCATTAATTAATCATTTAGGAATAATACAAATATATAGGAATACCATACTATAATTTATCCAATATAATCTTACACCTAAATCATATAAATAAGATAACCTATCTATGATATATTGTTATAACAATTAAAAATATATCATAACAATATAATATTATAAATTATACAATCTTACCATATTAACAGTTACTAACAACTAATTACTATTTACCTTTTGGTAAATATCAAGCTATCACTTTTTACCTTTCCATAAATACTCAAACTCATAATGTAAAAGGTAGATTTACTTACATTACTTAATTATATAAAGATGTCAATACCACTTTAGTGTTCATCCAATTAATTCCAAAATGATACAATATAATTTCCTTTAGCAAACTTCATCTATAACTTATGATGTTGAATGAATCAATAATGAGTCTCTATAATCACCCATAATGTGAAAAAAATAATATCACACTAGTATAGATTTATTTTCCATGAACTTAAATCAAATTTAAAGCTAGCATTTCACCCTATTTAATGAAAAATTATCAATGTATGAAACTAGAATAGCTAAGTGTAAGTATAATACTATTAAAGCAAAATAATTTGAGTTACAAATATTTTACTAAAGGTTATAACTATAGAATAAGTCCTAGTTTAAAAATGAAAAGATGTGTATTGTAATAGAATAAGACTAGAGAGTAGTCAACAATGAATTATATCAAATAATATAAATCTTCTCATAGATATAGGATTAACTTCAACATTCCATTATTATTACTTCTATAGTCATATAAAATGTCACTTGAGTGTAATGAGTGTGAATTAAGACCATCCATCCCTAGCTTATCCATAGACCTATCTTAGGGTCTCTTTTGACACTTATCCAACTTTCATGCACACCTTTACACATCCCTAAACATCTTTAAATTAGTCCTAGACCCTCCTATAGGTATCTAAGCCCCATGTTCCTCAATTTATACCACATAGACAATAACATCGTACATTGTAAACTAGTGCCCCATACTAGTGTCCCACTTTCAGTGATAATGTCCCTATTCTAATTTTAACCACAAAAAATATATTTTTAATTCTTGAGACACCTAAGGTTATCCTAGACCTATTTTGAACCCCACAAAAGCACTAGATTAGTATATATACATGACTTTTATCCCTTTATCCACTAAATGGAAATCCTATGAAAATTATGCAAATAAGCTTAAAATAAGTTATCCACAATCGAGGTTCTTTATCACTATTATACCCTAATTTTACATATAGTCATCTAAAACCATCCCAAGCCTAGAATACATAGGTTTCTAGTCTCAATCCTCACTCAAAGAACATATGGACTCATACTATAATTAACTTGCTCTTGAACCAAGCACCTAGGTGGAAGAAAAACATTGGGCTTGATCACTTCTTAGAGTATTTGTATGTGGGCAAATCTCAATACAATGGGTGTTGAGTATGTCCATACTACTAAAATAATATTACACTTTTTCTACTTGTGCCACTCAAATACGTAAATAACATGGAGGTCTAGGGTTTATTCCTAAATTAGTTCAATGTAGTGCATAAAGAGTGAATCAGATCTCATCCACATAGGTACAGGCAGGTCAAACTCACCCAGAGGTGGACCCAAAAGCTTAGATAATTCCTATATAAAGGACATTAGGACTATAAGTAGGACTATCACTATATCATTAATATCCAATGAATAATTCTATTATCAAGGAAGGTTTCTTATAATTATACCCTATTTACGAGACTCATATATGCTTTCACACTAGTTTTTAGCCTCCATCTCATCCATCTCAATTAGCTTCTAATTAAGTGTATACACAATATTTTCAAACTTTATCAACTATTAATGTTTTATCTTTATAAGAATATATCAAGTCATAATATTTATAAGTGCACACCTTAACAAGTGTACCTAGAAAGGGGTGGAAAGAGCATTTTTACTTTGTAATATTGGTGTCCTTTATACCACTACTTAAAATCAACACAAACCTCTCCTATACACTTCCCTAATATTTGACACCTCCCTTACACACTCCTCCAATAAATTCACCACTTAAATAACCCCTATCTAGCCAAAAAATCTTTTTAACATTTATTGAATAATGTTAGCCTGAGTCAACCATGTACTTAAATTATATTATCATGTTAAGGGATTCTATCAGCCTTAGCTAACCTAATTTGAGACCTAATTTAATTTCATCAATTAAAAATATAGGATTCATTAAACTGACACTATTGGCTAAACATTCAAAAAGGTTTAGGATTAGATTTATCTATATAAACACATCTTTTTCACCATTTCAAATAAATAAGAAGAAGACCATTATAATTATTCATCTACTTATCTACTATTCTAGTTGAGGAGCATTGTTTAGGGTTTCAATATTATACTTGGAGATACTAATAGTGTATTTTTGATATGTATTTTGGATGCATAGAGAAGTTGTGTAGCTTAGAGCTAACCTATCCTTGTTATCTTTACATACCACAACAACCTCTTTTGAATCACCTTGGCCAAGGGAGAGATTGAGTCTCGACGAGTTCATCTTCAAAGGTAAGTATTCCTAACTTTGTTTCTCTTTTGTTAAAGTAGATAGATTTAAATTTATATGATTATATGCTTCTCTCTCCATGCATTAGGATTTCATATACATTGGCTTAAATATATATATTTTATGCATGTTTAATTTTATGTTTATTACCTCCATTTTGTGTCACAATCTTTAGTGAGTAGTAGGTTATATTTTACTTTCCTTTGCCATTTACTTGTGAATATATGAAAACATAGGACCTATCTAGAGTTATCACATGGTGTTTGGAATACTCTGTAGTGGCATTATTATGGTAAGGGACCCATTGGTTAGGTCTAGTAGATCCATCTCAGTCATGACCTTGATTGTCTAAGTGTACCAACAAGTAAAAGGGTAAGAGTCATTTATCGTCTTTGACATATGATTGATTTGTAGATCAATTTCACTTTCCCTTGTATATATTTTGGTGAAACCAATTAAAATATAACCCTTTTAGGTTTTCTTTCATGCATTAATTTATCATCATCTAATATGTTTTTCTTTTTTATATTATTATATTGAACTTATCGATACATTATAATAGTCTATGCATATATTTAACACACATTCACTCTAAATCGAATCTATTTTCTTTGTGCAGGTCTTTCTCAATAATAAGTGACTATATTTATAAGATTTACATAGTTATTTTTTTCAACATACAATTTTTTAGACTTCATTGACCAAGTTGAATCTATTCATAGATCATTTTTAGCATACAGGTTATGTAGACTTCATCAACCCAGTCGACTTTATTTGCATAATATAAAAATCAACATTTAAGTAACATGGCATAAAATTATAAAATTAAGCATCTTCAAAAACATGATCAAGGTTTATTGTTACATTCTCTATCATTTATATTTTTCATTTACATTCATTCTTTTCACAATTTTCATTCTATAAAATTATAACCTTATAGTGAACTAGGTCGACTAGCTCAACATAGTTTTGTAGCCTAATTTTTCTCTAGAAGATTTAGTCAACTTGTTCAACTGTGTTCCTCTAGATATTTATTTTGTAGATAGTAGTGACCTTGTCAAATCTATTATATAATGTCTACATATAGTGTTACCTCAAACAACAATGTATTCTTCACAAATAAAATAATTAACCTATCTTGATAGTAATTAATTAACTTTTCATTTCTATTTCATACTTTCTTAGATTAATAAAAATATACTAAATAGGAAGTTTTTAATTTACCAATTTAGTCACTACTTCTCTCTTTTACACACACTTCCAAATCACTTAACACTAAAAAGAGTTAAATATTTTCTTCCCAAGGTCTACCGACTTGGATTTCATCACCATAGGGGAAACCAACTTAGTTTTTTAGCAAAGTATAAACACATGGTTGATAATATATATTCACAAAGCAACCAACACCCTTATCACCGCAAGATTGTGAAGTGAGCGGTTAACCCCTAATACCAAGCTAGTATCATCACCAATAAAAATTTAGCCTAAAATACGTAAAAATATCCATAGATTAATTTTTTATATCCTTCTTACAGCCAACTCACCATCGTATTAAATTCAAAATTTATTATGACTTAAAAACATCTAGGAATGACCACTTAACGTAACATTTAAATTATAGTTTTGATACTTATTCTTTGATCATTATATTTTGTATTTCAAAACTTTTAATAGCAAACATTAGTGTAAGGTTTGCATTGTATGCTATAATTATACCAAACACATTGATCTAATTATTTGTGTTCAATTATATTTGTTTAGTTATTATCTTCAAAAACATTTCCCTATCTTTAGAATATTTTCTCACCTATCGGCATAGTCTTTTATAGTCTATTGGTTATGTCTTATCTTTAGTACATGTTCAATATATCTGAGTATGTATATTTTTATCCTATTCATTTTATCGATCTACAATAGAAAATTGACCTATTTAATTGTATACTTTATAACCTATTCTAGTTATTGTCTTTAAAAACACTATCGATTGGTTGGACTTTGTATCTTACCAATTGATACTTATTTATATCAAGTTTTTAACCTCTTTCCTTCATCATGAATTTATTTTTTGATGACAATACTTAATTAAATAAAATAAACATGATGATTTTTACCAACCCTAATAAGTTTCCCAAGATATAGCTTGTGGCACCCGCCATGGATGAAAATAATGACCATGTTACCACTCACACTACCAATTATGGGACTCCTCCCCATTCATCCTCAATAAATAACCCTTTTTTCTCACTATAATATGATCTTGATTAATATTATATAGCTTAAATTCTCTTTTTCAAAAATGAATTCCCTCAACATAGAGGAAAATACCCTTCAACCATGTATAATCTCATGATAGTTCCTCATATAGATTAACCTCATTCACACTCACCTACTTTTTATCATGTATTTGGGGGAACCACTTTCTTTTTATCTCAACCTTTTCCCTCTAATATGTCTCCTTCACACACCATGACATCTTCTTCTGCGACTTCTTCAACCTCCATGTCAAGTATTTCTACCAACATGTTACATTCAAATTCTACCAGGCCTATTCAAAAGACCCATACCCTTAACCATGCTGCTAGTGAATATTTTGATATAAATGATTATCATACCAATAGTTATTCTTTTACTACCAATGATACTCATTCCACTAGTGTGGTACATGCTAATACTCACAGTGCAATTCAAGCTATCAATGTTAATACTAATGCATTACATGTTACATCCACTAATCAAAATGGTACTTAAACTAACCAACTCTTATTAAAAATAATTAATAAAATGAATACCTTTAAGAAAAAAAAAAAGATTATGAAAATGTAAAATCATCTTATTGATCTTCAAAACTAGCCTCAATAGGTTTCATTGGGAATGCAAAATCTTAATGCACCCCACCCCACTTAGGGATTTCCATGGAAACCTTATCCCATAACCACCACTTATTAATAAAACCATAAAACATAAACAAAACATATATATATATATATATATATATATATATATATAACCTAAAATCTCTAAAAATTACATAATATTTATTGCACCCATCATCACCTATAATGGATCCACCGATCATACTTTGCATTTACAAACATTTGGTAGTTGTTGACTAATTTGACCACAATTCAAATTAGGTCAACCCCCTATATATTCGATATTTATATAATGGTCCCATAGGGTGTAAATGTGTCCTATGGTCTATTGGAATAACAATTAATAATAGGGGAATGGGTGAATCAATCTTCAAAAATATTTCTTTTAATTATACTTAAGCAATAATGAATCATTCAAACAAACATATATATTTTAAAAACATAAGCAACTATCCACATAAGTATGAAACATAAGAACACATCACATATATGGGAAACCCTCAACTGTAATAAAACCCATTGATATATACAAATTTAATATAATCATATAAGTCAAAAACATAACTTAGTGAATCACCAACTCCCAATGGAGCACCAACTCCAACTAACTAAGCACCTACGTGACTAGGCTTTAGCAACCACCCTCTTGCAAGGAGGCATCAAACCCCTAGATGACTCAAAACTAACTTAGACACCTAATTTATTTAATTACCTTAATAAAAATATGTTTCTAAACCAAATAATTATGACCACCTCTTCATCTCTTCACACTCTTATCCCTCTCAAATTACCTTCTAGGCCTCTTCACTCAACTAGGTCTCTTCAAGACTGATTAAGTCATATGACCTTGATATTCATATGAAAACACACTATAAAATATTCATTATATAACCTTTGCACTCATATTATTGTATATAAGACATCCTTCTACTCAAAAATGTGTTATTTCATTTTCATACTCTCTGCTTACTCTAATATGCCTAAAACTACCTTGTATATATACCATTCCTTGTTCATATACCACTTAATTAGCCAAACACCCTTAACCTATTATGTCACACATATAATTGGTCTTATGAAATATCATATAAAATATTCAAATGGCCTTTGAGTCCCTTTTAGTCTGTCATGACTCGATTAGACGTCATTTCACATTTAGGTCTCATGGAGACCTAATTACATTAGGTCTGTCTAGTAACACATTACCATTCAATCCATTGGAACAAATTTAACCTCCATAGACTTCAATATTAATTTATGAAAAACTAAAATATAAATTATACAACATCATTTGATATCCATAACACTTTTTAGGTCCAATGACCACTTGAAACACTCCATTATCACTATTCACATTAGGCCTTTAAACACACAAAAAAGTGTGCCTTGAAAAACTGAAGATAACACATAATTTATCCACATAAACATGAAAATAAATAAATTATACATAACCATAATTAACTCAAAAATATCACCACATGCATTATACACTTCAAAAAGTTAGGCAAACTAATTTGGATTCATCATTTTCACCACTATACCTAAATTAAAATATATATACTAAGCATGAATAATACATAAAAATATCATAAAACATATCCATACACTTTGTTTCACCATTATACCATGAAAACACATTACAATGCATCTTCTCATTACTGCATGGGTTTTTCACTATTTGCATCATTTGGCCTATTAGTGAATGGTTAACTTGGATGAATATTTTAGAATATTTGAGGAATATAAACTATAAAAACCTTCATGGACATAAAATATGAGTCTCTAACTTATTCCTCCATCTATTTTCTTACTATGTTTAATGCAACTTTTGATTTCTATGACAACTTGTTTAGAAACAAGCCTATAGCTCAACATTTTCTCTCTCCTCTCTCTAACCAATACCACCTAGAGGTACTTGGGAGATAAAAATATAATATCCAATAGTTTTCATAATCATACCAATCAATTATTGGAACTTTTGATCAACATATTTGACATCAAGTCCTTATTAGGGTTGTAAGAGGGTTTAAACCTATTTCCACTCTTAACGATCATTTATAAAGCATAACCACTCAATCAAAAACATAATACATGGAATTATGAGATAATAATATTACCCATATACCATGAACTGATTAATTTCCCATTAAATTTTTTGATGAGCTAATGATCACAAAAAAATTCATTTTAGGTTGAGAACCCTTCATTCTAAGCACTTGAGAGACCTCCAAACAACTTTTTATGTATTTTTCTTCACATGACAACCTCAAACTACATGAATAAAATTAAAATAACATAATTAACCTTTTAAAATTATTACATGATCTAAAACACCTTGAAATATGATCATGACCTTAATTAGGCCACACTCTCTTTAATCTCTAGACCTTAACCTACAAACCACATTATGCCTTAAAATTGACCTTCATGCCTCTTTTCATGCTATCAACACTAGAATTTAATTCTCAAAATATCACTCTAATTCCATAAAACCTTTCTCATTCTTAAACAATACTAGACATCCTTCACATGCATTGACAATAGATCATGATACCTCATTAGAGTAGGTAGGGTCTAAGAGAGGTCTAGATGCAGACCTAGATTAAAGATCCTACCCCTATAGATTCACCTTGATAATATCATGAGTGATCTAATGAATCACATAGATTATAAAATAGCTTCATATAATCATTCATGCCTACTTGAATTCATCTCACCAAGCCAGCATGCTCAAACCTTTTCACAAGGTCTCTTCATGCCATGGCTAGACTTAGGATACTTAAGCACTTGATGCCTTGACATGTTCCTTCCATTTCATGAGCTCAAAAAAATATCATAAAATAATATATAATACATTACACCTCACTCATATCATTGCATCATTCTCTTTATAATGACAATAATCTTCCACATCCTCATATAAACCTAAAACTACATGACCAAGCTTCATATGGCTAGACATCTTTCTTCCATGCACCTAAATACCTTTGAAACCTTGACATGTGCCTTCATCCAACCATAAAACATTAGTTACCTTCAAATTATATCTTTCATTCAAATTATCGCTTGCCTTCAAATGCATCTTGTCACATGGCTTCCTATGTAAACATTTATTGTGTTCAAGCATCTTTCATGACCTGTACCATCCATGCTCACACCAATCATGACAATTTTCATCAATGAAACACTCTTATGTTCCTTGATATATAACATAATACCATCTATCCTTATTTAACTTTGACAAAAACCTTGACAATACAATCATGACATGATACATCTTTGATATCAATGACCATTATGCCTTTACATGATGCATCCTTTTGACATTAATGATAATAATATGCCAAAAAACCCCTCTATTTGTCATGTATAGTAACCACATTTATGGAAAAGACACTACAAAAATGAAATAAATTCAAAATTATACTTTTACCATCTTCTCATTCTCCCCCTTTTGACATGAATGACAAAGGGTCTTCTACAAACTACCATATGATCCTTGGACATTAATTTCAATTAAAAACATAGAGAGAAAAAATCTCCCCTAACACCATAATCCCATATTAATTCATAATATGGAAGAAACTCTCATAAACTGATCATTCTCTCAAAAATATGCATCTTCATCTAGTATTGATTTTCCTAGAACTAGCTCTTTTCTCAAATAAACATTATCACACCTATAACATCTAGAATCACACCTTATTGCAGTAAAATATAAACACATAGAATATGAACATTATAGGAACATGTTATCCCTTACCTTTATGCATACCTCCTTCAAATTAATATAGATCACAAGACCACTCACCTTATCCTTGACATGATTGATATGACTCAAACCTTTGATCACATACTAACCCACCATATTCTTGACATCAAATGAAGAATTAGGGACTTTTACTTTCATTTCATAGCTTTAGCTCACCATATGAGTCATTATGACACTCATACCATCCTTACGTTCCTTTAAACATCATTATACCAATACCACTTCTCAACACAGATCAAGCTCAACTACTAATTGCTAGAAATAAGGAACAACTTTTTACTTAAATCTTATTTACTAAAAACACTTCCATCTCTATCAACATGTCTTCATGATATCTACCACTAACTAATGAGTGACTCCATGTAGTCACACCTCACCATAGGTTTCTATAAACACATAATCTTAGGATATTCGAATATCTCCATGATCTCACAAGACTAATGATCTTTTAGGGTTTTTTAAGGCTTGATTAGCCTCTTTATCTTGGCCTCTACATCATCTATGTGGTCAGTAATCTAGGCTAATAATGAACACTCTTGATACTCTTCAATATCTGGTCCATGCTATACTATATAAAACATTCCAATTTATCTTGTAGAATGATTAAGACTAATCTTTACTATCTTTGGCCTCCACACCTTGGTTTGTCCTCTTTCTTGTACTCTAGGATTTTGAATCTTCTTATTCTATCTTGTTGATTCATGATGATAGAATCTTGTAATATGACCAATGTTAAGATAATTATAGAAAACAACATTACTCATACATCTTGATTGATGTAGACTGCGACTCTTTATAAAGTCCCATGATTACTCATTCTTGGAGGGTCTTCTACACTCTCTTGCTCTATGAACAAATTAAATACATGGGAAATAATAAACATTTATTGAATATGCATACCTTATGGTGTTAGGTTGTCTAAAAATAATTGTCTTCATATTATTATTGAGGTTAGCCTTCTTGTTTGCATTAGCATTCTCATTATTCTCCTTTTGATCTAATATGAAACCAAGACCTACCTTATCATTGGAATAGTTTTGACTACTCAAAATGTCATCTAGAGCCTCAATGCTCTTTTCAAACTTCTCATAGGTCTTCATCTTGCTAGTTTCTTGATCCAATTTCGATTTTAAGGACTCCATTTTTTATCCATACTTAATGCATTCTACTTCCTTAGACTTTAGGATAACATTGACTATCTTCATCTAAGTTTAAAATTGATTGATGATATAATAATGCTCCTTGGATGTGTTACTCAGTCTCTCTTGAAAAAAATCAATCTACTCTTCATAGTCCTTAACTAATGATCTTAGTTTATTACTCTTCCTTATTTGGAACTTCAAATCCTCTAGAGCAATCACCAATTCTACCTCAAGGTTCACTTCAGACTCTTATTTTTCTAATTATTCATCATCTATAAGTCCTTTCCCTTTTGAGAAATCCTCATTGTCTATTTCTATATCCATGAATAATGTTTCATTGTTATCATGTGTAATATCCCTTCGAATATCAAAACAAAAGCTCCAAATTGCTTATCTGAATTTTTGCAAAATATCTTCAAATAGATGAATAAATCACAGTATAATTTCTTATTTATTTGCTCATAAGCTTACAATAGAGATCCTCTGTCAGGTATACAAAGAATATCGAAAGTTCGGCCTTATAGCCTGAATATTCCGTGAACTGGGCTGAATCTGGAACGTCTCGGCCTGCTGTGTAAAAAACACAGCCGCCGACGTCGGTTATACTGCCGTCGTCGGTCGACCTGTAGTGATCCCTTTGCTGACGTCGGTGATAAGTCGACCGATGTCAGTCTCTGTAAGTCTCTGTTTGCCGATGTCGGTACCTGAATTTTCTGTAGATGCGTACGGATTTTCACATATCTGTACGGAAGTCATACGGCCACTGATATTGCTCAACCTATGTGCTTGATCCTGATCTGTAGAATTATGGGCTAATACAAAGATCTATATCTGGATAATTCTGGAATCAAAACCCAAATAATGAAAATACCTGAAACCCTCGTGATAGCTTCTGTGTGAAGTTATCTCTCAAACTTGTAAGTACATGTGATAGCTTCTGGATGAAGTTATCTCCCAATTCGGCAATAGATCGGTTGATCTTTCACAACCTCTGAATCGCTCACACTGAAGAGTTGACGTTCTTCAATGCAGTTTGGCAATAGATCAGCTGATCTTTCACAGCCTCTAAATCGCACACAATGAAGAGTTGACGTTCTCCACTGCAGATGGAATACTGGAACCCTTGGCTCAGTCTTCACAGAAGAATTTCTTAACAAGAATCAATATCAAATAATCATGAATACAAACTCTCTCTCATGAGAGATTCTTATACACCTCCAAAGGTGTGCTTGCTAAAATTAGACTCCCTTAAATTAGACTTCCTTAAATTAGAACTAGGGTCTTAAAATTAGACCAAGTCTTAATTTAGAATTTGCATCCTCAAATTAGACCAAATCATTAATAATTAATAATTAATTAATAATTAATTATTAATTAATAATTAATTAAAATTAGTTCAAATAATTAATATTTGATTAAATCAATCAAATATTAATATCTCCCTTAATTCATGCCCGAAAGTGCCCGAACGAAAGCCAAGCCCAGCTCCATCAAGACCCTCTATCCACCTCATCAGCCTACGAGGGTCGCATAATAGGCTAATCATCTACTCTGCACATGTCGACTAAAAAGGGGACATGACAATCCGCCCCTCCTGAAATTGCTTGCCCTCAAGCAATCGCTGAATACCCGGATCCCAAATGAAGTCTCGATCTACAGTGCTGTCAACCAACACAAACTCTAGGCCCTGTCCATCACCACTCTCATCCAATGGCGTCACATCACCTCTGTCTCCTGTACGCATATCGTCATCAACATGTGACCCTCCTGTAAAAGAAAGCTGAGCCTCTACCACATGTGCTGACTCTTGAACTGAACTCACCTCAAGACAAAGATCGTCCTCATATCTCTCCTCTGTTGGTGCCAATGTGCCCTCATCATCGCACTCTATCATGTCATGTAGTATAGGCATATCCATCCGATGAAAAAACATATGCTTGAAGCTGCTGCCCCGTATTGCCTTAAGAATATGTGTTTTCCCATCAACCTGAAAATGAACCTCCATATCTTTGAGATGAAGAGTAACTTCCTCAAATGAATGAAGCCACTTCATACCCAAGACTAATTCTATGTCCCCCATGTTCACTATAAAATAATTAGCCTTGAACTCATAGTTGTTCAAGCGAAATGGGAGATCTCTAATCATGCGCTCACACCTAAGAGTGTGACCATCGGCTACCTTGACTCTAATCCCCTCAAAATCTTCGGTAGTGAGTCCACGCTCCTCCACCAATCTAGCATCTATGAAATTATGTGTAGCTCCTGTATCAAGAAGGGTGGTAACCTTCTGCCCTGCCAAAACTCCACGGAGTCTGAATGACTCATCCGATTGAATGCTGGATAGGCGTGCCTCCTGTATATGAAGCTCTAAATCTGCCTCTACCTTATGCTCTGAAGCCTCTGCCCCCTCAGAACTATCCTGCTGTTCAGAATCTTCTGATTCTGCATCCTCATAATATGCCCACATCACACGATTTGCTTTGCCCTTAGGCCTCAGAGGGCAATCGTGATGGATATCATATGGACCTTTGCAGTAGAAGCAAAGCTTCTTCCTGCGTAGATCATTAAGCGCCTCACGATCCAAAGGTGGTGCTGCTGGATTGGCCTTTGAATCATTTTTAACCCCGGATTTATCTATGTTGAAATCCGGTCTCTCTGTATCCCCGTTGGAGTGCTTATGGTCTCTCGATAAAGAAGTACCTCTGGAGTTAGATCTACTTGATGGCACCGCCATCTCCATACTGCGCGTTTTCTTCATAGCTTCCTGTAAGGAAGGAGGATCAAAGCCTTTGACCCAACCTCTCAGTGGTTCTGTCAATCCCTCCATGAAGAGTACTACTAGTCGCCTCTCTGAAATGTCAGGAACCATGACTGATAACTTCTGGAAGTCACCAATGTATGACTCTAGACTGCCACTTTGGCGCAACTGTGCCAACTCTCAGAAATAGGACTCTGGATCCCTCCTGTCAAAACGCTCCACCAGCCTGTCCACAAACTCCTGATAAGAAGTGATCTGATCATGATGGAGTGTCACCATCCCATGGTGCCACCAATCATGAGCTACTCCCTCAAGATGTAGTGTCGCATATCTGATAGCATCTTCCTCACCCATCGGTCGCAATGTGAGAAATGTATCCAGCTTACTAACCCAGGCCTGTGCTATCACCTTACCACTACCGTCAAATGTTGCTAGTGTGAGCCTACTCGTAGCCTACTTTAGATCATTGTTCTGGGGTCTTGGTCTCCCATTCTGTCGACCTCGGTAATGTTCTTTCCTTTGTGTGAGGAATCGGTCAAAAGTAATCATCTCTCTGACCACATGTGGTAATGACTCCCACTCTTCGGTCGCTGCCCTGAGTGTGTCCGTAAATGTCTCCTCATGCTCCTCACTTGCTATCACCTCCTCTGCTTCCTGTCTCACAAAGATAGGCCTAGTAGGCCTATTCGCTGTACGAGAAATAGTCCCATGGCCTCGCTGTGATCCTGCAACACTCCTGACATCCTCACGGTGTGGGGAATGTCCCCTCGGAGAACCCAATCTTGGCAGTGCTGCTGCCAACTGCTGTAATACCTGGTTATTCTACATTTGCCCTTCTCGTAGTTCTCTAAGAGTAAGTAAAACCTCTGGATCATCTTGGTCTCTCGGATGGTGAGGAATACGGGCCCTGCCAATATCATCACCCATGTCTTCCGGCAGTTGTTCTAGAACTTGAGTACCTTCAAGCAAAGCTTTACTGCGTGTGTAATACCTGTATGGTCGCAACTCTTGTGGCTGCATAAAATTTCTAAACCCTCAGGATGGCAGGATTTAGCTCTGATACCACTGTAATATCCCTTCGAATATCAAAACAAAAGCTCCAAATTGCTTATCTGAATTTTTGCAAAATATCTTCAAATAGATGAATAAATCACAGTATAATTTCTTATTTATTTGCTCATAAGCTTATAATAGAGATCCTTTGTCAGGTATACAAAGAATATCGAAAGTTCGGCCTTATAGCCTGAATATTCCGTGAACTGGGCTGAATCTGGAACGTCTCAGCCTGCTATGTAAAAAACACAGCCGCCGACGTCGGTTATACTGCCGTCATCGGTCGACCTGTAGTGATCCCTTTGCCGACGTCGGTGATAAGTCGACCGATGTCAGTCTCTGTAAGTCTCTGTTTGCCGATGTCGGTACCTGAATTTTCTGTAGATGCGTACGGATTTTCACATATCTGTACGGAAGTCGTACGGCCACTGATATTGCTCAACCTATGTGCTTGATCCTGATCTGTAAAATTATGGGCTAATACAAAGATCTATATCTGGATAATTCTGGAATCAAAACCCAAATAATGAAAATACCTGAAACCCTCGTGATAGCTTCTGTGTGAAGTTATCTCTCAAACTTGTAAGTACATGTGATAGCTTCTGGATGAAGTTATCTCCCAATTCGGCAATAGATCGGTTGATCTTTCACAACCTCTGAATCGCTCACACTGAAGAGTTGACGTTCTTCAATGCAGTTTGGCAATAGATCAGCTGATCTTTCACAGCCTCTGAATCGCACACAATGAAGAGTTGACGTTCTCCACTGCAGATGGAATACTGGAACCCTTGGCTCAGTCTTCACAGAAGAATTTCTTAACAAGAATCAATATCAAATAATCATGAATACAAACTCTCTCTCATGAGAGATTCTTATACACCTCCAAAGGTGTGCTTGCTAAAATTAGACTCCCTTAAATTAGACTTCCTTAAATTAGAACTAGGGTCTTAAAATTAGACCAAGTCTTAATTTAGAATTTGCATCCTCAAATTAGACCAAATCATTAATAATTAATAATTAATTAATAATTAATTATTAATTAATAATTAATTAAAATTAGTTCAAATAATTAATATTTGATTAAATCAATCAAATATTAATATCTCCCTTAATTCATGCTCGAAAGTGCCCGAACGAAAGCCAAGCCCAGCTCCATCAAGACCCTCTATCCACCTCATCAGCCTACGAGGGTCGCATAATAGGCTAATCATCTACTCTGCACATGTCGACTAAAAAGGGGACATGACATCATGCTCATTACTGTCATCATCACTATCAGATGTACTTGTGTAACTTACATTAGATAAGTTATTATCTTATTTTCTATAAAAACATATATTATTCTAGAATGACCCTTTATTTCCTTCATACTTCATAAAATATTTATTGATTTTCTCAGTCTTATAAACCTTCTTATCATAAACATGATGTTCATCATGTTCTTCATCATGCTCAGTTTTATCCTTAGATGTAATGTGACCAATCTTATTGTTGACTATTTTGACCACAAGATAAAATAGGTCAACCCCTTATACTAAAAATCTTGTATAAGGGTATATTATTGTATTATATGGTGTGTCACAGTCCTAGAAATGTCATTTGATGCATCATTAGCTTTATGATGGTCAGTTTTAGTCCTTAGATAGTCTATGTCATGTTAGAGATTATTTTTGAGTCATGTATGAATGTTTTTATGGTTTCCCTAGAATTAAAAGGTGTCTAAGTGTTTATTAACATCCTTCATGTTAGACCCTTGTCAGAGATGTCATTCCTAACTAAAAACTTGTAGCTACTACATTGAAATCAATAAAATAGTTAGAAAAGGAGGAGCTTTTAATAGTTGTATGGCTTCTAAAGAAGTGTGGCACATGTGGTAGGATTATATAGTGACTCTTAAACTATACTAAACTCATTCTCATGTTTATTCATCTTTAAAACACTTGAAAATGTCCTAAAACTATTTTTTCTTCCATCATCCCACTAGATAGTCAATAATGACCAAGCAATTTTAGTCTAGTATGGACAACAGGGGTTGTTTCATGTCATATCCACTTAGTGGTAGATATTAACATCATTATAATTTCATTTCATGGAATTATTTCAAGGATTGATTATTTATGATCTATGAACCACTATTTAAAATTTTACTTCTTCTTTTTGCTTGCTCATTCCCACACCCTATAGGTTTTTTTCTGTCTATATTGGTTCATACAAACCAATTGATGAAAGTGTTTATGTAATATCTATAAATCCTTATCTCATGGTTTTTGAACATTTTTCATATGAAAATGTTAGTTTTAAATCCCAAATACTTCATTCTTCTATTGGAATCTCCATTAATAGGTTGTAGATAGGTTTTACCAAACTACAGAGGTTTTCCTTTCCTATATTTAGTTCCAAAAAAATAAGGATATGATGATTTCGCTTATCATATGTCATTATAATCACTTTTACTTACAATATTATGTTTCATAAGTGTTTCATGTGACTAATACAATCATATATGATATATAGTTAGACTTTCCTATAAGTATTCATCTATAGGTAGGTAAAAGGGCATCTACACAGTCATGGTAATGTGATGAAAACTTTAAAAAGTCTCTTAGGGTGTGAAAAAGTATGTTTTAACCTTCCAAATATTTTAAATACTAATTTTTAATACCCAATCTTATACACTACCTTGTATCTTCTAGATAAACCTGTAGTTAGTTTCCACATGGTCCGAATACAAGATACAAGGGTCTTAAAAGTTTGAAATGTGAGTATTTGAAGTTTGTTACACCTTCATGGGAGTGTTGAAAATAATGAAGCTTCCATGGTGATAATGGTAGAGTCATAAGGTATAAAATAATATTAGATACATGCTCTTAAGTGAAGAAGGTGTTTGTAAGGACACATTACCTTAAAATATCTGAAATAAAGACTCTGCCCTATTCTTAACCTTCTCATGGTGGCTTACCCTGACGTATAAATTGGTATAATGTGTTCCATCATGAAATTCAAACATATGAGTGAGTACCTAACCAAATATAATGAGTTTTTTATCCCAAGAGGTGATGTAGATGAATCTTCCATTGCATTAATTATTCATTTCAAGTCTTTTAGTATTCTTTATAATGTTTTGAGTTTTAAATGACCTCATAGTCTAATAGTGGCATGATGGAGGTGTAAAAAATGACCCCACCTAGATAGAGAGAAAACCATGGTCTCCATAGTAGTAAAATAGGTAAATATATAATTTTTTAGTGTGAAAAATTACCTACAAGTGTACCTTTTCCCTAAAAAAGGTTACCTATAGTCTGATTGTAGGCACCTAAAAATTCATGATATGAACCTAGAGATGGGAACCCTACAAAAATGAACCCTTTCTAGTTGTATGTGATTCCAAAGACTTTAAAGATACCATATGATGTGCAACACAATTTCCAAGAGTTGAAAAACATCTACAAGGGTTCCTTTCCTTTCAGAATGGTCACTTGTAGTTTGACTCTAGGGTGATTACACACTAATATATGATAGTTTGGGTGTTAGCCTAACATAAGCATGATGTGGATAAGTTAAGTGGATATTACATGGGTATAAGAATTAAAGGATATATTGTAAATTTATAAACAAGGCCTAATATAGAATACACCTACAAGCACATACTTTTCTTGAGTGTGTACATACAGTGACACAGTCTACTATAGTAGAGTTGACTAGATCTAGTCAAGTAAAGATAGATGGATTGAGGACACTAACATTGATAATGATGAATTGGGAGCTTATAATTCCTTCAATATGATGTTGACCATATAATGAGATGTTTAATATAAGGAAATAGGGCAATATCTAATCTTCAAGTACACATACAACCATGTTCATAGTCTATGCACAGTCGGTAGATTTGGGGAACATGTTATTTCATGTAAATTTTCACTTTAAGTTCTCAAGAAGAGAGAAAAGAAAATAAATGTGGGTGTGGGTTAAAAACCTATTTTTTGTGAATTTTTTGAATCCAAATGATTATGAAAGCTCCTCTTTGGCTTGGGAGGAAGACCTCTAGATAAGAAAGCACTAGAGCAAACTTATTTGTTAAGTAGATAGTTGGGTGGATTACCTAGAAGTAGCTAGATCCCTAAAGTGAGAGATTATTTAGGGGATATCAATCCAAAAATTTTAAAAAATTAAGTTCACAAAACTAGAAAGAAGATAATTTCATCAACTAAAGAAAATTACTAAAATTGAACACAAGAATGCTTGCTAAAAATATAGTCTAGAAATGATTAAATTTGTGATAAACTAATTAATACTAGTGATAAGTGATTAGGGTATACTTGAAAAAATATGGAAGGGGTTTGTGAGTAATCATAAACACAAAAAAATAGGTTTGGTTGGGGGTAGGTGGGTGAAAATAGCTTTCTAGATTTTACTACCATAGGTAACCATCAGTGGTTAAGGTAACCATCAGTGGCTAAGGTAACCATCAGTGGTTAACGTAACCATCAGTGGTTAAGGTGCCTATTGGTGGTTAGGCTAACCATTATAGATTGGATAGACCATTATTGGTTGAGTCAAACATCGATGGTTACTATGTAATTTCAAGTTTTGATAAATAACTAAATGATAGTATCCAAAATATGGATTCTAGGAGTTGGGCAAGGGATAGATTGATTACAAAATGGAAATTAAGTACATGAATATTGACAAACAAGTACTTGTCTTACCAAAATTTGATTGGGTAGGTGGTTGATATAGTTATCCTATTGGTGTAATTTTCCATGATTCTAGTAGATTAATAGTACCTAAGAGCTTTGTTGAGAAGCGATGATGAGTCAACTCTTAATGAGATGGTTGATAACACTTGATAATCTCAGTGATGTTGATTGATCTATAAAATAAAAATCCTAATTGTTTGAGCTCCTAATAATTATTATAGATCCATTTGACCTCCTAGGCCTCTCTCTCTTATAGGCACAAGTAAGAGGTAGAAGTGAAGGTGTATTTAGGCCATCTAAATATGACTCATCCATGCAAAGGCTCACAATAAGATTTACACAAGTTATTTTTATAAAAACAATGTGGGTAGTTACATGATTTTGGTTAAGAGGTAGATCTTGATCATCAATGATCAGGGGTTCCTAGGTGTGACCATTGATGGTCACCCTGACTATCGATGGTCAGTTTCTAGAGCAAAATGGTCTTCGAGGTTAAAATGAGATAATTTGGTTAAACTGAGTGTGGATGGGTTCAGTGAGGTTATATTGGTGTAGGTTGGTCCTAAGGGGGTCCTAAGTAGGTCCATGGGGATTTTATACATTTGAAAATGTTGGTGTGTAGATTTTTAGTATTTACATTTTGCCCCTTTTTATTGTGTAGCTTGTGTGCATGAGCTACAAAATAAAAACAAAGTATGGGTGACCAAAACAAAAATAGAGTATGGGTTAAGGGTCTAGTTTCCTAGATAATAAGAGGAGGTGTTCCCCTCAAAGTGAGATTTGATGAGGTGAAAATAAAATGGGTACAGGTTTGATAAATGGTATATGGTGAGTCATGAGGTGGTGACATGAGGTCTAAAATTTGAAATACAAACTTGTGCACAAAGTGTAATAAAAAGGTGTGATAGTCAAGATCATGAAAAATACTAAAATTGACAATATTGGTAAAAATAAGGGTCAATTATTAGGACAAGTGACAAGTGATCTACATGACCACCTATAGGTGTGGTGGTTGGGAACACTTGTAAACTTAAGTCTCTTAAGTGATTTTTGTGTTTCTAGTGGGTATCTAAGGTAGGAAGTACTCCCCTAGAAAACACAAATGGGTCAAGTGTCATGGGTATTCGAGGTATGAATTGATCTTAGTGAGACATAAGTGGGTCATTATGCATGAGGTGGCACAAAATTTGAAAGAAGTCAACATAGAAATGTTGTCACTATGATCAAAGGACAAAGTAAAAAAGTCTCTAAATTGCATGCCAAATGGGCCAAAATAGACCAATGATGAGGTGAAAAGGTGGTTAGGTTGGTGAGAGAAGGGCATCTTCAAAATTAGTCAAAAACATGGTATAGTTATGCTAGGAATGGGTAGTTATTAAAAACTAAAATTTTAGTTTCTTGACTGTCGATAGTCAAGTTCCCCAAAAAGTGACCATTGATGGTCACCCTAACCATAGATGGCTAGGGGAAACCATAAAAATACTTTATAGGTCAAAAGTAAAAAAACAAAATTCACTTTTACCATTATCATTTTCATGCTTGATTGACCTTAGTTGGGATATCGATAGCCACTCTAGGATAGTGGGATGATACAGTTGGTCAAGTAGGGGTCCCAGGGGGACCACCACTAGGTATAGGTGTAGGTAAAATTATGTGTGGAAATTGGTAGTGGTACCCCATGACCATGTTTAGATATGTTTTTTATTGATAGTGATAGATGCACATTATTTTGATACTAGATTGCATGTCGATACAACAAGATGTATACTTTTTTTAGAGAAATTTTTATACATTGGTACATGTATTATTTATGATGACTCTATGTATATGATGTATGGATTGTGATGATGTATATGATGTATGATGTTTATGTTTTATGTTTTATAATCTATTACCTCTTGCATATGCTTTATGATATGTTTTACCTAGGAGCTTAGGCATGTGATGCCAGACAAATAATTATGATATTATAATTTTGTTAATGGATGTGTTATTGATGGATGTATGTCATATGATAACATAATTTATTTGTTTATGGTTATGCGATTTGAATTTTTTAAGATGAATTGTGGTAATGTCTTGGTAAATGGGTAGATTAGTATATGGTATATTCTATGCTCCATGATGTTTTGTTGATTGATTTGGTTTGTGTTTATGATAAAGATTGGTGTAATTAGTGTTACTTATGATATGTTATATGTTCATTTGATTTCATGATGGTTAATGGATAATATGATGTTTATGGTCTATTTTGATATGCTTGCATTGTGTTTTGATCATAGATAGATATAAAATGTAGTTCATGGGCATGCTTTGTGATGTTTATGTTTTGAATGTGATGTTTGTTGTTCTTGATCATAGAGATAAAATATGAATAGGTGTATAAGTGTGATGAAAATACATAAAGTAAGTGGATAACAAACTAAATTTTTAGGAAAGTGGTAATAATCATGAGAGGTATGTTTACATGAGCCAATAGAGGATAAGAAAAGAAACATGGTGCCTTTTGATTGGTAAAGAAAAAAATAAAACTTAGATTTAGATTGGCTTAGTAAAAATAAGACTTTCAAATGCTTTACATTAGCATGCTTAGGTTGATAAATAGGTATCTTGATCACATTGTGTCAATTAATCTCATAGTCCCATGTATATGATATGTGGAGGAAGAATGGGTGAAATTGGAACGTTTTATGAGACTAGCATGCCTCTTACATAGGCTCCCAAAGAAGTAGTATAAATAAGTTTATGATCATATATAAGAGTGTAGACTGATAAATGCAGGAAGTCTACTGAGGAGAGATGATTGTAGCCTTCCAAGATTATTGCATTTATGAGAGCTGATTAGGGGTTTCTCATTACTTTTGCTTTAGCTTTAGTGGTTTTTGCTAGTCTTACTTTAGCTTTGGGGAAGCTAATCAATGTGGGAAGCTTCCAAGAAATTGTTAGGTTTAAAAAATACTTCATTTGGCCATCCTTCAAGGGATTGGTCCAAGTTTTATATGCTTATTCCAAAATCTTTTGATAGTTATCTTTCAAGGGAGTAGTCCACCTTACATTTTGAAATTTTAGATAAATTTTCAACATCTGTCCATTAAGGATGCAATCTACAAATGCTAAGACGGTCCCATTATTTGTCTTTGATTTTTTATATTGATTTTTATTTTGTTTGATTTTTCTTGACATAGACTTGTTGATACATGCTCAATGGATTACCTTTATGAAGGCAAGACTAGGTTGACACGAAGGTCTAGTAGGTGAAAAAGGGATACAAGTGACAATGACCATAGGAACTAATCTCAAAGAGATAAGAAGTACTATGAGAATATTTCTATGGTATCCATAGTTCAATATTAGGCTATGATTGTGATGGATAATCACATGATTTAGTTGTAGTCAGTTTCCCCTAAAAATAGGGAAATGAATGTGGTTGTATGGGATGATCTTAAGTTAGACAAATGATAACTATGATCCCTATTTAATAATAAAAGGGACGTAGATGAAAAAAATTTAGAGGCTCACTTTATGTTTTTCCTTCAAGAGAGGATAAATGATAAGCTTTTGATCCATATTTATAGCTTATGATGTAGGGTCCAAGCCAATTGAAAGCAAATTTGCCTATTCTGATTTTTTCCATATTAGTCACATGTTGATTTTCCTTGAGAAAAATATCTCTAATATTTAATTCTTAGACTTTTAGGTTTTTTTTATAGGTGCATTTGATTCATTCTTGATAGACAGGGAGATGGGAAAGAGCAGTCTAATGATGCTCATCAAGTAGCTCAAGTTGACCTAACCATTCCTCATGATAGTTATTTTATGAAATAAAGTCACTTAAATATATGTAAAAAGAAGGTATTTAGATTTCAAGAGGTAATATAGCCTTAGATCCAAACATAAGAGAAAAAGGTGTAGCACCCATAGGGGTTCAGATGCTAGTATGATATGCCTATAAGGTGAAAGGGATATGCAAGTGTCAATCCTGACTTGAAGTATTGGCCATTTTGGTAAGCATGTTGTTAAGGGTTTTTTTAGAGGTTTTTGCTTCTCCATTTGCTTATAGATGATAAGGGGATGAAAAGCTAACTTTAATACCAAATATGCCACAAAGTCCCTAAACTTGTTTTTTTTATCAAGGATTTTCCATTATCGATGATGATCTTATGGGGAACACCTAAGTTGTAGATGATGTGATGGGTGATAAATTCAAAAATGTTTTTATATTTTTTTGAGATAAAAAGGATGGCCTCCACCCATTTGGTGAAATATTCGATCACAGTGATGATAGAGTGAAGTCACTATGAAGAGTGAGGGTTCATCTCATCAATAAGGTCCAAATCGCATTATGAAAAGGGCCATAAATTGATAGAGACATGAAGAATATGGCTAAGTGCATGATGTATATTAGCATGTTGTTGGAACTTGACACAGTTTTTCACATAATCAAAATAGTCTTCATTAAGGGTAGGCTAGTAATAACCTAAGTGGAGTATGTGGTTAGTAACAATTATTCCATTAAAGTATCCCCCACAGATACCATCATGAATTTATTTGATAGTGTGAGAGGCTTCTAGACCATAGTGGCATTAATAGAATAGGAAGCCATCAAAATCATGTTTGTAAAGAATTCCTCCCATAATGGTATAACAAGAGGTGATTTGAATAAACACTCGATGGGTATTCCTAGAGAGGTTAGAAGGAACTATGCCAAGGTTAAGGTAGTCAAAGGTTTGTTGATACCAAAGGTCAAGTAGGATCTCCTCCAAACTAAAGATGGTTGGAGTGTCTGATTTAGTGTATGAGGGTTTGGTGAGATAATGGACAATGATTAATAGTTTGGTGTTTGAGGGTGCTAATGGGATCTGAGAGGCAAGAGAAGCCATGGTGTTGGCAAACTTTTTGATAGATCATGGTGTGGTTTGAATATGGTAGTTCTTGAATGAGGCTAAGAATTTTCTAACTAACTACCTGTATAGCTACAAAATCTCATTCTTACACTATTATATGCCATTGAATTGATTGACCACAAGTTGGGAGTCACCAAAGATGTTGATTATTTTGACTCCCAAGGATAATTCGATTTGGAGACCTTTTAATAGGGATTCATATTTGGCCACATTGTTGGTATATTCAAAGTCAAGATTAAATGATAAAGGAATTAGTTCACCACTAAGTGGGATAAGGATGATACTAACTTCCCAACCACATTGGTATTTGTAACCATCAAAAACATGGTAACTTGATTGGTGAAATACACTTGAGATAGGCTTGTGATAGACTCATTTAGAAATTCAATAGGAGGATGATAGTTTTTTATTAGGGCTACATCAGCTAATTAGTTGTAAATTATTTACCACTTGATTGATTTTTGATGGAAGAACTCAAGGTTAAACTTAAATAAAATCATGAGCCGCTTAGCCATATGTTGGTTTTGGTATGGTTTGGAATACATGTACTTGAGTGGGTCAATATTAGTTATGACAATTTTTTTGTGGTTAAGAAGGTAGTGGCAAAGTTTGGTGGCCATGAAGACTATATCTAAGAAGAGTTTATTGGTATGTGTGTATTGAGTCTCATACTTGAAAAGTGTGTAGCTAATGCAATAAATAGCTTCCTCTTTATGTTGTTCATCTTGATGGGCAAGCATTAACCCTATGGAATGGTCAATGGTAGTAATATAAAGGTAGAAAGGTTGGTCATCCTTAAGAGGTGTGAGGATAGGTAGAGATAAAAGGTACTCTTTGAGTGCATCAAAGGCCTTTTGACACTCAACATTCCACTTGACATAGATGTCCTTTTTTAAGAGGTGGTGGAAGGGTTGACACCAATCAAAGAAATAGGAGATGAAGTGATGAATGGATTGGATCTTCCTCTATAAAGTATATAGAGTTGCTTGAGATTGGTTGAAGGTAACATCTCAAGGATGGATTTAATTTTTTCTCGATCAACCTCAATTCCTTGAAGGGAAATGATGAATCCAAGAAGTTTTCCTAGAAAACCACAAAAATACATTTCTTGGGATTGATGTAGACATGATAATGGATAAGTCACTCAAAGATAATCTTAAGAATGGCTAAGTGGTCTTTGTGAAGTTTGGAATTTTCAATAAGGTCATCCACATATTCTTCACTGATTATATGTATAAGGTAATGGAAAATATAGGTCATGGCACATTGGTAGGTTACACTAACATTCTTAAGACCAAAGGGCATGACTCTAGAGTAGAAATTCATCCATGGGGTGATAAAGGTAGTCTTGTCCTAATATTCAAGGGAAATAAAAATTTGATTATAACCCAATAATCCATCCATGAGTGAAAACATCTTGTGGCCTATCGTAAGATCAACAAACTAGTCAATGCTAGGTAGATGAATGTCATCCTTTGTGTAGGTGAGGTTGAGGTCATGAAAGTCCACACAGATACGTAGTACCCCTATGGATTTAGTGATAGGCATGATGTGCAAAACCCACTAGGGATAATCAATGGGTTAAATGAAGTTGATATAAAGGAGGCATTGAAGCTCTTCTTTGATAAGGAGGGTTATGCAAGGATGCATTCAATGAAGTTTCTATCTAATAGGTTTGGCCTCATGATCAATTATGATGTTATGGGTGGTGATGGCTAGGTTAATACTAGGAATGTCAACATATGACCAAGTGAATGCAATACTATGGTCTTAGAAGAAGGTAGAGAAGTCTTATAGTTCCTCATGGGTGAGAGTTTGGCCTAGTTAGACAACATGGGGGTTGTCTAAAGTGCTTATATCAATATTTGTAGTAGATTAATTTAACATGGTTGAGGTTTTAAGAGGTAAGGATTTATGGATAGAGAAATTAGGTGTACCAAGGTAGTTGAGAATAGAATCATCATCCTAGTACTAAACCATGTTAATGGTAGGAAGTCCTCTCCTACTAGTTTAGGATGGATTAAAGGGTTGGATATGGGTGCCCCTTCCTTTTCATAAGTTAGGGGACTAAGGGTAATCATGTTTATGCAAAAAAATTAGGTGGGATGATTTCCTCATCCTCATACTCAGGTGGAGGGGGTGTTGGTAAGGAAGGGGTCTCTTATTCAATAATGGTAAAGGTAGGTTATTTAGTTTTCTTCTTATTGGGTAGAATGAAGCCAAGACTATGTTTCTCAAGAGTCTTGTGTGTCTCAATTGATATCAATGTGTGTGGACCATGATCATACCATCCTGAGACAAATCCTTTCTAAGCACACGTATGAAGGTATAACTTAGAAAAGTTTGGGTTATCCAAGTAAGAAAAGTTGGAGATGAATGGCTGAGGTGGCTAGGGAGTGGTGACAACATTAAGTGGCTTGTCAATTCCTCCATAGTCAAAGTGGATTTTATATATTGGAAGCCCCAAGGGGGTAATGGATCCAATGTTGGGGTCATAAATTGGTTGGTGGTTGAGCTTTCCATATTCTTGGGGAGTTTGGAAGGCATCAAGGGTGAGGAGGTGGTATTATCCAACGGTAAGGCATTGAAAGGTATGTTCTAAAGGATGAGTGATGGGTATATGGTCTAAAATAATAGATGAATTGGTAGATGCCTTAGTGGAAGGAGAAGTATTGGCTTCGGATTTCATGGGTGAGGGCTGGGTGGTGGATGTTTGTGGTGCTTTGGATGGAGGTAGGAAGATGTCATTAGGCTGGTAGGTCATATTGCATGGTGAAAAATGGCTAGGGTTAGCTTTTATGGGATTAACTTGACCTTCATGTTCAAACATGACATAATTATGGATGGTGGAAGGTACATAACCCATGGCATAGATCGAAGGTTTCCCTAGTAAAACATTATACTAGAATTAACCTTCAACCACATAAAAGAGTTTGAAGAGCATGCAAGGTCCTTGATGAATGTGAAGGATTATGGTTCCCAAGATAGTGGTCATAGTGTTGTTAAAGGATCTAAAGATAGTTGAAGTTTTAAATATGACATTGTCTAGTAGCTTGAGTTGGTCATAGACATACGAAGAGATGATGTTGATACTAGCTCCCCCATTGATCATAACCCATTTAATGTAGGTTTAGTTGATATGGGAAATAATAAAAAGAGGGGGATCTGGGTCTTTAGGATGGATAAAAGGTATCTCTAAGTCCTTAAAGGTGATGAGGGTAGATAGCAAGAGAACACCTATAAAGACCTCAATAGGTGGAGAGTCACCTAGTCTAATCTTAATAGCTTGCATAGCCTTGATCATGGCTTGATGATGGTGAGGTGAGGTGGAAATGAGTTTGTATAGACTCATTTTAGCTATATTTTGGTGAAGTTTCTTAAGGATGACCCTTCTAATGTATTTAGAGGGGTTAGCCTCATAGGTTCTTAAGATGGTAACTTTGAGCTAAGCTACAAACATAGAGGTTTGGTTCTAGTTTGATTTAAGATGGGTTGGTAGATATGTCCATGGAATGGACACTTTGGCCTTCCCTTTATCCTTTTTTTATGATTATGTGACCACATTAATGGTATAGATAGAAGCGAGAGGTGTGATATGAGTTTGGGTAGATTCTTCGTCACTCTGCTGTAAGAGTGGGGGATTAGGAATGTGTTGGAAAATGGTTGTTGGTTATATTAGTAGAGGAATGGATGAAAGATTATCTATTAAAAGATCATCCTCATCATAGAGTTTATGGATAATGGCTTGGAAGGCTTTCCAATTATTCATGTCATGCCTAGGTGTCCTGTGATAGGAGTAGATTTGATGTTCATTATACCAAATTGGCTTCAAACAAAGAGGATAGAAGGGTTTGATAGGAGGTAATGTGAGGCATGAAGTCTATAATAAGCTTTGAATAATGGTTGTATAGGGTTTTTATAGAGATAAGACATTTTTAGTGATCATAGTTTTGGTTGGTAAAATAGGCATGTTGGTGGTAATAGGTTTGGTGAGAGATGGTTTTAGTAAGGTGGTGCTTTTGGTTGATGGTTTTGGTTTGGGTATGCTAGTCAAGTTTGATGGTCTAGATAGTGGCAATTTGAGAAGGATCAAAACATCAGATAATAAATGGGTTAGTGTAACCAAAATAGTGGGTGACATATGTTAAAATGAGGTTACTTTTTAAGCAAAATTTAAGGGTGTTTCCCTAAGATAGAGGGAAAAGTAAAGGGAGGTAGAGTCCTAGTCATGTGACCCTTCAATGGTTTTGTTCCCTTGGTTGGTGTGGGTTAAGACCTAGGTATAGGCTTGGGTAAGGTTAATTCCAATTTCAAGGATGGGTGAACCAAAATTTTAGTAGGGAAGACACCAAGAGTTTTGAAAAGTTTGGTTAGTGATATGGTGGTTGGAGAGGTGGCCATTTTAGTTGACTGAGAAGGTGAAGGGTTGGTATAAGTTCTAATTGGTTTGAGAGGTAGTGGAAAAATGATGTATTTTTTGGCTAGAGGCATGTTATAAGGTTTAGGTTTATTGGTGCAAAGGAGCCTTTGGTGTTGCCAAAAATTGGTTTGACCCATGTCTAGTTTTGTAACCATACCTAACTTTTGAATGAGTTTAGAAAAAAGGTTTATATGTCAATCTTATCCCTTGGCTATCAGGTGTTGAGGATATACCTATGGGTTGAGGTGGAGGGTTGATAGCCTCATCTATTTCCTCAAGCAAAGGAGGTAAGTTTGAGCTGGGTGGTTGTTCCATGAGGGGTGCTTGTGAAAGAGTTGTTTACATAAGCTTGATGTCCATAATTATGGTTTTATCCATGGTTAAGGGATTTGGTGGGTTAGGAATGGTTGCTTATTTAGGTAGACCATCCAAAGTGGTGTTTGATGATTCTAAAGCCTTTATGAGTGAAGCTAAGGAAAAGGAAACCTCTTCTACTTGTAATTTTAAAGGAAGTAAAGGTGACTCCACCCCTTTGATAGGTGAAGTGGGAGAGAAAGAAGTAGGTTAGATGATAGGTTCCCTATCAACAAGTGTTTCAAGGACCATATTGATCATGTGGGAAATATGAGAATGTTCAACTTGTGTGTCCTGAGCTTTAACCGGGGTATGTTTGGGAAAAGGTTTCTTTAAGATGTCGAGAGGTTGATTTTGAGGGTCATTAGGATTATCCAACATGATTTCCCCGTTGTTGATAAGGATATAAACAACATTAGTGAAAGTATTACATCAATTGACATTGTATGTAATTACCTGATGAAAAGCACAAAGGTCATTCTCATTATACCAAGTAGATGTTAGATGAGAATAATCAAACTATTGGGGAGGTTTGATGGGTAGAAGCTAAATAAGGTTAGATTTTAGTAACTTCTCCATAACTAAGGTATAATGTTCTCCAAGTGGATTGAACCATGTTTGGTTGCTTCAGTTTGGGTTCTTTGTGTTTTGGTTGAAGGTAATGGGAGAACTTTGTTGGTTGATATTGGGTAGAGGAGTGATTTTAAGGAAAATGACATTCATGATTCCCTTGCTCTTGGTTTTGGTATTGGTTTGGTTTTTTGTCTTGGAGGAAGAGGTTTCATTAGTCTTGAAGGTAGATTTCTTGTTTTGTAACTTTAATTTGCCCTCATCTATGGCCCATTTTTCTATCTTACATGCCATGGTAAAAGCTTCATCAAAAGTTCTGAAGCTTTAGACACTTAATGTAAAAGATATATGTTAGGTGTAGGCTCAAGAAAAAATCTCTATAAGTTTAGGCTAAGGAAAGGAAAATGAAATCTGATTAATCAAGCTTCTCCAACGAGTGATGAGATCAGTAATAGACTCATTGTCAAATTGTCTAATAGACTAGAGATCAGTTATAGAGACCTTCTTAGAAATGTTAATTAAAAAGTGATCTAACAATACCTAAGCTAGTTAGGTGAAAGAAAAGATGGAATGTTTGGTGATGGAACTATACCAAAAAAGTGCTAGGCTAGATAAAGACATGGGGAAAGTTTGAAGGAGAAGGGCATCATTGTAAGAGATCATCTAACATGCATGCCTGAAAGCCCTAAGGTGTTGTTGGGGGTGTTCCTTACTATAAAATTTGATAAATTTTAGAATCTCCCATTGAGGAGGGTAAGGTATGATGGGGACAAAAGGATGAATAGGTTCATTACAAATATTATCATAGGATAGTATGTTATAAGCCCCCAAAATGGATGATTCAAAGTTTGTCATCTTGTCTATGAAAATATTCATTAGGTCATTTTAAGGTGGTGGACCAAAATAATATTAAGGTTGATACTATGGTTGAGATTGGCTAACATATGCATAATTGTTTGGTGGTTGAGAGGTTATCATATTTTGAAATGTGGATGCTCAATGTTGGGTAGGTGGTATGTAATGGTAAATAGATGAAGGTGGCTAGGTAGTGGGTACATACCCTTGTGGATTAGGGATATAACCTAGGTTGGGTGTGATGGATACCTATTGAGGGATTCCTATAGTCTAGGTATGGTTTATAGTTGGATTGGTGACAAGAGGTGAGGTAGTGACCTTTGTGCTAATGGGTGGTGAAGTAGAAGGGATAGATATCCCTAGGCTTGGTGAAGGGGTATTGACCAATGGGTTAGGTTTGACAAAGAAAAGGTTGGTAGTGTTGGTGGTAGATGATCCAACAATAATTGAATCATGACGAGTTAATAATAAGGTTTATCCTAAGGTGGAGGAGTCATTGGTAGGGGCAAAAGGTGTAAGGGTAATGGTTGATTAGGTAGGTTGGTTTTCAATTGTGGCATCAAAGGGGTTAGTAGACAAAGATGCCTAGGCAGTTAAAGGTTAGTTGGTGATCGTGTCAATATGGAAACCATCATAAAGTAGGATGACATGCCATAAGGAGGATCTTGAGGTGGAGTTGAAATCAGGATATGGTGAGGGGAAGTGTTGAGGTAATGTTGGAGGGCAACTAGGTTGTTGTCTAAAAAAGTGGTAAATTTCATGTCTCATTGGGAAAATACCCATGGAAAATTAGGTATTCCCATAAAATAAGGTGATTCTTCTACCTTTAATACATACTTCATGGATGAGGAGGTAGAAGAGGTTGGTTTGAGTGATGGGTTATGTTTTACTAGGTCTCTTCGATGCTAGTGAGTGAGAACCATACAAGAAATGGGGAGAAAAAATAAGAACAAACTCACCAATCAAAAAATAATAAGACAAGGAAAAATGATAAAGGCAATCAAGATAAACACTATAAATTACATTAAGCCTAGAGGTTAGTTTTAATCTCACTTTTGGCTTATGCCTTATTTTATGTGATAGAAGTTGGCTTGTAGAACAGGTACTATAAAAGCAGTCTATGGTTGGTTTTAGGTTGTTTAAGTGCTCAAAAGAATTTATATTAGAATCAATACATGGTTTGGTATTGAGGCCTACCCCTCACTTCACGGTTCTATATCAATAAGAATGTCAAGTTCTTAGCTAATATATATTGATATCCAAAGTTTATACTCAACTAAAGAGCTAAGTTGGTTCTCCCCTTGGTAATGACCTCCAATTAGGATCATTAGGAAAGGGTAAGGTGACTACTAGGTGATGAAATCCTAGTCGGGCCTTGTCTCAAATTTATCTAATGTTTGATTGATAAAAGTTGTTTGGATAGTGTGTGCAACAAAAGTGGCACTATGATAAGATTATTGTGCTTTAATCCAAAGTGAACTAATGTTAAAATCAAGTAATGGATGTAGTTTATTTTAAACATGAAATAAATTTCATTTTCAATTATGAGAAAAAATAGAGAGAAGAGAATAAAGATGCAAAAAAAATGTCAGTAAAGACTCTAGGTCCCATCGAGCATGCCAAAATGTTTCATGCAAATTTGCAATTTAAGTTCTGAATAAGAGAGAAAAGAAACTCAATGTGGGTGTGTTTGAAAACCCCATTTGTTTGTGCATGCATTGAATCCAAATGATTGTGAGATATCCTTTTTGGATTGGGAATAAGACCTATAGATAATAAATCACTAAATCAAACTTGTTTGTTGGGAATATAATTGGGTAGATTGCCTAGTGGTAGATAAATCTCAGAAGTGAGAGCTTCCTTAGGGGCTATCAATCCACATTTTTTAAATAATTAAGTTCAAAATTTTTTAAATAAGATACTTGCATCAATTAAAGAAGATTACTAAAACTAAACACAAGAATGTTTGATAAAAATATAGACTAAATAAAATCAAATTATTCATCAACTAATTAATACTAGTGTTAAGGGGTCGGGGTGTACTTTAGAAAATTTGAAAGGGGTCTGAGTGATCAAAAATATAGAAAATTAAGTTTGGTTGGGGGTAGTGGATAAAAATAGCTTGTTAGTTTTACCACCATAAATGACCATTGGGGGTTAAGGTGACTATCAGTGGTTAAGGTGACCATCATCAATTAGGCTGACCATCAGTGATTGGATAGACCATTGGTTGTTGAGTGAACCATCGATGATTATTGTGTAAGTTTTGGGTTTGATAAATAGCTGAATGATGGGATCCAAAAGATGGATTACAGGAGTTGGGTAAGGGATGGATTGATTTCAAAATGGAAATAAAGTACATGAATATTTATAAATAAGTATTTGTCACACCAAAAGTTGATTGGGTTGGTTGTTGATGCAGTTAGCCTATTGGTAGAATCTAGCTTGATTTTGGTAGAGTAATGGTACTTGAGAGCTTGGTTGAGAGGTGACAATGAGTTAGCTCTCAATGAGATGGATGATAATACTTGGCAATGATGGTGATACTGATTGACCTAAAAAATAAAAATATTGAATGTTTGAGCTATAGATAATTATTGTAGATCCATTTAACCTCCTAGGCCTCTCTCTTATAGGCATAAGTAAGAGGTAGAAGTGAAGGTGTAACTAGGCCATCTAAATATAACTCATATATGCAAAGGCTTGTAATAATATTTACACAAGTTATTTTTAGAAAATTAGTGTAGGTGGTTGCATGCTTTTGGTTAAGAGGTGGATCTTGACTGTCGACGGTTAAGGGTTCCCAAGTGTGACCATTGATGGTCACCCTAAACATCGATGGTCAGGTTCCAAAGAAAAATGGTCCTAAAGTTTAAGTTAAGATATTTTCATGAAACTAATTGTGGATGGGTTTAGTGAGGTTAAATTTTAATAGGTTTATCCCAAGGGGGTCCTATGTAAATCTAGGGAGCTTTTCAACATTTGGAAATTTAGGCATGCATATTTCTAGTCTCAATACCTATCTTGGAGTTTTGGAGTGTTTGAAGGTGATAAAAGTGTGATTCAACCTTGTAATATAGTATATAATAGGTTCATATCCTACTTAATCCTCTTATAACCTCAAAATTATTGAATAGATAGGGGATATTCCCTATGTCCTATCTTAGATAGAGGGCATTCTTAGAGAGATAAAACTATAGGTTGGTGAGTGAACAGTGAAGAAATGGATTGAGAGATGATATAACACTTAGGAGAGGATGTATGGATTTTTTTAACATGAAAAAACATAAATTAGGCCTCAAAATTTCCAAAAATCAAATAATATGTCCTAAACATGCCAAGACACATTCAGGTCCACTAGGCATAGACTAGGCATAATGTCCTAATTGGGGCTAGTCTCATTCCCAAGGCAAGATAAACTTTCCAAAGAATTTTATGAACTTCATAGGAGGACATGAGATTGATAATAAACATTAGTATATAAGATATATCACAAATAAGTCATTTCTTAGTTTAGGAACACCTCTAGGTATATAGAATGCAAAAAAGGGATTAAGAGGCCATCTTTAGAAGCTCACACTAGTATAGACACTTAACATGGAGATCTAAGGATCTAAGAATGATTTAATGAGGTCCTAAACATTATTTTAGTGAGATTTTTTAATATATTGAATGCCTAACTTTTATGAACAAATGATATGGGTCAGAATGAGCTAAAACCCTTGTTCATGACCTGATTGGAAAGATAAGGAAAAAGATGCATTGATGGTATATTTTGGTTTGGAAAGTGTTTTTGGATTGTAGATAACTCTCTTAGGCTCCTTCCCATCAGATTATCTTGTACCCTATTTGTATGGACAAGGTACAGAATAGGTTTTCTTGAAAAATGTTAATGTTTTATAGGTGCAGGTGAGTATTGAAGGATGATTATCACTTTGGGAGATCAAGTGGGACCTATTACAACCACTCATGTTCATATATTTCTTCATATAAACACACGAATGCCTCTGCAAGAACCTTCACTTCAAGTAGTCTATTGAAAATAATCAGAATGAAGGGTGACCACCAAGTGAGAAAGTGATAAGTCCAATTGGGAGGATTGTTTAAAGTTTTTTTAATGGATTTAAATACAATATGACTCTTTATAGGTGTCATATCACCCCTTGCATCTATTTTTTAACAAACCTCAAGGTCACTTGAATTACAAGTGTGAGGGATGAGTGGAAGAAGGATAATGGTGACTATAGGCAATGAGAGCACTTGTCCATAAGAATACCAGTGGTTAGGACAAATCTAATGCATGTTGTATATTTTTCTTAACCCCCCCATCATAGTGTACATGTGTCAGCTATCCCTAGTTTGTTTTGAAGTGCTCAAGATAGACCAAATGATGAAGACAACTTCCAAAAATCTAGTTGAAGGGTCTTACACTAGATTTGAGGAGTTTTCATGCTTGGAGGGATATTTATCCAAAGATGCCTTTCATGATTTTTTTCATACTCTATTAATATTTATCATAACTAATTCTCATTCCTTGACAAGTGCCATTGTGACCCTTGATCTCCACTTATTTCTCTCCTCTGTCACATTCTATAATTACTAGCCATTTTGGATTTTGTATTCTAAATCCATACCTAGTATGGTGAAGCCTTGATGGTTTGATGTTGTATTTTTCCTTTGAATAATACATGTAATCTATTTTTTATTTCAAAAACATCTTGTCTAAGTGTGTTAATTGATGTATGGTGAGGTCTAGTGATAAGCTTCTATCCTTGCTTCTCCTTATCCTTTCATGTTTGGTGCAAGATGTTCTCATTTTAATAGGTCATATGGAGTTTAGATAGTGTATTATAAGTTAATTAGAGTGTTAAAGTATCCTAGTGTTTGAAACTAACCTTTATACCACTTACCTTGAGTAGTCTCATACATATCACCTCCATATTTGAAATACTACTGTTAGAGTAATCTAGGACTTTGAAGTTAGTGTTGTAGGTCTTGTCTCTTAGTGAAAGAATATGATGATATTATGGAGATATTTATGGTGTATCACCTCCTTATATTAATTTAATTTAATGAATATTTCTAAACATTTTCACACAAATAATTATTTAGTGTAGGTGATAAGCACTTAAAGGTCAATCTAGGGAGCTATCCCTTAAACCTAGAGGTCTACCTCTAATATATACAACCCACAGACCTATAGGTATTCCAATATTTCCCAAATATTAGAATATGATTTAAAAAACTCCTATAGTGTGATATATTTCGTGCCAATAGTTTTGGTGTGCCTGATGGGACAATTTTCCTAAAGATAACTTGTCAAGGTGAATGTTGGTCATGATAACATCAATTGTATATGGTGTGCTACTCAGCATTTGGTGAATCCATTTAAAGGTAAATCTAGTTGTAGACCATTAATTTGTCATATTTTTTTTTCATACTTCATGGTCCTTACTAGGTCATCTTCTAGTAGATTTTTCAATCTCATCAATCCACCTCTTCAACCTAAGCTTCCTCTTGAAGTTCAACATCCTTAGCCTATTATACCCTTTGAAGATCAAGAGGACTTTGTTAGCCAAGAATACCTTGAAAGTGAGGGATAAATTGAATAATTATGGATAGGTATCATGCCTTCCCATCCTTTAACACTAAAAATCAATTCCATCTTGATGCCTATGATAACATTCCCCTTCCTACATTCAATGGTGAAGGCCATGTCACTCCTAGTGAGCACATTGAGTATATATAAAACTTATATAATTTTAATAATGTCACTGAGGTCAATATTTAAATTAAACTTTGTAACATGTACCTTAGATGGAAATCATATGACTGGTATAGAACTTTGCCTGATGGTTTCATCATAACTTGGGATGATTTTGTAGAGATACTAACTTCAAGGTTTGAAGACAAGTGTGATCATACTTCAATCATACATCATCTCAAATTGATTCAAATATCCCTAAAGGATACAATGCATGATTTTAATGAGATATTTCAAAGGAATTGGCATTGGTTATCTCCTCCCATGATACCACCTACTAGCTTTATGTTTCTTACATACTTGAGGGCTATTGGTGTTGACACACACATCATGCTATAATCCATGGGTTCTTTCACCTTAACTAAGTCATAATACCTTTCCATTAGAGGTGACAATGGTCTCATACAAGTTGAGAAGTTGTATCCAAAGGTGTATGTGCCTCTACTACCAAATAATTTTGCTACTACTCTAAGTGCTACCCAAGTTCCTAATTCTAATGCCAAGTCAAAGACTACTCCTAAAAAGGAAGATGATGCCATAGATAAAGATGAAAGAATTTAGTTCTTATAAGTTTAGATTAAGAAATAAAGAATTAAAAAAGGTGTGACCAAAAATCCCTATCCCTTTTATTAGCAAATAGCTATCAATATGGTCAAGGGAGGGGTGAAGGGTAGACTAATTTCAACATGCTTGCCAATGCATGTAATCCAGCCTCTACTTCCAATATAAGAGAAATGGTACCAATTTGTAGCAATCTGATCCAAGGAGAAGAATGGAAAAAATTTTAATTCATGGATGCCAATGAAGGTGGAGATAAATATGTAGTTACTCAAGGAAGAGTCACTCCTTAACTATCAATAGAAGATGAAGTCCTTATGTAAGCATGTGAAGGTTGGCATCCTCAAGGAGTAAGTTTCAATAACTTATTAGTTGAATACACCTATGTAATTAATCAAGGGAATTAAGTTTCTAACAACAATATATATAATAAGAAGGATCTAGGGATGTTAATTATGTACCTAAAAATGCAACTAGTCCTCCTAAAAAGTAGCAAAGCATGACTACAAACATGATAGTCCCTATAAATCCTACATCTCCTTCAAGTCAAAATGTTGGAAAGTATACTTAAGGTAATTTAATACCCAAAGTTCCAAAAACTTCCTTGACTTTAAGGACTCAATAAAAAGTAATTAATTATGCTCTAAACATTGTGGGGTCATTGAAGAATGCTAAGGCATCTATTTCCCTTTGGGATGTCCTTCATATGCCCGGACCAAAATATCTCTTTCAAAAATAGTTGTCCACTTGCATGTTAGTCATAAATAACCAAGACATGGTCATAATAATGTTTCTCTTTCTAATTCTCCTAATAATATTATGGAACCTTCTAACAAATCTAAGAATCCTCCACCTTTCTACCTCACTCTCATTATGGGGGACAAACTAGTTCATTATTGCATAATTAATAGTAGAGCTAGCACATCAGTGATACCTAAGGTTGTTACTGACCAATTGGGTATAACGTATGAACTACATAGTAAATGGGTACTTAAATTAGATGGAACACCTACCAAGTTAGTAGGATTGATCAAAATTTTGAAGGTTTTTCTTCACGATTGTCCTAGTTTCTCTATCTTTCAATACATTGTGGTTGTTGACTTGATTTCCCACTCTATTATCTACCTCTAAAAGGATTTCATATCCAATATGGGAATATAAATCTCAACTGATTTGTCTTTATTATCCTTTGGGACAATATATGGAACAAAAGTAACCATTAAGACCCAACAACTTTCCAAGTTTCACATTAAGCCCTATGTAGAAGCAAGTTCCAATTTGAGTTGTGTCATAAATGATAAAGAGGAGTCCATTTTAGATGATGGTTATTCTTCCAATATTGAGGGAATTGCTGATTTTTTTCTAGATGAGTATGGTATAGATGCTTATGAACATGATCCATAGACCTACTTTGAGAAAAATAAACTTGGAAACTATATCATTCATGAGGGAGCATATGAGTAACTAGAGGTAAGTGTTAAAGGTTATTTCTCATAGAATGGTAAAGGAAATTATTTGATTCATGTGTATTATTATGATTTATTGACAAACATGATAGATCACTATGGTGAGTGGAACTATGTAATTCTTATTTCAATTGATGAAGGAGCCCTTGAAGATGACATTCATGAGAAAGAAGATGACCTATGGAAAAAGTTAAATGCCATAAGTCAAGGGGTTGATTAGTTGGGTAAGAATAATTATCCCTCAAAGAATCAAATATCTAATGTCAAGTTGACTAATGAGCCTAAGAAACATGAATTTGAGTGTCTTTCTGCTATCCAAGAAGTTGCACTAATAGAAAATCCTAATGAGGTCAAGTCAGATGTGTTTGTGCTTAAGGAACAACCAATACCTCAATATAAGGTTGATTCAAATTAAAATGTTTTAGAACATGGTAAATATATACTTAATGATCCCATACATCAAGTACATCATGCACAAGAGGAAGATAAGGTTGAGGCAGCCAGCATGCTTCCTAATAATCAATTTGATAAGTACAAATCAGATATGGTAGATATCAAGCAAGTTATAGAACCAATTAAGATCCTTAGAGTGAAAAATAGATCATTCATGAAATCTCAAAGTAGTCCACTTATAGGCATGATAAGATATAAGGATGTTAAGTCATTTCACCTTCTACATAGTCAAGTGTTTGACGATTAACATGCTTCACATGAAATATTAATTTCATGGAGTAGTAAGGATGTAAGAGGAACCATATTTTATCCTAGTTGATGCATGGTGAGTGTTCTTCACTTTAATTTTGAGGTCTTGTAAATATTAGGATAGGTGTGTGTCTTTATTTTAGTTGTGTGTGTTCCATAAGTGTTCTTGAGAACACATATGTGTTTCCTTTGGTGTGTCTTATTTTGTTTGTATTTTATTCTTTTTTGGTGTGGTTTAAAAGTCAATTGAGTGTTAAAATTTTGTATAAGTGACTCCATATCCCAATGGATAGGAATAGGCTACTAGCCTTGGCATAGCTAGCTTGTCACCCTTAGAAAATTGCCAAGAATGTTGACTACTTTGACCATAAGTCAAAATAGGTCAACCCCATATAGTACAAAACTTGTATAGGGGTATATTAGGGTCTTATATGGTCTTTCATGGTCCTGTAAATGTCATGTTATGTGTCATTAACTTTTTCATGGTCACTTCTAGTCCTTGTATAGTTTATGTCATGTTAGAGATCATTTTTGAGTCATGTATGAAGGTTTTTATGGTTTCTCTAGAAGGAAAAGGTGCCCAAGTGTTTATAAACATCCTTAATATTAAAAAATTGTCAAATATGTCAGTCTTAATGAAAAATTTGTAGGTGCTATGTTGAAATCAAGAAAATAGTTATAAAAGAAGGAAGTTTTAGTATGTGTACACCTTATAAAAGAGCGTGGCACATGTGTCAATATTATACAATGAATATTCACATCCCGTAAAATCATTCTCATGTTTGGTCAACTCTAAAACACTTTAAAATATCCTAAAGCTATTTTGTTCTTCCATCGCTCAACTAAGTAAGTAGAAATGACCAACCAATTTTTGTCTAGTATGGATAGTAGGGGTTGATTCAGGTCATATACACTTGGTATTAGATAGTAATGTTAGTATACTTAAATTTAATGAAATGATTTCAAGGATTTATTTTTATGCTCTATGAACCATTGTTTATGAATTTACTACTTCTTTATGCCTACTCATTCTCACACCCTGGATGTTTATCTACTATCTACATTGGTCCATATAAACCAATTGATGAAATTATTTATAAAATATGTAGACATACTTATCTTATGGTTTATATAAATTTTTAATGTGTAGATGTGAGTTTAAGAGCATAAACACTTCATTCTTCTAGTGGAAGCTCCATTTCTAGGTTGAAGATAAGTTTCACCAAACTGTAAAGGTTTCCCTTTCCTATAAGTGATTTTAAACAAAGAAGGATATGATGTTTTCAATTTCCATATGTTATGATAATCACTTTTACTTCCAAAACTATGTTTAATATATGTTTCATGTGACTAATACAATCATATATGATACATAGTCAGACTTTTCTACAAGTATCAATCTAGAGGTAGGTAAAAAGAGATCTACATAGTCATGATAATATGATGAAAACTTTCAAAAGTCTCTTGGGGTGTGAACAAGTATGTTTAAAACTTAAAAATGGTTTAAATATTTATTATGAATACCCAATTTGATACAATACCTTGTATCATGTAGATAAAGCTATAGTCAATTTCCACATGGTCTAGATGCAAGTTATAAGGGTCTAAAAAGCTTGAAATGTTTGAAGTTTATTACACATTCATGTGAGTTTTGAAAATAATGAAGTTGTCATGGTGATCATGGTAGAGTCACAAGGTATAAAATAGTATTGGATACATGATATTAATTCAATAATGTAGCTTCAAGGTCACATTACCTTAACATATTTGAAACATAGACTCTAACCTATTCTTGACCCTCTGATGGTGGCTTACCTTGAAGTATAAACTGGTCTAATGTGTTCCATCATGAAGCTTAAACATAGGAGTGAGGCCTTGACCAAATAAAATGATTTTTTGGTCCTAAAAGGTGATGTAGATGAAGCCTCCATTTCATGCATTCTTTGTTGTAAGTCTCTCTTTATTCTTTGCAGTATTTTGAGTTTCAAATGACCTCATAGTCCAATAGTGGCATGATAGAGGTATAACCTACAAGGAAATGACCCCACCTAGATAGAGAGAAAACCATGGTCTCCATAGCATCTAAAGATGTAAATATATATATATTTTTGTGTGAACCATCACCTAAAAGTGTACCTTTGACATAAAAAAGGTCACCTATAATTCGATTGTAGGCTACAAATTCATGATATGAACCCAGAGATGGGAACTCTACAAACATGAACACTTTATAGTTGGAGATGATTCTAAAGACTTTAAAGATATATTAGGATGTGTAGCATAGGTTCTAAGAGTTTAAAACCATATACAATGGGTCTTTTCATCTCAGAATGGTCATTTATAGTTTGATTATAGGGTGAATGCACACTAGTATATGATATTTTAGGTGTTGGCCTAACACAAACATGATGTGGACAAGTTAAGTGGATATAAAATAGGAATAGGAATTCAAGGAGATATTATAAAATGAGATAAAATCCCTAATATTTAATACACATATAGGCACATCCTTTTCTTGATTATGTATATATAGTGATGAAATCTATTATAATGGAGTTGACTTGATATAGTCAAGTAAAGATAGATGGATTAAGGAGACTAACATGGATAATGATGAATTATGGGATTAAAATTCCTTCATTGTGATGATTAAAATATCATGAGATGCTCAATACAAGGAAATAGTGTAACATCTAATCTTCAAGTACACATATAGCCATGTTCAAAGTCTATGCATAGACAATAGGTTTAGGGAGCCTATCCTAGAGGTTTAGAGCATTTAAAGGTGCTACAAGTGTGATTCAACTTTAAAATATAGTAAATAAGACCATCATAACCTACCTAAGCCTATCATAACCTCAAAATGACTAATCAAATAGGCAAGATTACCTCTTTTATATCTCAAATAGAGGGCATTCCTAGAGAAACAAAACTATAGGTTGGTGAGTAAATAATGAATAAATGAATTGAGATATGATAACAAAACATAGGATAATATTTAGGGAGTTGTGGTTAACATGAAAAAACATTAATTAATCCTCAGAAGTACCAAAAATCAAATATGATGTCTTAAAAATGCTAATACATAGTCAAGTCCACTAGGCTTAGAATAGGCCTAAAGTTCTAAGGGAGGATAGTCTCATTCCCAAGGCAATATAAAATTTCCAAGGCATTGGAGGACCTTCATAGGAGGATATGATAATTTTTAGAACCATTTTTCCATAGGGGAGATCACAAATAAGTAATTTCTTGGCTTAGAAACACCTTAGGGTACACATAATGTAAAGAAGGGCTTGAGAGGCCATCTTTAGAAGCTCACACTGGTACATACACTTATCATGGAGACCTAAATAGGTAATAATGTTTGAAAAAGGTCCTTATCATCCTTTAAGTGAATTTTTTTCATGAATTGAATGTCTAAATTTTATGGATAAATGCTTAGGAACAAAATGAGATAAAACACTATATAACCCTTTCTCATGAATTGATTGGAAAGATAAGGAAGAAGCTATATCTAGATTTGATAGTTTTTTTAGGAAAGTGTTTTTGTATTGTAGATAATTCTCTCAAAATTCTTCCCATTAAATTGCCTTGTACCTTATTTGTCTGGACATGGTAGAAAATAGGTTTTCTTGAAAAAATTTGATCTTTTTTAGGTACAAGGGAGTATTAAAGGATGAGGATAACTTTAGGAGATCAACTGGGACCTGATATAAGCCCTCATGTTCATATCTTTCTTCATATAAACACATAATTACCTCGTAAAGCACATTCACTTCAAGAAATCTATGGAAGACAATGAGAATGAAGGGTGACCCCCAAGTGAGAAAGTGGTAAGTATGATTGGGAGGATTTTTAAGGTATACCTAATGGAATTAAGGAAAATATAACTCTTTATAGGTTTAGTATCACCCCCTACATATATTTTTATGGAAAAATTAAGGTCACATGAATGACAAGTGTGAGGGATGAGTGAAAGAAGGATAATGGTGATTATAGCTTGTGAGAACACTTATATAGGAGAATATCAATACTTAGGAACACAAATAATGCATTTTTTTATATTTTTATTAACCCCAAATCATAATTCACATGTTGAAGTTATCCCTAGTCTACTTTGGATTTCTCAAGAGAGAACAAATGATGAAGGTAGTTTCCAAGAGTCTAGTTGAAGGGTCTTATGCTAGATTTGAGGATTTTTCATGCTTGAAGGGAAATTTTTCCAAAGATACCTTTCATGATTTATTTAATTTTCTATTCCTCATCAAAATAACTAATTCTCATGCCTTTACAAGTGGAATTATGACCCTTGATATCCACTTCTCTCTCTACTCTCTCACATTCTATAAATTATAGCCATTTTTGATTTTGTATTATAATTCCACACTTGGTATGGTGAATCCCTACTAGTTTGATGTTGTAATTTTCATTTAAATAATATGTTAAATCTATTTTTTAGTTAAAAAACATCTTTTATAAGTTTGTGAAGTGATTTATGGTGAGGTATAGTGATAAGCTTCTATCCTTACTTCTCCTTATCCTTTCATGTTTGGTGCAAGAAGTTCTCATGCCAATAGGTCATATGGAGTATAGCTAGTGTACTGTAATTTTATTCATGTGTGAATGTATCCTTATTTTTTTCAACTAACCTATAGTCCACTTACCTTGAGATGTCTCATGCATATCACCTCCATATATGAAATACAAATGTTAGAGTATTCTAGGACTTTAAAACTAGTGTTGTAGGTCTTGTCTCTTAGTTCAAGAGTATGATGATCTTATGGACATAATTATGGTGTATCACCCCCTTATATTATTTTAATTTCATTCATATTTCTACCCATTTTCACATAATCAATTAGTTAGTGTAGGTGATAAGTACTTAAAGGTCAATCTAAGGAGCTAGCCCTTAAAGTTGGAGGTCTACCCTTACTATAGGAAACCCAAGAGCCTATAGGTATTAAAATGTTTAAAAAATATTAGAGTATGATTTATAAACCTCATATAAATTGAAATAATTAGTTCTAACACTTCCCAAATTTGAAATATTTGAAAGGAAACTTACCCTTGTACTCTCAGATCCAATCTTCAATTTCTTAGCAAACATGGCTATCAATTCATCATCATCAATATCTAAACATACCTCATCCTTGAACTTATTGGATTTTGATTTATTCTCAGATTTGAATTTTTATTCCCTTTTGGAAGGTCTTCCTTCATTTGTTCTCATCTCATAAGCAGTCAAGATGCCATGAAGCCCATCCATCTAAAGTGTGTCTAGATCCTACATTTCTTATATTGGAAACACTTTTGAATGAAATTTATAAGTTAGGGATATAAACAAATTTTATATAGCTATAGAATATGTCACTTCTTCTCCTATATCTCTGATGGCATTGAAAACTTCATTAACCCTTAATAGGTAGGATACAATGCTCTCATCTTCTTTCATACTTAGACTTTCACACTACCTTCTATGTGTTTATAATTTATCCATCTTCACCTTTTTATCTCCTTCATATATAGTCTTCAAATTGTTACATATCACCTTGTCCAACTCAAAATATATCATCTTCACAAATGTTAGCTCTAGTAGGCCACATAAGATGGCATTCATTGCCCTAGAATTTCTCTCATTTTCCTTCTTGCCTATTGTATCAATTAGTTGTATAGGAAGTGGAGTGTATCCATCCACAATTAAATACCATATGTCATGTCCAATTGACATTATGTATGTCCTCATTCTCCAAAATTAATAATTATTCCCATTAAATAATAGAGCCTTACTGGTAGATAAACCTCCTTGAACTTGACTTCTATCCATCCTTGATTCTAGGATCTCCTTTAGGATACTAGGCATTATTTAAAGGAATGAATCTGATACCAATTGTTTGAATCATAATTAATAAGAGGGGGGGTTAATTAGTCTTCAAAAACCTTTATTTCAATAATATTTAAGTAATCATGAATCATCTTAACAAACATATATATCTAACAAGCATAGGCAACTATCCACATAAGTATGAAACACAAGAACACATCACATATGTGGTAAAACCTCAATGGGAAGAAAACAATTAATATATAAAAATTGACTATATTCATATAAGGTGAAATACAAATTTAATGAAGCACCAACTCCACATGGAGCACCAACCACAACTAGCCAAGTACCCACTTGACTAAGCTTTAATAAACACCCACTTGCAAGGAGGCACCAACCCACTAGATGAATTAGAACTAAATTAACCACATTATTTATTTGATAAAATTAAGAAAACTATGTTTCTCAACCAATTGATGATGATAACATCTTTATATCTTCACACTCTTATCCCTCTCAAACTATCTTTTAGGCCTCTTCGCTCAAATAGGTCTCTTAAAGAATGATTAGGTCATATAACATTGATATTAATATGAAAAAACAATATAAAATATTAATTATAGATAATTTAAACTCCTTTAATGGTATAAAATGTGTCCTTCTTCTCAATAATATGTTATTTCATTTGCATACTCTAATAGGCCTAAAACTGCCTTGTATATATACCATTCCTTGTTCATATACCACTTAATCAGCCAAAAACCCTTAATCTCTTAGTTCATCCATATAATTGGTATTATGAAATATGATAAACAATATTAAAATTACCTTTGAGTCCCTTTTAGTATTTCATGACTCAATTAGACCTCATTCCACTTTTAGGTCTCATGGAAACCTATTTCCATTAGGTCTGTCTAGTAACACATTACTGTTTGATCCCTTGGAACACCTTTCACCTATATAGACATAAATATTATTTTATAAACAACTAAAATATAACTTATAAAACATAATTTGATCTCTATAACAATTTTTATGTCTAACCACCACTTGAAACACTCCATTAGCACTATTCACATTAGGCCTTTAAACATACAAAAAAATTATCTTGAACAAATAGAGATAAAAAATTATTTAGCCAGATAAAAATAACCATAAATCACTTATAAATAAACTTAGTTACCTAAAAAATATCACCATATTCATTAGACACTTTAACTTAAGGCATAGATCCTCAAACTCATCACTGAACTTGATTACTCAGAACTACTAAGACTATCAAAAACACAATCATGAAACATTGAATTATAAAACCTATATTACCAATTTAAAATAATTATAATTAATTAACATGATACTCTAACATATATATACCATTTTAAAATATAAACATCATATGGTCTATTGGAAACTATTAGTCTTGCAGACCAATTTATTGGACCTTACTACACATAGACCTCACTAGGTTAGATAAGCCAATTTGGATCCATCATTTTCACCACTATAACTGAATTAAAATGTCTATAAAAAGAATTAATAATACATAATATTATCAAAAAATATCTCCATTTACTTGGTTTCATCATTTTATCATGAAAACACATTCCAATTCATATTCTCACTAATGCCTTGGTTTTTCACTGTTTGCACCATTTGGCCTGTTAACGACTGGCTAACTTGGATGACCAATTTATAAAATTTAACAATTATAAACTATAAATAAACCTTCATGGACATAAAATATGAGTCTCTAACTTCTTCCTCTATTCATTTTCTTACTATGTTTAATGTAAATTTTTATTTCTACAACTTCTTCAAAAATAACCTTGCAACTAAATATTTTCTCTCTCCTCTCTTTAACCAATACCACATATTTGTACTTGAGAGAGTTAAATACAATATAAAATAGATTACTTTATCATACCAATCCATTTTTGTAAATTTTGATCAACATATTCAACATCAAGTCCTTATTAGGGTTCTAAGAGAGTTTAAACCTATTTTCACTCTTAAAGATCATTGATAAAGCATAGCCCCTCAATAAAAAAACTAATGCTTGTAATTTTTATCTAGGACCCTTACCCATCTAACATGAAATAATTAATTTTCCATGAAATTTTTTTATGAGATAATGATCACAATAAAATCTTTCTCATGTTGAGAACCCTTCACTCTAAGCACTCGAGAGACCTCCAAACAACTTTTCATGTCATTTCCTTCAGACTATGACATAAAAATACATGAATAAACTTAGATTTAAAATGAGAAAAATCTAAAAATTATTACATGGGATTAAAAACTTTTAAATATATTCATGACCTTTCATTAGGCCACACTCTCATTTTTTTCTCTCTAGACCTTGACCTACATACCATATTAGGCCTTAAAATTGACCTTCATGCCTCTTTCCATGCTCTCAACACTTCATTGTAATGCTCAACATATCAATCTCATTACATATAGCTTATCTCATGATTAAACATTTTCATAAATCCTTCACATGCCTTGACAATAGATCGTGATACCTCATTAGACTAGGCAAGGTCTAAGAGAGGTCTAGATGTAGACCTAAACTGAAGATCCTACCTCTATAGGCTTATCTTGAGACTCTCATGAGTGGTCCAATGCTTCACATACATGATCAAAAAACTAGATAAAATCACTCATAAATATGTGCACTCATCTCATAAATCCACCATGCTCAAACCTTTTCACAAGGTCTCTTCATGCCATGATTAGACTTAGGCTACTTAAGCACTTGATGCCTTGACCTGTTTCTTCCATATCATGACCTCAACAAAGCATCAAATAAGAAGATAAAAGACATTACACCTCACTCATATCAGTACACCATTATTTTTATGATGATAAAAATATTCCACAACCTCATACAAAACTAAAACCACATGACCAAGCTTCATATGACTAGACATCTTTCTTCCATGCACCTAAATATCTTGAACACCTTGACCTATGCCTTCATACAACCATAAAAAATTAGTTTCCTTAAAATTTTATCTTTCCTTAAAATTAATATTTTCACATGGATTCCTATGTAGACACTTTTTGTCTTCAAACATCTTCCATGACCTGTACCTTCCTGGCTCACACCACAAATTATAATTCTCATAAATGAAACACTCTTATGTGCCTTGACATATCACATACTACCATCTATCCTTAGTCACCTTTGATATCAACTTTGATAGTAAAATATTGACATTAAAAACATTTGACATCAATGAAAATTGTTAATTTTCATGATACATCCTTTTGACATTAATGATAAAAACATGCCAACATGGTCTCAAATAAGGTCAAACATGTGTTTTCATCTTTGTCACCTTTGTCTTAGTTTTTCCTAAGTCATTCTAAAGGTTATTTTGAGTAATTTGTTGAGTGTGTATTGTTTTAATAGAAGGAAATTTTTTATAAATTTTATTTCAAGATCCCCCATATATGAATATATCATAGGAACTATATTAAATTTGACAAAATGTAGGTGCAACATCAAAACAAGAAGATCAAGTAGTTTTGGATAGTTTTTAGTTATTATATGCCCTATATAATAATTTTTTCATGTGGGATAAATTAAATAGTATCTCTTGGGATTATAATATCTCATTTACATGATTTTTAATTCTTTATATACTTGAAAATGAAAAAAAAACCATTCCACCTTTCCATCACTCTCCTAGACATTCAAAAATGGTCAATTGGTTTCAGTCTGGTACAAATAATAGGAGGTGAGTTGGAGAAAGTGAATTTTTTTTATGATAATACTCTTTTTATAATTAAAATTTATGGCCATATTTATATTATTGGTTGATTTTGATATATGAACCATTTCTTAGAGTGTTAGTGACTCTTTTCTACTTATTCATTCCCATACCCTTAAGTTTCCTTCTCGATTTGGATTGGTTTGAGAAATTCAAATTATGTACATGTTATTATAAAATATGAAAATTATTATCACATGTTTATCAATAATTTTTAATTTTTTATAATTCAAATAATGAACAAAACATTTCACCTTGATAGTGGAAGACACATTGAGGTCTACAGATAGTAATTTTCATCAGTTGTAAAAGCTTACCTTCCTATAGAGTATTATGAAAAAGAGGTTATGTTATTTATCACCTATAAAAATAGGATTATGGTAAATCTAAATATGAAGGTGAGGTCTAAAGTATGTTTTATATGAAGTACAAGGCCTAACACATGCATACATAGTTAGACTTCTTGCAACATTCACCTACAGTGAGTTGAAAAGAAGCCTCGACCAATATTTTGAAGAAGTGGAGAGGTTTTAAAAGTGTTGAGATGATTATGAGGTATACATAACAATTTTTATCATTTAAAAATGTTATAAATTGTATTATATAACTAATCTAACACACACTATCTTATATCTTATAGTATCACTTACAGGTGGATCCAATAGTGGCCTAACTACAATCCATAGAGGCATAAAGATGATGAGATGAAATTATTGAAACTTATTAAGACCTTAAATCATTTATAATAATGTATAATATTCCATTGTAATAAGAGTGAGGTCATAATATGGCATATAGGCCTAAAACCTTGTCCTTAGTTTGAAAAAATGGCATAGAGAGATATGCTACTTCATTTTCTCCAAATAAGGTATTTTCTCATATACAAAAGTCATATCTTGGCGGGTATATTGAGGAATGGAAATGTCTTATGGTTTAAATTATGTATCCTAAGCATAGGGGCAATGTATTAAACTAAAAAAATATTATTTGGTCATGAGAAATATTTTGTAAATAGGTTCATAACTTAAGCAAAGTCTAACTATAGACTTTCAGTGTAATCTACAATATTCTTGAAACCTAAATGATCTTTCAATGCAATATGACACAATAAAATCATAGCCTAAAGACAAGTGACTCCATTTGAATGAAAATGAAACTATGATCTTAATATCAGTCAAAGGACTTGGATTATAATTGTTTGACTTTTATCACCACCAATAGAACCCCTTTTTATCTCAAAATGTTACCTACAGTATGATTGTAGAACTAATAGTACCTTAGGAGTAGGTAGTTAAGTGAAAGAATAACCCTAAAATAATATTTCAGTTAAAAAAATGTGAAATTATCTCAAGGACTTCAAGAATTACTAAAGGAATGTGACAACGAGCTAAAACATGCACCTTCACCTATATGAAAATCCAATCTCAACTAGGATAAACACCTATAGTCTACTATAGTTCTTAGACTAAGCCTAATCAAATAGAAAGTGCATGTTGAGAAGGTTGACATAAGTATTGGTGGTTTAATATTTGATGATAATTATCATAATGGTAGTAACACATATCATGTGATTATTAGAGTAAGGATAGGATAAAGACTAAATTTTAATCTTCAACCTATAGTCATGATTCAAAGTCCCTACACAGTCACTTGTCATACAAATTTGTCTTGATGTTTTTGAATTTGTGGATGATAGAAAGGTGATCCAGACATGATAGTTGGTGTAGAATTTATTAATGACATAATATACCACTTCATAACCTTATTTTGTCTAGACAAATAGGGGAGATTCCCAAAGTTTTGTCTTAGATAGAAGGCACTCCCATTCAAGATGAAGACTATAGGTGGAGCACATGAAGATTTGGAGGGTAACATGAGGAATATTAGGACACTATAAAGTGTCATATATAGTTTATTTAAACATGAAAAAGGTTGTATAAAACTCTTTAGATAGCATGAGTACTCAGGGTGGTCATGAACAACTCAAGCATACTTAGTCTTATTACACCTTGATTTAGGCCTAAGCCCTAAAGGGGTATAAATCCATTTATAAGACCATATGAACCCTAAAATACCATTTTTCACCTTTAATAGGAATTTTAAGAGGATTCACAACCATCAGTTTGATGAAAATAAACTCAAAGGAGGTAATTTGGTCTAAAATCATGATAGGGGTATATAGAATGCATAAACAAGATTTATAGGACATTTTTACAAGGTCATATATGTAAAAAAAAACCAATAATGTGACCTACATAAGATATGGGTATTTTTTTTCAGTCCTATAATTAATATTTATGGAATTTTTTGAGAGGTTGGATGTCCAAATTTTATGAACAATCCTTAATAGTCCAAACCCTCATAAACCCTTAGTTTTGACTTGATGAAGGAAATAACAATAGAGATACACTTATAAATATTATTTTAACATATAAAGTGTTTAAAACTTGTGGAGGAATATCTCAATATCCATGACATGCATTTGGTTTGTACACTACTTGTACGGACAAGTCTAAAACTAGGGTTTTTACATTTTTTATGTGTTTTATAGGTACAAAGTAGAATGAAAGGGTTAAAATCATTGGGAGAGGTATATAGAGACTAATTATAACTCTCCATATCCATTTTTTACCCTAAAAAAATCATATAAATATCTCTGTTACATAATTCATTTGAGGTAGTCTTGGATAGACAGTGAATAGGGTAAGTGACTACCTAGTGAGAAGATGACAAGTTTGATTTTTGATGATTTTAAGGTATAATTAATGGATTGAAAGGAAAATATACTCTATAAATTTTTCCTAACACCTCTTACATATATTTTGTTGAGAAACTGAAGGCTTCTTGGATGACAAATGTGAAGAATGAGGCCTAGAAGACCAATGAATGATTATAGATGGTCAATGAAAGTGTCATAAATATTGATAGAAGTTAGGGATGCATATGATGAATATCATGGAATTTTTTAAACCTCCCTAAGATATTACACACGTGTCCACTCTCCCTAGTTAAGTTTTTAGCAGTCAAGAGATGCCTCACCATGAAGGTAAATTCAAAAAGGCAGTTGAAGGGTCTCTATGCTAGTTTTGGAGAGTTTGATGCTTCAAATGGACACTTGTATAGAAATAAGTTCTAGAACTATATTATTCACTTCATTATTTTAAAATCTAACTATTTTTCATGTCTTTACATGTGGCATTATGACCCTTAAACCTATTTTCTTCTCTCTTTTCTCACACATTCTATAAATACAAGCCATTTTGGCTTTTGTAAGGAATTATACACTTGGTATGGTGAAGCCCTACTAGTTTGATATTTTAATTTTCCTTTGAAATAACATATGAAATCTGGTTTTGATTTCACAATCTATCTTTTATATGTGTTTAAAGTGGATTATAGTGAAAGATCAAGTGATTAGTGTCTATCCTTACTTTATCTCAACCTTTTCATGTTTGATGCAAGTATCTCTCTCTAATAGGTCACATGAAGTGTAGCTAATAATTTTTTCCATATTAAGTGTAATATAACCTTTGGTTCACTCACCTTGAGTAGTTCAATGCATATCACCTCCATGCTTTAAATATTAATGTTAGAGCAATTCAAGATTTTGAGACTAGTGTTGTAAGTCATGTTTCATAGTGAACTTATATGGTATTCTAGTGGAGATATTTATAGTGTATCACCTCATTAGATTAGTTTATTTTCATGTCACTTCTATTCCTTTTCATCTAAGCAAATAGTTAGTGTAGGTGATAAGAATTTAAGGATCAATCTAGGGAGCTAGCCCTTAAACCTAGTGGTATACCTCTACCATAGGAAACCCATAGGCCTAGAGGTATTACAATGTTTCCCAAATATTATAGTATTCTTGAACCACCTCCTTTAGGGTGAAATATTTTCAATAATAGTTATGTCACACTCAGTGGGACCATTGTCTCAAAGACATCTTATCAAGGTGAATGTTGGTATTGATAACATCATAGCTATATATGGTGTTCTACTCAGCATTTAGTGACTCCATTAAAGATAAAATACAGTTTTAGACCATTATTTTTAACTTATTATGTTCATACTTCATGTTACTTACTAGGTAAACTTATAATATAGGTACCAACCCCATAAACCCACTCCTTTAACCTGAACTTCCTCTTGATGTTCAACATCCTTAGCCTATCTTGACCTTTGAAGAACAAGAGGACTTTTCAAGCCAAGGAGATCAATAGAGTGAATAATAAATTGAGGATAATATGTCTATGAATCATGCCTTCCTAGCCTTTAACACTAAAAATCCTATCCATCTCAATGAATATGATGATATACCTCTTAATGCCACTAAGAGTGTTCCTACATTCAATGGTGAAGGTCATGTCACCATAGTGAGCATATTAGGGACATCTCAGACTTTTGTAGTTTTCACAATGTCATTAAAGTCAACATTTACATTATGATACTTTCCATGTCACTTATAGGCAAAGCACTTGAGTAGTATAGGACATTACCTAGAGTATGTATCACAACTTGGGATGATTTTTGAGAATTTTTGACATTACGGTTTGAAGACAAAAGTGATCACACATCACTTATTCACTAGCTTAATGTGATTCAAAGAACCCTAAAGGAAATTATGTATGAATTTATTGAGAGATTAAAAAGAACTTGGAATAGGATAACTCCTCCCATGAGACCACCTACAAGATTTGTGTTCCCTACATATATAAGGGCTATTGGTACTGACATAGACATCATGTTCTAGTCCATGGGTGGTTACACCTTACCTGAAGAATATGAACATTCCATTAGAACTGAGAATGGCATAATACAAGATGTAAAGTTACATATAAAATTATCCATACATCTTTTTCTTAATATTTATGCTCAATTCCCAAGTACAAATATCAAGTCTAAAATTTCCCCTAAGAAGGTAGAAGATGTCATTGATTTAGATGAAAGGATTAAGGCCTTAGAAGCTAAATTTAGTCAACTAAATTTGTAGTATGGAGTGATTAAAAACCCATAAAATTATTCTCAACAATTAAATAGGTTCCCACCTCAATAATATGGTCAAGATAGAGGGTAAGAATAACCTAATTCTAATAGGCCTACCAATGCAAATAATCCAACTTCCACATCCAACACAAGAGCCATGGTACTAGTTCATAGTAACTTGGAGCAAGGAGAGGAATATAAATAAGTTCAATTCATGGATGAAAATGAAGGTGGGGATAAATATTTATTTTCTCAAGGAGGATTTGCACCTTAATTATTATCAGAAGATGAAATTCTCATGCAAACAAATGAAGGGTAGCAACCCCAAAAGGTGAACCTTGATAATTTTCTAGTTAAAGATAGTTATGTACTCAATCATAATTATTTAGTTTAAAAACATAATAGATAAAATATGAAGACCTTTGGGGATGACCATAGTACTCATACAAGTGTAAATAGTCCTCCTATAAGGAAGAAAGGTGTGAATGCAAGTGTGGCAGTCCCTACAACATATGCACCTATCTTAAACAAAAATGTTGGAAGGGTGAATTAAATTGTTCCAATGTCTCAAGATATAAACACTTCCTTTCAATCAAGGAAAAAATAAAAGGTAAATTATCATTATCTAAACATTTTTAAATATTTTAAGAGTGTTAAGGCATCTATGTCTCTTTGGGAAATACTTCACTTACTTAGTCAAAAGAGCTCCTTCAAGAGCAATTATCTCAAATTCACCTCAATCATCAACCATCAAGTCATAGTAATGTTGAACTTAAAAATTATCCCACACACATTGTTGATCCATATTCCAAATATAAAAATCCTCCACCCTTATACCTCACTCTCATTGTGGGAGACAAACTTGTTCATAATTGCATAGTGGATAGTGGAGCTAGTACTTCAATGATGCCCAAGGTTGTGGTAGATAAATTGGGATTGAAATATGAAACATATAGTAATGGAGTGTTAAACATTTATGGGACATTATCTAAGTTAGTGGGTTTGGATAAATGTTTGAGATTTTTCTTTCATTAATGTCCTAGCTTCCCTAATCTTCAAGATGTTGAACACAACTATCTACTAGGAGGGGGGTGAATTAGTAGATCAGCTAAAACTAGTTGATTTAAGATTTTTAGAGGAGATATAAATTCATATGAATATTAAATAATATATGTATATATCACACACACAAAAAATCATATTACATGAAATTTATATGTGGAAAACACAAAGGGAAAAATGACAGTGAGAATAGCTACTAGAATCTATTATTATTATCCAACCTCATAGTTAAATCACCTCATTAGTAAAACCACACTAGTTACATTCAAGGACACCTATCCTTAGGAGAAACCAATCCCCTAACTAAGAACCAACTCAATTTATCTAAAGGCACCAACCAATTTTAACTATGGAGCTATAACTCTAGTATACAAGATAGATTCATGAAAGAATACAATTTTATTTCTCTATTACAAGTTTGGTCTGTAACTACTCAAACTTTGCACATTATCTATATGATCTTTCTTCCTCTTTTCTTAATCTCTACACATTCTCTATGTGCCTTTTCTTCTTCTCTACCTTGGTCTCTATCCCACTGACTCTCACTCTATGTTTGCATTCATCTTGAGTTGACACATGTTGAGTTTGCTCTGATAGCACCTTTTTCAGTTGTAATAACTAAAGTAACAAAAGCATGTTATAATATTAAATATTTCATATATATATATATATATAGAAAATGAGTCTAGGGTTCCATATCTTCAATTGTGTTCACACTTTAACACCCCTTTTTTGGTTCTCATTCAATGCAACTTTAACATATACACTTTCCCATGTCTCAGTTCATGCAACACACTACAATGGTTAGGTCTCTTTACTATGTTTAGTAACTATTGGATTCAGGTCATTACTACATTATTTCCTTAATTGATGATTGATCAATTGGATCAATAAATCTCGAGCTCTATGTAGACATTTCGAGCTAACCATTTGTCTAGTCACATCTTTAAATGAGGATTATTCATCATTTTTGGTGTCAATCACTATCTATCTTGAGCCATCAGATGTATGCACTATTTCTACTTTTGAAATATAATTTTTGATCTCTTTTGTAGTAACCATCAAGATATTTCTCTCATCTTGATATCTCCTATATGATTGGTTCACTTTCACTCCTTTCAATTGTTTTAGATAATTAAGATCTTTATCTTTATCTATATGCCTTTCAAGAGTTTGTCATGGAAGCCTTTCAGATTTTTTGAACTGGCCTTGTGTCCTTCACAATTATCCTTTAGCACATTCAAGTGACCTTTCTCTTCAATCGAACTACCCTTCAATATTTTTTAAACTATATTTTGAAACTTTGAAAATGTCTTTAGAAAACTCTCCAAATGCCCTTTCTTCATTTGAACTATACTTTAGACAAATTATTGTGAGATTTTTTTCAAGGGCTCTTTGGGATAATTTTTGTGTGGTTTTTTTCTAGGTTACATTTGGGATAATTCTATGGTATTTTTATCAAGGTTCCCTTCAGGACAATTTCTGTGGGCTTTTTGCCAACGTGCCTTTTGGGACAATTTCCTTGACAAAATGTTTAAGTTCTCTTTAGGACAATTTCCCCAACAAAATGTCTAAGTTTCCTTCATTTCTTTGATCATATCTTTTGTAACTTCTATGTAGTACACATAACCTTCATTTTTTTTAAAATGATCCCTTCAGAAGTTTTAAACGGTCTACTTACCCTTCATCTTTTTAAAAAGATCCCTTCAAAACATTCAAATGATCCACTTACCCTTCAACATTTTGAAAAGATCCCTTTAGAACATTCGAATGGTCCACTTTCCCTTCAAACTTTTTTAAAAGATCCATTTAAAGATTTTGAATAGTCTACTTTCCCTTTGTACTTTATAAAAATATCCATTCAGAACTTCTAAATGGTTCACTTGCCCTTCAGACTTTTTGCAAAGTTCCCTTCAAAAATTTTATTCAAGACAATTTTTTTGAAAGAATTATCTAGGACACTTTCTCTGAAATAATTCCAAGTGACACTCATTTCCTTCAAAAAATTTATTGTAGACAATTTGTATGACAAAGACAACCAATTTTCCCAAAAAATTGCCTTTAACATTTTCTTAAAAGAATTCCCTTATTTGTTTTGGGATTTTTGTCTGAGAGAATTGTCTTTACCAAAATTTATGAAAGAATTCCCTCAACAAATACAAAGGTGTAAAATTGACTAAGTATGGAAACAACCTTATGGATTTGTAACATTTTCTCTATGCATCCTTATGCCATAGAAATTAGTCCACAAAGAATAGACACAAACCTGACTATCATAGTGTGATCATTTCCTTCAAATGATGACATATGTGAAAGTGTTGATAACATCATCCTATGTTCTTATCCATATCTTTTCAAGATAACCATGTGAGCAAAGGCATTCAAAGTACACACATAAGTTTTTTCAACTCAACAGCTTTGTCATTAATGTATGATAACACATGCTACCATTGACATCAAAGACAATTCTTCAGATCTCAATGACTATGTCCAATAATCTACCCCTTTATCATTGATGGAAACTCATCATAATAATGAATTAACTCCATCTTCATTTTTATTTCTCCCCCTTTAACATTAATGATAAAGATTCTCTATCATAATATGTCAACAATCTACTCCTTTCTTGGTATCTTTGTCGTTATGTTCCTTGAACCTGATAGGTTAGAACACTTTTGTGAACAACTCCCCCTTAGGCAATGGTACATTAGCTCTCCTAGCTCCATGATTCTTCAAATGATCATTTATATAGCATTGGTCTAAAATACCAATCAATGATTGACATATCTCTATATAGATAGGCATAATTATCTAGATCCAACACACCTTTGTCACCTCCTTTATTATCAAATAGTAAAGGAACTATAGCTTTCTCACCAGACTACCTTTTCTCTTAATCTAGGAGTTAATAATGTGCCTTCAATACTCCCCCTGGATTTATGCCCTATCACTAGAAGCTAGTGATGTGATGTGGGAACCACTACTCCTAGCTTCTCTCTTAGATACTCAAATTTCTACTTGGGAAGAGGCTTGGTAAATATATCTATAATTTGGTCCTTTGTTGGCACATACTCAATTTTGACCTCTTGATCTACAACCTTTTCTTTCAAAAAATTATATTTGATGGATATATGCTCGGTTCTAGAATGCATCACTAGATTATTATATATGTTTATGGCACTTGAGTTATCACAAAATATAGAAATAGGTTCTTAGTATTCTACCTTGATGTCTTTGATATTTTGCTTCATCCTTAAGACTTGGGTATAATATGATACTAATACTACATACTCTAATTCTACTATAGAAAGCGTAACTGACTCTTGTTTTTTGCTCAGCCATGACACAAGTTTATTTCTAAGGAAGAATGCACCACCACTAGTGATTCTCCTATCATCCAAACTTCCTAATCAATCAACATATGCATATGCAATCAAAGTGATATCTTCACTTGTAGGGTACCACAGACCATAGTCATTTGTGCTCTTGATGTATCTGAAGATTCTTTTCACAACATTGACATGTGATTCCTTGGGAGCTACTTGAAATATTACAACCATATATACAACTTGCATGATGTCTAGTCTTGATGTATTTAGGTACAATAGGATAACTATCATTGATCTATACATAGTATTATTCACATCAGGGGACTCATCTTCTTTGCTCAACTTGCATCCATTTATCATGTGAGTATTAACTAGTTTGTTGTCTTCCATTCCAAATTTCCTGATCATCTCCTTTACATACTTGGTTTGAGATATGAATATCCATTCATTGGTTTGTGCAATTTTTAGACCAAGAAAGAAAGAAATTTCTCCCAACATAGACATTTCAAATTCACTTTTCATTTGTGTGGAAAATTATTTGCACATATTATTATTGCCACTTCCAAAGATGATATCATCTACATATACAATAATAATAAACATATGCTCACCTTATGATTTAAAGTACAAATTGTTATCTACACATATTTTTAAAAAACCTTATTATTATAGGTATTGATCCAATCTTGAATACCATGCTTTAGGTGCTTATTTCAGACCATACAATGCCTTCTTCAGTCTACACACATAATCTTCTTCATCCACTAGCTAAAAACCTTTTAGTTATTCAATGTAGACTTCATCTTCTAAGTTTCCATTCAAGGAGGCTGAATTTACATTAATTTGATATGCTTTAAACTTATTATGAACAAAAAATGCCAAAAACAATATTATGGCTTCTAGTCTTGCCACTAGAGCAAATGTCTTTTCAAAGTCTATGCTTTCTACTTGTGCATATCCTTTTCACACCAATCTTGCTTTGTTTCTTATGATAGCTTCATCTTCATTGAGTTTTTTTCTGTAAACCCATTTTATTCATATCACATTATTTTTTGAGGGTCTAAGAACTAATTCCCATGTTTTATTAATTTTTATTTGACTCATTTTTTCTTCCATGGATTTTAACCAGTTTTCATCCTTGCTAACTTCAATGAAGGTCTTAGGCTTAATTTCTAGAAATAGAGCAAAACATGTTTGCTCCTTGTTCATTCTATCTGTTTTCCAAGTCTGAAATCCTTCATTCTTGTTGCCAATTATTTGCTCCTTGGGATGATCCTTTTGAAAAAACTTTTGAGGTGCCTTTACAATATTTTCTTCCTCCTCTTCACTATCTTCTTATTCATTTTGTATTTCTTTTAATTCTTCAATTTTGATCTCCTCATCAATATCAACTTGTTTAAATCCTTATTTGACCTTGAAATTGATGCTTTCAACTATTTTATGCAGCCTCTAATGGTAACATACATAGGATTTACTCTGAATTGAACAACCAAGAAAAAATCCCTCATCACATCTTGACTCAAAGCTACCTAGTTTATCCTCCTTTCTTTTGATGTAGTATTTGCTTCCAAACACTATGAAGTACTTAAATGATGTAGGATTTCCATGCCACATTTCATATGGTGTTTTATCACTTTTCACCCTCAGTTTAACTCTATTCAAGATGTATATTATTGTTTGGACTGCTTCTCTCCAATATCCATTAGATAGTTTGGCCTCTTTTAACATTATTCTGGCCATCTCCTTGATTGTCCTATTCTTTCTCTCAACAACTCCATTTTATTGTGGAGTTCTTGAAGTAGAGTAGTTCATTTTAAAGCCATGTTTCTCAAAATATTCTATGAAATCATTTGAGGTAAATTCTCCACCCTTATCAGATCTCAAACATTTGATCTTTCTTCCCATTTCATTTTCAACCATGACTCTAAAGATATTAAATCTCTCAAAGGCTTGAGATTTTTCTTTCAAAAAGGTTACCCATGTCATTATTCAATAATCATCTACAAATAACATGAAGCAATGAACTCATTTTGATCCTTTTGTCTTGGTACGACCATAAAGTTTAGTATGGACTAATTATAGAGGCTTTTTAGTCACATATTCTATTGTTTGAAACTTGACCCTTATTTTTTTGCCTAATTGACATCTTTTACATGTAGTATCTATAGGTTTGGTTATATTAGGCATATGTCTTACACACTTATTCAAACTTAATTGGACTAAATTATCAAAATTGACATGTCGCATTCTCCTATGCCACAACCATCTTTCATCAACCTTTTCTATGAGGCAACTATTATTATTTACCTTAACAAGATTGTAGATATTGTTCTTGGTCCTTTTCCCTTCTACAACTATTTTTCCAAATCTCTTTAGCTTGAAGCCTTCAGCATCAAATATGACCTTATATCCATTGTCACACATTTGGATGACACTTAGTATATTATTCTTCAATCCTTTGACATAAAGAACATCATATGTAGGAAGCTTACCATCAATGTGTAAGGTTCCTTTGCCTTTGATTTTTACTGCTATGTTATCTCCCAAGTTGATAGTTCCTTCCTTACACTTGCTCAACTTGGTGAACTTGATCTTATCACTAGTTATGTACTTTTAACACCCATTATCTATCACCCACAAGATTTGTTCTTTGGTGTGGAGTGTTATTTGAGCAATCAAGGATTGATTTTTCACTTTCCACATTTTCTTGGTTCTCTCATATGTCCTTTTATTTTCTTTATTAGTAACCTGAGAACCTTTGTTCTTATTAATATAATTGAATTTATTTACATTGTATCATTTTGACATTAAAAATTTGGTCCTACAATGCTTAGCTATGTGACCAAAATTATTGCAATTTTAACACATTAAACTTGAATCTAGCAGAGGAAAAAAATGAGTTTCTACTTTCAAAATTAATTCTTATAGTAGGAAAAATTCTACATTCAATGGCCCTATGACCAAAATAATTATAGCTATAACAATAACTGTAAAAGGATGAATAATACCTAGTCATAAAGTTCTTTAGCATAGTATAATTAACTTTCATACTCTATTATTTCTTCAAGTCTATCACTTGAGTATATATTTTTGCATCTTTCAAATTGTTCTTATTGATCTTCTCTTTCTTTTCTTCTACTCCTATTTTGAAATTATCATATAGGTTTATTGAAATGCTAGTTGATGAGCGATTTCCTTTCTCATATCCAAGACCATATTTTCCATTTGAAGGCTTCTAATCATTGATTAATTCATTAACAATGTCTAAACCTTTTGTCAACTTTAGAATTTTTTCCTTCTCAAGTTCTTTCCTCAAAGCTAATATTTCTACCGTAAGCTTCATGCATTATTTGAATTTTATCTATAGTTCCATCTTAACTAATTCTTCTATTCTTTTAGCCTCCTCATTGCAATTTTTAGAGTAACTATCATTTGATTAGATTTTTCAATTTTATTCTACCCAAGCTTTTACTATTTTGAGTTCTCTTTTCTTACTTTCTCAATCTCTTCTAGAGCAAAAACTAGCTCACCTTCTATATTAACTTCACCTTCCTCTTCTTCATTCCAATATTCATCTTCATCCTATTCTTGATTTATGGGAGTGGATTCTTCTACCATGAACAAGAATTATTTTCCCTTTGCTACAAAATCACATTCATGATCATCATCCAAACTATCACTATCACTACCCTTCACTGAGTCACTATCTTCTTTTGTATATAAACCTTTCTTGCTCTTGAAGAAGTTCTTCCCTTATACATAGTGAGGTTTCACATTTTTACTACTCTCTACTTGCTTAGAATTATCCTTTTTATTATAAAGACATTTGCCAAAAAAGTGTCCTACCTTTCCATAGTTAAAGCATTTAGATGGTAGCTTACCTTTGTATTTTCCTGATCCTCTCTTTAATTTTCTAAAAAAATTAGCTTCTTCTCCATCAACCTCCTTAGATTTAGATGTGGATATTTATTATTTTGCCTAATTTTCTACTTTGAATGCAGCTTCTCTTTTAAACATGTCAGTTTCTCCCATTCTCATCTCATAGGTTGTAAATGTTCCATGTAGCTCATCCAATATGATCTTGTCCAAATCTCTTGCTTCTTCAATTGTAGATATTTTGGAGTCATATCTTGATGGTAGGGATCTCAAAACCTTCTTGAAAATAGTTGACTCTTCTATTTTATCTCCAAGTCCTCTAATAGTATTCACTATCTCATCTACCCTGAAGAGGTAGTTGGCAATATTATTCTCTTCATTCATCTTAAGACTCTGAAACTACCCTTTCTATGTTTGTAGCTTGGCTTGATTCACCTTGTCATCTCTTTCATATATGATTTTTAACTTATTTTAGATGTATTTTGCACTCTAATAGTGTATAACTTTGATAAACTCTAAGTTTGACGGTGCATAAAGAATAGAATTCTTTGCCTTGGTATTGTTTTCATATTCCTTCTTGGCAACCTAATTAGTAGGAGCTATAATAGGATCTATTTATCTATTTACTATAGAAATCCATACATTAAATCCTAATGAGCACAAATATTCTTCCATCCTTATGCTCTAAAAATCATAGTTAGATCCATCAAAGAGAGGTGCTTTGTTTGAGGAGGATCTTTCTTGACTAGCCATTGCATTAACTAACGAAGATCTACTAGAGCCAATTAAGCTTCTTCATAAGGAACCCTAGGCTCTAATACCAATTATTAAACATAACTATCTATTAATATGGGGGGTGGTGAATCAGTAGATCAGCTAAAACTAGTTGATTTAAAAAATTTAAAGGAGATATCAATTCATATGCATATTAATAAATAGAGGCAAAGATCACACACAGACATAAAATCACATTACACTAGATTTATAGATGTAAAACCTAAATGGAAAAACCACAATGAAAATAGCTACTAGAATCTACTATTCTAATCTAACCTCATAGTTAAATCACCTCACTATAAAAACCACACTGGTTACATTCAAGGACACCTATCCTTAAGAGATGTCAATCCCCTAACTGAGTACCAACTTAGTTTTTATGAAGGCACCAACAAATTAGAAATATGAATCTACAACTCTAGTATACAAGATAGATTCATGAAAGAATCTAGTTATATTTCTCTGTTAGAAGTCTAGTCTATAACTAATCAATCTCTACACATTCTTTGTATGCTCTCTCTTACTCTCTACTCAATATCTACATATTATCTATGTGACTTTTCTTCTTCTATACCTCAGTCTCTATCCCACTAACTTTCACTCTATGTCTACATTCATCTTGAGTTGATAGACTTTAAGTTTACTCTAATAGCACCTTGTTTAGTTGTGACAACCACATTAGTAAAATCATGTTACAATGTTCAAGATGTTGTATATGTATAGAAAATGAGTCTAGGGTTCCACATATTCAATTATGTTCACACTTCAATACCCATTTTTTGGTTCTCATTAAGTATGAATTTGAAATATACACTTTCTCATGTCTTAGTTCATATAACACACTACAATGGTTAGGTCTCTTTACTATGTTTGGCAAATACTAGATTTAGGTCATTATTGTGTCATTTCCTTAATCGATGATTGATCAGATGGATCGATCAATCTCAAGTTTCATGTATACCTTTCAAGATAAATTTTTTTTTGGTCATGTCTTTAAATGAGGATTATTCATCTTATCTTTGCCACCAATCACTGTCTATCTTGAATTGTCAGATGTATGCACTATTTCTACTTTTGAAATAGAACTATCAATCTCTCTTGAATTAACCATTGAGATATTTCTCACATCTTGATATATCATATATGATTGGTTCACTTTCAATCCTTTCCATTATTTTAGACATGCTCAATCTTTATCTTTGTCTATATTCCTTTTGGGAGTTTATCATAGAAGCCTTTCAGCTTTTTTGAACTGACCTTGTGTCCTTTGTAATTATCCTTTAGTAATTTCAAGTGACCTTTCTCTTAAATTGAACTACCCTTTGAGATTTTGTAAATTTTCATAACTTTGTAAATGTCATTCATAAACTCTACAAATGTCCTTTCTTCATTTGAACTATCCTTCAAAAAAATTATTGTAGGATTTTTGTCTGTTAGGACTTGTTCCAAAGTCTTAACATTAGGTTAGATTTTTGGTAGGTTAATTAATATTATTGTAAATGGGGCATGCATCATTTAGTAAAGACACCCCCATAAAATAAGATTACTTAGTTTTAGTTTTAGCTAGTTTTATATTTTTTGATTTCATTAATTAGAACTACCTTATGGGTTGTTTTCTCATAACTTGTTGGTTATAGGATTAGTTGTTTTTACCAATCATTGGTAAAAACTATATAAATAAATGTTTGCAATGTAAAAGGGTTAATAGAATAAAGGCACCCTTATGAACTTTATTTTTTAAATATTAATAAAATACTTGTGCACTCGCACTAAGTGGGGACAAGGTTCAATCTACTTGGTTCAAGGAGTTATCAGTGGTATCAGAGCATGGTAATTCTGGGAGCTTGGTGAATTTGAAGGAAGGCAAGGTGAAAAGTCAAATTCATGTGATACCATTTTGGAATGAAATAAGGTATGCCAGGTAATGAAATATTTTATTGTTTTAACTTTTTGAAAAATTATTAAATTATTTTAATTTTTCAAATATTTTTTACGTTTAAATCTGTCTATTTTCCATATACCACCATCTAGTCATTTTGATCATTCATACTCCATTAAAATTATGTTCAAACTCCTCTATCATTAAAAATGATTTTTTTAGCATTTAAATGTTATTAAAATTCATTAATTTTTTGCACAAATGGACTTGTATGGCCTGTTTACTTGTGAAAAACCTCTGAAATTTCCATTCATGGCTGCCATTGTTAATTCATTTCATTCTCAGGCCTCTTAAAATCCAAAACACTTGCAAATATTAGTAAAACCCCTATTTTTACATTCTAAATGAAAAATATGGAAAAATATGAGTTGTACGGCCTGTTGTATGGCCTTCCAATGCCCTAAGTTCATTTTCAATCCATTCCCTAGAAAAAATACCTTGAAAATCTGCCAAAACTCAGTAAAAATCCTTTTTATACTGCCTGTACAGATTTATACAGCCTATAGGAGAAAGAATAGGTGTAGGGAAACTTTCAAGAGCAGCCATGGCCTCCCAGGGAAGAATGGCGTAGGTTTAAACTCAAGAAATATTTTTCTGTTGTTTCTAAAGTATTTTGGATATGAAAAATTATGCCTTGGGTCCCACGTGAGAAAGCCTAAGTGAGAAGGCTGAAAAAGGGAAAACTTTTGATTTATTTACACACATGTAATTTTTTTAATTTTCCCTCACAGAAAAAATCCAGAATAAGTAGAAATTTCTGAGTGTAATATTCTGAAAATGCTCTTAGAGTAATTGGTTAAGCTTATTTTGTAAGAAGTTTGCAAAGGAGGAGGTCAAGGATTCAAATCCCTTCTTTTGGTAAAAGTTATTTTTGATTTATAATATGATTTTTTGTAAAAAGAATATTCCCTTTTAGATCTAAAAGTTATAAAACACATACTTATTGTATTATGTTATTTTAAAAATCGAAAAAGGGGTAATTCAATTCTATTTCTTTTACATTGTTGTGGTGATATAAGGGTGTAATTGGTGGAATAAAGTTGTAATTTGGTGAAATAAGGGTGTAATCATTGATTTTTGGTGAGGTTAAGTGCAAAACCCATCAAAAATTCTTGTTTTTATTTTGCGCTCTATGCGAAGGTTAAGTGTAAAACCCCATAGAAGTAGTGTCTTGTGTAGTGAGTGTGATAGTTGTTTCATTTATTTTGCATTTTGTCACACTTTTCTCTAATACACTTGATTTCATTTCAAGATGCCAAAAATTCAAAATTTGGTTTTAGATGGTAATATATTAACAATTTCCAATTATTTAGATTAGAAATGATTGATGGAGGCTTCACTAGTTTTTAATGAGTTATGGGATATTGTTAAGAATGAAAATCCCACATTGCCAACAGAGTAGGCTAAATTAGATGTATTAAATTTGTTTGATTATAAGGCCTTAGCTCTCATTAAATGTTTTTGTACTTGTGATACTTATGTTCATATTGAAAATTCTCCTCATAGTTACACTACATGGAAAACATTATCAAATTTGTATGATAAGAAACCTAAGCATAAGAAGATAGATATTCATATGTAGTTGTTTACTTTGTCATTAGATGAAGATGGGGATATGGGAGAGTGTATGTCTAAGTTGAAAATTATCACTAATAAGTACACTAAGGCTAGATTTGGAAAACTAGATGATGACCTCATAGTCACTACTGCTTTGAAAGGACTACTAGGGTCCTATAGGAATTTTGTTGAAATGTTGCATGTCTCTAACAAGATCATAGGCATCACCTTTGATAAGTTGGCTGAGTTTATCATCCAAAATAATCTCTCTCTACCCAAGGAATCCATGAAAATTGAAGAAGCCCATGTTTAGAGTCAAAGCCTAGTTCATCTTCATCTGAGCATCAAAATAATAGAGAAAATAGTTATAGAGGGGATCGAGGTTACAGAAGAGGCAGATATCAAAATAAAGGTAGGGGTCATTCAAATAATAAGAAATATAACCAATCACATTCACATAAAACAAGTGATCTAGGACATGGTCACAACTCATATAAGGCCAGAGGTTGAGGTAAATCAGACATTTAGTGTCATAGATGTGGAAAATTTGGTCACATTACCTCACAATGTAAGATTCCTTTTGATAAAATTTAGAGGCCACAAAAAGTGACTAAGTCTAACTCTTCTCAGTATGCCGATCGTGACTATGATGAGTCAAGTAATGTTTCCCATGAATTTGCATTCACTACTTTGGGGCACATTGATTATATTGAATATAAGGCTACAGATGAGCTCACAGATGTATGGGTTTTAGACACAGGAACAACCAAACACTTGACATTTAGGAGAGATTTCTTTTGGTATTTTAAAGAATCTTCTCTCTCTCTCTAGTTTCCTTAGCAGATAAGTCTATGCATACACCACTAAGACTTGGATCTATTCAGATTCTTCTTCATAATGGATCTATAAAATACTTGGAGGATGTTTGGTGTGTTCCTGCATTGAAGAAACACTTACTTTCTTTGGTAACTATTCAAAATAAATATTATCAAATAGTTCTTGAAAATGGGCTTATTTACATCAATTCAATGAACGATGATTATAAAATAATGTATATAGGATATGAAGATGGAAACTTGGTTAGATTGCATTGTAGAATGCTTCCTCCCACTATAGAACTTGCGATAGTTTTTGACATAGGTACAGGTACTATGTCTACATAGTGGTTATGGCATCTCAAATATGGAAATTTGAATGTCCATTCTTTAGTGGATTTGTAGAGATATGGTATGGTGAATGGGTTGCCCACTTTTTGCAAAGATAGTATTCTTTGTGAGTCATGTGTTTTGGGCAAACGAAATTAGGAAAATTTTCTTAAATGGTCATCTTGGAGAGTTAACAGATGCTTACAGTTAGTTCATAGTGATGTATGTGACATGAAAAAGTCATCCATTGGTGAGTGTAGATACTTTGTCTTGTTTATTAATGACTTTTCTCAGGTGACTTGGGTGTTTTTTATGAAAAACAAATCTGAAGTTTTTGCTAAGTTTGTTGATTAGTTACACTTAGTCAAAAAATAAACAGGTTCACATTTGGCCACTCTTCGTTTAGATAATGAAGGTGAGTATACCTCAAATGAATTTTCAAATTATTGTTGAGAACATGGAATTCATCAAAAATATAGTAATTCTTATACTCCATAGCAAAATGGAGTATCTGAATGGATGAATAGAACTTTAGAGGGCACAACACATGCCATGTTATACTATAAATAGCATGATGATAAGTTTTGGACCGAAGCCATTGCCACTGTAGTGTATTTGAGAAACAGGTCCCCCACAGTTGCACTTTTGGGACAAACTCCATATGAGGCATGGTATGGATTTAAACCAAAATTTAAACACTTGAAAGTGTTTGGATGTCTTTGTTTTGCTTTGGTTCCTATTAACCATAGAACTAAGTTAGAACCACGAAGTTGAAAATTCATCTTTCTTGGTTATTCTAAAAATAAAAAGGGGTTTCATTTGCTTCCATAAGAATTAGGCAAATTCATAATGAGTTGAGATGTAATATTTGATGAGTTTGGGACTATGAACACTACAAAGATTAATTCTCAACTTGATAGATTAGAGAGGAAAAATACAAAAAGAGATAAGGGTTTGAATAATGGTGATAACTCTTCAAAGTTATGGTATGAGACTCAAATTCCTTCACTTTCCTCTCCTTCATCTACAAGTTCACAGTTTGATGACATAGAAATTGTTAAAAATTCTCTAAGTCCCCCTTCAAATAATGCACATAATGAGAATTTTGGAGTCCTTGATTTGAATAATTTGACTAAGTATCCAAAATGGGCTCAAAGTAATTTTTTTGACTTGACAGTAGATGAATTTGGTTTAACATGGCCCAAGAATTTTCAAAAATAGGTAAACTATGCTATGGTTGTTAATACTTCTACCACTGAGCCATCCAATTTTGAGGAGGCATCTACTGAACATGTTTGGCAATAGGCAATGAAATGTGAGTATGATTCCATACTTAGCAATAATACATGGGTTTTAGTTAATCCTCCTCCACATGTTAAACCCATCAGATGTAAATGGGTTTATAGGACTAAGTATAAATCAGATGGCTCCATTGATAAATATAAGGCAAGACTTGTTGCAAAAGGATATGCGCAAAAAGAAGGTATTAACTATGAGGAAACATTTGCACCAACTACCAAATGGCACACTATTCATATGGTACTTGCCTTAGTAGCACAAAATAGTTGGAAATTACATCAATTGGATGTTAAAAGTGCTTTTTTAAATGGTGATTTATACGAAGAAGTATATATGAAACAACCTCAGGGTTTTGAACAAATGGGTGCTAAACACAAAGTGTGTAAATTGATAAAAGCTTTGTATGGACTCAAACAAGCACCTAGGGCTTGGTATGAGAAAATGGATTCATACTTGAAATCCATTGGTTTTCATCATAGTGAATCTGATGATACTCTTTATTTTAGAGTGTAGGGTAAGAAAATGGTGATACTTGTTCTCTATGTTGATGACTTGTTTATTACAGGTAATGATGAAAACCATAACAAGTCTGTGAAGAAGGAATTAAAAGATGGGTTTTTGATGGCAAATCTTGGACTTCTTCACTACTATCTAGGCATAGAGGTAACTCAGAAAGAGCATAGTATTTTCATTTCACAAACTAAGTATATTTCTAAGTTATTAGATAGGTTTGGCATGAGTGATTGCAAACCTGCCCTCACTCCCATGGAAAGTAACTTGAAATTGTCTAAGGATGACAGAAGTGCCTTTTTTGATGGCACCACATATAGACAATTGGTGGGAGGTTTGATATACTTGATGACTACTAGGCCTGATATTTCATTTTCAGTTAGAATTTTATCTAGGTTTATGCATGAGCCTAGAGAAATTAATTGGCATGCATCAAAATAATTACTTCATTACCTTCAAGGAATGAAAAGATATGGCCTTGAATACTACCGCAACAATAACTTCAAACTTGTTAGATATTATGATGCAGATTTGGGCAAATGTGTGGATGACAAAGTGTCAACCATAGGATACATAATGCATATGGGTTTAGCTACCATTGCTTGGTGTTGTAAGAAGTAGGATACAGTGGCAAATTCATCAGTAGAATTAAAGTATATTTCAGCATGGGATGCTTCCATATAAATTGTTTACCTTCATCGTATTCTTGAAGATCTTCAGGTTTCTCAGTTTGCTCCTACACAATTATACATTGATAATCAAAGTGTAATCAAGATGTCCAAGAATCTAGTGTTTCATGCCAAAACAAAATATATGGATGTCAAATACCATTATCCCTAAATTTTGGTCGCAAAGAAAGCTCTTGATCCAATATGTTGCCCAACTACTGATCAGATAGTTGATATCTTCACAAAACCCCTTGATAGAATCAAATTTGAAAAATTTAGAAAAATGATTGGTATGTATCCAAATACCTGACTTTGGATCATAGGGGGCTTTGTTAGGACTTTTTCCAAAGTCTTAACATTAGGTTATATTTTTGGTAGGTTAATTAATATTATTGTAAATGGGGCATGCATCTTTTAGTAAAGACACCCCCATAAAATAGACTTACTTAGTTTTAGTTTTAGGTAGTTTTATATTTTTTGATTTAATTAATTAAAACTACCTTACGGCTTGTTTTCCCATAACTTGTTGGTTATAGGATTAGTTGTTTTTACTGGTCATTGGTAAAAACTATATAAATCAATGTTTGCAATGTAAAAGGGTTAACAGAGTAAAGGCACCCTTATGTACTTGATTTTTTAAATATTAATAAAATACTTGTGCACTCACACTAAGTGGGGACAAGGTTTAATATACTTAGTTCAAGGAGTTATCATTGTCAAGGGATCTTCAAGATAATTTCCATGGGCTTTTTATTTAAGTTCCATTCAAGATTATTTTTTGGGGATTTTTGTCAAGGTGCCCTTCAGGACAATTTTCATGATCTTTTTGACAACGTGTCTTTTAGGATAATTTCCTTGACAAAATGTTTAAGTGATCTTTAGGATAATTTCCTTGACAAAACATCTAAGTACCATTCATTTATTTGCTCATATCTTTCAAAACTTTTATGTAGGACACATACCCTTTAGGTTTTTTGAAATAATCACTACAAAAGTTTTGAATGGTCCACTTTCCCTTTGACATTTTGAAAATACCCATTCAAAACATTTGAATAGTCCACTTCCCTGTTGACATTTTGAAAAGATCCCTTTGGAACATTTGAATGGTCTACTTTCCCTTCAAACTTTTTGAAAATATCCCTTCAAAAATTTTGAATGGTCCACTTGCCCTTTTGAATTTTTGAAAATATCCCTTCAAAAATTTTGAATGGTTCACTTTCCCTTCAGACTTTTTGCAAAGTGCCATTCATAATTTTTGTTCAGGATAATTTTTTTTAAAGAATTCTCGAAGACATTTTCTTCAAAAAAATTCCAAGTGACACTCATTTCCTTTGGAAACTTTATTGTAGATAATTTGTTTGACAAAGACTTATCCAATTTTCCCAAAAATTTTCCTTTAACATTTTCTCAAAAGAATTCCTTTATTTGTTACAAGCCTTTTCTCTGAGAGAATTGTCTTTACCAATATTTTTGAATGAGTTTCCTCAACAAATACAAAGGTGAAAAATTGACTAAGTATGGAAACAACCTTATGGATTTGTGACATTTTAACTATTCATCCTTATGACATAGAACTTAGACCACAAAGAATAGGCACAAACCTAATTATCATAGTGTGATCATTTCCTTCAGATGCTACCATACGTACAAGTGTTGATAACATCATCCTATGTGCTTAGACATATCTTGTCAAGATAACCATGTGAGCAGAGGCATTCAAAGTATGCACACAAGTCTATTCAACTCAACACTTTTGTCATTAATGCATGATAACACATGCTACCTTTGACATCAATGCAAATTCTTCAGACCTCAATGACTATATCTAACATAAGATATAGTAGTGGTTGACTTGCCTGCTCACTTTGCTATCTACCTCTCAAGGGATTTAATAGCCAAGATAAGAGGCCAACTCTAAATGTATTGTTCATTCTTGGCCTTTAAGATAAGGTATGGAGAAAAGGTAACCATCATAACTCAACCACTAGCTACGTTTCATATTGAGCCTTATGTAGAAGAAATTTCTAGTCTCAATTGCACAATCAATGATCAAGAATAATATGTTGTGAATGATGAATCTTCTTGTAATAAAGAAAGCATATCTGATTTATTCCTAGATGAGTATGATGCAAACACTTATGAACATGATCTATACACTTTCATTGAGTAAATTTATCTAGGCACATACATCATCCATGAGGGAGGATATGAACATTTTGAGGTGTTAATTGATACTTATTTTCCATAAATTGTTGAGTATAACTACTTCATTCATATGCATGATGATATTTCTTTGAAAATGTTGTTAGATCATGATAGTGAGAAAGACAATGCCATCCTACCTTGACATAATGGAAGAGTCCTTGAAGGTGACAGTCATAAAGATAAAGATGACCTATGGCAAAGGTTATATGCCATAAGTTAAGAGTTTTATCAGTTGAGTAAGTCTACTTCTCCTCCTAACAAGTGTGTATCTAATAATGAGTTTATTTATGAACCTAACAAGTAGGAAGGAGAGTGTCTTATTAACCATGAGGTTGAGTATTTAAATACTATCAGAGAAACTATAGTCATAAAGGAACATGATGAGACCAAGGAATAAAATCCTATGTTCAAGGAGTAGTCAACACCTCAACCTAAGGTTGAAGCTTTTTTAGATGTTTTGTATCAAAATTAAGAGAAACTTGATTGTCCTATACATCAAGTATGTCATGTTCAAGAAGGATGTAAAGTTGAGATAGTTGTGATGACTCCTAAGTTGTAATTTGAGAAGTTCTAATTAGACATGGTAGAGCTCAATCAAGTTTTATATTCAATTAATATCCTTGGAGGTTAAGAAGGAGTGTCCTTGAAATCTTAAAATATCACACTTTTAAATAGAAAAAGACCTAAAGATGGTAAGTACTTTAACTACTTACACAATTAAGTATTTATTGATAAACATGCTTCACATGATGAATTGATTTCTTGGAGAAACAATGATGCAATATGTACTATATTTGATCCTAGTTGAATCATTGTAATTTTTTATTCACCTCAAGCATATGAGGTCTTGTACATACTGAGATAGGTGTGATTTATTTATATTATTTGTGTTTCCAACTAGGTCTTCTAAAGAATATAGGTATGAATTTGGTGTGTTTTATTGTGTGTTTCTTTCTATTGTTTGGCATGGTTTTAGAGATAATTATGTGTCTAGTATAGTGATTAAGTGACTCCATATCCCAATAGAAGGTAATAGGCTACTAGTCTTTAGCATAGCTAGCTTGAAACCCTTAGGAAATAACTTAAAATGTTGACTAATTTGACCAAAAGTCATATTAGGTCAACCTCCTATATATTAAATATTTAAATAAGGGTCCCCTAGGGTGTAAATGTGTCATATGGTCTCAAATAAGGTCAAACATGTGTTTTCATCTTTGTCACCTTTGTCTTATTTTGTCATAAGTCATTCTAAAGGTGATTTTGAGTCATTTATTCAGTGTGTATAGTTTATACAAAAGGAAAAGTGTTTTAAAGTGTATGTCAATGTACCCCATGTCATAATATGTTAGATGAACTATTTTAAAACTGATAAAATGTAGGTGTAGTGTTAGAACAAGAAGATCAAGTAGTTTTGGGTAGTTTTTAGTTATTGTATGGGATACATAATAGCTTTGGCACATGGGATAACTTCAAGAGTATATTTTTGGATTTACATAGATCATTTCCATGCTTTTTTATGTCTTTATAGAATTTAAAATGTAAAAAAATCACTCTACCTTTCCATAACTTTCCTAGACATGAAAAAATAATCAACTATTTTTAGTCTAGTAAGGATAAAAGGATGTGAGTTAGAACAAGTGAATTTGGAGGATCATAATACTATTTTTATACTTCCAATTCATGGTAATAATTAGAATATTGGTTTTTTTTCCTCTATGAACCATTACGTAGAGTGTTGGTGACTCTTTTATCCCTACTCATTTCCATACCCTTTAGTTTCCTTATCTATTTGGATTAGTCTAAGAAATTCAAGTTTTGTACATGTTATAATAAATTTTTACATTATACCCACATGTTTATTTTTCATTTTTTCACTTTTGGAATTCAATTAATGAGCAAAACATTTCACCTTGCTAGTTGAAGACACACTAAGGTCTGTAGACAATTATTTTCATCAATTGCAAAAGCTTACCTTCTTATAGTGGATTAAAAAAAAAGATGTGATGTTGTTTATCACCTATAAAAATAGTATTATGGTTAGTTTCCCTATGAATATGTGGTATAAAGAGTGTTTTATATGAATTATAAGGTGTAACACATGCATGCATAGTCAACTTTGTTATAACATTCTCTTACAGTCAGATGAAAAGAAGCCTCGACCAGTATTTTAAAGAAATGGAGAAGGTTTCAAAGTGTTGAAATGATTATGAGGTGAAAAAAAAAATCCTTTCAAAAGGTTATAAATTGGTTTGGATAACCAATCTAACATGCACTATCTTATATCCTGCAGTAGCACCTATAGGTGGCTCCAATAATGGCCTGAGTGTAATCCATAGAGGTAAGAAGATGATGAGATGAATGTATAAGAGGCCATTATGATAATAATGAATTAATAATATGGTATATAGGTTTAAAACCTTTCCCTCAGTTTAAAAAAATAGGATGGAGAGATATGTTACCTTACTTTCTCCAAATAAGATATTTTCTCATGTATAAAAGTCATATCTTAGTGGGTATCTAGAGGAATGGACATGTCTTGTGGTTTCACTTATGTATCCCAAGAATAGGGGAAATATATTTACCTAATAAAATAATTTTTGGTCATGAATTTTTTTTTTAAAATAGGTTCACAACTTAATCAAAGTCTGAATATATACTTTTAGTGTAATCTATAGTACTCTTGAAACCTAAATGATCTTTCAATGTAATATGACACAATTAAAGCATAGATTGCAGAAAAGTGACTCCATTTGAATAAAAATGACACTAATATCTTAATATAAATCATGAGAGTTGGATTAAAATGGTTTTAATTACATCACCACCTAAAATACCCCTTTTTCTCTCAAAATGTTACCTACAGTCTGAGTGTAGATTTAACAGTACATTGGGAGTAGGCAGTTGAGTGTAAGCATAGCCCTAAAATAATATTTGAGTTAAAATAATTGTGAAATTATATCAAGGACTTAAATTGTTACCTAATTAATTTTTTAAAAGGATAAAACATGCACCTTCACCTATAGGAAACCCCAATATCAACTTGGATATATACCTACAGTATACTACAATTCTTAGACTAGGTATAGTCAAATGGAAAGTGCATATTGAGAAGGTTTACATACATATTGGTGATTTTATATGTGATTACCATTATAAAATTGGAAGTAACACATATCATGTGATTATTAGATCAATTAAATAAGACAAATACTAAATTTATATCTTCAACCTATAGTCATGATTCAAAGTCCCTACATAGTAACTTGTTATACAAGTCTGTCTTGAAGTTTAAGGATTTGTGGATGATATAAAGGTGACATGATTCAAAGTACCTAATATAAAACATCATAACCTTATTTTTTCTAAGAAAACATATGATATTCCTTATATTTTGTCTCACATAGAGGGCACTCCCAATCAAGATGAAGACTACAGGTTGATCACATGAAGATTGGGAGGGTAACATGAGGATTTCTAGGACACTATAAAATTTTGTATATAGTTTATTTGAGCATGAAAAAATGTAGAGAAATATTTATAGTCAACATGAGTAATTACGGTGGTCATGAGGAACTCAATCATGGTTAGGCCTATTAGGCCTTGAACTAGGCCTAAGCCTTACAAGGGTCTAAATCCACTTCTAAGATGCTATGAAACTTTAAATACCATTGATGAACTTTAATAGGAAGTTTAAGAGGAATAAGAACCATTAGTTTGTAGTAAATACACCTAGAGGAGGTAATTTGGTCTAAAACCATGACAAGGGTGTACATAATGCATAAATAAGCTCAATAGGCCATTTTCAAAAGGTCATATTTGTGCGGACACAAAAAATGGGACCACAAGAAGATATGGGAAATTAAGGAGGGTCCTATAATCAATATTTATGGAATTTATTTGGAGGTTTGATGTTAGTATTTTATGAACAATATTTAATAGTCCAACCCCTCATAAACCATTGGTTTTGACCCAATGAAGGAAATACCAATGGAGAAGCACTCAAATATTTTAACCTTAAAAGTATTTTTAACTCATGGAGGAATCTCTTAAGATCCATGACACATATTTAGTTTGTACCCTACTTATATGGGCAAGACTAAAAATAAGGTTTTTGTAAATTTTTATGTGTTTTATAGGTATAAAGCAGAATTAAAGAGTGAAATTAATTAGGGGAGGTATGTAGAGACTCATTATAACTATCCATATCCATTTATTATCTAAAAAATCATAGAAACATCTCTACTATAAAATTAATTTCAAGCATTCTTGGATAGATAGTTAGAAGTGTAAGTGGCTACCTAGTGAGAAGATGAGAACTTTGATTTGGGACCCTTGTAAGGTCTAATTCATATAGTGAAATGAAAATAGACTATAAATGTGTCATTAAACATCTATTTCTCTAGTTTTCACTAATTACATTCAGAAGAAAGAAGAAACTACGGTTAAAGGTTAGGGGTTTGATGTTACCCAGATTAAGTGCACATCATATCCAAGCTTTATTGGAGCTCCTCTTTGGCTATGGAGGAAACACCTGCAATAAGAATAAAACTCAAACAAAGATGTTAGAAAAAGATATGGTGGACTGCCAAGCTAGGTGCTCGGTCCCGGAAGTGTAAAGCTTTGTAAGGGATGACAGTCCACTATTTAATGAAAAGCATGTTGTATAAAAAGAAATGATGAAAGACTAAGAAAGAGAAAAATAGATAATGTGTACCTATTCTCTATAGTCAATCTTTCATAGTCACCGATGTCGGTAGGTCTGTCAAGGTCAACTTGGAAATGATATCGACATTGGTTTGTTTGCCGATGTCGGTAGGGGCAGTGGGCCTTAGACGAGTCTCAGGGTATTTATATGGTTGACAGAGGACTCTATAAGTTTAAAGATTTGTGTAGGATTGCAGGAAGGTAAATAAGGTATGAGGAAGGGAAAAGGTGCGGATAGGTGTGAATAGAGGGTAAGAATAAGAGGAAGGCTTTTCAGCCTCTCCATGAAAGAAGTCAGGTTTCTCTCAATAGTTCTTAGAAATATCAAATGGAAACTAATTACCAATGTATTCTAAAATACTAAAATGAGATAGAATACTTAGCTCTATTAGATGAAGAACCGGAGGTGTCAAGATGCTTATTCCCATTGTGGTTAATGTTGAGGTCCTCGTACAGTGTTTCAATCCAATGTCTGGAGTGACTTGTGCAAAGTTTCAGTAGCCAAGAGAGCGATAGTTGAATTCTAATGATTGGTCTCAGAGTGTGCACATTGATATGAAAGAAGGTTGGGGGAAAGTCAATGTTTGAGCTAGGCTTATGTAACCAACATCAGTTATCCCACTAGCATCGGCATAGGGCTGATGATGTCGGCTGATGGTGGACTGACATCAGTAGAGAGAAAATAGGTAAAAGGGCTATTTTTAGCTCTTCACCCATTTCTCCACCCACCAAGTGCCTTTGCCATTGGAGAATGGTCAAAACATGGGTTTATGAGGCATGCAAGTTGGTTAGGGAGTTAATAGGGAGTGAGAATAGGTCATGGGTAGTTAGGATTTGTAGGACCTAGTCTCAGGGTGACTCATAGGTTAAGAAAAGGTCATAGGGTGAGGTGTCCAAGGTGAGGTGTCTAAGTGAGGTCATTAATTTAAAATAAGTAGTTTATTTTAAATTAATAAGGTGTGTAAGTGTTTATAAGGGGACCAAGGGGGGTTGACACAATATTGATGCATACATTTGCCCCTTTTTGTCTTGTGGTTTATTCTGACGAACTACAAGACAAAAATAGGTGTAGGTTGCCCTAGGTATAGGATGAGGTATTCCCCCTCAAAGTGGGAATCGAGAGAAGGGAACCCAAAATCAGGGGCCAATTTGATAGGTAATGGATGTGTAAGGTGAGGTTGGAGTGTGAATGCTACAATAGTTGAGATTGTGCGTATACCACTTCACTTTATAGGTAGGTCAAATTGTTTTAGGTAAGGTCAAAGAGCACTAAAATCAAAGTAACTGGTCCCCAACTTATTAGTGGTAGCTGATTGGGTTAAATGATCAAAGATATAGCTCTAATGGTCGAGGATGACTAAAATCAAACTAACCAGTCCCTAGCTTATTTGTGGTAGCTGATTGGGTTAAATTGATCAAAGTTGTAGCTCCAATGGTCATCATGTTCTAAGTATTCAGGATAGGAAGTGCTCTTGGAAAACATGAAAATTTCACAAATATTGGGGATCAACTTGGTCACGATCTGACAATAGGTGTAAGGGGTGCGTACAATTTGCTAACTATTCGTGAGGTAGCATATGCAATCAAAAAAACCAAGGCAAAGTTGTCTCAAAAGCGGTCGTGGTCTGAGGAGATAGTCACGATCTCTGAGGCCTTTTTTCAAGTCAGGTTTGAGCTATAAGTGATCTCGAGTGTTGTTTTTTGTGGATAGGGAGACGTATGTTATTTCCAATGTGCCCCATGAGAAGTCTAAGGTGACTTCTACAATGTCAGGGCTGGTTGTTTGGTCATGATTTTGGCTTGGTTTAGATAGTTGGTCCATTAGGTAGATGAACCAATGAATGGCTGAGCTAACCTCAGAAGACCCCATGTCAACTGAGTGCTGCCTACATAGCCCCTATTTTAAGGGCTTTAGGCCAATGTAGTTCTCCCCAAAAGGGAAGAAGAGGGTAGGTTATGGATTAGGTTTGACTAGGTTAGGTCATGGTTAAAGGTTATATGGTTGGTCCATCAGGTAGATGAATGAATGAATGGCTGAGCTAGCCTCAAAAGACCCCATGTCAATTGAGTCCTGCCTACATAGCCCCTATTTTAAGGGCCTCAAGCCAATGTAGCTCTCCCCAAAAGGGAAGAAGAGGGTAGGTTATGGATTAGGTTTGACTAGGTTAGCTCATGGTTAAAGGTTATATGGTTGGTCCATTAGGTAGAAAAATGAATGAATGGCTAAGCTAACCTCAAAAGACCCCATGTCAACTGAGTGTTGCCTACATAGCCCCTATTTTAAGGGCCTCAGGCCAATGTAGTTCTCCCCAAAAGGGAAGAAGAGGGTAGGTTATGGATTAGGTTTGACTAGGTTAAGTCATGGTTTAAAGGTTATATGGTTGGTCCATCAGGTAGACAAACGAACAAATGGCCGAGCTAACCTCAGAAGATGCCATGTCAACTGAGTGATGCCTATATAGCCCTTGTTTTAAGGGCCTCAGGCCAATGTAGTTCTCCCCAAAAGGGAAGAAGAGGGTAGGTTATGGATTAGGTTTGACTAGGTTAGGTCATGGTTAAAGGTTATATGGTTGGTCCATCAGGTAGACGAATGAACGAATGGCCGAGCTAGCCTCAAAAGAACCCATGTCAATTGAGTGTTGCCTACATAGCCTCTATTTTAAGGGCCTTAGGCCAATGTAGTTCTCCCCAAAAGGGAAGAAGAGGGTAGGTTATGGATTAGGTTTGACTAGGTTAAGTCATGGTTTAAAGGTTATATGGTTGGTCCATCAAGTAGATGAATGAACGAATGGTCGAGCTAACCTCAGAAGACCCCATGTCAATTGAGTGCTACCTACATAGCCCCTATTTTAAGGGCATCAGGCCAATGTAGTTCTCCCAAAAGAGAGGAAGAGTCAAAGAGGTTTATGGTTGTTTCGGTTATGTTAGTGTTTTTAGCATTTCCCATATGTTTAATGGTACATGCTTGATATGATGGGTGTATGATGATGTTACATCTTTTTCCATATTATGTGATGGTGTATGCTATAACATAGGTTATGTGGTTTTTCATCCTTAGCAATTTTCCTTATTGGTGATGGTGTGTGCTAAAAATGAAATGAATTTATTTATGCTTCAACAAGTTTCCATATTGGTGATGGTATATGCTGGACATAAATTGTGTTTGGTTGATAGTTTCCATGTGTATTGTTTTCCATAGAAACTAATGTGAATGGGCTATGATAATTTATATAACACAAATTGGTATTTGCATTAAATAAATCATGATGTTATGTGAGTGGTTTAGAAAATGTTTTGGTTTGGTTTGGTTGTATGTGACGAAGGTGTGAGAAGTGAAAGGTGTGTTGATATTTCATTGACAAGGACCATAATGATATCATAGATAAGATTCTTGTAAACAAAATCCCCATTCATGCATTACGTCATTGACCATTGGTTTGTGTTAGAGAAGTACCCTAATCACTTGATGTTAAGTGAGCTCAAAGTCCCTTGGGTATGTTCAGGTAATAGGTTTGAATATGTGATATGTGAGGATAGTGTGACCCTTTTTAGTAGGGATAACTTTGCCCCTTTTATAGGTGACCCTAAGAACAACTATAGGCAAGTCCATGACTTAATATTTTGTCAGTCAATTTTTTTTTTGGTTGGTAGACTGATCAATGCAGGAAGTCTACTTGGGGATGTTGTTTTGTTTTGTGGTCATGTGAAGCTGATCAATGCGGGAAGCTTTTGAGAGGGTGTTATTTGTAGCAAAATTTGGGCATAGCCATCCTTCGAGGGAGTGGTCTATATTCTACTTTGTATGTTTTAATGTCTTTGAATAGATGTCCTTCAAGGGAGCAGTCTACTAATTATAGCAATAATGCAACTATCCTTCAAGGGAGTAGTCTACATTTATAGTTTATGACCTTTGAATATTTTGTTAGGCATCCCAGTTTTATGTTTGTTTTTTTGACTTGAACTTTTAGTCATGGACTAGACTATAGAGGTTTAGGGGTTTTCCTTTTTATTAGGATAAAGCATAAATTCTTAAAAAATGGTTAACTAATGTTTGTAGGGAAAAAGGGTTGAAAGGAATAGGAATGAGGATGATAGGGGTTGCTCAAGGGATGAGCTCAAGTTAAACATCAAGTGAATGATTACCTGGTCAACAGTAGAATGGTCATAGATGTAAGGCATTAAGGGGCTCAGGTTCTGGCTGGCCTTCAAGAGAAGATAGATGATAAGTCCCTGATCCATACTTGTGCATTATTATATAAGGTCCAAGCCAATTAGGAGTAAACTTGCCTCATTTGCTTCTTTCCATATTGGTCACATGTTGGTTTTCTTTAAGGATGAAATCTCCGATTTTGAAATCTTGCTTTTTCAGATTTTTGTTGTAGGCATGCTTGATGCGATGTTGGACATGAAGTAGATTGGCATGTTGTTGGCATTTGATACAATTTCAAACATAGTTATTGCAGTCTTGGTTAAGAGTAGGCCAATAATAGCCCTGGCAAAGGATGTGCTTTGCAACAGAGTTACTACTAAAATGTCCTCCATAAATCCCATCATAGACTTGTTTGATGGCATGAGATGTCTCAGTGGTGGTTAGGCATCAGAGAAGGAGGCCATCAAGACCTCATTTGTAGAGAAGACCCCCTAGCATGGTGTATCAATCAGTACTCTTGATAAAAGCCCACCGTCTATTGCTAGAGAGGTTAGGAGGAATGATAGAATAAGTCAAGTAGTCCATAACTTGTTTATACGAAACATCATGTGGACTAGAGAGGTCAGGGGGAATTGCCCTTGAAGATGTTGGTTGAGATGTGCCCAAGATTGAAATCTTGGGTTTTGGTGGTTGAGAGGGCTTGACAAATGGATATGTCCAAGGGGTAGAAACATGCTCTTTTCCTTTATCCTTCAGGGTTTGTGACCTGGAGGCCACATTAAGAGTGTTGATTTTGAATAAAGGGGGAGAAGGTGGTAGAGGGACCATAGTCTCACGTTGGGATCCCAATTCAAGTGAGGAGGTTTGAGAGGCACGGGATGGTGTCGGTGGTTTGTCAAAAGGGTGGTCAAGAGGATCCTTAATAATAAGGGAATCCTTTTCTAGGTCTTGATGAATGACAACCTTAAGAGCACAACAATTCTTAGTATCATGCCTAGGTGTGCGATGATATGCACAAATTTTAGTGTCATCAAACCAAGATGGTTTTGGTTCGAGAGATTGGTATGGCTTAATTAGTGGGAGAGCAATGCTAGAAGACTACAACAATTGGCATAATAGTGAAGCATAGGACCCCACTAATGGGTCTGCACTCTTTGTTGCAGTAGGGGTTGACAACTTCTATTTAGGAGTTATAGGAGGAGTTTTTTGCACCACTTTTTTAGTTGGTGGTGTGGCCACACACGTAGATGGAACTTTATTGGTGAGAGGTGTCAAATTTTTTGAAGGAAATATATGTTTGATGGGTAGAGGGAGTAAAGGAGGTGATTTGTTTTTGTGAGATGTTGGAGTTGGGAGCACTCCTATTAAAGTAGATGGATGTGGACCCAAGATAGAGGGTAATGCTGAAGGTGGGGGAGGAGTTATTTGACATGGTTTAGTAGCCTTCTTTAATTTGGTGTGAGGACCACTATTGTACGAGGAGAGGTTCAAGTCTACCTTCACTTGTTGGTGAGTGAGGTTTGATACAGGGTGAACACTGAGAGATTTAATCTATTTTGACATGGTAGACACCTGTGAGGTTTTGGGTTCAGACATGGAAGGCTGAGCTTCTAAATATTTAGAAGTGAAAACCTACTCCTCATTAGAGACTTTAGGGTAATTTATTGTGGAAGCGTTGGTAGTATAAGGCAAAGCAGAATGTGTAAGACAAGGAGCCTTAAATCGCTCCCATAATGCCTCATGTTTTAGGTTCCTAGAATGGATAAATCCTAAGTTTTCTACCAATCGAGAAAAGGGTTTAGATGACATCATGTGAGGTCTTACAGTTAAAATTTTGGAGGATTTGGGTGATTGTGAGAGTAGATACGTGTTGGACGCAGTGATCATGGGCCAAAGGTGAGAGAGAACCATCACCAGGTCTTCCTCAACTAAAATGGGTGAGGTGATGAGTTCTTCTCTCAGTGGAGAAGGGATTGGAGAATTTGGCTCTTCAAGTGAATAGAGCACAGGGATGATCATGCCTTCCACATGTGGTCTAGGGGTGTGGAAAGTGTGATCCTCCATTGGTGATAAGAAGGATGAGCATGGGGACAGTGGTGTTGGTACCATCAAAGCATCCTCCAAGATGGGAAAGGTCAAAGTAGACTCTCTTATGTGTAAAAGGGGAGTGGATGGAGGACTATCCTTCATCGGTGGAGGACAAATAGGAGAGGAAGGCTCCTCTAAAGGGTGAAGTAGAGGGACGATGGCCCCTTCTACATGAGGGTGTGGGGTATGAATGGTAACTTCTTCCAATGGTAGAAGAAGAGGGAAGGTGGGGGCAAGAGAAACAAGTAATACAGGATCCTCACGAGGTAGAAGAATAGGTAGAGGAGGTGTTTAATGTCGTGAGGGTGATATGGGTAAAATAGGCTCTTCTACTTATGGTGGAGAAATAGGTTGATTAACCTCTTCAGACTGTGGGAGAGGTTGGTTAGGAATGAAAGGAGAAACCATGTTGACCGTGCATATGTTACATTCTTGAGGGTCATCGGCTATGGTCTAAACATTATTTTTTCTTGGGGGATGATTAGGAAATGGTTGCCTAAAGACATCCATGTTTTGGTTGGCCAGTGCATTAGGGTTATCCAAATTAAGGTCCCCTTTGTCTAACATGTCTTGAACAACATTTTAAAGTGTTTTGCAATTGTCTGTGTCATGACCCTTGACACGATGATAATTACAAAAGTCATTTTCCCTATACCATGTAGGGATGGCTTGTGAGGGGTCAAATTGGGGTGGTTGGATTTGAGGGAGGTTGAGGACCCCCTGCTTCACTAGTTTATCCAATATAAAAGCATATTATTTTCCTATTGGAGTGTATTGTCACTGTTCATACCATTGTTGGAATTATCTAGTGATGATTTGTGAAGTGGAAGGCTCAAATTGGTTGGTTATAGTAAAAGATGATGACCTAAGGACCATAGCATTTGTTGATCCCTTGGAATTGGAGTGGGAAGAAAAAGGTTTGGAAGAAGAAGGGTCATTGGATTTTGTGTTGGTACTTTTGCTATGCAATTTGATCCTATCTTATTCAACTGTGTGGAGTTCAAGCTTTTGGGCCATAGTGAAAGCTTCAACGAATGTGTGGAAATTTTGAACCCACAAAATGGATGAGATGTGCTTGGCACATGATCTTGAAAAGAGCTCAATGAGCTCAGGTTGAGGTAATGAGAAGGAGAGTTGGTTGATCAAACCTCTCCAATGGGCAATGAATTCAGCTATTGACTCATCCTCGAATTTTCTAATGGAGTAAAGTTCTGTGATAGATACCTTCTTGGTGATGTTGATTGAGAAATGGTCAAGGAATAGCTGAGCAATTTGAGTGAAGGTGAAGAGATAATGATTGGTAATGGAGCTATACCAGTCAGGGGCAGTTCCAAAAAGTGACATAGGGTATGTGTGAAGTAATAATGCATCATCATACGTTATGAGGTACCAAGCATGTCTAAACACTTGAAGATGTTGTTGTGGGTCCTCTTTACTCTAAAAGCAAGTAAATTTTGGGAGTTCCCACTTGCTAGGGTATGGTTGAATAGGAACTGAAGGGTGCATGGGTTCATTGCAGATTTGTTCGTAAGAAAGAACATTCTTCAAACCTAAAATAGATGTCTTGAGGTTGGACATCTTATCAATCAGCATCTTAATTAGATCAGCAGATGGATTGGTAGGAGGGGCACCCTCTAAGTTATAGGGTACCTAGAAGGTGTTGGGAAGGGTGTATGACATATTCAGTTGCATTTGTGTAGGCGCAACATATTGATAGTTCATCATAGAGGCCAATGCTGAGGCCAAGGGGGCTTGTACTGTGAAGTTGGAGGGCACAACTTGACTAGATGCAGCCAAGGGTGGTTGAATGGCAGTGATACTAGTTGAAGGATAAGTGGTCACTCTTGTGTTTATATGTGTAAGAGTGGATGGGATAGAGACAATCAAGTTCTGGAAAGGTGTCAAACTTGGTTGAATTATTTATGGTTGAGGGGGTACAGAAACCCCGATGGAGGTAGGGCTAGAAAGGATAGAAGAGGAGGCCAAATCTTAAACATTGGACATGGTTGGGTTATTGGTCAAGGAAATGGCTTGAGTGACCATAAGTTGGGTAGCAGAGGCTATTGATATCATTACCACTTCAACCAAAGAAGTTGGCATCCCATAAATAGGGTTACTTGAAGGATCTCGCATTTGGCTCCTAGTGAGATAATGTTGGAGAGCCTTGACATTGTGGTCAAGGAATTTCTCAAATTCTTGATCACCTTCAGGAATAATAGGAGGTTGATCAGGAGTAGGTTGGATACGAGTATGCTCAGTGTCTGAAGTATACTCCATTAGATAACTTGATACAAAAGGCAAAGGTGGGAGTGGTTGTTGAATTGCATGGTCAACAAGAGATTTGGCTTGACTGTGTGTCAGAACCATCCAAGGCAAAAGGGATTCAGGTTCCAAAAACTATGTGTTTTACTTTTAGAAAACTAGAATTTGTATTTAATAGCAAGAAAGTTAGGTTTTAAGCTTGCTGTTTGGAAAGAAAATTTATTGACAGTGATTGATGTCAGTTGTTTAACCAATGTCGGTGAATGTTTGGCTGTAGACGTCAGTGGAAAAATTGATGTCGATTTTTGTGTAATGCTAAAAACATAGAAAACTGATAGTTTTTGGAAGAAGGAGATATTCTGAGTTGTTTTTGGACTTTAGAATGATGCAACCTTACCAGCTCAAACAATCAAATAAAAATAGCATAATATATGATTTGGAAAGCAACCTCTAAAACACTATATTCCTAGGAATAAATTTTAGAGTCATGGTGGCTTATGCCTTAAGAGAATGCATTGGAAGTTGGGCTTTTAGAACCGGTCCTAGAGAGGAAGTCTATGGCTAGTTTTAGGTTGTGTTTTGGTGCTCAAAATATCTATGCTAAGTTTAGTACATGGCCGGGTGCTAGGGCTTGCTCCCTTCACTTCACGAACCTAGAGCTGAGCTGGGCCACTTAGCCAAAATATACATTGCCTATAATTTATACTCTGCTAGAGAACATAGTGGGTCCTCTTCTTGGTGGTGAAATCCTAGTAGGATTGCCAGGTGGGGTAAGGTATCTGCTAGGTGATGAAATCCTAGATGGGCCTTGTCTCAAGTAAGTTTAAGTGTTTGATTTTAAGTGATTGTGGTTTGGTTGTGTTACATGTGTTCACTACGATTCATTCATAATGCTTTAATTACTAAGTGGGCTAAGTATGCATTCAAGCAAGAATGAAATGCAATTATTTTTAACCCAAATTGAAATATGTTATTCAAATGCAAAAAATTGGAGAAGAGGTAAAGAGTATGAGTTTTTCACTACTCTATGATGCATGCAAGAAGCAACAAGAAGAAAAATAGGTGTTCTTTTTAACTTTTGCTAATGATTTCCTTTTCAGACAAAAAGAAAGAAGAGAAGCTAAGAGAAGTCCAGTTTTTTATTTCTTAAGAAATAAAAGCAAAGAAGAGGGGATGCAAGAAGAGAATATTTTCCTAATGCATCTATATGAAAATTTGCTTGTTTTTAAAAGAATGAACCCAAGAAAAACTCCAGGGGTCCCACCGGGCATGCCAGAATGTTTCTCTAAGTTTTCGCTGATTACATTCAGAAGAAAGAAGAAACTAAGGTTAAAGGTTAAGGGTTTGATGTTACCTAGATTAAGTGTGCACCGTATCCAAGATTTGTGGGAGCTCCTCTTTGGTTGTGGATGAAACACTTGCAATAAGAATAAAACTCAAACAAAGAAGATGTTAGAAAAAGATATGGTGGACTGCCAAGCTAGGCACTCGGTCTTAGAAGTGTAAAGCTCCGTAAGGGATGACAGTCCACTATTTAACAAAAAGAGTGTTGTATAAAAAGAAATGATGAAAGACTAAGAAAGAGAAAAATAGATAATGCATACCTGTTCTCTATAGTTAGTCTGTCATAGTCACTAACGTCGGTAGGTCTGCTGAGGTCAATTGGGAAATGATACCGACATTAGTTTGTTTGTCGATGTTGGTAGGGGTAGTGGGCCTTGGATGGGTCTAAAGGTATTTCTATGGTTGATAGAGGACTCTGGAAGTTTAAATATTTGTGCAAGATTGTGGGAAGATAAATAAGTTCTGAGGAAGGGAAAACATGGGGATAGGTGTGAAAAGAGGGTAAGAATAAGAGGAAGGCTTTTCAGCCTCTCCACAAAAGAAGTCGGGTTTCTCTCAATAGTTCTTAGAAATATCAAATAGAAACTAATTACCAATGTATTCTAAAATATTGAAATGAGATAGAATACTTAGCTCTATTAGATGAAGAACCAGAGGTGTCAGGATGCTTATTCCCATTGTGGTTGATGTTGAGGTCCTCGTACAGTGTTTCAATCCAATGTCTGGAGTGACTTGTGTAGAGTTTTGGTAGCCAAGAGAGCGATAGTCAAATTTTGATGATTGGTCTCAGAGTGTGCATGTCGATATGCAAGAAGGTTAGGGGGAAACTCAATGTTTAAGCTAGGCTTATGTAACTGACGTCAGCTATCCCACCGGTGTCGGCATAGGGATGATGATGTCAGCTAATGGTTGACTAATGTCGGTAGAGAGAGAAAAGGTAAAAGGGCTATTTTTAGCTATTCGCCCATTTCTCCACCTGCCAAGTGCCTTTACCATTGGAGAATGGTCAAAACACGGTTTTATGAGGCATGAGAGTTGGTTAGGGAGTTAATAGGGAGTGAGAATAGGTCATGGGTAGTTAGGATTTGGAGGACCTAGTCTCAGGGTGACTCATAGGTTAAGAAAAGGTCTTAGGGTGAGGTGTCCAAGGTGAGGTGTCTAGGTGAGGTCATTAATTTAAAATAAGTAGTTTATTTTAAATTAATAAGGTGTGTAAATGTTTAGAAGGGGACCAAGGGGGGGTTGACATAATATTAGTGTCTACAACCTCATTAATATATTTGGTTGAGAAATTGAAGGCTTCTTAGATGAAAAATGTGAAGAATGAGGCCTAAAAGACTAGTGAATGACTACAGATGATGAGTACAAGTGTCATAGAGATGGCTAGTAGTTAGGGATGCATTTGATGACTATCATGGCATGTTTCCAAACACCTTAAGATATTTCACATGTTTCCATTCTCCCTATTTTAGGTTTGAGTAGTTAAGAGATGTCTCATCATGAAGGTAGTTTCACAAAGGTAGTTGAAGGGTCTTTATGCTAGTTTTGGAGAGTTTGATGCTTCAAATGGACACTCATCCAATAATAACTTCTATAAATTTATTCTACACTCAATTATCCTAAAATTTAATTATTTTTCATGACTTTACATGTGTAATTATGACCCTTAAACTTATTTTCTTCTCTCTCTTCTCACACATGTTATACATGCAAGACATTTTGGATTTTGTAAGGATTTCCACACCTAGTATGTTGAATCCATATTGGTTTGATATTATAATTTTCATTTAAAATAATATACACAATATAGTTTTTATTTCATAAGATACATTTTCTAAGTGTGTGAAGTAGTGTATAGTGAAAGGTCAAGTGATTAGTGTCTATCCTTACTTTATCTCAACCCTTTCATGTTTAATGTAAATATCCCTCTCTCTAATAGGTCACATGAAGTGTAGCTAGTAAATTTATTCATATTAAATGTAACTTGACCTCTAGTTCACTCATTATGGGTAGTTTAATGCATATCACCTCCATGTTTGAAATACTAATGTTAGATCAATTTAATATTTTAAGACTAGTGTTATAAGTCATGTTTCATAGTGCACTTATATGGTAGTATAGTGGAGATATTTCTAGTATATCACCTCATTATATTAGGTTATTTTCATGTCACTTATACTTCTTTTCAACTAAGACAATAGTTAGTGTAGGTGATAAGCATTCAAGGATCAATCTGAGTTAGCCCTTAAACCTAGAGGTATTTCGATATTGCCCAAATCTTAGACTAGTCTTGAAAAACCTCCTCTAAGGTGTAATATTTGGTGAAAATAGTAAACTTTATAATGATTAGGTTAAGCTTAACACATTTTATTTTACCAAACTATTAGCTAAAACAATCTTAGGATAAGCTTTATATTGGTACAATTAATTAAAACCCCATTCTATCACTACCTTTGAAAACTTGGTCAACTCACTAGTCCAAGAATTTCAAACTAGTGATCTCCCTAAGAACAACTTATCCCACTTTATAAATTATAATAAACTTGAAATTAAAATTTCACAAGCCTTCATCAAATAAATAAAACACTTGTCTAATAAATGCGAGCATAATATGGTGGATGAAAACCTCTTCCACCTATTATATACCCCAAATTATAATATCAAGTTAGGAATCTCTCTCTAACAACCTTAGAAATATCTCTTAGCCAGGAAAAATGAAAATAATTCCTCATGTGTGAATTTTAACCATATTAACCTATTGTCAATAAGACTCGTACCCTTGTGAAGGTAGTTTCAGTCCTTCATAGTTTGCTAAAACATGGAAATAATCCTAGGTTATGGGTAGCCTAATTAGTGGATTGAGTCTCTAGATTATATGGGATATCTACCTTTGGTATATCAATTAGGATCTATACTTTATGATACAATCTATCATGAAAATGAAAGAAATAAAAATGAAGGGAAAATCCTATCTAATGATGGTGATACACCTAAATTTTGGTTCGTCCACTCAATTTGAGATCTTAAAAACATTGATTATACAAGAAAAAGATTGAACTTTCAATTCCACTTGACTCCTATGCATTAGTATTTAATGAAAAGGATAAATATAGTGATCAAATCTTGAGGGAAATGAGAGGATAGGACTAATTCAAGGCACTAACCAACCACTTACATTCACTGTAACTTTAGCCAAAAGACATGAAACATATAACATGACCTACATAATCTAATCAACTAGTAACTAGGGAAGAATCAAGACTTGACAATGAAGAAAGTTCTATCACATATGAAAATAATTAACATAAATACACTATACCATCAATCTATAATCTTAAAATAGTCCTTTTATTTATCTAAAAAGGTTACAAAGCTCAAATTTTGGTAGAGTTTGATCTTGCCAAAAGAGGGATTGATAAAAAATGGCTAGAAAAGCCAACTTATTTAGAAATAATAATACACAAATAAGATATTGGCTCTAAAAATATAAGAGGATATCAACTCACACATCTCACAAATCCAACATTAGCTATCAAAAGATAACTAAGCCTTTAAATAATATCTTTTTGTCTTCTATCTTGAATGAAACACTCTTTGGCATTGAAAATGATAGAGAGCCCATCTCATAATCATTATTTAGAATAAACATTAAATTATTCAAAATTATCAAATTTTCATGGGTTTTTTTTAATTCAACTCTCTTCATTCATGATGCTACGCCAATCTTCAAAGAGAAAAATCCACTTGAATCTGAGTTGGAAGTGTTTGAAAAGGCTTTGATTAATAAGATAAACAAGAGTGCATGCATGAAATTATATATTAAGTTCTCCTTTAATATCCATCCAACATTAAACTCCTCAAGCCCTTCATTCATTAGAGTCTCCCTTTTGGAACTGAGAGATTTGTGCTTGAAGGCAACTACATGTCTATGAATAATTTGATTATTTCCTTGATTATTTGGCATGATATTTACTGCACTCTAATCTTACTTGCACCACTCTGCATGATCTGAATGTGACTATAAAATTCATTGATCTAATTCAAAATGGTAAGTCATCATTGTCTTCTATTGATTAGGTATCAAAATCCTACTAAAATCCTTTTAAAAACTTGGCTTTTCCTTATCTTCTAATCTCTTTATTGTATAATGTGATTATGCCACTTGTCATTGATTAATTATCCCTTTGTATTTGCTTAACATTTGAATTAATCTTGTTTTTTTGATCTATTTTGAGCTAATTACTTTAGGCTATTTGCTTTTTTCTATTCCTGTAGACTTTCCTCTTCATTCATTTCCATTGGACAAAAAGTTTGAAGGAATTCTATCTTTGAACTTCTTGCAATGTACAATTCCTTTAGACAAAAAGTCTAAAGGAATTCATGTCCTTGGAACCTTTGGAAATTTCCCTTTGAGATCTTTGACATGCCCTTGAAATGTTTGAAATCATCTCTCGATTGAGGATATACCCTTCAGACTTTTGGCAAAGTCCCTTCAAGAAAGTTGCAAAGGACAATTCCTTCAAGTTTTTTGTAAAGGATAATTCCTTCAAGTTTTTTGAAAAGGATAATTTCTTTAGGTTTTTTACAAAGGATAATTACTTTGAGATTTTTGTAAAGTATAATTCCTTCAGGTTTTTTGCAAAGGACAATTCCATCAAGTTTTTTTGTAAAGGATAATTCCTTCAAGTTTTTTGAAAAGGACAATTCCTTCAAACAAAAATTCTAAAATAATTCATGATATGAACTTTTGTAAATTTCCATTTAGATTCATGAAAATTCCCTTCAAGATTTTGGAAATGAACCTTTCATAATTTTGAAAATGGACCACTCAAAAATTTTGAAATGGTCTCTCAAAACTTTTGAAATGGTCCATTTACCCTTCAAAAAAATTGGAATGGTCCACTTGCCCTTCAAAAAAGTTGAAATAGTCCACTTTCCATTTGAAAAAATTGAAATGGTCCACTTTCCATTCGAAAAAGTTGAAATAGACTTCTCCAAAAAAATGAACCCTTTAGCTTTCTTGCAAGTGTCCCTTTTGAAAAAATTGAAATGGACCTCTTCCAAGGAAGTGCATTTTTTATTTTTGCAATATACCCTTCAGAGTTTTTGAAATGGTCCTCTTGCTCTATAAAATACCCTTTCAAAAAAAATTCAAAGGTCATATTACCCTTTAGGAAATGTGTAATGGTCCTTCAGCAAATTGAAATGACCCTTTAAACTTTTTGAAAAGGTCCTTTCAGAAAAAATTGAATGGTCAACTTTCCCTTTGAAAAAGTTGAAATGTTCCACTTACCCTTAAAAAAAGTTGAAACGGTCAACTTACCCTTCAAAAAAGTTGAAACAGTCAGCTTACCCTTTGAAAATTTTGAAATGGACTTTTTCGAAGCAAAATAACCCCCTCAGACTTCTTGAAAAGTGACTTTCCTTAAATGAAACTACCCTTCAGGATTGTATAAAATGTCTTTTTCTAAAAGGAATAATCCTTTTTCAATTTAGATTATATAGAAAAGCCCAAGGTATCTCTTCCTAAAAAATCTTGAAGTCTTCTTCTTTGAGAACCTAAATTCTTTTTCAAAACTTGCTCCCTTCAATTGCTCAGATCAACATCAAAAAATTTCTGCAAAGAACAAGTCAAGTGAAAGAAAAGGCCCTAAATCACCTAAACAACCCTATTAACCATGGATTATTCAAGGATGTTTTAGGACCAATTACTAACTCATAAGACAAAAAGGCATGATTATACAAGTTTTAAATGATAAGGGTTGTAATTTAACTTATAGGGTCAAAATTATCAACATTTTTTTTACTCAACTAAGAAGCATGCCTATTATGCTTGAGAACTTAGAGCATATACATGATATTTGAACTCATAAAACACTGGAAAATCTAGTCCATGATTATGAATTCTCTTTTGACTTAGAAAAGACAACCTTCATCCTCCAAAATAAGAAGGGAAACACACAAAATAGGAAAACTAACTAAACAAAAACATGTGCAAATAAAGCACTTATTCGGGATAAAATAGAACTAAACTAATGTGCTTGAATAACACATGGAAGAAAATAAAAAAACTTTGTAAAATGAGCCAAGATCTTTAGCAACAATATTTTAGATGTATCCCATTAACTAGGATTGGAAGCTCTTCACCATCCATATTTATAAGCTAGAAGGCATTGTGGGATTTGCAATTAGAGATTGTGTATAGCCCACTCCAAAGGGAATAAAACTTTGTGTGCCTTCCTAGTTTATCTCAATCCTCATCCCACTTCAGGACCAAATATCCTTCTTTGAGACTTCGTGAAGAAGTTCCTTTATCAAAATATCTCTTCATTTGTGCTTGATGAATTTCCATGGCTAGCATGGACTAATTTCTTACCTCTTCCAACTCTATAAGATCAGCATACTTGATTTCCATAGACTCATTCTCCAACAATTCAAGCTGATGTAATTGTTCTAAAGAAGAACATTCAAGAGAAATGGGTAACCTTGCTTTCTTACCTTATACCAACTTTTATGAAGAGTTATCTATTGATCTTTTTTAGATGATCTTATCAGCCCAAAGAGATGACTTCAACTTGAGATGTCATGAACTCTGATTGTCTTCAATAGTCCTTCTTATGATCTTCAATAGGTTATTATTCATAGATTTGATAAGGCCATTGACTTGTGAATAATGGTTTGATTAAGTGCTAAGATAAATTACATGTTGGACAGCCCATTGAATGATATTATTTCCCACAAAATCCATTCCATTATCAAAAATAATAGTTGAAGTAACTCTAAATATAGTAATCAAACCTTCATAGAAATCTACAACATTGGTTTCATTTGCTTCTTTCAAAGCCACGGCTTCTATCCAATGTATGAAGTAGTTTGTACAAGTTAGAATCTATTTATGTCCTAAACATGAAAGAGTATTTATGAGACCAATAAATTCCAATCCCCATTGGGTAAATGTTTGATCCACCACAATTGGTTGAACAGATAAGGTTGTAAGTTTTACTTTTCCTACAAGCATAGCACACTATTTGCACATCCTAACCCATGCATGGAAATAACCAAATATACTAGGCCAATAGTGCCCACCTCTAATTATATCAAGTGCTATATTTCTTGTGGAAAAATCTCCTCCACCATGTCCATCCTGGAATTCTTTAAGCAATCTCTAAGTTTGGCTTAGCTCTATACATCTTAGCAACATGACATTGATTCCTTTCTTGAAAAATACACCATCAATAAGCAAAAATGGAATTTTATTGCAACTTTAAATATATTATTTATGAAGAAAATAGATGAGAGGGATAAATGCCATCTTGGAGATATCTTACCAAGTCATGACACCAACTGCAAGGTGAGGTATGACCAACTGTAACTTCATCATTTACACCAAAATAACTGCATTAGTCTCTTACAAGTCTTGAGCTAGATGCTCATAGAGTCCTTTGCCTCTAATCAACTTTTTGACCTTAATTTTCACATCATAATCCATTACCTTGGTTATCCAACCACATCTCTTCTCATTTATATCTTTGTTCAAAAGGAACTCCTTAATGCTTGGATGAGAAACCATTAGGTGTGTCTTATTGTTAGACAACAAGTATCTAAACTTTTTAAGTGACATTATACCTAAAATTACATGTTTTTCAACAAAATATTACCTTTTTTATACTCTTCCAATCCTTTAATAAATTAATCTATTGGCTTTTCCAAAGCCTCATGATTATGTTACATAAGAATTCCTGAAATGGTGTCCATGTTGGCATATGTATACAAAATGAAATATTTTGTGAAATATGGATTTATAAGTGTAGGAGCACTATCTATGGCCTTATTAATATCTTAAAAAAATTAAATCTTTCTTTGGACCAACTAAAGCTCTTATTCTTCTTTAGCGTGACTGTAAGTAGCTTAGCTAAAATAGAAAAATTTGAAATATATCTCCTTGTGAAGTTGATTTTCCCAAAGAAGTTTTTCATATCCTTTTTGTGCTTAGGAAAGGAGATTTCACTAATGGAATCAGTCCTTTTATAATATATAATTAAACCATACTTTTAAACCACATGTCTAAAGGAGCTTACCTTTATGAACTGAGAAGACACACTTTTTGGGATTTAGAGATACCCCAAATTGCCTACACCTTTTGAACACTTGATTGAGATGAACCATGTGATCACTTTCACTCTTTGAAAACAATATCATATCATCCAAATAAACAATTATAAACTTGTTAAGAAGGCCTTGGAATGCCATATACATGGCCTCTAAAAGGTTGCTCCAGTTTTATATAAACCAAATAGCATCTTTCTATATGCAAATGTCCCTCACTTGGTTGTGAAGGTTATCTTAAATTGGTACTATTATTTGACCAAAATATAATTGTAGTCACTATATCCATCCAAAAAATAAAACCTTTCTAAACCTACATCTAACTATAAAATTTGTTCAATTGATGGCAATGGATAGTGATCTTTAAGTGAAGCCCAGTTTAAATCATGAAAGTTGACACATAATCTAATCTCATCATTCTTCTTCCATACCAGAACAATATTTACCACCCAATTTGAGTGTATAATTATAAATATAATAGCTATCTCTATGTTCTTGTGAAGCTTAACTCTCATCAAAGTTTCAAGCTTATGATTAATGGGCCTTTGTCTTTGTCTCACTAGTTTAGTTTTAGCCTCTAATTCAATGATGTGTTGAGATAAACTTGGGTCAAATCCATTGAGATAACTATATTTCCATGAAAATACATTAGCAAAAATTGTTCATAACTCAATGAAATCTTCTTTTTGTGAAAGATTGCATACCTTACCCAACTTTAAAATCTTACCAGATGCAATTTCTACATTGGCATAGTGTTCTTCTTTTGTTGACAAGGATGACTTATACTTCCTTAACATATCATCACCACTTAAAATTTTCTCAAGTGTGACCAATACCTTGGACAACTTATTTGTTTTTAGTTGCACAACTTGATCACCATATTGTTGCAAATACTTTGATTAGTTTCTTGAAGAAAACTCAACCTCCTCTTGAAAGAATCTCACAATTTGATTGTCATATTTAAATATTTGCCAACTCTCACGATTAACTGGAACAAAATGATTTACAACCACCTTTATATGTGACTTAATTTTCTCTCTCTTTATATCATCTGGAATTATAAATTGTGACCTAATGGTAGCCAACCTATCTATGTGTTTAGTCTTGCCTCTTGGTATTTCCTAAATGTTAAAAGCTTGAAAATATTCAAGTACATCCTATATTATATGCTTGTAATATTTGAGAAACAAATTTTTACATACATTTAAACCTCTTACTTGGTCAAACATAAGCTCACTATCACCAAGAACTTGTAATGAATTGACTTTCATCTTCGTAGCCCACTGTAAACTATGAACTAGTGCTTCATACTCAACAACATTGTTTGAACAACCAAAATAAAATCTAATAAAAGAGAAATAAATTCGATTTGTTGGAGAAAATAACATAATTTCAGATCTGATACCATTTTTATTCCTTGATCCATTAGAGTACAATTTTCACAAACCTTCACTAGATTCATCATCATTAACCATGTATGGAATTGGTACATCATTCTCATGAAGGTAATACACACCAAGTCCTTGTTATTGAATAAGATTATAAGGATAGTGATCATGAAAATTTTAATCCCACTCATTAATAAAAAAAAATCTAGAACTCCATCCAAAGGTGATCCATTTTATACTCCACTAATTTCTAGTACATCATCCAAGATGATATAGTTAGTGTTCACAACACTTGGCATATATGGCTCTATATGGAAACATGAAATAGGTTTAGAATGAATCATTACTTTGTTACCATACCTATTTCTAAACAACAAATAAGTTTAATCAGATGATAAATATCCCCCAATCTTTGAGGTGAAGTCCCTTGAAAGGCACATAGAAAAGTAAGGAGGCAAGTCTAACACAACAACATCCTACTGAATAGTAATATTGGGAAAAGCATGTAATTTAAATTTCAAATATTTGATGATGCCTACCATATTTATTGGTGAACCATCTAATTGAAATACCCCCTTAGGTTTTGGATCATAAACAAGGTTGAGCTTGTCTATAATCTGTTTAGGGATGACTATAATACTAGCTCCACTATCCACCATATAAGTATGAACCAAAGTATCACCTACTATAAAATAAAGGTATAAATGAGGGGTTTTATTTTTTTTTACCTTATTTTTGTCAACCTTTTCCATCTTATTTACTTTATGTAATTTTTTATTTGTTGATTGATCTAAATTAGCTAAGATAACACCTTCTTTCTCAACTAGTTTTGGAGACAATTTGAGAGCTAAAAGCTCTTAGACGAGCATATATTTTTTGTCCTATAATGTAAAGATAATACCAAATCCTAATACTAATATTATAATTATTCATATGATCCACTATAACAAACTAAGATCCACCAATTTTTGGTTACATTTTTTGAAGAACTAACTGCTCATGAACTAGGGGTATTTGATGAACTTTACTAACCTTTGTATTCTAATTTTTATATGTTATAGGGGTATCAAGTTGTTATTTTTTACTCTTAAAAAAAAAACATTAAGAGTAATTGAAACATTTTTCAACCCTATATTTTATCAATGGATCTTATTTTAGCTTTAGCTATAACTACAACTTGACCTCTCATATTGTTAGTTCTAATATCCTGAGTAAAAGCAACATGATCATCCACTTGCCAATTTACATTAACAACATCAAAATACCTTTTAACTGGTTGACTCTCTCCTTGTGATGCCAAAATTGAATCTTGGTAATAACCTCCTTTAAAATAGAACTCTTCTTGTGTCATTTGTGGCATAGTGATGTTTCGTGATACCAAGGCTTGGTTTTGAGCATCATTGAGATTTGAGGATTGCCAACCTAAATCCTACATCAAGTTATTTTGAGGTGGGGTGGGAAAAATGGCCTTTGAATTGGAATGAGATTTAGGATCAAGGGTAGCATATGGCTTATTTGGAGTTATGGATCCTTATGTTTGATAAGGTGGTATATTCTAATTTTTTTATTTATAGGTCCTATTAGATTGATATTGTTGTCTATTGAGTTTCACTATTTCATTCTTAAAGTATTATAATAAGATTTTCAATGCTCCTATCTCACTAGCTTGACTAGCAGGGGCTACAATTTGAGCTTGAGGTGATGGAATAGGATATAAAGATGGAATTTGAGGAATTTGAGGAACTTGAGGGGTTTTTATAGAATTAAATTATAGGAATATAGGCATTGGAAGTCTTGAAGAAAGCTTAATATCTTGTATCAAACTATTCTCTACCCTTATTTCAACCTCATAAGCATCTAACAAAGTATTAACACCCATTGGTTGTATCATCACACTAATGTCAGAGTTAAGGGCTTTAAAATAGTAAAAAAATGCATATTCAAGGGATCGCCTAATCAACATAGGTATTCTCGTCTACATATTTTGGAATTTGAGGTTAAAATCAAACATGAATTCATGATGAACTCTATTTATGGCATTTAATTGCTCAACTAAAGATAGGTGATCAGATTTGTCCTCAAATTGCTTGACTAAGGTTGCACCTAATTCATCCCAAGTAGAAATGGAGTTTAGTGGGAGGTTTTAATACCATTGTAATGATCTTATTTTGAAGGAATAAACAAGCAATCTAATAGTAACATTATCCTCAACAACATTATGGATTCAATAGAGATTAGCTACATCTTAGATATGCTCAATAGGGGTTGTTTGATTTTTTCCCAAGAAGAATGGGATACTTTTGAGAGAAGACACAATAATTTCTTCAAACTAGGATATATTAAATGAACTACCTCTATTGAATGGAATAAACACCTAGTTTTTGATGGTCATTTGGAAAGTGGGGATTGTATTGCCTAGAATAATAGGATAACTAGGGGACAAATATTTATTTTGAGGACATGGATTTTCCCTCCTAGAACTTGATATATTATATGTTATAAATTAAAAAGGAATATCTTTAATATTTAACCTTATGGTAACCTTTGGCATGAAAGGATTATCCAAATGGTGCTATGAACCTTACAACCTAAAGAATATGTATCTTGTGATAAAGATGGATATTCTCATCTACTGCAACTAATTCTCCTCAACTTTAAACTTATTTAGATATGTAAAAAATTTCTTCAAATTCCCACTGGGCATGCCAAAAAATGTTATCAATTAGACTCGCACCCTTGTGAAGGTTGTTTTAGGCCTTTATAGTCTACTGAAACATGGAAAAAATCCTAGGCTATGGGTGGCCTGATCAATGGATTGGGTCTCTAGATTATAAGGGATATCTCATTTTGGTGTATTAATTAGGATCTATACTCTATGATAAAAACTACCAAGAAAAGGGAAGAAAGAAAAATGAAGGAAAAATCCTATTTAATGATGGTGATACACCTAAATTTTGGTTCATCCAATCAATTTGAGCTCTTAAAAACATTGATTAGACAAGAAAAACACTAAAATTTCAATTCCAATTGACCCCTATGCATTAGTATTTCATAAAAAGGTTCTATCTAGTGATCAAATATTGAGGAAAATGAGGGGATAGGCCTAATTCAAGGCACTAACTAGCCACTTACACTCATTGTAACTTTAGCCAAAAGACATATAACACAAAACATAACCTACATAATCTGATCAACTAGTAACTAGGTAAGAATTAGGACTTGATAAGGAATAAAATTCTATCACATATGCAAATCACTAACATAAATACACTATACAAAAAATTTGGAATCTAAAAATAGTCCTTCTATTAATCTGAAAAGGTTAAAAAACTCAAATTTTGGTAGAGTTTGATCTTACCAAAAGAGGGATTGATAAAAGATAGCTAGAAAATCCAACTTATATAGTAAAAATCATACACAAATAAGAGATTGGTGCTAAAAATAGAAGACAAGATCAACTCCCACATCTCACAAGTCCAACTTTAGCTATCAAAAGATAACTAAGACTTCAAATAATATCTTTTTGTCTTTTGTCTTGAATTAAAAGCTCTTTGGCACTAAAATTTATGGAGAGCCCATATCATAATTATTATTTATAATAAACATTAAATTACTCAAAATTTATTAAACATGCATGGATCCTTGGTAATTCAAATCTCTTCATTCATGATGTTATGCCAATCTTCAAAGAGAAAACTCCACTTGAATTTGAGTTGGTAGTGTTTGAAAAGGCTTCGATTAAAAAAATAAACAAGAGTACATGCATGAAATTATATATTAATATCTCCTTGAACAACCATCCAATGTTAAACTCCTTGAGCCTTTCATGTATTTGAGTTTCCTTTTTGGAATTGAGAGAGCCATGCTTGAAGGCAACTGCATGTCTATGAATAATTTGATTATTGCATTTATTATTTGATGTGTTCTTTACTACAATCCAAACTTTCTTGGGCCACTCTAAATGATCTAAATGTGACTATAAAACATGTTGATCTGAGTCAAAAGGGGAAGTCATCATTGTCTTCTACTAATTGGCTATCAAAATCAAACTAGAATCATTTCAAAAACCTATCTTTTCCTTGTTTGTTGATCTCCTTACTATAGAATGTGCTTATGCCACTTGTCATTAATAAATTAGCCCTTTATATTTTCTAAACATTTGACTTAATCTTTTTTTTTAATCTATTTTGAGCTAATTACTTTGATCTATTTTCTTCTATCTATTCCCACAGACTTTCCTCTTCATTCATTTCCTTCAGACAAAAAGTCTGAAGGAATTCTATTTTTAGACTTCTTGTAATGGAAAATTCCTTTGGACAAAAAGTTTAAAGGGATTAATGTCCTCAAAACCTTTGAAAATTACCCTTCAAGATTTTTGACATGCCCTTGGAACTTTTGAAATGATCTCTTGGTCAAGGATAGACCCCTCAAAATCTTAAAAAATTCCATTCAAGAAAGTTGTAAAGGATAATTCCTTTAGTTTTTTCGCAAATGATAATTCCTTCAAATTTTTTGCAAAGGACAATTCCTTTAGGATTTCTTTAAAGGACAATTCCTTTGAGTTATTTACAAAGGAAGATTCCTTTAGACAAAAAATTTGAAGGAATTCATGATATGAACTTTTGTAAATTACCATTTGGATTCATGAAAATTCCCTTCAAGATTTTGGAAATGAACCTTTTGGAATTCTAAAAATGGACTGTTTAGAAATTTTTAAATGGTCTCTCAAAATTTTTGAAATGGTCTACTTACCCTTCAAGAAAGTTGAAATGGTCTGCTTTCCCTTCAAAAAAGTTGAAATGGTCCACTTGCCCTTTGAAAAAGTTGTAATGGTCCACTTGCCCTTCAGAAAAGTTAAAATGGTCCACTTGTCCTTCAAAAAAGTTGAAATGGACTTTTCTGAAAAAATGAACCCTTCAACTTTCTTGGAAGTGTCCCTTTTATAAAAATTGAAATGGACCTCTTTTGAGGAAGTGCCTTTTTGATTTCTATAATAGACCCTTCAAACTTTTTGAAATGGTCCTCTTGCTCTAGAAAAGACCCTTTTAAAAAAAAATTAAAGGTCCTATTTCCCTTCAAAAATTATGTACTGGTCCTTCAGTAAATTGAAATGACCCTTCAAAAAATTTTAAATGGTCCTTTCAAAAGAATTTGAATGGTCCACTTTCCCTTCAAAAAAGTTGAAACAATCCACTTAACCTCCAAAAAAGTTGAAACAGTCCAGTTAACCTTCAAAAAAGTTGAAACGGTACACTTACCCTTTGAAAAAGCTGAAACGATCCACTTACCCTTAAAAAAATTTGAAATAGACTTTTCTAAAGGAAAATAACCCCCTTAGACTTCTTGAAAAATGACTTTCCTGAAAGGAAACTACCCTTCAAGATTGTTGAAAATCTATTTTTCCAAAAGGAATAATCCTTCATATTTTATGCAAAGTCCTTCAATTTAGCTTATATAGAAAAACCCAAAGTATTTCTTCCTAAAACAACCCAAAGTCTTCTTCTTTGAGAACCTAAATTCTTTTTCAAAACTCACTCCCTTAAACTGCTCGGGTCAACATTAAAAAATTTCTACAAAGAACAAGACTAGTGAAATAAAAGACCATAAATCACCTAAACAACCCTATTAACCATGGATTATTCAAGGACATTTCAGGACCAACTACTAAATCACAAGACAAAAAGGCATGATTATACAAGTTTTGAATGATAAGGGTTGCAATTTGACTTTTAGGGTCAAAATTGTCGACACAACCTACAATGGGCACTCATATAATCATCAAAAATAAAAACCATCATGCAACCAATGATATTGTTATCGACACCTATCACACTATTCATACCATTAGATTAATTTATCTAAATAATTTTATGAAACATGTTTCCCATACATTCAATACTCCTACTCCCACATTTTTTCAAGCCTACCACACTAGTTCCTAGTAGAACTTCAAAAATGACTTCCAAGACCTCTACCATGAGATCTTGACCCCACTCATCCTACTAAATCATGGTATGATCCATACAAATTTAGTTGGTTTCATGCCAATTGGGGAAACTCTCATGATACTTGTATAAAATTATGAAATCTTGCTATGGATTTTCTTCTTGGTCCAAACATTGATCATGAAACACTTATTTGACAACATTAATAATCATATGAGATATCTTTTAAAGCTAATTAAACCCAAAATAAAAACCAAGCTTTAAACCAAGATAATGTTCATCTTTCTATATACAAATATTCTCTTCCCAACCACCAAGATAACATCAACAAACCTGTTCCTTATACAAATAATGTTGAAAGTCTTATGTACGTCACTAACAATTATGAAAACATGGTTAATATAACTAACATGAGAAGATTAGTTTCTTTTTTTCTCAATCAAGATTGTGACCTTTTGATAATGTGTGTTGTTTTTCACTCCTAATGACACATGGAATCTCTACTAATTTTTGGTGACTTTGGAAGGGAGATAATCTCCAGAGAGGGATGGTTCCCTTGGTGTTTTCACTAAAACTTGTTCTTAAACCTACTAACTACTAATTTTGACTATGAAAAGGGTGAAAGGGATATAATTTGTAATATAATTGAAATGAATACTAGGAATGAAAGTGATTCACCAATATTATATGAACACTTATTCTTGAAATGGACCTTCTTATAAAAGGTAGAAGTTTTTACACATTTTATTCAATTTAGTACTGACTTCTACAATAGTGTTTCACAAGAAGGACCTAACAAACTCAATCTTTGTTCATAGAAGGAATGTAAAAGAATTGAATTCACATAAAATGATTAGATTATAGTCTATTTTGACACTTAATATGATCTATATAGCATAAAATATACTATATGAAGTTATAAAAAATAGATAATATCATAGGAAAATAAATGCTTCACAATGATATATCAATGGCAAAAACATACACTTCACCAAAAACCTGAAAATGGAGGAAAAGAGATTCTTATTTCTCTCAAAATGTGATTAAAAAATTTGTCAGACTTTTAGAACCAAAAAAAAAAGATTGATAATAACATTCTGAAAAAATGATTACAAATAGAGAATCAAATGATAGGAGATAAACTAGCCACGTAATAGTGGTCTCAAACTTGGTCTTCATACTCCTCAAATGCTATGTAGTACTTCTTCAAACCTCTTTATTAATCCATGTCCTTAGTATTTCATATACTATATATTATCATGAATTTTAGAGACTTGTAAATATATTCATTATTGACTGGTCAAGCTTGACCACTTAGAGAGTGTTTATATCCTTGTTTGACTCCCTATTTACTAGATTTTATGTCTTTGTTGTGGAATTAGTTATACTCATTGAAAATAGGAATTTAAGTCTTCATCCATTCTTAATATAAACACTAGTTTAAGTCATTCATTAATTTCTTCCAACATAAATAGGTCATTATAAGCTATTTAGTGCTTGTTTGACTCCTTTAACACACTAGGCATAGGAAAGGAGAGTGTGGTTAGGAGTATTTGAGAACCTTTCAACATTTGAAACCTTATCCAAATAAAACCTTGACTTATTCATGATTTATTAGGTGATATATGGAGAGATAATCATTAATAAATCCTTTGGAAAACTTTTATGCATCATTTAATACTTTTGAACACTTGATTCCTTCACATGAGCAAAAATGCATAGGAAAGAGAAAGAAGGGTTTTGATTTGAACCAAAATAATTAAATCCATGTAAGGCTTTTGATAATGAATTTATAACTAAAATAAATAATTTATAACCTTAAACTATCTCAAAATATTAAATTTTGCTAATATAACATGCTTTAGCACCCATTAATTATATCCCTAAAAACCTATAACGATCCTTGTCGATAATATTGTATAAATAAACTTGGAAAATTGGTAACATTTTTGAGTACCCTTTATACCATTTCATCTATAAAAAAATTCATGAGGTAAATCAAATTTGACGTATCTTTTTTCCTTCATTTTCCTCTTTAATTAGGCCTCTTAGGCCTAAAAATTATAAATATTGATCTAGAGAGTTCCCACACATCTAAAATCACACAAAATAATGTGATTCACTTTTAATAGGCTATCACCAACCTTCATGTCAATATTTAGGTCCTAAGATTTTTTGGAAGTATGCAAACTAAGAAATCACCTTATCACCTACTCTCATTTTGTACCTATTCAAGACTACCTTCAAAAATGGGCTTGGTTTAACCACTTACAAAATATCCTATGTAGTTTTCTATAATTTTATAGTTATAAAACATCCCAAATGACCTCATCAAATTATTAATAATTTTTTTTCTTAAAACACCTACAAAACACAAAAATATACAAAAATAAGGCATTTATGACACTCTGTATAGGTCACATAAACATAAACTTACATTTTTATAACTTCCATTAAGTATAAAATAACATCAAATAGTTTTTAGGTGTAAACTATGGCATCAAATGCGCATTTGAGGTCCATTTTCCTTGATCGGTCACAATCAGGGTTTAAGAAGGGTTTAAAACCTCTTTGGGGTCTTAATAATTTCTCATAAAGAATAGATCACCCATTAACCTCCTTCCACTCAGAAAAAATTATTTATTAACCTCATAACCTATCCCAAATGGCTCAAAATCCCATGCAAAGTGTGATAAATAGTATGAGTATGTGAAGTTGTTCCTCGGGTGGCATGTTTAGCTTTCTTTAAACTCCAGAGAGGTCAAACTCAAGTTTTGGACCTAAAAACTAATTATCACTATTGGGATAGTATCATACACCATAAATAAATTATTAATAATTATTATACATGTTTTTTCAGTGACTATTACCTCATTATATACATCTGGTGTACTGGTCATGGGTCTTGGGGTTTAGGTCTATCATCTCTTTGTTAGCCCTTAAGGGAATTTATATTGAAAACTAAGGCTTATTAAGTAACTTAAGAGTTTATTTATAAATATACTATGTATTTATATTTCCTCAAATTCCCTCTATGGTTTTTGAAATTCTTACTTTATGTTTAGACCTCAAATAGGCCCCTTGGTCTCATGTCTAGCTCTTGCCAATGGAGTGGGCAAGTTATGAGACAAAATAATGGGTATGTGTAATATTATTAAGGAATTAATTTTACCATTATTTTTTTTTAAAATATATAAACATCCCTTCTACTAAATCTCAAAGTATGATTGTGCCTATAGATCCCTCAAAACACCATCTTACCTCATGACTTGTTGTAGGCCTATGTGTGTTAAGGACAAGAAAGAACATCATAGGGATTAAGACCCATAAAATTACATTTATATAAAATAATTTTATTCAAAATGTCTTTAATAATCCATTAAAATATCCATGATTATTCTATATAAGTATTTACCTCTCATACAGGTCTAAAACATCGAGTTTCACCACTAAGGGTTTGTATGCAAACAAGCATTATTGACCCTAGAGGTTAGTTTTTAGTGTTTATCTCATTATATAACTATATGAAAATTTATTTAGGCCTTAATTTAATTTAAATACATGATATCACACTTATATACATACTTATTTCAATTATAAATATGTTCTTCATATTTAAACTATGAGTAAGACTATAGGTCTCACAAGGGAATGTGTCTTTTGACTGCCTATGTTGAATGTATTTGGCCCTTAAGCTATTAAAATGGAAATTAATTCCACATATTGAAAATCCCTTATATCTCCTTCAATATTCAATTCTAACTTTCTCATATGATCATAACCTTGACCTCTATCTACAACATTGAATCTTGGCATTGGTTGTTTGCAAGCATATATTGGCTATAGGCAAAAGTTTTGAGTTGTTTATATGGATGTAGGTGGATATGTTAGGTGTAAAAAGACATTTTTTAGGTCTGTAACATGTATTTATAATGTATTTATAACTATTTACACTATTTTCCATCAATAAACTTTATAAACATCCTCTCTCCTCATACTTCCTTAGACATCTTTAAAATAAGGTAACTAACTATCTAGCCTTGACTGTAGGTCTATATGAAAGATATTTTTATTTAATTTCATAGTATCCTTGTTTTATTACATAAAGTAATTATTTCTTAACTCATCCATCATACTCAATCCATCCAACTTCCTTGACCTTATACATAACTTCTCATGATCTTAGATAGATTGCTAAGTAAAACTATATGGCTATAAGTCAACATTTGAAGCTTGTACCGACTGAGATTAATAGTCACTTCACCTTTATTTGGTTTCCAATATCCTTTGGTATTGAAATAATTCATTTTTTTACCCTGATTATTCATCTCAACAAGTTCTTTGCATCCTTTTGACCTTATACATAAGAAGTTCACATTACATAGAGACTTGTCTATGTTCTATGATTCTTGACTGTAGGTTCAACCTAAGCCCGTGAATGATATTTGAGAGGATTTTACTTGAAAAACTTCATGATATTAGATTAAAATCATAAAAAATTAAAAAATATGATGTAACTCCTTATGAAACTCACCATTGTCTTTTTTGAGTCTGAGTCCTTCAAACTTATTTAGGCTCCTAAGTTGATTGTAGGTAAACATTGGTTGTAGGTAGTCATTTTAGGAAGTCCTGAATATTTTATATAGTCATTTTTATATGATAAACATTATTTATATTTCCTTAAACACTTTAAATCTTTCATAAAAACCCCACATACCCACCAAGTACCTTATAACAAAACTTACATTCACATCACTATTTGAGCCAAACTATGATGGATGTCAATGGAGATTTGACTATTTCTTTGGTTGTAGTTGTCTTTCAAGATGTAATGAGACATATAAATTATATGATATTTAATTATTCCTCTTAATATCTCTTTAAAATACACTAAAATCCTTCATCATCTCATAAACAAAATATCTCACACACTAGCATATGACTAACTGTGTCAAAAAACCATGGTTATAGGTCATTATGTGATGTTTGTATGGATTGTATGAAAGTCTCTTGAGATGAATGATGACGTGAAAAATGTGATTCAAAAACAATTGAATAATTTTACAACCTTAAAATAACTTGGGGAGATTCAAAATAAATTAAGAAGTATGGATAACAAAGCATTTGTTATTTACCTTAAAAATTACTAACTTACCTTAAACTCTGCTAAATAGTGTTTAAGGATATTTTATTGAATGGTTTGATATACATTTGATCTTAAATAATCACTCTCATATTATTCAATCATCTTATAACACTTTATATGTTCATTAAACACCTCATAAACATGTTTATGAAGATACAAATCCTTTGGAAGGTCTTACAAGTTAGCATTACAGTCATACATAATCCTTGCTATATTATTCAAGTGTTTGAGGTTCCAAGGAGGTCATTGGTTCTCATAATGGCCTTGGTAATCTTAAATACTATTATTAACATTTCCAAAAACTATCATTCTTTGTCAAAAAACCTCTATGTATTTTAAGATCTAAGTAATGTCATATAATCTACCATGATATGCTTCTAGCCTATTGCTAAGAATGCCTACAAGAAAGACTTTGATTTTTTAAAATCATAGTCTTAAACCCATCCATGGAATGTTATTACAAGATGAATAAATAATCTATCAAATTTATAATCCATTCAATATTATGATAACCTCATTGAGATACTTTCATATATTGAGAATTTCATTAGGCCTTCTATTGTACATTGTGGAATGGCCAAATGATGACCCAAACTATCTCAAGAGAGACCTTTTCAAGATTAAGGTGACTAAATTTTTTTCTTGGATGAAATATATGTATTTAAATTGAAACATGATATTGAAAAATCCTAAAAATGAATACATTTAACTAATATATCAAACATGCTCAAAAATTTCCAAATCTCAAGTAAAAATAGACAACCAGTTTCCTATCAAAAACCCCTTATAATGGAAAATAAACTAATGATTCAAACATGAAAAAGGTTATATTTAACCATATAATAATCCCCCTAAAACCAATTTTATCCATTGATATCTAAAGTGAATAAATGGAGAGAAACTTGGACCCTATCTGGATGACTAGGCCATAGTGACCCCCTTACACTCTTAGTGATTATTCATAAATATGGGGGATGAATATGATAACTAATATAACTAACTTGAAATTAATTAGGGTCCTTATCATTTCCCAATATATTTAGACTTGAATATCTCTCTCCTACCTGTACTAATCTAAAATTGTTATCCTTCTAAGAGCTACCAAGGAGGTTGATATGAGGGGTAAATTGGTTTTCTTCATTTTATTAGATAAAACCTCTTATAAACCACTTATTTGAATTTTTCATGGATAAATAAGGTCCTAAAGATGCATAAAGATCAATTTTACCTTTATTAATTATACATGTGACCTCAGATAGGCCTCTTTAGCACTAAAATTACCAAAATCACTTGACATGTTTGATGAAACTCCTAAAAATGTATTCATTATACTTTTCATGCCTAAACAAGTATCCCATGTACTTATTATGATATTATATTATAATTTATATCCAAAACCTATTCCAAAAGTCATAAAGTGACCCAAAATGTAGTCAAGTGGGTCATGAAGTTAGTCAAATATGTCACCAATCAATTAAATCAAGTATATATCATGATATGACTTTCACACAAGCCACAAGGCATCTTAAGATGCTATGGACTTTTTTCATCTCTTGAAATAACCTGAAACTAGTTAAAAGGTGGTTAGACAAGTAAATGACCATGATGATCAAAACCTTAATTTCATCAAAACTACCTTAAACTCTAATAATAAAGGTTTTAGATGACCATTTAAAAGACATCACAAGGCCAACATACCAATAAATAGGACAAACAATATGAAAAGTAAAGTTTCAAGTGGTAGGGGTGGAAATTTGACCTATGAGGTCAAAATTGTCAACATTTTGGTGACCCAAGTATGAAGCATACCTACTATACTTGAGAACTATACCATTGACATATTTTTTAGGCTCATAACACCACTCTTATAAAAATAATATTAATAAATCTGATCTATGACTAAAAGACTCCTTTGACTTGAAATAAGATAACATTTTTCCTCCAAGACAAGGAAAGAAACACACAAAATAAGCAAAACTAAATAATAAAGAAAATGTGCAAGAAAATCACTTATTTTAAACAAAACACAAGCAAACTAATGTGATAGGACAGCACTTGGAGGAAAATAAATAAACTATGTACATGGAATGTAGCTCTCAAGAGAAGTATTTCAAATGTATCTTATTAAATAGGATTGGAAGCTCCTCACCATCCATCTTTGAAAGTTGGAAAGCATTATGGGATTTGTAGCTAGATATTGTGTATGGACCACTCCAAAAATATTCAAACTTGGTATGCCTTCCTCATTTATCTCTATCCTAATCCCACTTGAGAACTAAATCTCCTTCTTTGAAACTCTTAGAAGATCCTCCTTTGTCAAAGGCTCTCTTCACTTATCCTTGGTGAATTTCCATGGTTAACATAGAATAGTTTCTAATCTCTTCCAACTCCATAATCTTAGCATACTTAATCTCTATTGGTTTATACTCCAACAACTAAAGATGGTGCATTAGTTCTAAAGTAGGAAACTAAAGAGAAATAGGTAACCTTGTTTCCTTACTATAAACTAACTTGTATGATGAGTTATCTATTAACCTTTTTTATGTGATCATATGCTCCCATATAGCTAATTTCAACTCCAAATGACATTATCTTTTATTTTCTTCAATATTCCTTCTTATGATATTGAGCAAGTTCTTATTGGTAGACTCATTAAGGCCATCACCTTGTGGATAGTAGTTTAATGAAGTGCTAAGATAAATACCATGTTGAGAAACCCATTGAATAATATTATCTCCAATAAAATCCATGACATTATCTAAAATTATGGTGGAGGAAACCCTAAAAATCACAAGTAAACCTTCACAAAAGTTTATCACACTGAATTCAATTACTTCTTTCAAAGCTACAACCTCTATCCATCTTGTGAAATAATTCATGCAAGTAAGCATCCACTTATGACCTAAGATTAAAGGTGGGCTAATGAGGATAATTAATTATAAACCCCATTGTAAAAAACTATAATCCACTAAAATTGGTTGGAGAGGTAAGGCTGTAAGTTTCACTTTTCCTACAAACATAACACATTGCTTGCATTTACTAACCCATGAAAGAAAATCACTAAATATACTTGGCCAATAGTACCCACCTCTCATGATATTAAAGGATATAATAATTTATAATAAATTTGCTCTGCCTTTTCCATCATCTAACTCTTCAAGTAACCTTTTTATTTGGTTTGGCTCTATACACCTCAATAATTTACCATTAATGTTGTTCTTGAAAATTACACCATCAACAAGGATAAAACGGATTGATTTCAATCTAAAATATCATATCCTTGAAGAAATAAAATTAGGAAGGTATAAACCATCTTGAATATACCTTACCTAGTCATGAAATGAGTTGGAAGATGAGGTATGAGCAGCTACAACTTCTCCATCATTCAAAACTAAAATTTCCTCCTTAGCCTCTTACAAGTCTTGGGATAGATGTTCACATAATACCTTGCCTCTAATCATTTTTTTACCTTGATTTAAATTTAATACTCCATCACTCATGGTATCTAACCTTCCCTTTTCTAATTTATATCATTATTCAATAGGAACTCATTGATACCTAAATGGGAAACCATTAGATGTATCCTATTATTAGTTAACAAATATATAATATTTTAAAGAGGTTTGATTACTAAAAGTACATAATAATACCTTATCTTGTACTCCTTCAATATTTTACTAAATAAGGATATTGGTTGCTCCAAATCTTCATTATTTTGTTGCATAAGATTACCCTAAATGGTGTCCACATTAGCATAAGTGTATAAGATAAAATATTTTGAGAAATATACATTTATGAGTGTAGTATCACTATTTATTGCTTGAATTATCTCCTAAAAAATATTCATTCCCTCCTTGGATTATCTAAAACTTTTATTTTTCTTAAGCATGGCTATAAGTGGCTTTGCTAAAGTGGCAAAATCTGAAATATACCTCCTTATGAAATTGATTTTTCCTAGGAAGCTTTGTAATGCATTTTTTTATTTAGGAAAAGAGAGAGAAATAATTGAGTCAATCCTTTTATGATATATGATTAAACCATGTTTTTAAACAATATATCTAAGAATATTACCTTCATATACTGATAAGACACACTTTTTGGGGTTCAGAGACACCCCAAATTGCCTAAACCTTTCAAACACTTCTTTGAGATGGATCATGTGTTCACTTGCACTCTTTGAAAAAATGGTTATGTAATATAAATAGATAAGAAAAAAATAATAATAAGACCTTGGAATGCCATATCCATGGCCCTTTGAAAGGTTTCTCCAGCATTAGACAAACTGAATGGCATCTTTCTATAGGAAAAAGTCCCCCATTTTATAGTGAAGGTTGTCTTGATATGATCTTCCTCCTTAACCAAAATATGATTGTAGATACTATTCCCATCTAATAATGAGAACCTATTTGAACCTAAAACTATTTTCAATATTTATTCCATGGATGGAAATGGATAATGATACTTAAGAGAAGCCTTGTTCGAATCTCAAAAGTCTACACAAAGTCTAATCTCATCATTATTTTTTTGTACTGGAGCAAGGTTTTCCACCCAAGTTGAGTGCTTTATTTGAAAGATAATAGATAAATATATTAGCTTATGAAGCTTAGTCTTCATCAAAGGCTCAAGTTTTGGATTTATAGGTATTTTACTTTGTTTAACCAGTTTGGTTTTAGCCTCTAGCTCAATGGTGTGTTGAGATAAACTTGGGTCAAATACTTTTAAATCACTATATTTCCATGAAAAATAAATTATAAAAAATCCTAAATAACTCAATGAATGATTCATATTTTGATTTATTACATATTTTATCCAATTTCAAACTCTTTTTAGCTATAATCTCAATTTTGGCATGGTGCTCTTCTTTGGTTGACAAAGAGGACTTCTCTCTCCTTATCTCATCATCTCCACTTAATATGTTTTCAAGTGTGACCAATAATTTGGGAATATTATTATATTTTAGTTGAAAAAATTCATTCTCATACTACTATAACAACTTCAACTGATTTGTGGAAGAGAATTTAGCCTCCTCTTGCAAGAATATGACAATCTAATTGTCATCCTCAAAGACCTGTCATTTCTCATGATTATATAGAATGGAAGGCCTAAAAACAAATTTGATGTGTCATTGATTTTTCTCACTTTTTATATCAAATGGAATGTTGAATTGAGCCCCTATGTCAGCCAACCTATCTACATGTTTATTCCTTTATCTTGGTACTGCATGAATATCAAATGCTTGAAAATCATCAAGTAAGTCCCAAAATATATTATTATAATATCTAATTGAGGAATTTTTTCATACATTAATCATTCTTACTTGGTGAACTATAAGTTCACTATCACCAAAAAATTATAAAATATTGATTCTCATCTTCCTAGCCCACTACAAACTATGGACTAGTGCCTCATACTCTGAAACATTGTTTGAAAAAATAAACTAAAACTTAATTGTAGAAAAATAAATTTGTTTTTTAGGTGATATAAAAATAATTCCAGCCTTGGTACCATATTTTTTCCTTGATCCATCAAAGTATAGCTTCCAAAGACCATCACTATACTCATCATCTTTCACCATGGCTATAATTAGTCCATCATCTCTATGAAGGCAATAAACACCAAGTACTTTATCCTCAATAAATTTTTATGGATCATGATCATGTAAGTTTGAGAAAAATGCATAAATTTATAAATATATAAATCCCTCAAGAGATTAATTAGTTTCCACTTCAATAGATTCTAGCACTTCATTTGAGATGACATAGTTAGTGTTTATAACACTTACCATGTAAGGATCCAAGTGGAAACATGTAATGGAATCAGAATGGATAGTTACATTTCTACCATACCTTGTTATAAAAATTAAATATGTTAAATAAACTAATATTTAGACACCATTATTTTAGGTGAAGTCTCTAGACAAAGACATGGCAAAATAAGAAGGCAAATCCACTACCACCACATCTTGTTGAATAGTGACATTTGGGAAAGAATGTAATGTTAGTTTTACATTATTTATCACGAATATTTTATTTTTTGGTGAAAAATATAACATAAATACCCATTTTTTATTTGTTTCATATACTAAACCAAGCTTATCTACAATTTGTTTGTGCATGACAATACTACTAGCTCCACTATCCACCATACATTTAAGAACTAACATATCACCAAATATCAAAGAGAGATAAAAAGGAGGTGTTTTAATTTTTTTACCTCATACATACCTAATTTTACCTCTTTTTATACTTTTTTTTACCTTTTATATTATTGGTTGATCTTAATTTTCCAAGACTATGCTTTCTTTCTAAGCTGGTTTTGATGATAACTTGAGAGCTGAAAGTTATTATATTAGCATGTAATTTTGTCCTATGATTACTAAGTAATCTAAAATGATCATAATAAAATTTTACCTCTTCATATGATCTAAAATACTATAAGTAACTAAACTTACCTTTGGCTTCACTTGTTAAACAATTATCTAATCCCGAACTTGAGGTATTTGATGAGACTTACTAACCTCTATGTTGTAATTTTTTTAGGGTGTAGGAGAAAAAAATAAATTGTTTAAATTATTAGGAAAATTATAAGGTGTATTTGAATCTTTATTCACATCTTTTGTCTCTCTAATATCTCTCTTCTTTGTTATATTCATAACTACAACCACACTGCTTGAACAAACCTAAGTCACCAACTTGATTCATGACCACATGATCATCAAGCTATTAATTAACAAAAGTGGAATCCAATTTCCCTTGTCTATGACTCATCTTATCTTGTTGTGTCACACCCTCACTATGTTGACCTTCTTGAAAAGAAGCCTCTTCCTCAGTCATTTGTGGCATAACCAAGGATTATTTGACCAATACATTATTTGATATGTCATTCTAATTTGAGGGATACCAAATTGAATCTAAAATCATGGTATTCTAAGTTGGTGTAATAATAAGAGATTTATATGATGATGGAGCATTAGGATAAACCATTGTATATGTATTGTCTTCAGTGATATCTCCTTGATCTTGATAAGATAGTTTTTTTTCTATGAAGCCTTGATAGGGTGGTCTATTATCTCTAAAAGGATAATAATTAGGTTGATTAGGTGCTTTGTAAGGCCTATTTTCTTGGTGTTTCTACCTCTTAATTTGGAAAATATAATTCCCAAAGGACTACAAAATTCTTCTGATCTCTTCAATCTCATTTGATTGGCTAAAAGAGGATGAAAATTGTGCCTTGGGGGCTGCAATAGGATCCATAATAAGATATTTATGGGTTGTTATCAGTTATGTTTTAGGGGAAAAGGCATAGGAGGCCTAAGTGCCAATTTTATAGCCTATATCAAACTATTATCATCTCTTATTGCTACTTCATTTAAATCTGGCAAAGTAGAATCACTCATTAATTATATCATGACACTAATGTATAAATTGAAGTCTCTTAGATAATATAAGAAGGCATATTATAGGGATGGCCTTATCATATAAGTATCCTAGTCCATGTTTGTTTAAAATCTGAGGTTAAATTTAGTCATGAACCCATGAAGATCCCTCTTTATGGTGCTAAGTTGTTCAACTAAGGACATGTGATCATATTTATCCTCAAATTACCTATAAAAGGCTACACCTAAGTCATCCCATGAAGTAATGGAATTTAGTGGGAGGTTTATATACCATTGTAGAGCATTTTCTTTGAAGGAATCAACATGTAGTCTAATAGCCACATTATCCTAAACAACATTATGGATTGAATAGAGGTTGACAATATCCTTGATGTGATCAATAGGCATTCTTTGATATTTTATTGAGAATAATGGGATACTCTTAAGATTTTATACTAGTATATTATCAAACTGGGAAATATTTATTAGGCTCCCTTTATTAAATAGGACAAATACTTAGTTTTTGATGGCCATCTAGATAGTGGTAATTCCACTATCTAGAATAATAGGCTAAGCAAAAGATAGAAATTACTTTCTAGGATAAGGTTTTCTCTTATTAAATATTATTATTTTATAATAAGTATAAGCAAACTCAATGAATTCAAAAGAAATACCTTTTTTGGATGATTTTTATGCTAACCTTTGACATGAAATTTGTGCATATCTGTTACTAATAATTCTACAACTTGAAAGAATCCTAAGGTTCAAATTATGATGAGTGTCCTCAAATTATTAAAATGGGGACCTGAACATCGATGGTTAGGCCAACCGTCGATGGTTAGACTAAACATCAATGGTCAAGGAGCCAAAATAAAAAATGTTAAAGAAATTTAAAAAGGTTTAATTAAATGATTTAGTGATATGTATTAAGTTAGGGTTTAAGTTAGTAAATGAGTCTTGATTAACTAGGTGGTCAACTAGATGCAAGGTCAGATGAGGGTCAAAAAGGCATCAAAAACTATCATGTGTAGTTTTTGAGTGTCTACATTTTTCCCCTTTTTTTATGTGGCTTTAGAATAAAAATATGAAAAACATAAATGAAAAAATTATTGGTCATGGTTTGATTACCCTAGGTATGGGAAGAGATGTTCCCCCTCAAACTAGGAGTCGATGGAGGAAAATGAAATTAGGTCAATGCTTGATAAATGATAGATGAGTAGTCACAAGGTGGGTGACATAAAATGGGTTGGGAAGTGGAAATACAAACATGTACACAAGATGTGACTAAGTGTGATAATCAAGATTGTGCATATATGAAAGGTGCCAAAGTTGATAAAAATAAGGTCAAGTTTTAGGGAGACACATGATAAGGGAACTGGTATATAGTGTTGGTCATGGTTGATCGAGTCATGCCTATAATTTAATATATATATGGTCATCATTATGCATAGGTATTTGAAGTAAGAAGTGATCCTATGAAACAACACAAATGGTTTGGTCATGCATGAGGTAGTACAAAGTTTAAAAATTCAACATGGCAAGGTTAGTCAGTGTGGTCAAAGTGACTAAAGTAGGGTCACTACAAAACATGTGAATAGTCTAGGTTAAAAATGACCAACATCAAGGTGGACATGGTTTAATAGTTGGTAGGTTGGGTATGGGTTGGTAGGTGATGGTTGAGCTAAATCCATATGTACTAGGCAAGTGGATACTACCTATATAGTTTCAAGGACACAAAACCCAAAAATAGCATTAAGGCCAAATGTAGTTCTTTTAGGGTCAGTTATGAAGTAGGGCTTAAGTGATTTCCCAAGGTCAAAATGTAGGTTAGATTCCTAGAAAAATAAAAATGAGAGGGGACACTAATTTATGATGGTCAAGGGTTACTGTAGGTTGATTGGCGATGGTCACCCTGACTGTCACCAATCAAGATAAAAACCTAAATGATCAAAAGATTAAAATTAAAAAAATAGTTCATGTTTGCATTTAACTTTAGCATTTTACTCTAGGCAATTTGTGCATTTTTTCCTTTCTTGATGCTAATCATGTTGAAGTGGAGGTGATTGAGTAGGTGATCATGAGTTTGAGTTTTACATAGATCATATTCGATGGAAAGTGGATGAGGATGTGACCATGTGGTTAGATGGGAGCTTCACCCATGCCAATGATCATATAATGAGGTAGGTTATGTTAAAATTTGATACATATCTTTAAGTTAATGATGTTGAATTAGGATGTGAGTGATAGAGGGTTTAGGAAGGATTTGAGATAGAATGTTAAATGGGGTTGTGAAAAAAATGATGCCCTAGGTTAAATTTTTTGTGAAATTGATCAAAATAGAGGGGGAAATGTGGATAAGAAAGGTGTTAAGGGTTAGTAATAGGATGTAGGAGAAGTGTAAGTAGGGTTTTTATTGAATAGGGGTATGTGTGTAAAGGGTTGGAGAGGTCACAGGTTCGAGGTGTGCCATCAGTAGCCACACATAGTGACTATGAGTGGTTCACTTGATCAATGATAGTCAAACCTTGGGGTAAAAAAGTGGTGCCCAAGGGACCATTGATGGTTATATGAACTGTTCATGGTCAAAGGGATCTATAGAATGTATGAAAAATAATTTGAGTTGTGATTAAATTTTGAGATTTTGAAAGAGTTGAAGTGTGGTAAAAAATTAAATTTTGAGTTATTTTTATTTTTAGAATGGTTGTAAAAGGGGGAAATGGTTGAAGTATTTGAAAATTTTGAATTATATAAGTGGTTAGGAGGAGTTTTAAGTTGTTTAGTAAGAGTGAATTAGGTCATGTAAAAATTGTAGAAAGTGTGTGAGGGTTTTTTGATTGGTTAGAGTTTGTTAAAGTGGGTAAATGTTTTAGGAGGTGTGTGTAGGGGATTTTCATAAGGGTTAGATAAGAGGAAAGGTTAGATTTTTAAAAATAGAAATGATTTAGGTGGGTAAAATGATATTCTAATGTTGGTGCTAAGATAGATGTAAGTAAGGTAAATGTAATGGATTTTATCATGAAAAGTTGACAAAGAGAGGATTAAGTTAGGACTTAGGTTTTAGGTGGAAAACTAAGTATGCAAGATAATGTGATTGATTTTGTAGGTCTATGAGTAGATTTAATTGAGGGACTGGGTCCCTATGATATTTATAAAAGTTCAAGATATGATGACCACAGAGGAGTGGAGACATATGGAGGTGGTTAGTCTAGGAGTGATACAAATTTATTAGCACCTACCTCAGGATCCAACCATGATCATCATATTTATTGAGATATGGGACCTAATGATGAACACCTTTTGGTTATCAATTGGAGAGATGACCATCTCGTTGGAGGATATGACTAAAATCTCATGGATACCTATTCAAGGAGAGTTGGTATATAATATAGAGGGTGAGGAGATATACTACCACATGGATCTGATATATGAGGAGGATTGGACTCTGACTTAGTTCCATGTAGGTGGATTAACCATCAAACCATTATATGAAAGGGATTGTGAGGATAGATGTTTACTCATGATGATGATGATGGCTTTGAATTACTTCATGTTCCTAGATTCTATTGGTGGTCAATTCCCCTACTTGTTACTACAGGTACTAGTTGAGATGCTACTAGGGAGGATCATGCTTGGATAGGCCATAGTGATACTAGTGAAAATTTAAAGGGATTTATGAGACTTTTGAGCAGACAAGAGATATGGGATCAGTGTTGGTTTCATACTCTATTTCTAGGCATTTGAGCATATTTAGGTGTTGAGACTCTTGGGTTTACCATTGGATGGATATGCATTGACAGACTACAAAGTGGGTTTATTACATTAGAGGAGAGATGGTGCCATGATATGGGAAGGTGGAAGAGCTAGATACATCAAGTGGTTATAGGATGTGTTGGAGGGTCTGATGGTTGGTGATGTCTTATAGAGGCCATATTTAGGTTGTCCTAGTTCACTTGGCACTGATACCACATAGTAGGTTTACAGAGCTAGAAATGGGTCTACAAGATATAGGATAGGGAAGATAATAATATCCTATTTAAACATGTATAAAGGCAGATTGGTTTGGTATAGGGGATTCGTATAGAGTTCCTTATATATAGGAGGTAGGATGTTGAATTCTTAATTCTAAATTTATAACCACAAGATGTCATACTAGATTATAAGGAGCTTCTATTGAGAGTTACCATTGATGATGTGGGTATGGTAGATGGATATGCATCTTGGTTCTAGGCCAAAGATCTAATGGCCAACTTTGGATGGGGTGACAAGGGATAGCTACCTATAGATGTGAACCCTATAGGGGAACCAACATAGGATGGTTAGGTGGCAAAGGTACTAGTAGTAACATAGGCCTAGATTGTTATATTATAGGGACAAGTGGTCATGTTACAGGGTTAAATTGTCACCTTATAAGGATAGGTTTTTACTTTGACTAGTGAGCATGATACAGTAAGGACCTCCTTAGATTTAGTGATTCAAGAGAGATATTTGTTGAGATAGAGGGTAATAGTAGTGGTAGAACCACCTAATTTTGTTATTTAGGCACAATATTTAGATAAAATTTAGGAGCTGAGATACTATTTGGCCATCATTCTGACTTAATGCCCAACATATATGAGATTGGGAGAGTATAGGTTAAACTTCATAGGTGGTTTAGCTCTCATGACTCTGGGATAGTGGGAAGGTGTAGTGGGAACATAAATGGGCATCCTTGGTAGACCTCCACCAGATGGTGGTGTAGGAGTGGGTACAAGGGTTAGTGTAGGTATAGGTATAGGTGGATCTAGTAATAGTAGTAGTGTAGGTGGGAATGGTCCAAATGCCTTGAGGGCTTGATTTATTTTAGATTGATAGTCATGGATGTATATTGTTGTTTTTTATTTTGGCCTATGTGTTAATGATGTGAGATGTATATGAACGAGAGAGACATTATGATATGTATTTTTTGACATATATATGATGATTATGATGGATTATGTTTAGATGTTTAGATATTTATTGATTTGAGTGATGATGTTAAATATGTTATGTGGATGATTATTTATGCTTAGGCATGCAATGATATGTATTGATGTTGACATTTTGGTTCATGTGATGATGAGGATTGATTATGATGATGTTATTTTGACTTGTAGGTAATGGTTATAGAATTATGACATAGTTGATAGATAGGATATGGATTTGATTATATATATATATATATATATAGGTTTTAACATATGGATAATGTTTATGTTTATGATATATGGTAAATAGTACATGACATGGCCTATGTTATTTGGTTGATCTATAGATAGGATACTAAATGAGAATGTTTCAAATTATGATTTATTTAAAAAAGGATAAATGGTTGCTATGGTTAATTAGGGTTGATGTTTTATGAATGTGCATGATGCAGGTTTTGATATGATGAAATGTTAGGATGATTTATGTCCTTATAAGATGATAGTGTAGATGATGTTTAGATATGATATGTTTGAATATGCTTATTTATATAATGAGGTTGAGGTAATGGATGGTTTTAATTATAACTATAGAATATGTTATTTATGGTTAAATTTTAGATGTGTATTGATGTGGTATATAATGAAGGTACATAAAGTAGGGGTAGATAAAAAACTAAATGTGAGAAAGAGATGAAAGGAACCATGACAGGCATGATCACATGAAATGACAAATAGAGGTTTAAAAAAAGGCATGATGTTTTTAATTGGCAAGGACATAACAACCAAAAACCATAGTTGGATTGACTTAGTGAACATAAACATAAATAATGCTTTGCAAAAACCTAATTTGATTGAGAAAGAAGGTGTCTTGATCACTTTACATTAAGTAAAATCATAATCGCTTTATTTCAGAGATGGATTTAAGGGTAGGGAGGTGATAGGTAGATGGTTGAATGGGAAATGAGTGAAATAGTAACTTATTGTGGGTTAGATTTCCCCTTTTATAGGTGACCAAAGAACCATAATATACATATCCATACCTTAACATGATATGCAGACTAAGCAATGTGGGAAGTCTACAAATGCCATATATATGGACTAATTATGGTGTACTAGAATAATGTGTAGACTGATCAATGTGGGAAGTCTATAAATTACACTTATAAGAGTCGATTGTGGCTTACTTACTTTGATTATGATATAGGGTTGGTTATTTATTTTGTTATTTTGATAATTTGGTGAATTTGATCCATGCAAGAAGCTTCAAATGATTATTTCTTAGCCATCCTTCAAGGGAGTGGTCTAGAATTGAATTTTTATAGCTATCCTTCAAGGGAATAATCTATTTTAAAGCAACTTTTAATTATTGGGCAGCTATCCTTCAAGGGAATAGTCTATGATGATATAGATATGGGCCCAAGTGATTTTGAATGTGAGATTAGACATGGACAAGTCTATTTAGGCTTAGAGGTTTACCTTTATCCTCACCAAGAATTTAAGAAAAAAGGGCAATGATAGATGAGGGAAAGTGGTTTGAGAGACAATTGATCATGGTATTCCATCTAATTCGAGATGAAAAGTATCCATGAGAACCATGCTACAGATATAGCCATGGTGCCCATATTTAAGATTAGGTGATAATTGTGATGGATAATCACACAATTCTATGTTGTAATCAATGTTTCTAAAAAGGAATAGGGTGAATGTGTAAATAAAATAAAAATATCATAAATCAAAGGATGAGGCTAAGTTAGACCAAAGGTGAATTTGACCCTTCTTTAACAATAGAAAGGATGTATATGCAAAGAATTGAGAAGCTTAGGTTATGGTTCGCCTTCAAGAGAGGATAAATGATAAGTTCCTTATCCATACTTATTGGTTATGATGTAGGGTCCAAGCCAAGTGAAATAAAATTTTCCTTTTTTAATTTTCTCCATATTAGTTACATGTTGGTTTTCCTTAAGGATGAGGTCTCCAATGTTGAAATCTCACTCTTTCATATGCTTGTTATATGTGTGCTTGATTCATTCTTGATAAACATGAAGATGATTAAGTGATTTGAGGCAATATTCATAATTAAGTTCAAGACATGCGAGATGTTCTTGATGATAGTCACACTCAAAAAGGATTTCATGTAAAGAGATGTGAAGGGATGGAGTTTGGACTTAGAGAGGTAAGATTGCCTTTTCATTGAAGATGAGAGAGAAAGGGGTCACAACCATAGAGGCTTGAATACTAGTGTAATAGGCCCATAAAGTGAAAGGGATGTGAAAGTGCCAATCTTGACCTAAAGAACTTACTACTTTGGTGAGCATTTTGATGAGAGTTTTGTTAGAGGATTCTACCTATCCATTTGCTTATGGAATAAAATGTGAGGAAAAGCTTAACTTGATAACAAAATCATCGTAGAGACCTTAGACTCTCTTATTTTTAAAAGTTTTACCATTATCAATGATGATCTTATGGGGAAAACCAAAATTACAAATAATATGGTGGTTGATGAAGTCAATAATACTTTTGGCTTTTATTGAGATAAGAGGGATGCCTTCAACCCAAATGGTGAAATATTTGGTTCTGGTAATGATATATTAATGTCATTGTGAATAATGAGGATTGATATCTCAAATAAGGTCAAGACCCCATTACAAGAAGTGCCAATAATCTATGGATACTTGAAGGCCATGAGGAGGTGCATGATGTAAATTAGCATTTTGTTGACATTTGACACATTTCTTTGCATTGTCTCAATAGTATTGATTAAGGGTGGGCCAATAGTAGCCAAGATAAAGGATACGCTTAGCAAAAACTAGGCCACTAAAATGTCCCCCACACATTCTTTCATGCATTTATTTGATGTTGTGGGATGCTTCATGACTATGCGAATAATGTAGTATAATGTCATCAAAGCCACATTTGTAAAGGAACATCCCTAGTATGGTGTAACAATAGGTAATCTAAAAAATATATCTTCAATCATTGTTTGAAAATTTAGTAGGAATAATTCAAAGGTTAAGATAGTTTAAATTTTATGGATACTTGAAGGCCATGAGGAGGTGCATGATGTAAGTTAGCATTTTTTTGACATTTGACACATTTCTTTGCATTGTCTCAATAGTCTTGATTAAGGGTGGGCCAATAGTAGCCAAGATAAAGGATACACTTAGCAAAAACTAGGCCACTAAAATGTCCCCCACATATTCTTTCATGCATTTATTTGATGTTGTGGGAGGCTTCATGACTATGAAAATAATTTAGTATAATGTCATCAAAGCCACATTTGTAAAGGATTATCCCTAGTATGGTGTAACAAGAGGTAATCTAAATAAAATATCTTCAATCATTCTTTGAAAATTTTAGAGGAATAATTCAAAGGTTAAGATAGTTGAAATTTTAGTCATACAATAAGTTAGAAGGAGACATTTCCAAACTAAAAATGATAGGAAGATCAAAACTAATTTATTAAGGTGTGGTAAAGTAATGGATGGTGACAAATAGTTTAGATTTGGTAGCTTGAGATGAGATGTAGGAGATGATATTGTGTCTACAAATTTGTTAGGTTGAGATGGAATGTGAGAAGAAAGGGATGATATTGTGTCTACAAATTTGTTAGTAGATCAAAGAATTGATTGGATAATGTAACAATTAAGTGATGATAAGAGTACGTCCATGAGTTATTTGTACTTTAGGAGGACATAATTTTTGTATTAATATGATCCTATGACTTGGTTGATGACAAGTTAGGAGTCACCAAAGACACTGATAGTTTTGACTCTTAAGGCTAGGGAAATTTGGAGGACTATAATTAAGGCTTCATATTCAACTAAGTTGTTGGTGCATTCAAAGTTAATTTTAAAATAAAGTGGAAAAGGTTCATCATTGATAGGAATGAGAATAATTCTAGCACCCCCACTATTTTGTCATTTGGATCCATTGAAAAAATGGTCATTTGGTATGTGGGTTTTTTTGGAGAAATAATTACAATAAACTCATAAGAGAAGGCAATAGGAAGAGGTTGATTGTCTGGTAGAGGAGCCTCAGCAAATTGGTAAATATGACTTGTCCTTTAGTGGACTATTACAGAACTAAAGATCAAACTTATCTAGGAGCATGGACCACTTAGACATATGTTGGTTCTAGTATGGCTTAGAGTGCATATAATTGAGGGGGTTAGTGTTAGTGATGACATATGTTTTATGATTAAGAAGATAGTGACAGATTTTGGAATCCAAATAAACTAAGGAGAGGCATATTTGTTTAGGATGGGTATACCAAGTTTCATATTCTATGAGAGTATGACTAATGTAATAGATGGATTTCTCTTTATTTTTTTCATCATGATGAGTGAGCATTACCCCTAGGGAATGGTTGTTAGTAGATATATATAGTTAAAATGGTTGGTCTTCCTTAGGAGGGATGAGGACAAGCGGAGAGAGAAGATACTCCATGATTGAATTGAAGGATTTTTGGCATCCATTGTTCCACTTAAAAGAGGTATCTTTCTTTAGGAGGTGGTGGAAAATTTGAAATTTATCTGATAACTAGGAGATGAAGTGATAGATTGATTGAATTTTTATTTGTAGGCTATAGAGTTATGTAAGGTTAGTAGGAGGAGGCATCTCCAAAATTTCTCTAACTTTGGTAGGGTCTATTTGGATTTCTTAGAGAGATATAATGAAACCAAGAATATTTCCTAATAAGACTCTCCAAAAATTCACTTCTTGGGATTGAGCTTGACATGTTAATGGATTAGTCAGTTGAAGATGATGGCAAGACTAGCTAGGTGATCCTTGTGGTGTTTGGATTTCCAAAGGAGATTATCCACATAGTCTTGTATGTTTTTATGGATGAGATCATGAAAGATATAGGTCATGGACCACTGATAGGTTACTCTAGTGTTCTTTAGTCTAAAGGGAATGACCCTATAGTAGAAGTTTCCCCATGGGGTGATAAAGGAAAATTTATGCTGATCTTTGGGGGAAATTAAGATCTGATTATATCCTGGGAAACCATCCATGAGAGAGAACATTTTAGGGCTAGCTATAAGATCAAAAATTTGGTTGATGTTGGGTAGAGGAAAGTCATCCTTTCACAAGTGAGATTGAGGTCATGAAAGTAGAAGAAGAGATTAATTCCCCCTAAGGGCTTGATAATGGGAATGATGTTATAAACCCATTGTGGATAATTGATGAATTGGATGAAGTCGATAGATAAGAGATGTTGAATCTCTTCTTTGACAAGGAGGGATATGTGAGGATGCATTATATGAATCTTTTCCCAAATTGGCTTAGCCTCAAGATAGATAATAATGTTGTGGATGGAAATAAAAGAGTCAATTTTGGGCATATCTTGATAGGACCATGCAAATGTTATACTATAGTCTCAAAGGAAAGAAGGGTATTCTTGTTGCTCCATGGAATTTAAAGAGTGGATGATTTTGATGATATGGGGGTTATCCTAATTTCCCAAATTGACATCAATAGTTTATTTATTCATCATGGTTTCATTATTAGGAGTAAGGGATTTTTGAATTGAAAAAACCCCCATACTAAAGTAGGCAAGAAAGGAATCATAATCCTAATGTTGGATCATGTTTATGGTAGGATTAATTTCATTAGGTCATTTCAAGATGGATAAGAGGAAGGGTTTTAGTTTAACCATCCTTTTGATACATCAAGGGGCCCAAAATAATTATATTGATTAAAAAAAATTAGATGGGATGACGTTAGAGTCCTCAAAGTTGGAGGGAGATGGGGTTGGTGAGGATGGAGGTTCTTCATCAATGGTGGCAATGGGTTCTTCTAGTGGTACAACCCAAGGCCAAAGAACTCATGGGATTTCTAAGTTTTGATTACGAGTAATTCATGAGGTTCTTAGTCATAGAGGCCCAGACCAAACCCATTCCAAGCACACATATAAAATTAATCTTTGGCAAAGGCTTGATTTTCTAGGTAGAAATTATTTTTAGTGAATGGTCAAATGAATGGGGTAGTGTCAAGAGTGATAAGTAGTTGATCAAGTCCCTCGTAAATGGAATTTGTCTGATTATTAGGGATCCCAAAGGGGATGATGGTTTTGATGTTGGGATCATAAGAAGGGTCATATTTGAGATTATTATATTCTTGTGGAGTAGGGAAAGAATCTAAGGCTAAAATATGATATTCCCCAAGAAAGATATGTTGAAATATGGATTGTAAGGGGTCTTCAACTAGAATTTGGGATGAAGGGATGGTTGAGCTAGTTGATGATTCATCATTATTGTGAGTAGAAGTGATGAAGATTTTGGTTGGTGAGGTGGTGATGTGGTTAGTGACTGATGGTGAGGGGGATGAAGGAGGAATAATATCATCATTAGGAAAGTATTTCACATTTCAAGAGATAAAGGGACTAGGATCAGGTTTGATGGTAATAACCTATCACATGTTCTCAAATTTGACACATCAATTTAAAGTAGAAGGGATGAAAATCATATCATGGAGCTAAGGGAATTTGAGTAACATAATATATTATAACTTTCCCTCTATAAAATAAAATAGTTTAGGAATGGTGCAAGGCCCTAAGTGGATGTGGAGAACAATAGTCCCTAAGGTGGTGGCCATAGTGTCATTAAAGGAGTGAAAAATCATTGTACTTTTTTACATGATTTTTTTGGTATTCTAAAGTTGGTCATATGAATGGGAATAGATAATATTGATGCTAGCCCCTCCATAAATCATAACCCTCTTGATGTGGGTTTGATTGATGTATGTTATGATGAAAAGGGGAGGATCAGAGCCCTAAAAATTAGTAGGAGGTATTTTAGAATACTAAAAAATGATGAGGGTAGAAATTTAGAGGGATCCAAAAAGGGGTACAAGAGGTTGAGGATCATCTAGTTGAACCTCTATATATTATAGAGCCTTGACCAACACCTAGCAATGGTGAGGTGAAGTGTTGACTAGTCATAAAGGCACATTTTCACTAGTGTCTGGTGAAGTTGTTTCAACATAATATGTTGGATGGATTTAGATGGGTTGGAGGTTGAGGGTCCCAAAGGGAAAATTTGGGCTTTGGTGGTGGTATAAGTGAAGGTGTGGGTGTTTGGTTCTGGTTGGAAGGTTGAGGGGTGGAAGGGTAAGTCCTTGGAATGGATGCCTTGGATTTTCCTTTATCTTTCTTTTGGGCCTGAGATCATGTAACCACATGAATAGTGTGGATAAGGGGGTTTATTGGGTTTGGTGTTTTCTTTAGTTCCTCCTCATCCTTGGGTAGAAGTGGGAGAGTAGGTAAAGGTTGGGTAGGTTGGTTAGATGGTAAGATTGGTAATGGGGGCAAGAAGGGTTCTTCTAATAGATCATCTTCCTCTAAAAGATTATAGAAAAGTGTTTAGAGGGATTTGTAGTTCTTTATACATGTCTAGGAGTTTTATGATAAATGTAAATCAAATTGTCATTAAACCAAGAGAGTTTAGGATGTGAAGGGTCAAAATTTTTGCAACAACCTTTGCAAAATGGCTGAATAGGATTCAAGAAAATGTGTTGGTAGTGATGGGTCTTTGGTTTTAGGGGTGGTAACCTCCTTCAGTGTAAGTTTTATTATGGAAGTGGGAGTTGGAGGAATGGTTTTAGTTGGTGGTTTTGGTTGGATTTTCTTGGTTACAGCTAGTTTGGGGGTTGGAGACTTGGATGTGGAAGATTTAAATTATGAAGGTTTAGCTATAGGAGGGAAAGTAGAGGTATTTAGGTTGGTTAAAAATGATGGAGAACTAGATTGTTTGAGGGGTGTAGGTGGAGAAAAAGGGGATGGTTTCTTAGATGAAGAATAGGTAATTGGGATGGTAGAAGGATGGGGTCCTGAAATAGAAGGTAAGTGGGAAGGAAGTGGTATGGGTCTAGTTTGAGTTGGAGATTTTGGTAAATATACCTTCTTAGTTAGTTTATCTATGTTTTCCTTTGGTAAACTAGATGGAGTTAAGTCCAACTTCAAGGAGGGGGAGTCTAACTAGGCATGGGAAAAAATCGTAAATTCTTGACTTGTTTGGTGAGATAAGCATAAGGTGATTTGTAAATTTTAGGCATAAGTGGTTGGGATGGTTCACTTATGGTTTTGGAAGAGGAATTTGGTGAAGAGGTACTAATTATTTTACCGGTGCTTTCAAGGGAGGTTTATGATTCAAATTTTTTTTAGTAAGGGATACCGAGATGGTGCTATAAAGTTTCTCTATCAAAGTTAGGCTGGGAAGTGAACTTAAAAATTTAGACTAGCCTAATAAAGGGCTTATAAATGGGATTAGTTCCTTGGTCAATGGTTTTAAATTTTAAACCCTTAGGTGAATAAGAGGGAATGGTTTCTTCATTTTCATCTTTGAAGGAAGCTTATAAGATTGGTGGTTGGATAGATGAGGTAATCCCCTTTTGTGGAATGGTTTTCAAAGAGGAAATGGATGGTTCTATGATAAAGGAGGTAGGTATGGTGTCTTTAATTAAAAGAACAAATATATTTTCTTCCTTTATTTGGGTATCCATAGAAATGGAGGGTATTTCTACCACTTGAATGGGTGGAGTGGAAGAAGAAGAAATGATTATAGTGGAGGTTATCTCCTTTGTTATTTCCATCAAATGAGAGGGAGATAAAACTAAGACCTCATCAAGTGAAGAGAGAGGGATGGTTATTTCTTTTGTTTGGGTAACCAAAGAAATAGGAAGTGAGTTCACTATTTCTATTTGGGTGATTGAGGTAATGGTCTCTTCAACAATGGGATTGTTATTAATAGCATTGATTGTGTGTGCTTCATGAGAGTGAGATGATTTTAGTTAGTTATTGTGGTGCTGGGTAAAAGGAGAAAATAATTATGAAAAGGCTTGAAAAAAATGTCAAGGGACTGATTGAGAGGTGCATTGGGATTATCAACCACAAGTTCTCTACTATCAATTAAATTTTGGACAAGACTTTTAAAATTATTGAATCTATTAATGTCATCTCCAACAACTTGATGAAAGGCACAATGGTCATTCTCATTGTGCTACCTAGGTACAGGGTGAGAAACATCAAATTATTGTGGTTGTTTAATTGGTAGGAGTTGGATGAGGCTGGATTTGATAAATTTATCCAAAAATGATTCTTAAGATTATCCAATGGGAGTATATTTATTTGGAGAATCTCTATTTTGGTTTTAGTTTTGTTGATAGGGAGGGTTAGAAGAATTGGTTCAAGGTGGTTGATCAATAGTTGGAAGGGGTGTGGTTTTTAGAACAACTAAGTTTATGGATGCTTTTACATTGGTATTATATTGGTTAGTGTTTTTGGTGGAGGAAGGGTCATTAGATTTAAATCTATAATTCTTGTTCTATAATTTCAATTTCCTTTTATCAATGGTGATTTTTTATAGGTTGTGTGCCATGGTGAATACCTCATCAAATGTTCTAAAATTTTGAACTTGAAGAGTAGGGGCTATATGTTTGGCTCAACCCCAAGAGAAGATTTCAATAAATTTGGGTTAGGTTAAGGAGAAGGAAAGTTGGTTAATGAGACCTCTCCATCTAGAAACAAAATCAACAATTGACTCATCATCAAATTTCTTAATGGAATAAAGGTCGTTAATAGAAACCTTTTTAGATATATTTATTGAGAAATGCTCTAAAATGATCTAGGCTAGTTGGGAGAAAGAAAAGATAGAATGCTTGGGAAGAACACTATACCAATCAAGGGAGGGTCTAGATAAGGACATGGGGAAGGTTAAAAGAAGGATAGCATCATCATATACAATTAAATAGCAAGCATGATGTAATGATATCAAATATTGTTGGGGGTCCTCCTTATCTTGGAATTTGGAAAACTTTGTTAATTCCCATTAAGGAGGATAAGAATAGATGGGAATAGATGGATGATGGGTTCATTACAAATTTGATCATAGGATAAAAGGTTATGAGACCCAAAGATAGATGACTCCAATTTAATAATTTTTTACATTAACATCTTGATTATATATGGTTGGGGTTGGGAAGCTACATAATTAAAGGGCACATTATGTTGAGGTTGGGTGGAAACTATGTTTGGATAGGTGATAGAAGGTGATAAAGAAGACACATAATGGTAAGAGGTAAAAAGGGGCTGAGATGGTGCCACATAAGGATTGATTGACACAAATGGTTTGGTGAAAGGTTTTATATATCCCCTTGGGTTAGGGATATATTGATAGGTTGTCATGGGTTTTATTGGGGGATGGATACATGTTGACTTAAAGGTAGGGTTGAGGTAGTGGGTTGAGGTTGGGTAGGTTGAGGTTGAGTGGTGACTCTAGTGATAATGGGTGGAAGTATTTGAGGGATATAGAGCACAATGCTCTAAAATGGGGTATAAGTTGGTGGACTAGTTGACATAAGAGTAAGGGTGGACATAGGGGTAGAAGATAACCCCATGGTAGGTAGAGTACAAGTGACTAGAGGTAATGTTGACCCTATATGGGAAGTGTGGGGTGTGGTAGGAGGTGTTTGGTTAGATGTTGGTATATTATATTGGGTTTGGGTAGTATTAGTAGATGGTATTTTGGAGGAGGAAGAGTCTTGGGTCATCAAGGGTTGGGTTGAGGTGGTACCCACCATAAGATGGTGAGGCATACCATAGGGAGGATCCATAGGAATAAATAAAGTAATAGAGGTACGGTGAGGTAAGTTGTTAAGATATTGTTGAAGGGCCACTAAAACAACCAAGATTCAAGTAGGAGAGGGATAAAAATGAGGTGAAACTTCATCATTAGAATTATATTCCATGGAGGAAGAGGAAGAAAGTGGTGGTTGATCAGTTTGGTTTCTTAGATATTGTCTCGTAAAGACCATGTGAGAAAATAATATGACAAAACTCACACCCCAAACAAAGAAAAATCAAAATAAAAGAATTCAAGCCAAATAATGCATACACTAAAAGTACATTAAAACCTAGGATTTATTTTAGATCACTTTTGGCTTATACCTTAGAAAGTGTGAAGATGGAATTTGGCTTGTAGATCAGGTACTAAAGAATCAATCTAAGGTAGGGCTCAAGTTTTTTAGGCACTCAAAATAAAAAGTCTATGTTGAACTTTGGTATGTGGGTTGGTATTGGGTCCTACCCCCTCACTTCATGTTCCCATAGTAATAAGAGTGTCAGGTGCTTAGCCAAAATATATCGAGTTTAGATTTTATACTCAAATAGAGAGCTGAGTTGGTTCTCTCTTTGGTGGTGAAATCCAAGTGGGATAATTGAGAAGGGGTAAGCTTACCACTAGGTGATGAAATCCTATTTAGACCTTATCTTAGGTATGTTTTGATGAGTTAATTATTTTTTGGTTCATCTTGGTGTGTGATATCAAGTTTAAAATCTATAATTAATTACTTTTCCTCCTAAGTTACTATATGAACTAAGACAAGTAGGCAATAAATATATGCAAGGGGGTTTATTTTATACCCAAAAATAAATTTTTAGATTTCATTTGATGAACAAAAAATAAAGGAAGGAAAAGGGAAAATAGTCCCATCAGGTGTGACAATATGTTTTAGTTAATGTCACTCATTTCTTAATTTTGAAAGTAAACTAGTGAAACTAGGAATAGGGTGTGTATAAGAATACCTAGTAAAGTGTGTGCATGATCTAGATGATCGTGATAACTCCTATTTGGCTTAAAATGAATAACCTAAAAATAATAAAGAACTAAAAAAAAAAAAAAATTATTAGACAAAGATGAAGGGTGGACTACCTAGCATATGCTAGATCCCAAAAGTGAAAGCTTACTAGGATGGTTATCAATCCACTCAATGAAAATTAAATTTGATAAAGTAGAGAAAAGATACTTGCATATATTAACAAGAAAGTAAATGTTATACAAGAAGTAAATAAAATTATTATTCTAAAAAATGATTAAATATCATAAAAATATGCCAATACTTATGTTAGGGAAGTTGGTATTAGGTTAAAAAATTAGAATAGCTTATGTGCATAAGACATAATACATAAAAATAGGATTTGGTTAGGGGAGATGGCATGAAAATGACTTATTGTTATTTTCTATGATAGTCAACTGATGATGGTTAAGTGAACTAGTTATGGTGGGGATAACCGGTGATGGTTGGGTAACCAATGATGTTGAGGTAATCATTGATGGTTGGGATAACTATCAATGGTTGATTATGTGCTATGGAAGGATATTGAAGTGGAGTTGTGGAATGATGAATAGGTAGGTAGGGTTTTTGATATGGGTCTGTAGATGGAGAATAAGATGTTAAGAGGTCTAGTTGGGATAGCGAGGTTATAAATAAGATAAAACAATGAAAACAAAAAAAATACAACTATAACTTGATAGTGGAGGGCTGAGGCAATTTGGCTAGAGTGATGGTACTTCAACCTCAGAAGGTGATGCAAATAGAGGTTCAGGTCTCAAATGATATTGATTGCTTCATAAAAGGATACTTGATACCTACATAAGAAAAAATAATATCCTAGACTTGATTTCTTTTGGTGGATCCTTTTCACTTCCTCCTCTTCTCATTTTGTAAGATGAAGTTGCTAATTTGGATGGGGAAAGTTACTAACTTGATAGGGGGTTAAAGTTGTCAATTCGTAATTTTTTAAAACAAGTTTTAAAATCAAGTTTCCACTTAGGGTGATGTTTATCTCTCACAAAGCTATCAATGATTTAAAACTATAAAACAAGTTTGAGGACCTAACCATTGATGGTTAGGCCAATTGTTGATGGTTAGGCTAACCATCGATAGTCAAGGGGACAAAAGAAAATAGGTCAAAGTGAGTTAAAAAGGGTGAATTAAATGATTTAGTCATATGTATTAATTTATGTGTCAAGTTAGTAAATGAGTCTTAATTGACAAGGTGGTCAACTAGATGTGAGGTCAAGGGTTAAAAAGGCATCGAAAGCTATCATGTGTAGTTTTCAAGTATCTACAAAAAGACAAATGTTTCACAATGTTATATCAATGGCAAACACACACTTCACAAAAAACATGAAAATGGATGAAAATATCTTCTTATTTCTCCCAAAAGGTGAGTATGAAATTTGGTATCTTTTTAACAAAACCAAAAGCAAAGAGTGATAATAAAATTCTATAAAAATGAGTATAAATGTAAAATCAAATGATAGGAGACAAAGTAATCCCAAAATAGGGGTCTCAAACTTGGTCTTCACACTCCTCAAATGTTATGTAGTACTTCTTAAAACATATTCATTCATCTATTTCCTTAGGGTAACATATAATAGATATTATCATGAGTTTTGGAGACTTTTAAATATATTCATTATTGATTGGTCAAGATTGACCACTTAGAGAGTGCTTATATCCTTACTTGACCCCCTATATACTAGCTCTTATATATTTGTTAAAGAATTAGTCCTCCTCCTTGAAAATAGGAATTTAAGTATTCATCCATTATTCATTAAAACATTATTATAAGTCATTCATGAAGTTAATCCACCATACATGTGTTTTTATAAGTTCTTTAGTGCTTGTTTGACTCCTTTATCACACTAGGCATATGAAGGAAGGAGAGTGTGGTTACGAGTTTTTGAGAACCTTTCAACCTTTGAAACCTTCTCCCAATAAAATGCCTGATTAGGTTCTATACAGAGATATAATCATCAATAAATCTTTTGGAAAATTTATATGCATCATTTAGTACTTTTAAACACTTAATTCCTTCACATGAGTGAAAAGGCATATGAAAGCGAAAGAAGGATTTTAATTTGAACTAAAAAAAACCTCCATGGAAGGCTTTTTATCATGAATTCATATCTTAAAAAAATCATTTTGAACCTTCAAGTATCACAAAATATTCAATTTCACACATATAGCATGCTTTAAGAATCATTCCTTGTAGCCCTAAAATCGTGTAAAGATCCTTATCTAAAATATTTTATGGATAAATTTGGAACATTTTTTATTACCCTCTATCCCCTTACATCTAAAACAAAAAATCATGATCCAAATCCAAGTATAAGTATTATTTTTCCTTCATTTTCCTCTCTAATTAGGCCTAATTAGGCTTCCTAAGCCTAAAAAGTAGAAATATTGCTCCAAAGAGCTCCCACACATGTGAAATCACCAAAATTCTTGTTATTTAATTTAAATAGGCTATAAAAAATCCTCCATGTCAATTTTTGGGTCTTGAGACCCTATGTAAGTATGCAAACCAAGAAATCACCTTGTCACCTAGTCTCATTTTGAGCCTGGTTGAGACTACCTTAGAAAGTGATCCTAGTTTTGCCACCTATGAAATATATTTTTATTTATATTTTACTTATATAGTTATAAAACATCAAAAATGACATAATCCAATAAATTTTAAGATTTCTTTTGCTTAGAAGACCTACAAAACACCAAAAACATGCACAAATAGGACATTTATAGTAATTTATGTAGCTAACATCAGCATAAAAGTAAATGTTTAGAAGATAATTAGATAATTAAAAAAATAAAAGAGTTTTTATGAGAAAAATATGGAATTATATTTGAATTTGAGGTCAATTTTCCTTCACTGGTCACAATCAAAGTTTTAAAAGGGTTTAATACATGTTTGGGGTCTTATGATTTTCTCATGACTAAAAGATCACCAATTGACCTAATTCAACTTATAAAACCTTATTTAATAACCTCCTTACCTATAATAAATGTATCATATTACCATTCAAGTTTTTATAAATGGTATGAGTATGTGAAGTTGCTCCTTAGGTGGCATGTTTAGCTCTCTTTGAACTTAAGAAAGGTCAAATTTGAGTTTTTAAACTAAAAAATCATTCTCACTACTATTAAAGGTTAATAAACCTTCAATAAATTATTCCTCATGATTCTACATGTTTTTTTAGTGAATATTACCTCACTATATACATCTGGTGTATTGGTTAGGGGTGTTGGGGTTTAGGTCTATCATCTCTTTGCTAGCCCTAAAGGGTATTTAGATTGAAAAATAAGGTTTATTTTTTAACTTGAGAGTGTCATGAGACATATTATATGTATTTATATTTACTCAAAGTCCCTCCATGGTGTTTTCAATTCTTACTTTGTGTTTATACCTTAAACAAGCCCCTTGGTCTCATGACTAACTCTTGCCAATGGAGTGGGCAAGGTTTGAGACAAAATAAGGGGTATGTATAAATAAGGTTTGAGACATATATGAAAGATATTTTCCTTCAATTTGATATTCTAATAATTTTATGAAATAAATTCACTCTTTTTAAATTCATCCATCATAATCAATCCATATAAATTCCTTGAATTTATATGTAACTTCTCATGATTTTCGATAGACTGTTAACCGAATAAAACTATATGTCTATAAGTCAACATTTGAAGCTTGTACAGATTGACACTAATAGTAACTTCACCTTTCCTATATTGATAATATCCTCTGGTCCTGAACTAATTCATTTATTTTCCATGATTAATCATCTTATCATGTTCTTTTCATCCTCTTTACCTTATACACAATAAGTTCACATTGCATAGAGACTTGACTGTGTTCTATGATTATTGATTGTAGGTTCAACCTAAGCCTATGAATGCTCTTTGAGAGGATTTCCATTGAAAATAAACATGATATTGGATCAAAATCATAAAAACATCAGAAATATTATGTAACTCCTTATGAAACTCACCATTGTGTTCTTTGAGTCTAAGTCTTTCAAGCTTAGTTAGGCTCTCAAGCTGATTGTAGGTAAACATTAGTTGTAGGTAGTCATTTTAGGAAGTATTTAATATTTTAGGTTGTAATTTTTCTAAGAAAAACTTTATTTATATTTCCTTTAACACTTAAAATATTTCATAAAAACCCCACAGACTTGCCAACTACCTTGTATCCAAACTTACCTTCACATCACTATTTGAGACAAACTATGATGGTTATAGGTGGAGGATTTAATGTTTCTTTGGTTTTATGTGTCTTTCAAGATGAAATGATACCAAGAAATGTATGTGATATTTACTTAGACATCTTATTATCTCTTAAAAATATACTAAACTCCTTCATCATCTCATAAATAAGATATATCACACACTAGCATATGACTGATTGTGTCATTAAAAAATGGATATAGATCATCATGTGATGTTTGTATGGACTATATGAAAGTATTTTGATATGAATTATTACTTTCCAAATGTGATTCCAAAACCATTGAATAATTTTAAAACCTTTAAATAACTTGGAGATCCTCAAAATAACTTGATAAGTATTGAGAATAAATCATTTGGTATTTACCATTACAATTTCTAAATTATCTATTTTGTCCCCTATGAGTGAAGGATAGAGGGGAATTGCATGGGAAAGAAAGGGATGCAAGGAGTGATCTGAGGATATAAAAGAGAAAGAATTGGAAGAGAAAGGGAGGGGGAATTTCTCATAGTTTAGACTTGTAATTTTAACCAGTAATATCATTTGCTCTTGTCTTAATTTTCTTAATTTGTAAATTTGATGTAATCATGCATGTTTTTGTGCCCTTTATGTGGCTAAATGAATTAAGGAAATTTAAGCTCCAAGCTTTGGTTGGTGTTATTTGTGTCATTTGCAAATTAGTCTATTCTGTAGATTTTATAGTGTTGTGATTGGAAATGTTATTTGCTTTTGTCTCATTTTTTGAAGTCTAAAGTTCTACATAACTATGCGTGACTTCTGCACCTCTTATGTTATTGAATGATTCTATTAAGAAGATAGAACACTATGCCTTTATTGACAATTCCTATATCTCAGCAAAAGACTCCCCTGTTGTGAGCCTCTATTTCTATTATCCCAATCTTTTACATTAATCATGCACTTGTCTGCTCTTAAATGTAATTGACTCATATAATAGTCTCACTATGCTTAGGTTAGGATTAGGATCACACTCAAGCACATCACCATAGTTAGGTTTTAATTCCTACATTTTGCATTTCTATTTAAGTCTCATATCCCTTTTCCCCAACACCTATAAAACAGAAGAGACCAGCTTCTTTAAAACTTGGAGGTTGTTTCAAGTTACATTATCCCACAGCTTGAAACTTCCCATTGTTTATTGGTTAAGATCTAGCACAATTTTATGCCATCAATAAAATATAAGGGTCTTAGGAACCCATATAATAGAATAATCTATAGGTTATATAGGTGCCCTATGTTGAGAACCTAGAGAACCAAATAATACTAATCTCAAAAAAAAATGAGTGGAGGAAGGCCCTCTAGAATCTATGACATTTATCTCATGTAAGGGTCTCTCTAATTATGGTCTTTGTGGCAGAGTATACATATGTGTCGATATTTTAGGAGTAGACCTAGTCTACACTAGTGGCTCTACTAAAATATATTATATATCAATAAGAACTATGTTTTTAGATATAACTAATAGATTTTTTATATTTGGTAACTATGATAGAACTTTAATTGGTGATTGTGTTGTATCTACTAGTGAAATGGGTAGATGATACTTATATGGAAGACCCTCAACTTTGACCACCTGATTTGCATGTATGTATTTCATACATGTGTGTGTTGTAGATGGGATGGACCATAAGTGTTTTATCCATGGTCTACCTAATAACATATTGAACATGCCTACACTAGGTACTAATAAGAACTAAGTGGCTATATGTGTTGGTCCAACCTGTAATGGAAGCATAATCTCCCTAATGGAGATCTAAACATGAATACTGAAGCCACTAATAACTATGTCTATAGGTAATATATCCTAATCTAAGTTATAATTTTTTTTTTAAATTTTCATAGTGTATATGATAATTATTGACCTATATCAACCATAACACCATAGATAGGATGGTGATCTATGTATGCTCATAGAAACAGTGCATGTAAATTTGTATCATCAACAACAACATCTTGATCTGAGAAGGTGGTGAATGGTCTAGCTAGGATTATATTATGGTACATTCAAATGATTTTTTTAATGGGTGTGCTTCTTATATAATATTATGATATAAAGCTCATGGTGGATATGTCTGATATGTGTAGTGAACACCTAAAGTGCTCCCTATCTCATTTATTGTGTGATTTGGAAATGGATCTAAGAATATATTTGATGCCTTAAATTTAATTTTCTATACTTTTGGTGCCTCTATGGGTGTACCCAAATCAATAATGTTAGCCTCAATCAAATCTTGTATCTTATGTTTTAGTCTTGTGTATTTATTTTTTGTATGGCCTGGTACCTTGTGATACTTGAAAAATGTGTTGGAATCACTATTATATGGAAGAGGTTGTGCCATATCAATATATTTAATGAGAGGGATAGATAGGATATTTCATTCCAAGAGTTGGTGTAAAACTCATGCTGGTGATCATGTAAGGTTGGTGAAGGTTCGATGCTAAGTAGATAAAACCAATCTAGGAGATGGCTTTGAAGTTGTGTCAACTATGGCATTTCTATCACTTTTATTCTCAATGGCCCTTACCTTCTATGTAGTCTGACCTAAACTCTTAAAAATTGAGTCTGATCCATTGGTATATTTTAGTTTTCCCATTGATAAAATCTTAGCATCTCTTTTTTTGACTATGTGGCACAAATCTATGAATGTAGGAAACTTATTAAATAAGATAGCTTCATGTAATGATGATAAAAGACTTTATTTAAAGATATATTTAAGATATGTATATACCATGGGGCTAGTCCATTTAGCTAATACAATATTGTATCTAATGATGTATTCTGTGATAGGTTCATTTGAATTTTGTATCTAATGATGTATTCTATGATAGCTTCATAGTCAATATTCTAGTTGATACATGGTCACAAAGAGTGTTATTATTATTAGATTCACTAGGAACATTGTCTTATTGAAGGATCTTGAATTCAAATAAAAAAATCCTATATAGAGGATTACCACCAATAAGAACATTGGTGACTAAATGTATATCTCAGCCTAGTAAAGAGAAAAGTTCACAACTAGAGAGAGAATGGTAGAAAGGAGAATTTAGATATGTTATGTTAGTGACTCTGAGGTATGAATAAGTTTCTCACCATTCTTTGGTATTAGAGCTAAAGAGCCAATTAAGATTCAAACCTCAACCAAAATATGAGAATTTTGATCTGACATAACAAAGGTAATAACATGCAAGATATGTGTTTTATCTTTATAGAAACTCTAGCTAGCAAGAAGGAGATCATTCCAAGGAAGGTTATTTTAGATGCCACTAAAAGCTTACAAAAGGTGAAGGAGTCATTAAAAGAGGAAAGATAGTAGTAGGCAGCTTGAGGTATCCAAGGAGAAGCTTGGATAAGTGAGTCAACAAACTAAGCAAAGAGAAATAAGCTTGGGTGAGAAAGGAGGAAGGAGAAGCTATATATCTAAGGTGGAATATACTTGGAGAGGAAAAGAGAAGGACAAGATGGTGCAAGAAAAAGGAGAATGAGGATAGTACTTGGGGAATAAAATAGATTAAGTGATGATAAAGTTGTTTTTAAGATTGGAAAATATTGAAGCTAGTCAAAGAAGCATGATGGAGGAGATAAGCATCTTGAAGGAGAAAATGTCTAAGAAAAACACAATAAATAATCACATGGAGGTAAAAAGGCAGCAGTCCCAAGATATTAAATTATCATCGAAAGGTAAGTTTGTTTAAAGTACTTACTTTAAACGAAAGTGCTATAAGTGTAAAAGTATGTAGGTCATGGATCTCATGAGTGCCTTGAGGTGAATGACAGAATATTTGATAAAAATAAGGAGAAGGAAGAGGGGAAATGCCTTATGAAAGTGAATCTAAGAAAGGTAAATCTCTCTTGATGAGAAGAGTGTTTCTCAAGCAAAACAAGGTAATGGATCTTACCACTCAAAGAAGAAGTTTGTTTAGACCAAGATGTAAAGTGCAAGAAAGAAGTTGTAATATGATCATTGCTAGTGGTAGTATAGAGAATTTGGTGTCCATAGAGATTGTAGAGAAAATAATACTAAAGAGGTTTCCTCACCCTATGCCATACAAAGTGTTTTAGGTGTAGTAGGGGCATCAGTTAATGGTGAATGAATAGTGTCAATTGGAATTAAAGATTGGCAGCTACAAAGATAATGTAACTTGTGACATTGTATATATGGATGTATGTCATGATTTTTTAGCTACACATTGGAAATATTATAGGCAAGTATCTCATGATGGGAAGGATAATACATATACATTCATGAAGAATGGAGAAAGACACATTTTGAAACATTTAAAAGAAGAATCCTAAGAAGATAGAAGTAGAACTATGGTGATGAGTAATCCAAAGGAACCATGGAGTAACAAACTTGTGGGGGCAGATAAGCCTCAAAATATTTTTCTAATAATTAATATTGAATGTATGTATATAGGTGTATAAGAGGAGAAACATGATCAACCTTATGAAGAACTAGTAATATTAGAAGGAGCAGTCATAGAAGGAGGAGTCCTACAAATTTTTGATGAAGAAAAGATGAAGATCTCTTTTATGGAAGAGGAAGTGATAGGATAATTCTTAACCTCTCTTGAAGATGAAGTGTATAAAGGATAAGAAGATTCAAGTGATAGTATTAGCCTTGGGAAGGAACAAATATTTGGTGAGCATTCTTGTAGAATAGCTCTTGGAAATTGCATAGATGAAACTGATGTGACAGAGAGAAATAGGGTTAATGAGGTAGAAATTAAAGAAACAAAAATAAATATTCATGAAACACTTGATGGTGGAGAAACTAATCTCATCATAGAATAATAAATTAGATTACTTGATGCTTTGTTTGGTCACTCCAATGACAGTAAAAAGGATTGAATGCAAGAGGATGATAATAAGGGAACAATGAGAGAATATAATCACATGATGGAGGTCACTAAGCAAGTTGACCACATATATATAAGGACATCAAACAATGATTCCTTGAATGTATCTAATGAACACCTCATTATAGAAGTAGGACAACCCATGTATGACAAGATAGAGGATGGAGAAGATGACCTTGTTTTGATAGCAAAGGTAAATTTTTTTGATATGTTTTTCAATTCTTCAAATCATAACATGAATTGTGACATGCCTTCTATATTTGATCTAAATCAAGAGGATGTAGAGGTGATTTGGTAGCAATAGGAGGTTAAAGATCAATTTTTGACCTCATTGGTTGATCAAGAAGGGGCAACAAGTAAAGATTCTACTGATATGCTTGAGAAAGATCAAATTGTAGCTGAAATGATTAATGTTACAAGTGGAGAAGAAGATTTAAATTAAGGATAAGGTGAAAATCATAAAAGTGTTGCAAATGAAGAGAAGAGTGTTGTTGGAACCCAACCAATATATGAAACATCAGTGTAGAACATGGAAAAAGATGACTTTAACAAGTCTAAAGTAGGCCAAGAAGGTATGGAACATTCAAAGAGAGATGAGAGAAAGAAAATAGGTGACAAAAGCATTCAAAGAATAATATTTTTAGAGGAATTATGGAGCAATAGAGACATTCTTGATAAAAGGCAAATTAAGGAGACACAAATCAAAGAGAGTGTAAATAAATAAATGGTAAAGATGCAATGTTTTCAAAAAGATGACAATAGTACCAAAATGCAAATAACCAATGTATGGACAAGAAATCATGATGAATTTTATCATGAGAATTTATTCCATATATATGGATAAATGAAGGGATTAGTAGCATATCAACTTAAATCAAAAGAGATTCCATCAAAGTAAAGAGTCAAGGAATGGAACCTTAATAGTTATGAAAAGCAAAGGTTGATAGAGATCATGAGGATAGAGAGAAAAAGTGAAAACAACCATAAAGGAGAGAAAGAAATGTATGAAAGTATGAAGATTTTTATGACTACATATCTCCAAGAATATACTAGAAATAATATTCATGAAAGCTTCAAATCATGGGAGGACAACAACAAGTTGATTCAAAGATCAATTAAAAGTATACTTTTGTCTAAAATGGTGGAGATAGTTATAGGTACAAGTATAAGGATAAGGCTAAACAATAAGGAGGTAACTTTCTCACTTGAGGAACATAGCCAAAAGGTGTACTACTCGATATTCCAAGAAAAAATTTAGGATCTTGGTAAACATGGAAGCAAGGAGGGAAAATAGGGGAAGTGAGCAAACCAAGAATATAGTTGGAGGAACCCCTAAAGATTAAAACAAGAAATAAATTGACAAAATACAAATTCATGGTTAGGAGATCATGAATAATTTCTAGTGTATCACTCTAATCTACGAGCATCTCCATAGTTTTCTAGGTGTTAGTCATATTGTGTTTGTGGAGTCTTAAGTGGTCTAGGCGTAACAAATAAGTTTCCCTCCAAAATCATGCAAGTCAAATGTTTGATAATTGTATAGATGTCATAAGCATGGGTAAAGCCTATTTGTGTATGTAAAGGCTTAGATTAGTGTTTGGTCACATAAATAAATATTTTAAAACCTACCTCTATGTGATATATGGATGAACTAAGCTAAGGATGGCATAGGATAGGAGATCTGATGGGATTCTATTATGAAAAAGTTATTGAGCTTCATTAGGAAGTGGTTATATGAAGCCTAATACTATGTATAAGTCTTAGATCTAAGTTCCACCCTTTTCTCCACTTTGTATAAGTCTTAGGTCTATTTAAGTCTTAGGTCTGAATTCCAATGTGTATAAGACTTAACCACTTCGTATAGGTCTTAGGTCTATATAATTCTTAAGTCTAACTCAATAAAGTTTTTGAGGTATTGTATGAGTCTTAGGTCTTAGTTCCACCCTTTTCACCATACACCTTCCTAAATAGGGTACCTTGAAGGCCTAATTAGTTCTATTCTAATCCACATAAGTGATATTCCATACAAAGGAGTTGTAGATGAAATTTGCATATGTTATATAAGTCCTTCATGGGTACTAGGATCAATATGTGTGTGTGTGTGTGTGTGTGTGTGTGTGTGTGTGTGTGTGTGTGTGTGTGTGTGTGTGTGTGTGTGTGTGTGTGTGTGTGTGTGTGTGTGTGTGTGTGTGTGTGTGTGTGTGTGTGTGTGTGTGTGTGTGTGTGTGTGTTATCAAGTGTTGTAAGAAAGATATGTTCAAAAAATAGGGTTTTCAGGGCTACAAGGACCCTAAGCCTATCTACAAGATAGTCATAATCTCTAAGCAGCTTTTCACTTAAGAGTGGTTCAAGATAAGTTAGATTAGGTGTGTTTAATGTTTTGTAATGTTAATATAAGTGTTGTTACATTCAATTCAAGGGGTATCACTCTTGGTTAGATCTTAGCTGATATGTACGAAGTGTATATTGTGAATGTAATTTAAAGGAAGTGAAGAGTGTATAAGGGTTTTTGTATTGAGATTATGATATTCAGGTTCATAGTCAAGATTGTGGTTGATACATAGTCAAAAAGGGTTTTATTTTTATTAGATTCACTAGGAACATTATCTTGTTAAAGTATCTTGAAGTTAGAGAAAGAATTCCTATATAGAAGATTGTCACAAATACGAACATTGGTGACTAAATGTATATCTTAGCCTAGTAAAGAGAAAAGTTCACCACTAGAAAGAGAATGGTAGAAAGGAGAATTTAGATATGTTATGTGAGTGACTCTAAGTTATGAATAAGGTTGGCACCAGTTGTGCTACATGAGTTGGCTTCATTGTAGGTGTAATAATGTTTTTAGCTAGGAGAGTTGATGATTTACCATTAGTTGTTTTTTTCTTAATTTCTAATATGGCTTGTAATATTTATGTATGATAAAGGTGATGTTCCCAAATTATATATCTAAATCTCTATAATACCTCATGTTTATTGACAATCATGTTATCATTATTAATAGAGGGAAAGTGTCCCCATTTTTTATTTGTGTATCATCTTTTTCTTGATTATATTGTTCATCTTTGGATTCATTATCATTGATATACAGATAATCATAGTGTGAAGGCTAAATAATTGGAGTTACAATAAGTCCATTATCCATGTTATAATCTCAAATAACAAGAATCTAAATAGGATTACCACCTAGTTTAACACTTCTTATTAATGGAAGAGAGATAGCTTTTTTATATGGAATTTAGTAAACAAAATAGAATAAATATGCTAAAATAAAATATATGAAATTTGAAAAATTAAAATCAGCTAATGAAAATAGGAAAGAGAATGATACAAATGCTAGGAGCATCTAGGGTTAGGGTTTGTGCAATGTTTAAACTAATTATGGTTCACCAAATGTTTTAATATTTTAGGGTTTTACTTATGTAAATCCTATTTTTGATTAAATGGTTGATTATTCTAAATTAGGGAAATAATATGCATAAAATATCCACTAATTTGTTATATATTTGACTATCTTTGACTTTCTAAAAATAGTAATAAATATGTGCAAAATAAGACTTATTTTTAGAACACTTGATATGGATGATCTAACTAATAAAAACTAAGATATGAATATGTCTAAGTGTCATCAATTATATCCCTCTATCAAAACCCCTCCTGATTAGTAGTGACACATTTGGACATAGGAACCATGTGGATCTAGTATCCTGATATTGGCACTAACAGCATATGTGTAGTACTATCTCTAAATTTTGGGTGCACCTTTGTTTGTGTTTATGGGTTCTATTCTTATGCACATGAAGTTTATAACTCTATATTATGTCTATAATATCTAATTTATGATGCAAATCTTAATCCTCCTTTCAATTAAGGTATAACCTAAAAAGTGTGTTTGTTATTAGGATAAGTTGGACATCCTTAACACCCCATTTTGAAGAGATTTTCCTATATACCAATATTTTGAGGATGGATCAAGCTCAGTATAGTTCTCCCAACCTAAGTGAAGGTGCAAGTGAAAGTGGTGCTAATATGATATTGGCCTTGAGTGCCTTGAGTGTGATTGATATTATAAATCTATAAAATCTAAGCTTAGGGTAGCTATATATGGTAGTATGAAAAATTATGGTAGAATAGGGATTAATAACCTTTATTTTGGTTAACTTGTCTCATGTTTAAATAGTTATTTTTCATATAATTTCAATATAGTGAATATAGGTCTAAAATTCATGTATTTATAGTGTTATGTTGATTGTGTAGATAATAAAAGGCTTATAGGCTGACCTTAGGAGGGTTTTACCTTTGAAAATATATTCATTTCAAAAATCTAGGGTGAAGGACATAGGTTACATTTTGGTGACACTTGTGCCATTTTAGTGACACTAGTGCCACATGGATCTAGTGTCCTTAATGTGTCACTAATGTCCATCTAGAATAACACTATGTATAAAGGGCCAAGATTGGTAAATGAGCATATGGGACTATGTTTGAGATTATTAGGGATGCCTATGGCTCTCATAAAGGCTAAAAAGGTGTGATAATAGGCTCTAATATAGGTCTATGGCTAATCTTGGAATAGGTAGTCTCAAGTTTCACTCTTAGCACTTAAATACCAATTTTAGGTGATTACACTACCCAAACCCTAACCCTAAATGTTATTAGGGTTTTTACCCTTCTTTTTCCTATTTCCCTTGGCCATATTAGGTTTTTGAAATATTATATATTACGTTTTAGAAGAACTATTTCATTTTATTTGTTACATTCCATCTCAAAAATGTATATCTCTTCCTTTAATAAGAAGTGTTAGGCTTAATGGCAATTGATCATACTCACATTCATTCCATTCAAGCTTATACCATGGAAAAATGACCAGTTACAACCCCCATCATTGATCCTTCACAGCGTAATTATGTGGACTTTAATGATAATAAATCTGAAGATAGAAATATAATCAAGATCAAAATGATAAACAAGATGGGAATTGGGACACACTCCCCCCACTTAAAAATGAAAACATTATAGTCAATAAGGATTATATTTCTAAAAATATCATAGATAGACTATAGGAAAAACCCCATGATCATGCATAGATTATATAAGCCATAATGTAAATAAAGAAAAAATCCAATAATGTCAATCTTATACCCCCTAGATAACAATATTGTTACACCTACTTTGGGGGAAACTCAAAATGTATAGAACCCTATTTTAACTTGGAAAAATTCAATAATGGAAACACATCCTATGGATAGTTCCTCCTCTCTAGGTGTACAATCTCTTAAAAATAAGATCCATGATTTGTAGGCTAAGGTGTTACATCTATAACTAGGTGATACTAAGAAATCTCATGCCTTATATTCTCATGTTATTTTATATACACCTTTGGCATATCATATAGTATTAACTCATTTTCCATCCATATCTATGGAATATAAGCTTACTTTGTATGATGGTAAGGGTGACCTAGATCACCATCTACAAGCTTTCCATATATCATGTTTGGACTATGTATTTAATTATTAGATCTTTACTAAGTTGTTCCCTTGTAGTTTAAAAGATTATGCACTACAATGGTTTTATGATGTTTCTAATCAATCTATTAAAATATTTAATACATTGGCATATATGTTTTTAGAAAAAAATTAATCAATATTAGTGATAAGGTTTCTTATGCTCAAGTGGCACAACTAAAAAAAAAGTATAGTGAGCTAATAGCTGAATATGTCTTATGATATAAAAATATATTAGCAAAGATTACTAGCCCCATGGAAGATAGATAATTCCAAGACATTTTAAAGTAGATATTGTTACTAGAATTACATGGAACTATCCTATTCAATAATTTTCAATCATTTATAGATCTTTTCCATACAGTGAAATAATGGGAAGTCAAGCTTCTATCCATGGGAAAATTAAAGTACAAAATTAGATCAGATTTAACTACTAAAATTTATAATAAGGCCCCATATAAGGTGAAACCTAGTGATCATAATAGTGATTCAAAAACAATAATTAATTCATCTTCAGATCCACCTCTTTTCATGGTTTTATTATCTCCTACAAGGATACATTTTATGAATATTCCTTAGTCACCATCATGGGTTATACAGTAGTTATTAGAATTTAATGTATTATCTCTCCCCCCATCAAAGAGGTTGATATAGCTAGGCCACTTCCAAGGAATTATGATACTAATGCATTATATGACTATCATAGTGCACTAGGACATAATACAAATATATTCATTAGCTTACAACATAAGATAAAATATTTGATAATGTAGACATCTTAAATTGATCACCAATAACCTCCAAATAATATTCAGACTAATTTCAAACAAATATCATAATTTGGCCTAAAAACACTAAAACATGCTAAATGATTTGAATCTATCATATACAAGTGCCAATTTTTGCCAATGTATCCCTAAATGGGGAAATGAATTTTATGAGATAGCTAAATTTAATCAAATTATTTTATGTCAAAATGACATTTTCACACATAGGTACATTGGATTGATCTTTTCTAACAAATTTCTTGCACAAGACATGTGCCTTTGTTATCTTGTGTTGGAAACATCCTAAATAGGATAACAGATCTAACGTATCTAACATCACCTTCCAATTCCAATCTAGTCAATTTTTTAGCCAATAATACAACATTTTGACCAATTTGATTAATTTGAGCACCAATTTCCAAGATTTACACCAAAATTGATAAATCATGTTTAAAAATAATTAATTTGAATCAAGAGCTTAAGTTAATTTTCTATGGAACTTGTTGAATATTTCATTAATGGAAATTGGTTTCTAATATCTACATTATCAGGTGAGGTCATTTATGGGGTGGCATCCACAAATCATAAATACTAAAAATATCTTATTAATCCCTCCCATGCCTCTTCAATGCCTCTATATCCCAAATATTTATGAAAGCATTTATTGATTTTAGCCTTCAAAATTAAATTAATTCTTAGCCACATATCTCATCTTGAGATGGACAATTCATGTTCATTTTAATCAATTGAAAAAATCTATAAATAGAAGGCCTCACAACTATAATTTTAAGCTTTATTGGTTTAGAGTTATAATGCTTAAATGATTTCAAAAGCCATTTGATATTAGTGTTATTATGCCAAACTATTGAGAAAATCTTCACAAACCAAAGCCACAAGCCAAATGATGCCAAGAGGAGATAGATGATAGCCAAAGATCCATTTCCAAATACCTTTGAAGTATAATCTTAGAAATCCAAAAAGGAGATCATTTAGAGAATTCAAGAAAGGTGAGAAAGTTTGTTTCTTGCATTCTAGTTGTGTTTTGACTATGGTTTTCCTTATTAAGCTCCCCCTAAGATCTAGACATAAGGTGTTAGCATTAGTGTGTTTTGTTTTGGATTGATTTCATGTACTAAAATGATACTAATCTCTCCTTATTAGATTCTTATGTTCACAAATGGCATTCCCAATAGGACCTAATCTATCATATGTACCAAGAAGATCAATAGACAAGTCTTAAATTAAGAATTGAATGCTTGAAACTTGTTAAATTTGATTTTGTAACTTTGTTTGGCCATATTCCATCTTCATGGTTTTATAAAATAACCATCAATGGTTAGGTGAAACCATTGATAATTGGGTCATAACCTCTAATGGTCAAGGGCAATCATTGATGGTCAGGTACAACTACGGATGGTCAGGTCTAATCACTGGTGGTTGTGTGGAAAAGGAAAACCCATTTAAAAACTTTATTTTGATCTTTTATTCAGCTTATTCCTAATACTTTAGAGGTCTACATCTCTGGTCTAGTTTTATTTTATGATCTAAAATATTCCTTTTAAATAATTTTATTCTAATAAGCTAATAATTAATGTTTTTGTCTAAGTTTGTTGATTCTTTCAAGTCGATAGGTAACCATCAGTGGTTTGGTTTTGATTGCCAATGGTTGGTCATTAACTATTAATGGTTTCCTTTAAACCATCGACGGTTAGAAGTGACCACCGATGGTGATTGTGTTTTTCAAAAAACAAACTCAAGAGTACTTAAAACAAAGTGCATTGTCTCATTTGAAAAAAAACTTCAAGGCTAAACAAAACTCTAAAAAATTTCTTGTCAAATTTTTTTCAAAAGTGACAAAATCATGTCTTATTTAAGTATTTTTTAACCTCTTTTGGATGCTTAAAAATAATTAGGAACCTTTAATTTGATGCTTATGAAAATATTTTAGAGTATTTAATTAAATCTTTTTGTGTTTTTTTTAAATTTTTACAACTTAAGGCTAAGGGGCCAAAGAACACCACCAAATATTTGCTTTTAGTGCTCTAAAATTGAACTCACTTCAAAGTTAAGTTTTGTTTGTTTAAATAATTTTATTAGTTAGAATTCTTTTGTATAAAAAGGAAGTTGTGCATGCATGATCTCCCCCATCCCCTATAGGGAACTTGTAGGATCAAAAACACCATCTTCATTTCAAAATTGTGCCTTAGTCTAAAGGCATAAAAGAGATGTTGTCAAGGCTCTCCCCAAGACTCACAAGGCTTGGGTGATCTAGAAATAACCATAAATCTCTTTTACATAGTATTTATTTTATGAAACTTAGCTTATGAGGGGGACTTATTTACCTCCCATAAGTTCTATAGGGAAGCCTTGAACTAGGAATTCATCTCCTAACATTATCTTCAACCCCTCTCCATAAGGGGAATATAGATTAGGATACACTGATTGGGATGATGGTTTGAGAAGATAAACCATATCCATTAGTAGAGGATAATCCTAGGATGTTTGAGTATGTTGGACATCATACTACACTAAGAAAGTGATGGATGTAGTTGTTGTGAAAATGGAAAGAAATTTTTATAACAAGCCATAAGATGTAGACCCAAATGACCTATTTCTTCTCTTGTTTACTAATGTGAAAGTTGGTACACATGAGATCCATCTATATGGTCAAAAAATTTAAAGGCTTAGACAAATCCCACTTGCCATAGAAGTATTGTTGATGTGAGGTGCACCCTAAGGTCTATGTCACCTTGTTATCACTTGAGAGAAGGAGGTGTAAAAAACCTACTATATAATTCATTTTTATTTTGTGTGAACAATTAATTCCCTCTCAAATGCATGTATAAAGATAGACTTCAACAATATCATGCAACCTTGTCAGTTTAGAGCTTAAGATGATTACTTAGTTATTTTTATCTTTGTCTTAGATTACTTGGTCTTATTTTTTAGTCAAAACTTGTTTGTTAACAATTTACCATAATAAACTAAACACATTGTCCACCAAATTTCTTGAACAAGGAGGAGTTATGCTTTCTAAGTGAAAATCATATTTTTCCTTGTTAAAATTTGTCATCTAAAAACATTATGTCATATCATCCATTTTGGCATAGTTATGCTACCCATTTAATTCTAGACCATTGGCCAAATTTTTCTTTAAGTCCTTCATTGATAATTTAAATTAGAAATTGTACCTTTATAAGTTCATAAGGTTGATTAATTAAGTGGGTTAACCATTTTCACTAAAAATTGAGGGAACTTGCATTCATTTTCTTATTTTGATTGAAGGCCATTTTAGACTCAATATCAATGTCATTATTAGTAGGACTCAAGTCATCTTGCATATTGATCATGCCTTGAGTCCTATACCACATTTCATATTACCTTGCCTATTACCATTATTTGTGTGCCATGGTAAAAGAGAGTCTTGAGTCCATTTGATACAACACTTTTTCCTTAGAGGTTTTTCAAACTTTGTGTGTGTGTGTGTGTGTGTCATTTAAGTTAAGAAAAATAATCTTATGCTACTAAAATCTTGTAAAACCATTTTTCCTTAGAGTCTTGAAAAAAAACATTTGTCACATCTTTTGAGCATTTTAGTGTTGTTATGCTTCTCAATTTATTTCATAGAACTCTTTGTGTAGAGCCTAAATTTTTTTCTAATATCTAACCAATTTTAGAATACTTTTGTGGACATCTGTCTAGTGTGGTGATGTCATTCATTTTTATCTAGTGTATTTATAAAAAGAGTCTAGTTTTGTGCTATGATTTGGGAGAAAATAAACTAGCTCTAAGCACCTTTTATTTCATACCTCATACCTATTGATCAATTTTATGTCCAAGATTCAAATGCCTAGTTTTTGTTAAAAAGTGTTTCAAATCTGTTAGATTAAACATCTCACCTTTGTTTCGAGTGTATATTTTGACACCATTTGGCCAAAAGTCCTAGCATAACCTATTTGAGTCTAGATTTTGATGTTGTGTTTGGCCAAAATTCCTAGTAACCTTTTGTTTATCTTAGATTAGACTTGTTTGAAACACTCTGACCCTATAATTTGGCATTTTAATTTATGGTCCTTTTACTTGACCTTTTTCAATGAGACATGTAATGTTAGAAACTTTATGTTAGCTTTTTTTAATCATGAGTCATCACATAAACCTTTTTGGATATACATATCCATTATTTTGACTAGACTAGACCAAGTTTGAACCTTTTGTTTTTATACATTTCCTTTATATAGTTTGTATAACTCTATTTCCATTTGGTAGTAAAGCATTTACTATGGATCCCAACATGTATTCCTACACTCATAGTGGTGCCATGTACAATCCAAGTCTTAATAATGTAATTGATTAATAATAAATGGTTCAAGACCCCTATGTAGATAATGTTATTTATGAAATGGATCCTTAGCCATCTTATAACACTCAAATAAGGGCACAAAACCAAGACCCATTGGCTCATTATTTGGTTAACACATCTCCATATTTGGATCAGGATAAAAAATAAGCATAACAATTCCTAGCTATGATATCTATAGTTGAAGAAAAATTTACTCAACAATTGTACTATGTTATTACACCATCAACATATGATCCTTATTTGTTTGATCATCACTTATTATAAAATAAAGAAAATATTTTGGTTAGAGATATAGAAGTAGGGGCTAAGTTTCCAGTATATTTCCCCCATGAGAGTTTGTCAAGTCTAGTAAGAATGATTCATAAGATACTATATTGTCAACATGATTCTTATAGAAACCCTTTAGCTCTAGTGTAAATGACATATCAAGACCCTAGTATGATTTTCAAAGGTAAGGACCTCATGGAGGATCACTTTGTATAAATTCAAAAAGCATACCAAACTTATTTGAACCTAACACATAATTTTAATTAGATGACCATGTCAAATAAGCCTCTCATTGATTTAGTTCTTTTAATAGGAGTTTAATAGAATTGTCTAGTCAAAAAAATAAGGGTGTAGACCCATTTATGCAAAAAAATTCAATCAAAAACTTATTTCATATGCCAACCATCTAGGAAGTGGCTTCTACTTCTACATAGAGTTTGATGAAAACATAATGGATAATGTACAAGCAACATCCAATCCAAACCAAAGTGGTGTGAGTACACAAACAACTAATCCATAAACTAGTGTACTTTTAGTTAACACCATGATTGGTTTTCAAAACTAGGGAGTATGAATTTCTATGTCCTAACCTCAACCAGCTACTACCACTAATCTTCAACTAGATGTTTCTTCAAGTGCTCAACCAATAGTATTAGGTAGCCAACTAATAACCACCAATGTCATTCCTCAATAGTAGAATGTGATGAATCTTACTTATCCCTAATAGGTGATGAGTAATATTAAACAATACCAAGCATAATCAAACATACTAACACAATAGAGGTATAATATGTTCCCATATCAATAGGGGAAAACTAATGTTTCACCTCATTAGGTAGTAGTGAACATACCTTTTTCCTCACAGACTAATATACCAATTCAAAACCAAATGATGTCTAACCAACAAATTATGATTATTGGTTAGTGATAAGTGACAAATATTAAACATGTGTCCACTTCCCAATGGGGATTTGTGTCATAAATAGGTTCCAATGTTCCTCAAATACCAATCAAGCAACCTTTACCTTTTATGTAGAATGTGCCACAAGTTTAGAGATAGGGTCTTGGTTCACAAGTCCCCCCTTAAAAAAAAGGTTCTATTCATCATTATAATGTCCTTATTCAACCTCAATAGGCATATTATAGTTATATCCCTCCATCCCAACCTCATTTCAACAATCACACCCTAATCTACGTATACATATTCTCAATCTATTTCATAACCAATATAACATACCCCAAATAATGCCTCCATCTTAACTTTGTCAAAGTGTTCCACTTGTAACTACTCAACCATCTACCTAGGCTAATATTCCATCTCAAACCAATGTTACCTCTAGTTTCCTATCCTAAAAACTACAATAGATGAAGGATACCATTGTTTCCATTTAAGTTGGAAAAAAAACCAAAATGTTTAAGTTGGATGAAATGTGTTATTATCCTTTTAACATGGAGTACTTGTAGATACCATTTCCTTCAACATATGAGCCACTAAAGTTCATTAAATACAAGTGGAAAGGTGACCCCAAAGCCCATTTGATGGAGTTATTTGATGCATGCTAGCCAATGGCATATAGTGACATATACTTCTTGTTATTTTCCCAATAAGTCCAGAAAGATAAACTTTGGAATGGCTTTTAAAGTTATCCAAAAATTCAATATCAAAATTTGATGATCATTCAAACAAATTTATGTAGCACTTTTCATATAATCTCAAACATGAGATTTCACTAGTGAACTTAATGAAAGAAAAGAAAAAGGCTAGTGAAAGATTTGAAAGTTATCTATAGTAATGGAGAGCTCTTGAAATTTGATTCAACCATAGTTTAATACACAAAAAATTAGCCATTATATTTACCAAAAAATTGCACAGTGAGATATCATGTCATCTAAAACTACAGTGTGTACATACTTTTAAAGAGATCATTAACAAAGGTTTATTGATCAATTGATCCATTATCAAATAGGGGATCATCAAGCTTACTTTGTCAAATCAAAATCAAGCTACCAATCAAATAAATTGTCAAAACCAAAAATAACATCATGTTTAAGCACATGTATCTCAACTAGCATAGTCCAATAATAATGATAGACCAAAGTAATTTAATCACAATAATAATTTTGTGGGAAATGGAATAACTAAATCATGACATGTCCAAATAATAAAAACACCATCTGTTCATCCCACATATCATATGAAAATTACTCCTAAGCCACAACCTTTTTAGATGCAACAAGTACAACAACCTAGGCCAACATAGCAAACACAACAAACTTTTCCATTATAAACCCCTCCTCCAAAGAGAATAATGCCTACTTATCACCCTTTTAGTGAACTTGGAGAACCTATTGAATCTATGTTTCACAATCTCACTAATGTTAATATGATTAGCTAGCCTATACAAAAGCATTATCCTAAGTGCATTCCTTATCTTGATTGGTTCCGCCAAAATGAATTCTATGAATATCATTGAGTTAATGCACATAATTTATGATGTTATGTGCAAATTAAACATTTGATTCAAAATATGTTGGAGAATAGTGGGATAACATTGGATGGTGGAGCTTCCACTTCTAATCAAAACATTAGAATATATCAAAACCCCTTTCCACAACATAACAACCAACAATAGAAACAATGGTTAGTACAACATCAACAATAATGGTTTCAAAAACCAAGGCTAAAATAGAAAAATCAATAGCCAAATCAATAGTATCAAAATTGAAAACATCTAAAAAATGGACAAAACCAAGGTCAAAACAATAACAACTAACAAATCTACCATGCAATTACATGAATACAACAGGGTTATAGGCCATATTAAAGGAGATCACATTAACACCATCTACATAAATTTGAGACTAAATAGCAATCAATCAAGGCCTTTTCTAAACAATTCCAATCAACCAACTCACACTGAAAATCCTTCCTTGACCTAGAATCACATACAGGCATACCAACAAATAAGGATTACTAATTTTGGACTCTATACTAATAAGTCATTGTTGCCTCATGACCATGCATAAGTACACCAATAACTAAGACTTATCTTATCTAGTCCCCTACCATCACCATCATTTACTAGAAATGATGGTCTTGTATCTAATCTTAATTGTGTAATCACAACTCAGTGGTCAAATATTCCCATCCCAGGCCCACAACCATCTACAACTTTACCCATCCCCTAACTAATCATTTTACCTAGGAAAAAACCATTTAACACTAACCAATAAAAAAGTTTGATATTTTAGAATAATTGAAAAATATGCCACTACAAATCTCCATTTTATATTTGTTGCATATGTCAACAATCCACAAATACATCTTAAATGATTTCCTAGGACAACCTATAGTTTCAAGTGACATATCCCCTAATAAATTTCAAGCTTTGGTTAGACACCTAGCACCAACCCAATAAGTAACCTTCAACTAAAGTGATATGTCATCCCTTAGCCCACTACATAATATAATCCATTGTACTTAAGATCTGCATAAAGTGGCACAAAGTGAAACATGTCCTTATAGATAATGGATTAGGTATAAAAATAGTATTTCTAAAGCTTATCAATCTTATCAATTACACAATAATATATCTTCAAGAAGAGACAATAACCATCAAATACTATGATAATTAAGAATGAGAATCACAAGGCACCATTTATTTACTAGTTATCCTTGGGCCCTTGACCCATGATATAGTTTTCCATGTGTTAGATCTCAAATTTTCATACAACATGATTTTGGGTAGACCTTAGTTACATTAAATTTGTGTAGTCTCATCGATGTTCCACCAATGTATCAAGTTATCTCATTTAGGAATGGAAGTTTATATACTAGGGTATTTGCATCCATAAAAACACTGCAAACATCTACAGGCTGAGTTCAAGAGCTATAACTATCATTTTGGCATGAATCCATTTCCCTAACAAGAGAAGGGAAATGAAATACACCTTGATTTACCAAAGGATAATTGTATTGATCTGAATACCTTTTATTCATTTTCCCACATGCCACATCTTAAAGTATCCAATCATTATACCATCTCAACTAATGGCCTAGGGGAGTCACATACTCATGACACCTTTCACATCACCAATCTTCCTCAAAACCCCAAGTCCTTTGGAAGACCTAAAGCCAAGACATTTCATCTAAAATGGAAATAAAAGTGTAAAGCCAAACTAAATAGTTTAGGACTTATCACCTTTATCCCAACATCTAGCCTAGTAAGAGATCCTCTCAAAGGATCTAAATAATGGTTATAAAATGATAAGAAGGACAATTTTTATAAAAATGATAATTATCTTATTCCTAATAGGATCATGGCAAAACACAACTATGAAGGAGGATACCTTAGACTAAATCAACAAGGAAAACTTTAGCTATTTTATATGATTAGGTATAAAGAAACTTATGGACTTCAATTTAAACATCCTTGAGGTGACTCCATGTATCTTATTCAAGTTCCATCACCTACGACTAGTGATGATCATGTTGATAGTGAAGAAGGGTCTAATCATAGCCTTTTTTATGACCTCACCAAGACCAATTTATTTGATACTCATTCCATTTGTATCCTTAGACTAGTCATTCATAATAATCCCTTACCATTATATTATCCCTAACTGATAGACTAGGAAAAATAAGAATCCAATGTGTTGATTGATGAGTTCTAAAATGATGAATCTTTCTACGCTTTTATTGGCCTTAGGGACAATGTTCCATTGGGATACCATAAATTAGGGTTTTCAATCAAGTTGGATCTTTAAGCCTATTTTGAAGAGTAGGTGAACACCCTTAGCCAAAATAAAATAATTCAAAAATTGAGGTCCCAAAGTGAAAACCTCTTTGAGGCACTTTCTGACTAGGGAAAAAGTAAATAAAAGGCTAGTCTAGTGGTGAAAACCTATTTCAAGCACCATTAGATAGGGGTGTGAAATATTCTTCAAGCATAACTCAAGAGACCACTAATGATGAACTTGGATTTGGGTCTAAGTTTAGTTTTGAATAATAACAACCCTTTGATTGAATCATTCAATAATTTATAACAATCTTTGTTACATGGCTAAATCTCCCATTGGGGGATTATGATTCATCATGCCTTTAAGAGATCAAAGAACTAGTCCTAACAGAGGACTATAATATATCCAATCCATTTAAATCATTGCCCAATATCCTTGAATATGGTTCAACCCTTCTAGTGGAAGATACATTAGAGGTAAACATTAGGTCTCTAGATGACCCAAAATGGATCAAGCTAGGCACATCCCTTGATGAGAAGGAACGTGAAGCCATTAGATCCCTTTTCAGTGAATTTATAGATATATTTTCATGGCCCTATTCTAACATGCCATGTTTAGACCCTACCTTGGTTATACACCACCTTGTGGTATAACCTAATTCCAAACTAGTGAAAAAATATTTGTGTAAGTAACATCCTCACATTATTGTATTTGTGAAGAAATAGTTGAAAAACTCTAGGAAGTAGGATGTATTTGGTCAATCGACTACTCAAAGTGGATATAAAATTTTGTGCCAGTTAAAAATTAATCTTGAAAGAATCATAATATGTACTTATTTCTATGTTATAAATAAAACTTGCCCTAAATATGACTTTTTATTACCAAACATGGACATGATCATTAACTCCACAGTGGGTTATGAGATGATTTTATTAATGGATATCATTTTAGGGTACAATCAAATTAGAATAACACCAAAAGACCAACACAAGATAGTGTTCACCACTCCATGGGTAACATTCTATTATTAACTTATGTTGTTTAGTCTTAAGAACATAGGGGTCACTTATCAAAGATCCATGACCGTCATATTTCATGATATGATACATGACATTGTTAAAGACTATGTCCATGACATTTTTGGAAAATCAAAGACCAGGGTCGATAATCTAGTATTGTTATGTAGGATATTTGAAAGATTATATGAGTACAAATTCATACTAAACCCTAATAAATGTGTCTTTAGATTTATTTTAGGAAAATGTCTTATCTTTATTTTATCTCATCAAGGCCTTGAAGTTGATCCAGCCAAAGTACAAGCCATAACTCAAATTCCACCATCTACCAATTTGAAGTAGCTCCATAGTTTGTAGTGCAAGATCTAGTCTATCAAATGCTTCATATCAAAATTGGCTAAAAAGTCCCATCCTTTTATGTATATTATAAAGAAGGGAGTCATATTTCATTAGGATGATCACTGCTATATAGATTTTTAGTAATTCAAGGACTATCTAGTGAATCCATATTAGGAAAACCATTCTTATTGTATCTATCAGCTATCGATAATGCCCTAGTGGAACTTCTAGCTCAGCGCAATGATAATGGCAAGAAGCGTGCTATGTATTATTTAAGTCATACATTGGTCACATATGACCATAATTATACTCCCATTGAAAAATTTTGTTTAGCTATGGTCTTCATAGCTAGGAAATTATGAGATTACATGTTAAATAATAAGACCATGGTTATTCAAAAAGTAGATATGCTCAAGTATCTACTATCTAAAATAGATTTACAAGGTCGTATGGCCAAATGGATCATGCTTCTCATTGAGATTAATATTGATTACATCAATAAAAAATCTATTAATGGGAAAGTTATTATAGATTAGCTTGTTGAATCACCCCTTTTTGATACAAAACCACTCACATTCCAATTTCTTTATTAATCAATAATGACCATCATTGGCACACCTCTCAAGGAGCAACACTAGAAACTATATTTTGATGGATCATTTACTACACATGGATCAAGGGTAGGCCTTTTATTTATTACATCATAGGTGGATCTAATTCTTAACTCATTCAAGATTAGGTTTCCTTGTACTAACAACATTGTAAAATATGGATCACTTGTTATAAGACTTTTTCAAGTAGTACAATGGAACATATCTCATCTCAAGTTTTATGGTGATTCTCAATTAATAATCAATTAGGTTACAAACCACTTTTAGACTTCATGACAAGATGGTACCATACAAGGACATGGTTGACACTCTTAAATGATAGATTTCTAACATTTAATTTGAATATATAGCAAAGGCAAGTAAAATAATTGTAGATGATACGGCTGCTATTAGATATGTGATTCAATAAATAGACATAGTTAAAGCATATCAATTCCTCATTGAGAATTTGTTAGTGCCATATCATGCACCTTCAACCATCCTGATGATCTATGATATTTTTGGTCATATTTCTATTTGGTATTTAGACCTTTAAAACTATTTCCATGACAAAATTATGCCACCTAACCTATCTCATAAATAATCCAAATCCTTCATCCATCAAACCACTCATTATACCTTACTTAGATCAACCCTTTATCATCATAGTTTTTATATAACTCTACTTCATTGTTTAACAAAATCTACATTAAGTTAAAGGAATTTCATGAAGGAGTATGTGGATCCCACAACAGTAGGGTAGTATTATCCAAAACTATCTTGAATACTAGTTACTATTGGCAAAAAATAGATGTAGATGAAGCTACATATGTGAACAAGTGCAAAAAATGTTAATGACATGGAAATCTAATCCATCCCCCAACCAATACTTTGAAACCAATGTAAACACAATGGATATTTACTCCATGGGGACTTGGCCTCATTGTGAATAAACCCCACCTCATCAGATGGCCAAAAACATATCCTTACCACCACCTAATATTTAATTAAGTGGGTTGAAGATATATCCTCACTTATGTGACTGGAAATCAAATTTCTAAGTCATTTTCAACCAACTCATTTACCCCTATGGCATCACCTCTAAAATTATATCTAATAATGGAGGATCATTCAAGAACAAGGATTTTAAGAAGCTATGTACTAAATATAACATTATGCAACATTTTTACATGGAATATTAACCTCAAGGTAATAGTCAGGATGAAGCATCAAATAAAATAATTATTAACATTCTAAAAAATATTGTTAATGATGTTGGTCATGATGGGCACCTATAAATATTCTGTGCCCTCTAGGTATACTATACCAATCACTGTACACTAATAGGATCCACTCCAAACTCACTTATTTATGGTACATAATCCATTCTTCCCATTGATGTCATGTTACGTTATCTACATATTTATTTCAAACATGTTCTAGATGACAAAAACTATCGAGTATATCACCTACAAGAGCTAGAGTTACTTGATGAGAAACACATGAATGTAGTGAACAATCTCTAAGCCTATCAGAACTCACTCTAAGGCCACTATAATCAACACATGAAACATAAAGCAATCAAATATGGTGATATTGTCCTCAAAGAGAATCAAAAGAATACAATAGAAAAAAGAAGCATAATGGTAAGTTCAAACCCAACTGGGTTGGTCCTTTCATCATTATGGTAGACTATGGCAATAGAGCATATAGGCTCACCACACCATATGGAGATGAAATTGATGATTTGATGAACATTATTCACCTCAAGTGATACTATGTTTGAGTGACTTGGTGTATTCTCTATAAGGACCATTTCAAGTTGTACCATATTATCAATATTCTTCTTTCTACCATACCATTCTAACATCCTTCTTACAATCCTACTAGCCTATCATTATCCTCTCACGTATCATTATACCATACATTTCCCATTAACCAAGTTGTTTTCTACCACCTTACCTGACCAGTTTGATGTTGGTTCCTCTATTAGTTTTATTTTTTATCATAAATAAATTAGATTAATTTTAGCAATTTTTTCAACAATTCTAGATAGAGGCAGTATTTTAGTAGTATGATAGAAGTTTGGTATTTTTATCCTTCATTTCTTGTTCCATTATCTCTACCAAGTGTGTCTGATTATAACCACCTATGGACAAATAAATGTCTCACCAGTCTTGCTACTAATTATAACCACCTATGGGCAAATTATTTTTAGTGACCTATGATGTTGTATCCTAATTATAATTGCCTATAGACAAACTAAGGGAAACATTTGTTTATCATGCCTTGACATACCAACTAGCCATTTCCTATGTCATACTATGCCTTCATACCAATTATGCCTATTTTGTTCAAATTAGCTACTACACTAGTCATATTACTCCACTATAAGGTGGAACTAATGTGACCTAAGGCCATTTTGGGACTATGTGGGTCATGTTTGATTTATGTTAAGGTCATCTCAATCACCCTAATGCATGATCTTGATGTTTTTGAAGAAACATAAGCCATGATCTCACTATTTTATGAGTAACCATTCAAGTTTTCCATTCTCTCACCATTTTGAAAGCAACCTAAGCCATGCTCTTATCATTTTGTGAGTAACCATTAAAGTTTTCCATGCTCTCATGATTTTGAAATCAAACTAAGCCATGATCTCACCATTTTTTGAGAAACCTAAGCCCTACTCTCATAATTTTTTGAGAAACCTAAGCCATGTTCTCACCATTTTGTGATCTTAAACCATTTATTATCTTGTCAGTCTCAATTGAGTTGAGATACTCTAAAATTCCAAAAATATTTAGAGAATCAATTTAGAAAAAACTAAAAACATTGACCACTTCTTTGCCTTAAGGACTCTAGGAACCCTCAATAAGTCACAAAAGAATCACTTGTCACTTAGTTTCCCCATCATTTTTGGCCTTTTATCCCATGCACTTACCATTTTTCAAGACCATTCCTATTCTTCTATCACATCCATCATGTTTATTTTTCATCATTTATCATTTTTCTACCGATTTCCTAAGAGAACTACATTTTTCTTAAAGTTTTTATTGGATATTATGTCCATGTAACTATGTAGGCATCATCCACTTGCCTAGTGTATATGGAGACAACTCAGCCACACCTTATTTTTCTTCTATCCCCCCTTCATGTTTGTTTGTTAAGTTATCACCTATTTTATAGGGGCAATGTTAATTGCATTTTTTTAATAACATTAGGACTAATTATTAATTTTTCTTTGTTTATTTTTTTTTTCACTCAATTTCTTACTCTAGTTCTTTTTGCTTTGAAATAAGAGAGAAATAACAAATGAGGGGTGTTTACCTAGTAGAAAGTGTGCACATTGATATCCAGATAAGGTGAGAACTCTTATTTGGTGAGGGAAGAATGACCTATAAGTCACATGAAATTTACAAAAAAATATGTTAATAGAGAGGTAAGGGGTTGCCTGGTGAGAAACCAATCCCAAGAAAGGAATATGCTTCCTTAAATGGATGTCATCCCTCATTCAACATTCAAGTTTATTGATAAAAAGGAAATTACAAATAGTAGATATAAAATGATGTTGATAAATAATATAAAAGAATACTAATCTATAGCAGGATCAATGTTATCAAAATAATGGTTCCAAAATGTAGTAGCCTCATCAATATCCTCCTAGATTACAACTAATTATTCCTCTGCATCTTATAGATGCAGTGTGAGAACCACAATGCAAAGGGTTATCTCAAAGAATATGTCACTTTGATTGTTAAGTAGAGGTTGGGGGACAATAAAAAGGTCAAAGACACTATCTATCTCATGTGTAAGTCCTGGTAGGGTCATCTACATGTAATAAATAAATTAAGGTTAGGTCCAAAAAAATAAGAAAAATGTTCAAGTATAGGTCAGGGGATGGACAAAATTTTTAAAAGGTGAAAAGGAGGGTCAAAATAATAATCTATAATTTTGGGTAACATTGACCATCAACAGTTGGGGTGATCAATGGCAGTTGTCCTAATCATCAATGATTGGGTGACTGGTGATGCTTATTATAATTGGCAATGATTATGGAAATTGTTGGTGGGCACTTGTCATAAACTTTATGGGGAGTAAAATGAGCTACAAATAGGTAACTAAGGGGCCAAAAAGGTTGTATGGGTAGTGTGGGTAAGGAGAAAGAGGTAGAAATATTATTCAATAGATAACACACTTATAATAAGTAAAAAAGGATAAACATAAATAGAGAAAACAAAGTGAGGTACCTTTGCTTTGAAGAATTAGATGGTTGAATGCCTATAAGAATGCAGGCAACGTAATGGTACCTTGAGGAGAGAATCAAATGGGAAGGGCTTTGGGTTGTTGAATGTCTACACAAAAAATAAAAGAGTCTAGATACACAAATTCTCATCCCATATTTCCTCCATGAGCCTTGTATTTATAACACAAAACTTCCTAAATAAGGAAAATGTTGACAAATTGAGGGAAGGAATGTTGCTAAGTTGGTCCTAGATAAGTATGATGGACTGATAGAAATAAATCCATAAATTTGTGCATGGTAAAGTTACTAATTTTATTAGTACAAGATTTCTCACATCTGGAAGTTTCTAATTTGCTAGGTGAGGGTACCTAACCATGACGGTCAAGCTAACCATCAGCAGTCAGGCTAACCATCGGTGGTCAACCCTATAAGGAAAAAGAGGTAAAATGCAAGGTATTGAGTGGTTTTTTTAAGTTTTTATAAAGAAGGGTCAACTAGGTTAATAGAGGAGTTAACTAGGTCAAGGTTAAGAGCCAAGTCCTAGTGTCACAACCTAAAAAATGGTTTGAGGGATGTTTTTAAGTGTCTATAATTTTATTTCCTTATTTTTTTGTTTGTTGTTTATGTGTTTATTTTTTAATTTCAATATGATTACCTTGATTCAGTCTAAATTTATTCATTGGGTGATTCCTTATGTATTTACACTTAAATCCATCTATATTCCTACATCTACATTGTCATCATGGTTTTTATCACTAGTGCATTATTTTGTATTGACTATTGGATCTTGGGAGTATCGGAGTTGTTGCCAGAATCCGAATAATGCAAGTGCAATGAAAACGTGATCACACAAGATAAACAAGTGCACACCACAAGATTCTAAAGCAATTTGACAATAACAAGAAGATAAATTGCACAAAACAAAATGGAGAAAACCAAATCTGAATTAGCATGGAATGGCCAAAATGAGGACTACAAATAGGAGAGTACGAAAGTAACTCCTCCACAAAAGGTGGACAAGGCACACCAAAAATAGCCAGTAACTCCTCCATGAAAGGTCGTGACAAGGTGCTAAGAATAGAGAAGTAACTCCCATCAAGGGAGATACTTATGACATTCTTATGACACCTATAACACATCTATGACACACACCTCCACATAAGCTACCCTATCCCACAAATGTAGGAAAACTCCATGTATGCACAAGAAATACAATTTCCCTAATTAATAAATAGAGAAAAATAAAAACCTACACTAATACCCCCCCATAAGCATAGCTTAGGTGGGAAGTGTGGAAATATAAAATGGGTCCCAGCAACTAGGCCTGATGAGGTACCCATGTACAAATGCAATCTCCCATAAGATAGAGAAAATGAGAAAACCCATAGGAAAAAACTCCCCCCAAAAAGAGAGACATAAAAGAAAAGAAGAGGCTAGAAGGCCCCCTAAAGATGATGTTGTTGCAGATGTAGACCACACCCCAAGAAGAGCTCGTAGATGAATGAACTTGCTCTCAATGAAAGGTTTGGTGAAGATGTCTGCAACCTGCTCTGAAGACTGGCAAAATATCAAGTCAATGACCTGACTATGAATAAGCTCCCAAATGAGATGCATGTGAATCTCTATGTGCTTGGTCTACTGGTGCTAAACTAGATTCCTACAAATATGTATGGTACTCTGATTATCACAATAAATGATGGTGGGCTGCTTAATAGGAATGCCAAACTCAGAAAGAATCCCCTGAAGCCAAATAGCCTCATTAGTTGCATTAATAGCTCCCCTATACTTTGCCTCTGTGGATGATATAGCAATAGCATTCTACTTTTTGCTAGACCAACTGATAGGACCTGAACCTAGAGAGAAACTGTAACTAGAAGTGGACTTACGAGTTTGTGAATCACCAGCCCAATCTGAATCTATATATCTAACCAAGTCAACCTCTATGCCAAATCTATAGTGAATCCCATATCTATGTGAACCCTGTATGTAATGCAAGATCCTCTTAGCTGCTTTCTAATGTAGCTCATGGGGTTCTTGCATGAATCTAGAGACAAGTCCCACTATACATGAAATGTCGGGCCTAGTGTGAGTCAAGTAGATGAGACTACCAACAAGTTGTCGATATCAAGTGGCATCAACCAATGGTGAAGAACAATTAGTCTCAATCTTGACTCCTAATAGAAAGGGAGTCAGAGATGGCTTGCAATTAGCCATGTGAAATTGAGCTAATAAGTTGAGAGCATACTCAGGTTGTGCAAGAGAAATCCCTAAATCTGACTGTGAGATCTCAATGCCAAGGAAGTAGTGCAACAAACCCAAGTCTATCATGTCAATTCTATCCTGAAGAGATGCCTTCACTACTACAATAGCTGATGAAGAACTCCCAGTGATCAAAAGGTCATCAACATATAGAACCAAAATCAGAAGCGAATCATCCTGCTGCAAGAAGTAGACATTAGGATCAGAATGGCACCTAGTGAAACCCACTATGAGAAGGAAGGAATCCATCTTGGCATACCAAGCTCGAGGGGCCTATTTGAGGCCATAGATAGATTTCCTAAGTCTGCATACTAAGGAAGAATCCTGAACAAATCTTGGTGGCTGCTCCATGTAGATCTCCTCCTCAAGGTCTCCATGAAGAAATGCACTCTTCACATCCATCTGATGCACATCCCAACCATGTGTTGCGGCAATAGCCAAGGTGAGTTGGATAGAAGTCATCTTTGTAACAGGTGCAAAGGTCTCTAAGTAGTCAATGCCTGCCACCTGTGAGAAACCTTTGGTGACCAATCGTGCCTTATACTTATCAACTGACCCATTTGCTGCAAACTTGGTCTGATATATCCACCTACATCAAACCATCTTTCTTCCCTTAGGAAGCAAAGTCAAATCCCAAGTGTGATTTTTGATTAAGGAAGAATATTCTTCCTCCATAGCACTATCCCACTCAGGTAACCCTGATGCCTCTCGAAAAGTCTATGGATCTGAAATTGAAGCAAAGAAGGCATGTGGATCTCTCTAAAAATCCCCCCTAGTACGTCTATCATCTATGAGATCTCCTGCCCATGTGCTAGCACTCTCAAGTGTTTGTCTGGCCCAAAGTGGCCCAAAAGTGGGCAAGTCAGGTGCTAACTCCTCATCCTCTGACTGACTAGAGGTGGATGATATTGCATCACTATCCTCACTGTCTGAACTCAAAGAAGAAGAAGATGACTCTGGCTCAAGAACCTGCTGTGGCTGATCTGAATCTGACGAGGAATCATCATGAAGAAATAGATTTGATGAGGGAGAATAAGTGTCAAGTGTTGAGTCTCTAGGACTCTCTTGAAAATGGACACTTCTCTCAATAAACAACTCATGTGTGACTAGATCTAGAAGGTGATATCCCTTAATACCATCTGGATATCCTACAAAGATGCAAGGATTGGACTGACATTCCATAACTTTGCATTTCTTCTTCAAAATATGGGCCATGGCTGGGGATCTAAAAACTCTAAGGTGCTCAACATCAGGTTTCCTTTTATGCCAAACTTCAAAGGGTGTTATCCCTTTCAAAGCTTTATGAGGAACCCTGTTCTGAATGTATCAAGCACAATTGATGGCTTCAACCCAGTACTGTGGTGCTAAGGATTTGGAGTGAATCATACAACTAGCCATCTCTTTCAAGAACCTATTCTTACATTCTGCAACCCCATTCTGTGAAGGACTATAGGTGACTATGCACTGCAAATCAATCTCCTCTGTGGTGCAAAACTGTTCAATCCTGATGCTGACATACTCCCCTCCATTATCAGTTTGAAGAACCTTGATGGATTTCTCACTCTGTTCCTCAATAAGAGCCTTGAAGTCTAGAACATGTTCAAACACTTCAGACTTTTGTTTGAGAAAATATATCCAAGTGTACCTAGAGAAATCATCAATGAAAGTGAGGATGTACTTGGCCCTTGTGAAAGATGGTTTGGGAAAGGGTCCCAATACATCATTATGGACTAACTCCAAAGGTTTTGAAGCCCTCCAAGCTTTGCCTTTGTCAAATTTTGCTTCGGGATGCTTCCCAAGGGAGCACCCCTTGCAAAGTCCTTTTGAGAATTGGACACGAGGCAAGCCAATGACCATGTCATTTTTACAAAGCTGCTCAAGATAGCAGTAGCTAAGGTGGCCAAACCGCTCATGCCACAATTTTCTAACTCCATGTGAATGAGTCAACAATGTTATAGGAGAAGAATCTGATGCAAAATGTGAAAAGGTGTATAACCTAGCTTGGTGATCTACCCTTCCCACTGCCACTGTAGTATCACTATGCAACTCCCTGATAGATACTGAATCTGGTGAAAACTTAACTCTCATGCCCCGACCAATGTGAGTGATTTGGTACACTGATAGGAGATTGGTTGAAAGAGAAGGAACACTTAGAACATTTTTTAATGTTCCTCCTTCCATTTCAATTGACCCTCTCCCTACAATGAAAATTGATGTGTCATCACCCAAACTAATTGAAGTCATGTTACAAGGCTCTAAAGATGAAAACTCAACTAGTGAAGAGCCCATGTGGTGAGAAGCACCTGAGTTGATGACCCATGAAGATGTGGAAGCTATTATAGCTACAAGGGCCTTGCCCTTTTCTTTCTCCTTACCCTTGTCCTTTGCTTTAGTAGAATCTTGGGTTGATGAATTCTGCTTGATGGACTTAGGAACACCTATATTGTTCTTCTCTAGAAGATGAGTTAGGTGGTCTATTTGTTTCTTCATGCACATGTGTTCATCATGCCCATTCTTTTTACAATAGGCACACTTAACCTTCTCCTTCTTTGGTTTAGCATTGGAAGATGAAGACTCAGTGTTGTTTTTGGCAGGATTGGTGTTTTCTTTCTTTTTCTCTTGATCCTTGTTCTTTTTCTTCTTCTCCTTTGTTGAAGTCTTGTCCTTACCATTTCCAGATATCAAAGCTTGGGGTTGAGTAGACTTCATTGTGCCCATATTAATTAGCTTATCTTGCTCCCTAGTTAAGTCGGCAATGAATGAATCCAAAGAAGCCATTTTCCATGCAGTGTCAAGGGCACATTTAGTGGCATGGAAAGTGGAGACAAAGACGGAATAACTTGGACCTAACTTTGTGAGAATAGAAAGAATGATTTGATCATCTTTCTTCTCTATCCTGCATTCTTTCAATTGCAATCTAAGGGCCTTAAACTTAGTGAAGAAGTCCTGTAGGGTGTCAAAGTTGCTAGGACTTAGACTTATGAGTTCGTTTTCGAGCTCATGACCTCTCATCTCATCAAGCTTTCCAAACAACTTTTCTAAGGTGTCCCATATGTCATTAGGAGTTTGGAAGGATTCTAAGTGGAAGAGTAGTTCTAGAGACACAGACAAGCTCAGTAACCCAAAGGCTTCATCACTACGGTTGTACCACTTAACCTTTTCAGCATCTGTGTTAGGTTTTACTTCTGTACCCATTGTGATCCTATACAACCCTTTGCTTCTAAGAATGATTGACATTTTAACTTTCCATTCATGATATTTTAAGGGTGTTAGGGGTTTGAGTTGAAAATAATCCATTTTTATCTGAAATTAGGTGAAGTTGTGTTGATTGCAAGTTGTGAATGTATGCAGAAAGGAGAATTAAAGTGAAGTTTGCAAGATGTGAAAAAGCAATCACACCCCCCCCAAAATATTTAGCCCCCCCAAAATATGCAATTGCATGCTCAAAATATGTCTAAATCAGCTGAAAATGTGTCTTAGAGCAATCAGTGCAAGACAAAAGCAAACACGACGTCAGACTCAGCCGAAAATGCGTCCTAAGAGACCCAAATTTTTGGCACTTTATAAACTAGTTCATTTTTGAAAAATAAAAATTATAAACTATGGAGAATTGAATTATAAGCACTTTTGTAAAAAATGGCACCCAAAACCAAGCTACGGTTTGCAAGATTTTAAAGTTACAATTTTCTCGTAAACTAGTGTTTTTGCAAAAAAAACACTAAAACATTAAAAAAATGCATGTTATGGGGAGAGAAAGTGGCCTTCCAACCACTCATTAGATTTAGCATGAAATGAGGAATCCAAATAAGGTCTTTGTGAGGGGGAATTGGCCTCCTACCAAACCAGGCCTCACCCTTCGTCTTCGACAGGCGAAAATACAAGTTTTAATTGAAAATCCCCAAAATACAAAACTACCTAAAAACTTAAATATTCAGTCAAATTGACTGATTTTTGGTTTATGAAGTCAATTTTAACTAAGATAATTGAAGCATAGAAAGAATTAACTTGATGGCCAAGCATCCAAGTGTCCACATGGGACGCCAAGCAAGGAGAGGGTGCCAAAAAACACAGTTCAGAATTTTACTAGCAGAAAAGACAAAGAACAACAGAAAACAAGGCGCATTTCTAATTTGCTACGCAAGAAAGGTCAGAGAAACTAAAATAGCAAACCTCACAAATCCCAACGCATAGCGGGCTAGTTTCAATGCAGTAGAGAAGACCAAAAAAAAGTGCCATTTTCACCAAAAAATAGACCTATTTTGGACACGTCGTACGGCTTGCTTGGGGCTTGCTAGGCAAGAAAACACTTTGGCATGGACAGAAAAGGAAGTAGGTGCAGAAGGCTGACAAGAAGGGCGCTAGAAGGACAGTTGTGTGGTAGCAGAAGTGGCACCTGAACTTAGATGTTGCTGACCAGAAGAGGGCACAGAAGCTGGAAGGAAAATAGCAGTATGAAGAGGCTTGCAACAAAGTTAGCTCCTCCCTTTGCTGCTTCACACAACAAAAGACACCCAAATGCAAGGATCTCCAAGAAAACTAACCAGAAGTGATATATATATATATATATATATATATTGATCAAATCTAAAAATAAAAAAAATAAACTCCACTCCTCTTGATTTCAAAAAATAAGCTAAAAGCATAATCACACACAAGATTACCGGGAAAGCTCTGATACCATATCAGAGTTGTTGCCAGAATACGGATAACGTGAGTGCAATGAAGACGTGATCACACAAGATAAACAAGTGCACACCACAAGATGCTAAAGCAATTTGACAATAACAAGAAGATAAATTGCATAAAACAAAATGGAGAAAACCAAATCTGAATTAGCATGGAATGGCCAAAATGAGGACTACAAATAAGAGAGTACGAGAGTAACTCCTCCACAAAAGGTGGACAAGGAACACCAAAAATAACCAGTAACTCCTCCATGAAAGGTGGTGACAAGGTGCTAAGAATAGAGAAGTAACTCCCATCAAGGGAGTTACTTATGACATTCTTATGACACCTATGACACATCTATGACACACACCTCCACATAAGCTACCCTATCCCACAAATGTAGAAAAACTCCATGTATGCACAAGAAATACAATTTCCCTAATTAATAAATAAATAGGGAAAAATAAAAACCTACACTAATAGGGAGTTAGTTCTTATGCATATTTTAGCCAAGTCCTCATGGTGTTATATCATGATGCTTACCATTAAGTGATATATCAAAAATCAACTTTAGAATGTCTATATAGTAATGGTAGAATTGAAATATCCTCAACATTGATGCCCTAATCTAGTACTGATCATATCTCAAATAGATTAATTAAATCATGAAATAATTTCAACTTTTGTTAGTTTGGATGAACATTTCCCTACTAGCAGGTTGTCCTAATTCATATTTATCCTCTGTATCTAGTATCATCATCATATTCTAAAAAATCATTTATCAATCATGTTTACCATAATTGGGGTCCAATGATTATATGTTAGATACTTTTTACTCTAAATAAATGAATCCACTCATATATTGATCAAGACACTCATATTATAAATACCAATTCCTTTTATGGAATGAACACTCTATATCATAGGCCACTTTAAGGGGATACCTCCTTTAGAAAAAGTATTTATTACAAAATACTCTTCGATGATCTACAACATCACCCACCCCTTTATTTATAGTATCTCTTACCTACCCATCTCCTTACTCTAATACATGTGAGACTATTCATCTAATGTATTAATATTACATGCTACTATTTCTACTAGTTATTTCACTATCTAGGTACATTACATTCCATCCCCCTTAAATATGTTTTGCCCTCAAAACATGATAAGAATTAGGAGGATGACCAAATGAAATATAGATCAAAAATAAGTAAAAGGCTAGATGGAAGCTCTACCATGCATGCATTTTCGATTCCACTTCTTTTGTCTATATTATGATAGGAGCATGTACAATAATAAGGTGAACATAAGCACTATAATAGTAGGTATATGTGCATAAACATGAATGAGTGGACTAATCATAACTAGAATATTATAGTGAGAGTCAAGAAATGAAAGTTAAATCTTGGTAATGATCACCTCAAATCTAGAATAGGGGTGCACAAAATAGTTATTTGTGTGAACCAATTGAGGGTACATGCCATCACCCTTAGCATTACTCCTCGAGGGAGGTGGAACATCAATTCCTTACTTGGAATCTATGATTTTTGGCTTGGGCTCATCTGGTGTCTACTTGAGCATGGTGGTTTCCTGAATGGACTCATTAGAGGAGTGATCAAGTAATTTAAGTACTTACTCTAGTGTTTTTTTAGCCGAAGGGGGTGTTGTTTTGAGATATTTCTAGTTGATGCAATCTTTAATGATCTTGGCTAATCCCACCTCTTCCATCATTTTTTGAGGTTACCATATTTGGACCTATGCTCAAATCTCCTTGTGAAGTCTATTAATGAAGCAATGAATGAAGAATGCAGTACAGGTGCCATTGGTTAATGTCTCAAACTCAGTCTAATATTACCAAATAGTACCAATTTGTTAAAGCTAAGTTAATGCACTGGTCAAATGACTTCTAGAGAGAATGGGAAACCCCATGAGAACCAGAGGATTAGACATTAGTTGCAACCAAAAATGCATCTATTAAAACATTATTAATTTCTTTATTTTTTATATTTTTTGACACTAACACAAGACAAGACAACTAGATGACAATTATTAAACTAAACTACACTTCATGAGGATAGTACATAGATTGACAATTGACACATAAGACTAAACATTAATCACTAGAATGAATGAACACTGAATGACTTGATATATACCCACGAAACACATATTATACATTACCGATGAACTTAATTTCAACACATAGTATAAAAAGACTAAGGTAATTAATGATGACTTTATAACATACAAAAACACTAAAAAATATGCATACTATAAAATGTTAAACTATGACCATGGACCATAGAATAACATTAATACCCCATAAAGTATTAAACCCCTAAAAAAAAATTCTTAAAAACCAACTATCATGATCACACCTAAGGACTTGACTATGAATTGTTTTGAAACTAATAATAAGTTTACCCTAGCACTACTAGGATCACACCAAGAAAATTTACCACATACCCCTAAAAATATCACTAAACAAACTAAATTATGTAAATCATAAGCTAAAAATTAATAAATAATAATGAATCAATCGAAACCTAAAACCTAAACCTAAAATCTTAATACCATGTAACAAGTCAAAAAACCATGGTTGGTTTGCAAAGTGGTTTTTCAAAATACTTCGATGTAGACTATGCTTGGACAAGGATGGAAAAAAACTAGTGGTGATGAACAAATGGTTTTGATTATCTTCAAAGGTAGAGAGGTAGTGTGTTGATGATTAGCAGGTACTTGACAAGCCACATAGGCCTAGAGAAATGTAGTGGATGTAGTAGAGATGGAATATGGAAAGTGAATGGATACAACTTTTGGAGGGCTATGGGATGTTGTGGGGTTTCAATCTAAGTTTCATTAAAATTAATGAAAAAAATACCACCAATAGTATGAGAAAACCATGGTTGGTATGGTAAGACTATACAGTAGGAGGAGTGTTTATAGATTTGGATCTGAGCCAAAGAGAAGACTATAAAGTAGCAAGAGGCATGATGATGTCATGTCCCCTTTTTGGTTGACATCTTCAGAGTTGATGGTTAGCCTATTATGCGACCCTCGTAGGCTGATAGGATGGATAGAGGGTCTTGATGGAGCTTGGCTTGGCTTCAATTAGCAGAATTTTTCCAGTTGGCTTTTATTCAGGTTCTTTCAGACATGTTTGCCTAAGCTCCTATTATTTAGGGATTTTTGACATGCATTGGAGCACCCTTGTTTTGGTATGGTCATGTGCAGAATCACTCCCTAATTCACCAACTTCACTTGGTTCGAGGATCAGACATATATTGAGAGACATATTAATATTTGATTGATTTAATTAAATATTAATTATTTTAGCATATTTTCATTATGAAACCCTAATTCTTAATTATGAAACCCTAATTAGGGAAAGCACACTTTTTAGAAGATATAAGGGTTTCTTATTGGAGAGAGGCCATATGATTATGATTATTGATTATTGATATTAAAGAATTTTGCTAAGTATTTTCTGAGAAGACTGAGCCAAGGGTTCCAGTATTCTAGTTGCATTGGAGAACATCCACTCTTCTATGTGTGCAATTCAGAGGTTGTGAGATATCAGCTGATCTATTGCCAGTTCAAGGGATAGCTTCATACAAAAGTTGTCATTGATATTTACAAGTATTTATTTCATTAGGGTTTGATTTAGTAATTGTTTAGATTAAGATCTTCTGTATTAGAGCCATTTTTCTTGAGATCGGGCGTTCAACATATAGGCTGTGCTATACTATATTTCACTATTGTACATAATCCATATAGATCCATACCAGGTAGTACCAGTCGAATCACAAATTGAAGAAGGGCACCATTAGTAGTTATAGGCTATAGGGAAGTGTAGAGACTAACATCGACATCCTAGATACCGACATTGACTGACTAAAGACTAATGTTGGTAGAGTGGCCAACTGATAGAGATCGACGTTGGCAGTATATCGATCAACGATGGTAGTATAACTGATGTCAGTGACTATGTGTTGATACAGCAACCTGAACAGTCTAGATTTAGAGTTATTTTCCAATTTGCTAGAAGAACCAGGTTTTTAAGACAATATTTTCATATTATTTTTATATGCATGATAGAGATTTAATATTGTAATCATCTAGAAGGATAATAAGATCATTAATTTTCCAGATAAGAGATTATTTTGCTATTTATTATTTATTTGAAATTATTTTACAAAAATTGAAATTTGTTCTTATTTCATACAAAAAACACACAAAAAATTAGAATAGATAGAAAATAGTCAAAAAAATATTCAGTTTCAGAGATCAAGGAAATAGGGGATATTATAGTGGTATCAGAGCTAAATCCTGCCATCCTGAGGGTTTAGTAATCTCATGCAACCACAAGAGTTGGGACCACACAGGTACAACACACGCAATAGAGCCTTGCTTGAAGGTACCCAGGTGTTAGAACAGCAGCCAATCACCATGAGTGATAGGCATGAGGGTAGCCCACCAAGGGGCCAGAGACATAATGAGGATCAAGACACTAGAGAATTCTTCCGTGTGATGATTACAGGCCAGCAACAGATGATGCAGGCACTACAGGCAGTTACTACTATGGTAGAGAGGATGAACCCACCTATTAGATAGAATGGGGAACCAAGAGATAATAGGAGTGCTATAGTTAATCAGAGACCACAACTGATTCATTCCAGGACTATTGATAGGCCTACACGTCCTACATTTGTTTAGGATGAACCAGAAGAAGCACTAGTAGAGTAGGCGGTAGGAGATTCCCTATTTATAGATGCCCTCATGGCTGAAAATGATGAGTGGGACTTATTATCTCCTTAGGTTTAGGAGAGGATGTCCTTTGATCATTTTGTTAATCAGAGGAGAGAGCACTACAGATCAGTTAGATAGGACTGGAGGCCTAGAGGTCAACTTAGTGAGCTGAAGAAGGCTACTAGCAAGCTTTCTTTGACCACTTTTGATGAGAGTGACAAGATGATAGCTCAAGCTTAGATTCATAAGCTTGATACATTCTTGGCATTGAGGCTAATGATAGAGATAGAGGCCATCAAATACGCAAATTTGCACTTGGAGGGAGTAGCACATGATTGGTGGTACCATGGTATGGTAACACTTCAGCATAACTAGGTGACAGAGTACCAGGACTTTGTGGATAGGTTGGTTGAGCGATTTGACAAGAAAGATCCTGTGGTTTACTTTTGAGATCTGGCATAGTTGAAACAAACAAGCAACTTGGAGTCCTTCATTGGTGGTTTTCATAGATTGGCAGTCATGGTGCCAAACATTTTAGAGCGTAGGTTGGTAGTTATCTTCATTGAGGGCCTATCCGAACCATTGAGAGGTTGGATCAAAGCCTTTGATCCTCCTTCATTACAGGAAGCTATGAAGAAGGTGTGTAGCATGGAGATGGCAGCCCCATCCAGTAAATTTAACTCCAAAGGTACTTCTTCATCCAGGGACAGTAAGGGCTTCAACGAAGATAGAGAAGGATTAGAGTTCAACAAAGATAAATCAGGTGTTAAGAATGATTAAAAGGCCAATCCAGCAGCAGCACCTTTGGATTGGGAGGCTCTTAACGATCTACGTAGAAAGAAGCTTTTCTTCTACTAAAAAGGTCCCTATGATGCTAATCATGATTGTCCTTTGAGGCCTAAGGGAAAGACAAATCATGTGATGTGGACGTATTATGAGGATTTGAAATTAGATGATTCCAAATAGCAGGATAGTTCTGAGGAGTCTAAGGCAGAGGCTTCAGAGCCTAAGGCAGAGATAGATTGAGAGCTTCACATATAGGAGGCATGCCTATCCAACATTCAGTCGAATGAATCATTCAAACCCTGTGGAGTTTTGGCAGGGCAGAGGGTCATCACCCTTCTTGATATAAGAGCCACACATAATTTTATAGATGTTAGATTTGTGGAGAAGTGTGGACTCACTACCGAAGATTTTGAGGGCATTAGAGTTAAGGTGGCCGACGATCACACTCTTAGGTGTGAGTGGATGATTAGAGACCTCCCATTGCACTTGAACAATTATGAGTTCAAGGCTGATTATTATGTGGTAAACATGGGGGATATAGACTTAGTCTTGGGTATGAAGTGGCTTCATTCCTTGAGGAAGTCACTTTTCGTCTCAAGGAAATGGAGGTTCATTTTGATGTTGATGGGAAGACACATATTCTTAAGTCAATACGGGGCAGCAACATCAAAAATATGTTTTTTCATCAGATGGAGAGACTCATACCACACGATATGGGAGAGTGCACTATCGAGTGCACATTGGCACCAACACAGGGCAGATATGTGGATGAGCTTTGTCTTGAGGTGAGTTTAGTTTAGGGGTTATCACATGTGGTAGGGACTTAGCTTTCATTTACAGTCAGGTCACAAGTTGATGATGATATGAGTATGTCTAGCATTCACACTCTAGATTCAAATATTGTAGTAGGTATAGGAGATAGGTACGTGGAGTCAGTTGGTATTGTTCACATTATTTAGGTGAGGAGTTTACTTGAGTTTCCAGTTGATTTCCATTCATGGATTGGATGTTGGGGTCCTTATCTTGGTACTTGGGATGATGAGATGCCATTGGATGAGAGTTGTGATAGACATGGCATGGAGTTTGCATTGATTGGCAGCGGTGTAGATCATGACTACATTTGGGATCCAGGTGGATTGATTGGTTTATCATTCAGTGATTGCTTGAGGACAAGCAATTTCAAGAGGGGTGGATTGTCATGTCCCCTTTTTTGTTGACATCTTCAAAGTTGATGGTTAGCCTATTATGCGACCCTCGTAGGCTGATATGATGGATAGAGGGTCTTGATGGAGCTTGGCTTGGCTTTGATTAGCAAAATTTTTCCAGTTGGCTTTCATTCGGGCTCTTTCAGACATGTTTTCCTGAGCTCTTATTATTTAGGGATTTTTGACATGTAGCAGAGCACCCTTGTTTTGGTATGGTCATATGCGGAATCACTCCCTAATTTACCAACTTCAGTCGGTTCGAGGATCGGACATATATTAAGGGAGATATTAATATTTGATTGATTTAATTAATTATTAATTATTTTAGCATATTTTCATTATGAAACCCTAATTCTTAATTATGAAACCCTAATTAGGGCAATCACACTTTTTAGAAGATATAAGGGTTTCTTATTGGAGAGAGGCCATATGATTATGATTATTGATTATTGATATTGAAGAATTTTGCTAAGTATTTTTGAGAAGACTGAGCCAAGGGTTCCAGTATTCTAGTTGCATTGGAGAACGTCCACTCTTCAGTGTGTGTAATTCAGAGGTTGTGGATATCAGCTAATTATTGCTAGTTTGAGGGATAGCTTCATATAGAAGTTGTCATTGAGATTTATAGGTATTTATTTCATTAGGGTTTGATTCAGTAATTGTTTAGATTAAGATCTTCCGTATTAGAGCCATTTTTCTTGAGATCGAGCGTCCAGCATATAGGCCGTGTTATACTATATTTCACCACTATACAGAATCCATATAGATCCATACCATGCCATACCATCTGAATCACAGATTGAAGAAGGGCACCGTTAGTAGTTGCAGGCTGCAAGGAAGTGCAGAGACTAACATCGGCATCCCAGATATCGACATCGATCGACTAAAGATCGACGTCGACAGAGTGGCCGATCGACAGAGATTGACACCGACAGTATATCGATCGATGATGGTATTATAACCGATGTCGGTGACTGTGTGTCGACATAGCAACCCGAACAGTCTAGATTTAGAGTTATTTTCTAGTTTGCTAGAAGAACCAGGTTTTTAAGACAATATTTTCATATTATTTTTATATGCATGACAGAGATTTAATATTGTAATCATCTAGAAGGATAATAAGATCATTGATTTTCCAGATAAGAGATTATTTTTCTAGTTATTATTTATTTGAAATTATTTTGCAAAATTGCAATTTGTTCTTATTTCATACAAAAAACACAAAAAAATAAGAATACATAAAAAACAGTCAAAAAAATATTCAGTTTCAGAGATCAGGGAAATAGGGGATATTATAGATGATGTCACTATATATTTAAAGACATCAATCAAGGAACATGACATGAAAATATGGTGAGGTCAAGTCACAGATGATAGTGCCATTAATGTCAAATGTTGAAAGCATAGGGTAAAAGCCAAACATCTAGTACTAAGTTGAACTAGAGTCACCATTATAAGGGAGAAAAATGGAATGAGGGTGGAACAGATTGAGGTATATAAAATACAAAAAATTAAAATGATTCAAAAAATGTCTATGAATAGATTTGAGATATAAGCAATAATTAATATAAAGTGAATGTATAAACTGAGAGCTGAGCTAGGTGACCAAGGCTAGAACATTGTAGATGAAAACTTGAATGCAGGATACAAGACACTAATTCATGAACTAATGTTGACTCATAGAGGAATGAGGTTAATTTTGAAGGTGATACTGATGTAACAAAACCATACATAAAACTAGAGTTGCCTAAAAAACATGATAAAACCCTCTACCATAAATGATGGTTTTTCCACACAAATTCATTAATTATATTAGAAATCCAAATGCTTGTATATCAAATACACCATAATAATGTAAATTACTACAGACCTCCAAAACTCAAATTTTTCTTATAATGGAAAAAAAATGGCCACTTGGGAAAGTGCTTTGATACTAGTGTTAGACAATTGTTACTCTAAATAAATGAATCCAATCATATTACAAATACCAATTCATTTTATGGATGGAACATCCATATCATAGGCCACTATGAGGTGCTTACCTCCTTTAGAGCAAGGCTTTATTAAAAAATACTCTTTGAGGATATACGACATCACTGACCCATTTATTTATACTATCTCTTACCTATCCATTTCCTTAGTATAATGCATGGGGGATTATTCATCTAATGCATTACTATTACATGCTACTATTTATACTAGTTATTCCCTTCTTTAGGTACCTTACATTATAACCACCTATGGGTAAATCATTGTACACTATCTCATATGCATTTTGTAATGATTATAACTACCTTTGGGTAAAGCATTGTGTTATCACCCAATTTACTTTCTTCTACCCAAAAAAGGGCATGTTTTTATCTTGTTTGTTTGTCTTAACTAGGGAAGCTCCATATTCTCAACGATTTTAACCACCTTTAGGCAAATCATTATGTTATCATACTGCATTGCCACTATTAGAGTACAATGCTTATAACTACCTTTGGGCAAACCATTGTACACTAGTCCACTTGCATTCTCAGTGATTTTGAATAATTTTTCAAAATCATTGTGTTCTCACCCCATCATATTCATATGTTTGGTCCCATCATCTCCCTTCTTTCTTTTGAGGGATCATTTGTCGATTTCCTTATGCTAATCATTCCCTCAAGGGGGCATCATATAACTCATCCATTGTCATTGAATTTATAGACATACTGAACCTTTTCATTATTTGAAAATATTTTATTATGCCTATAGCTTGTAACACCTTCCCAAATAGGATTAAACTGTACACACCTAAGACTAGTCACCAATAACCTCCAACCAAGCTTCAAACTAATTTCTAGCAAATAACACAATTTGGAACAAAAACACTAAAACATGCTAAATGAGTTGAATCTATCATATACAAGTGTGAATTTTTTCCAATTTATCCCTAAATGGGGTAGTTAATTTTATGAGATAGCTAACTTTGATCAGATCATTTCAAGTCAAAATGACATTTTCGCACCTAGGTGCTCTAGATTGCTCTTTTCTACCAAATTTTTTACATGAGACACGTGCCTTTGTTATTTTATGTTGGCAAAATCATAAATGGGATAATGTATCCAACACATCTAACATCAAATTCTAATTCTAACGCATTTAAATTTCAAGCCAATACTATGACATTTTGACCAATTTGATTAATTTGAGCATTAATTTCCAAGATTTGCACCAAAATTGATAAAATCATGTTTAAGACTAATTAATTTGAATCAATAGCTTAAGTTAATTTTCCATGGAACCTGTTAAATATTTAATTAATGGACATTGGTTTCTAATATTTACATCATCAGGTGAGCTCATCTTTAGGGTGGCATCCACAAATCATAAATGCCATAAATATATAATTAATCTCTCCCATGCCTCTTTAACTCCTCTCTATCCCAAATATTTATGAGGGAATTTATTGATTTTAGCCTCTAGAATTGAATGTATTATTAGCCACACATATTCATCTTTAGATGGATGGTTCAGGTTCATTCTAATCAATTTCAAAAATCTATAAATAGAAGGCCTCACAACCATAATTTTATGTTTTCTTGGTCTAGAGTTATAATGCTTAAATGATTTCAAAATCCATTTGATATCAGTGTTATTATGAAAAATTCCTAAGAGAAGTTTCACAATCCAAATCCACAAGCCAAATGATGTCAATAAGATGTGGAAGATAGCCAAAGATCCATTTATAAATACATTTGAAGCACAATCAAAGCAAGCCAACAAGGAGAGCCTTTGGTGGAAGATTTAAGGAAGGTGAGAAAGTTTATTTCTTGCAATCTAGTTGTGTTTTGATAATGGTTTTTCCTTACTAAGCTCCCCTTAAGATTTAGGCATAAGATTTCAGGATTAGTGTGTTTTGTTTTGGATTTGATTTCATGTACTAACACAATACTAATATCCACTTATTAGATTCATATGTTTACAGATAAAATCTAATATCATTGATATTGACACTTCTACAGAGACTCATAAACCAAAACTAATAGAATCAAAATCATTGAAAACATTTTCAGATCCATTTCAAAAGCACATGGCTAATGACACAACAATCACATCAGGTTTTCACTATAATTATCAAGCACATCCACCACCAAAATCTTATCAGAATCATATAATGGATACACATCCTCTACATAATATCATTGGGGTGTATCATAATATAGTGCTAGCTAGACCTATTACTACTTTTTTAGAGAAAGAGATAGTTTAAAATGACACAAATTTATATGCACTCTTTTTATGATCCTAAATTGATCATAATCCTATTTAGAGTGTCATGGTTGATAATGGGTCAAGTGTAAACATGTGCACTATCACACTTATACATCACTTGGGTTATTTATAGTAGGATATTAATGCAACATATACAATTACTCATGGATTTAGTGGTCATGTCCATAGTTTCATTGGGGAGATTATACTTCCATTATAGGTTGGGCCCACACATGTGGCAACCATATTAATATTAGTTCTTAGTGTAGGCACACTTGATATGTATTTGGGTGAGCCTTGGATATAGTAGCTTTGAGCCATTCCATCCACCATACATAGATGTCTCAAGCATATACATGTTAATTAAATGGTTATAGTTGAGGGTCTTCTATATGAGCATCCTTTACCTATTATAAAACCACGTGTACACCAATTACCAGTTATAGTTCTAGTTATAAATTCTATTAGTACACCTCTGATATTAGTTGAGACACCAATATAGATGAGGTCTACTCCTATAATAATACCATGTATGCTAAATATCATACAGAGACCTTTATTATAGATACCCATATGTTAGAGACATATTATGGATTCTAAAAGACCTCTCTCTCCACCACCACACAAATTAGTGTTATAGTAGAGAACATCCACACCAGTTACAACTTCTTATACTAGATGGGTTCCCAAATGCACCATAGTTCACAAGATACTTAAGTTAGCTTTACATATTCATATCCCTACTCCATAGGTAGTTTTATCTATAGATCACTCAGTATATATGATCCTTATATCCTAAATACCTCATCACACAACATGCACAATCACTCTTCCCCTATTTGATAAAGGCCTCATTGATTGTGATTCTCTTGCAAGACTCATTAGGTAGTATGTTCCTCTCTAGTTTTAAATATATTCTCTTACTTTGATAATTTTATATAATTTCATTTTTCATAATTTATTGTACATATATTATATACTCAAAAAACATAAAAACATTCAACCATTGCTAAAAAACACAAAATTTAGATTGTTTACATATACATGTTTATATTCTTTATACTTTCTAGGCACTATATATGATATCTATATTAGTATAGTTATTTTTATCATACATACATTATTCACTTATTTTATTAGAGTTTTCATGTATTCTTATAGGACTCCAATCTATAACACTAATCTAGATTTATTAATATCTACCCACTAGGGGCACATACATAGATACACATATTCAATATTGATACATTCACCCATTGGGGACATTCTATACACATTTTACACTTTACCAAGTTACATAATCATATACTACACCATTTTTTTTCACTAATACTACTATAGACTAGGTGTATGAACATATTTCCTCTTATATAGATTTGTATCACATGTTCATGCATAGTTTCATTTCTAAAATTTTTAGTTTATGTTTGATTATGTCTCCTTACATGTAATGTATTCAAGGTAATTTTAAAATGACATTTTTATATGGCTCTATTCCAATTCCTTTCATTGTATGCATGTTTTGGATAAGTGCCCATGTCATTGTGTGTGCCTTCTTTATTATGTATGCAAACATTTAAGTATGTCCTTCCATGTGGATCTATGCCAAAATGATTTTTTTTGTATGTGGACAATTTAACATGTCCTTATATGTATTTATTTATTATATTTAATGACATGTTCCCATGTCCCTTGTATTGTGGCCCCTTAGCTTAATTTATGTGCGTCATGTGTGTTGTATGTATGCTTTCATGTATACAATATGGTCATGAAACTTGTCTCTTTCTTTTTAAAATTAAACTCATTTTTAGATTCCATGAGGGACCTCATGCATCTCACCTTCCTCATTGGGTGCCTTAAAGGATACCATTCTCCATCCCCCTAGGTATTTTACATAGATTATATCCAAATTTACTATTCATATGCATGCTTACATTATAATATATATCTTAACAATTTTGTGAATGTTATATCTAACATACATAATACATTACCAAATTACACTTATATTATATTACATTTTGATATCATGTATACACATTATATTGGTTTATTATGCATATATCATATATGCTTAGTATAATACACATCATGTAGAGATTTCATTTTGAAAACAATTATTTCATAGGTAAAATAATGGCCCTCAAAAGAGGGGGTATTCATAGGGGTTTTTCATAGAGATTAATCCATATAAGTGCACTCATATTATATTTTTCAACATAAAGACAAAATTATAGAGCCTAAAATCAAAAAACATAATGGAAAATAATCAAACATAGATCGGATTTAGTTTGGCATAAAAATACCATATAGGACACTAGCATGAAACAAATGAAAATCACATGGTCTGCTAATATATAAAGAAACATGCTAATATTTAGTAGCCCTAGAAAGAGTAAAATCTAGATTTGGTAGAAGAACATAATAGTTATAGTCCAGATTTACATAGTTCCAGTCATAGGTTATCAATGATTAGTTTATGCTCAATTTTATATAAAATAAAACCATTTTTGCTCAAATTGGGGGCATCATGTGTGGAATGATCACTCACATTTAAATTTCATATATAAATAGACAGATTACTACAACTTACGGGCATGTGTGTGGCACATTATTTGTACATGATCAATTTTGCACCAACTCATCCTAGATAGAATGACAAATCCATGTCATTATCCACGTTTTCCACTTTAAACACAATTTTAACCAAGTTTCACACTAAATTGATGCCTTATTTCATCTTTAATGGTTGGATTTTTTGTGTATTCACTAAGCTACATCCCTAAGTGCCTGAGAGGCCCCTTGGCCATTTTACATTTTAGAGTTTTCAAGTGAACGTAGATCCATCCTCCATAGTTTTAGTTATTTTTATAAACCCATGTTATACCCATTAAAGGAGGTTGTTTAATCTTACTTCAAACTTTTACTAATATGGGAATGGCCTATAGGTTATGGGTGACCTTGTACTTATACTACACCTCTAGGTTATAGGGCTAGCTCCTTGTTACATCACTTATGTCTAAAAATCACTAAAACATATTGATTTTAGGTAAAAATGGGGAAATAATGCCTAAAATAAACCTAATATAAGGTGTGGTGATGCACCAATATTTCTTATCCATCCACTCAAATTGAACTTAGAAAACACTAATGAACAATGTATAAAACTAGATCACTATCTCCAATGGTTGCTAGGAAATAATGTTTCATATAGATGTTGATTTTGGATGACTATAGCATGATTTAAATGAGAGTAAGGTATATTTATAGGCTCTTATAGTCAAATATCCAATCTTAAACATAGCCATTAACATTCTAACACAATACATAACCTACATAGAAAACTGGTTAACATCTAGGTGAATGTATTGGACCTACATAAGGGAGATTACACCAATTATGCATATCAAAAAATCACACACACACACACAATAAAATTATCATAGAGAATATGGAATAATTAATTAATAGTCTAAGATATCCATAGAATACAAATTAGGTAGAGCTTCCTAATACCCAAGAGAGGGATACAAAAAAGGGCCTTAAAGCATAAATATATAGAAGATAAAAGAGAGAGAATGATAAAATTGGTGTGGATATGTATATTATATGCTATTAATGATTGTATTCTACTCATCCAATAGTTACATCAGTTAAAGATAACCCTATTTCAACTCTTTCCATGCATTGATGCTCTTGAATGACCCCTTTGGCATTGAAGTGAGGTGGTAAGGGCTGTAACTACCTTATTTGACTTCCTATATAGAATTAACATGCCCAAAAATTTCCGTCACTCTTTAAATGATAGTTAAAAAGTGCAAATAGGGTTTGATTAATTCTTTAAGAGGTATTGAGTAGCCCAGTCTTTCATGTGCATGTTGACTTGGATATGAAACTACATCCATTCCTCCCTAATGGATATGATGATTGTATATATTACCATTATAATCATTTATATAGGTAATTAACCTACATTAACTCCCTCCATATACATTTTATGTTAACCTTCAATCCTCTTTGTTGACCATGTAGACCAAATAAGACTAGTAGCTTACCTGTACGTATTTGTCAGCCATGGAAATTTATATAAAACCTTGATTCCATATGAATAATTGAGATTTAGGTTTAAAACAATGTTACATACCATGATATAGGTATTATTTAGTATCTCACACTTTTCAACTTACCAATCTAGATGAATAGGTCACCTTGTCTTTCACATCTACACACTAATTGTATAGAGGAGGGTTACAAAGACCTCTCCATGAATATTATTTGGCATATTATGAATTTATAATGTGTAAAAAGTGTCAAACCTCCCCATACAATGGTTTTAATATTCCAAATATCTATACACCTTTTTTTCTACTCAATTTCTTGGAAAAGTATAGTTTTTTGACACTTTCAATAGATTTTGTACAACACATTACCATTAATAGGTTATTATATAAGTGTAATTTGTGGTTTAAAAGTTTATTATAAAAGTTTAGAGTTTTTTATTTCCAAACTATTCACATTTCCCAAGACTGGTTTATGGTAGGGTTTAAGGAGGCTTTTAGAATTCTACCATCTTAACAATGGTTCAAAATATGAGACCTATATTCCCAAAGTTATGGCCATGGATGTTTATTCCATATATCCCCCTAAAACCTATAAAAATATTATGTTCCCATGTAGGTTTTATGGAGAGATATGAATGCAAGATGATAGACCTTGATATCTCTACAAGCTGTCTAGACATGCATATTATCTTAGCATTCAATCATAAAGGTAGTATCCTTAAATAAACTCCCTCTACCATGAATATTGAGTCTATATGGGTTCCCAAAATCCCCTAGGTTAATTTTCCCTCAGTCCCTTTGTGGTGAGAGATATGAGCATCTAAATTAAATCTTAAGCTAACTCTATAGGACTATGGCACCTTGAACTAAGAGTTGGGACTAAACCAAATTTTCCTTTACATTATCTTATCTAAAAAAATACTTTAGGGTCTTTAAAAAACTTGTATACCTTATTAGCCCTATTTTTCCTTATAGAAGGTATGATCATACTTCAATGTGGTGATAGGCTTGAGGCCTAGTCAAGGCTTTTAGGCCTAACAGGCTTCAATTGAGTCTCAGGGTCTTAAATGACATATAGATGACTTGAGGGACTACATATAACATAATAACTTATTTATAACATATTCCTAACCTTATAAAACTATATCTAGTTTCCAAACTACCATCTTGTCTCTATTCATTATCTCATGTAAGTCTACCTATAGATCATTATTTTACTTACCAGTCTAAGGGTGGTTGATAGTATCTTAAGGGGATGAGTCTTTTAAATTTGATTTAATGTTTCCAATTCACATATGGAAACCTTTTTCATATATCCTAGCCTTTTTATCTTCTCTCAAGCACCTAACCTTACATCCTTACCCATTTTCTTCTATAACACCATTGTTTAGTGTTAAGCCCATGAATGCTTTGACATGGGTGTTAGGGTCTGAGTACCCTCTTTAACTATTCAATATTAGTGATTAAGATTTTAAAAATATTAAAAATACTCCTAGTGGCCTAAAACATGATTAGGGATCATAACTCTCATCAAATTAGTCCTCTACATTCTCCTTTCCCTTACTTAGGGTTTACATGCAGTTAAGATTGTACAACCCTAAGGCATGAGTTGAGAAACTTTATGCCTTATCTTAGGATTATAAAACCTTATAAACATTATATAAGTCCTATAAACATTTCCTTAGATATTACCAGCTCTTAAGGGACTCAAAAAACATGAGAATGCCTATAACTGGTATGCAGGTCTATGTGCACTAGTATAGGCCTAGGCTGAGCTAAGTAGGTCATCAAGTAGCTACCATTTTGTGATATTTATGACTTAAATAAATTGGTACCCATTCTAATTAAAATTTTCAACTATAATGTTACCCTTAATAACCACATAATATGAATACATGTCTAGCCTAGAAAAACAATCTTATTTTAGGCTTATGCAAATCCATTTTAGGTCTAATAGACCTAAAAGGCTATTGGGCACCTTCTATACATTTCACACTGAATTAGAGAACCTATTAAAGGTGAGGGTCTTGGTATAGTATTATATATGTTCCTCTTCATCTCTACATTGTGATTTTCCACATGGTGTTCATGCTTCCACTATCTTACAAGTGACCCTACTTGTAGGAGACATTTAAGGTCTTGACTATGTTCTAGGTGAGGCTAGATCCTTTCCTTCACGTATTAAGGTTCTCATCATCATTAAACCTCTATTAAACTTAAATCACTTCCTTTTTAGGTATCTTAAAATCTAAAAACCACCTAATCATGCAAGTACCTTCCACTCTTAAATATAGTCCTATGCAGATCAATCCATATGCCTAATGAGCTAAGTAGGTCATTGCAGCCTGCTTATTATCTTCAATGAATCACAACATCCTTTGGGTAATTACAAACATTGAATACATATATCATATTCATGAATAAAATTCTCACTTCAATATCATGTAGGCTCTTACACAATTTGATACCCCTTCTCATGAAAATTATAATTATATGCTTAGGCCTGTATGTGTGACTCTTTTCATGCCAAGTCCATCTAAAACCTACTAAACATTATTCAAAAATTTATTATCTCTTAGGTTATTTTGTGGGTCTTAATTTCTATTCATGCCTTCATAATCATCAATAGACCTTTTCAACACTCCACCAAATGGCATCTAGCTTACATGCCCTCAGTTGACTATATACATGAATGATGTCTACCTAACTATAGATATGACTATGTTGAGGAATATACTATTTATAGTGCTTCCATGGGTGAGAATTTTCACTATTATTTATAATTCATTGAATCCTCTTAAAATTTTTTTATATTATCAAGGTTTCCTATACCTGTAGTCATAACCAATGTTTCTCGCAGTCTAGGCTAAGTCATTCTCTTGGGGAGAGTTGAGATGAATTTTGCTTTATTTTTTATCCCTTCTTCCTATTTTTTTCATTTCTATTATCCTTCATAATATTATATGAATCCATATGGAATATTAAATGTATTTAGACTCTAATTCAACATATTGTAGGTTTATATTTCATAGTATATAAAGGGTGGGGATTGCTAATGCATAATTCAATGATGAAGAGGTATTGAGGGTGAAAAGACAAGAAATTACTATAACATGAAGAATATTATGCATCTATATCACCACCAAAGACCTCTACAACTACTATATCCTCCCTTTGTGTATGAGACCATGTTTACTTATGATAGTCACACTATGGATAATACCTTGGAGTGATCATTTTGGACTGAGGGTGGCCTAGTTGGGTGATTGGGAGGGAATATGAGTTCAATAGAATTCAAATTATATATTACATAACCATAATTACAATTAATATTCACTATCAAGCCTTAAAAAACATACAATATATGGAAAATTGTATGCATTCTATAGATAAAGAGAACATGAAGATTCTTGTTACTCTTACACACCCACACATGTGAACTAGGGGTGTATGGTGTTGGATATGGTGTATGAGGATATATATAAAACACCAAAAATGTTGTTTTTTATAAACTTATCAAAAAATCATCAAAACTATTTTACTTTTAAACCCTACATAGATGAAGGAGTTCACATAAGTGCCTAGATTGCTAGTGATTTTTCATAAAGATCTAGGCATGATCCTATAGATAAATGACATAGATAATAAGGTCAAGGGACCCCCTTTTTATTCCCAAGAGACCAGATCCTTATCTTATCTCTCTTGCATGTAATATCCATAAATCTTAAAGGTTGTATGGGTTTCCAAAGAAGTAGGTGGAGAGATAAGGTCAATTTTGAGCCTATTTTGAATCCTCAGACCATGAAACTTCTTATAAGAATCTAACATAAGTTCCTCTACAACACTTGTTTCCCATCCATATGGATTGATTGTGCAAGTCCATACAACCAACATAAAACACTTGAAAAAGATATTTTCTTACATTTTCTCCATGATTTTGACCTAGAATGACCATTAACAGTTGAGGGAGGGAAAACAAGAGTCAAATAACATTTTAATCTAAGTGGTATGGTAAGAGGAGTTGTAAGGAAACATTTTTTCATGTGTTGGGTCCATTTATTGAATGGGGAGGTGGATTTAAGCCTTAAAATGGACCCTTTATGGCATGAAATGATTATTGGTGACTTAAGGACCCTTTTAAGACCTCTTAATAATGAAATAATTGAAACATGATCTTTTCCAAATATTGTATAAGGAACAAGACTCATATGATAAGTTTTAAGGGTGATTAATGACCTTGGAGGGTTATGGAGGTTTAAAGCTATTTGAAAGAATAGACTAAGAATAATGATACTATAAACATAATAAAAAACCTTCATATTATGGTATTTGGAAAGGCTTGACATTATTTTCTCTCACTCGAAGACCAATCATGACTACTATCACATCATTAATAGGCCTAAGATATCCATGACAAGCATACTCCATGACATTATTAATCAATGGTAAAAGACTTTCAAAAGACATTCATAGGACCATGACAAGTTGATGTACTATAGGTAAGATCATAAGGATTGTCATGAAAGTTTTTTATGTTGGAGGTTGACATTTGTCCTTGTGAGGTCAAAATATCAACATTTTTGGAGACTCTAACGGGTGACTAGCTTGTTGGTCAAGAGAACCCATTGTCCTTTCATGGTAATGATGACTCAAACATGAATCATGATATGAAATACCACATTGATGGAATATAAAAATAATTATCACTAATGACACTTATTGATATTAACCAATAACTACAACACACACAAAGACAACTCAAGAAATCACACGTAACACTTAAGAAGCAAACAACAAAGAGAATAAAACTAGAAGACAATAGACTACAATTTTTTACATGACACACTTATTGAAACATGACAACAAACTATTAAAAATAAATAAATAAATGACACCTCATTTAACCTCCAAGATAAAAATTTAAAATCCTTTTATATTGTCTCCATGAGTTAATATTACCACATGATGATTGGAGTGTAATCAGGTATTATCTACTAAATGAAGACTCCTACTTGTAGTTGAAAACATTATCATACTGATATCCTTTTAAGGATGAAAATGGACCTTCTTGATAAACCCTTATTTGCATATTCTAACTAATTTAGCCTAAAACCCAATCATAATCATCCCATACTTGTATTTTTTGCATGAACAACATTAATTGTTCTTCAGTTGTGGGCTACTCTTGATCATGTTGGACAATTTAAAGTAAATATTTAAATATGATTATATAAAAACCATCAAGGATAGATGGATCATATTTATGGAGGTTTGAGGCCAACAAGACTCAATTTTATTCACCAATTGTGAGGAGGAATCTAAAGGTGGAAGGATCTAGTAACATTATTTGAAAATATCAAGCAAGTCATTTTTAGATAAGGTATCCTCTTGGAATGGCATGTTTGGAGGATTGCATCCATAGTTTTTTATGGAAACACTCTCCCTAACTTAGAAAATATCATAGAATGTTTCAAAGAGGAAGTATCCTACATCTATGATGTCAAACAAATCACTTTCTTGATCTTTACATGGTGCAGATTTGCTTGGGGTCTCTTCAAATTGGACAATGACTTGTTGATCAACCTCATTAGTTGGTCTACAACTTTCTCCTATAACTATAGAAAGTTCTTAAGGACTTCCCTAATGAAGGATAGTTACCATTTAATCAAAGAGATCATATAAGTGATCCTCATCTTGATCATATGATGTGTCTTTCTATTTTGTCTCATTTCATTCTTACAGCCCATCCTATTCTACATGTTTTAAGGCCAATTTGTGCTCCCCCTACCAAGAGGTGTTCCAATGACAAAATACTCTTCAATATCACTCAATCCATCATATCAAATTTCCAATTAAATATGATTTTATTTTCTCACCTCTTTAAGAATAGGCTCTCTCTCAATTAGTGGTATATGATATTCTTGGAGTGACTTTAAGAGATATGACATATATGCCCCATTTCCTTCATTCAGCTACTTATTCCCAATAGCCATCATATCCTACATATAAACACACTATTTTGAAGGGATTTACATGAGGTAAATGTATTAGACTCTTGAGGAGGGAGGGATTGGGATTGAATGACCTCAAGATTAATTTCAAATTTAACACTTTGACTTATACTTGACTAATCTTCTCTCTCTCTCTGGACTACATCATTTGTTTCCAAGTTAGAAAATTAGATGTAGGTGCCTCTTGCATTGTGTATACTATAGTTTTGATAATTAATAGAGGTTTATTCAATTGAGATTGTGTTGATTTTTTATCTACCACCAATTGATATTTGATTTTTTATGCAATCTTAATTTGTTTATCAAGGTAGGATTTAAAATCAAGCCCTGATTGATCATGGATATGCTCATAATTTCTAGTCCTATTAATGCATATTTTTTATTCTTCTTATACTCTTTCTTGGATATACTTCCATGATGTAAAAATTTATAGGGGTTGTGAGGAACTTTAAGGGCCTTGAATATAATCTGATTAAACATTTTGAGGGATGATGGGTAGCTCAACATAAGACTGGTATGGGATGGATGAGGGACACAATGTTGATGTTGGTGAACCTGCTACTCCTCATATATTTCCAACTTATCCTCAATATTTAAAATTATACTCACTCTATTCAACATGTATTTATTTAAACTTAAATGACCCTCCATTAAAAATTACTACTCTCCTTTGGTCTACTATAATGAAGTTCTAATACTCTCAATCACATGCTTAGTGATTTCTTCTCCATACTCATTTAGTGTGTCAAAGCTCACCATAAGTATTTAATAGTCCAATAGGGTTTATTTAAGGCTTGATATGGATTGAATTGGGGCATGAATGGACTAGATAAGAACATCATGATGTTTCCATGACTAATCATATTGATAATTATATTTCCAAGGAGGCAGATGAGGCTCAACATGGGGTTGGTAGTCTTGGAAATAAAGATGCTCATTATAGGGATAAAAAGGGTGAATTTAGGACTAATAGGGGTCAAAATAGGGTTGATAGGGATCATGATGGAGTTATAATGGATCATGGGGCTTCTTATAAGGGAGTGTATGATATAATTTTGCCCCATATGCATCCAAAATCCATCACTAAGCACATGCATAATAATGTAACTATGAACAATAACCTTCCTTAACACTGAGATGATGACTTGTCATAAAATTCTAACTATAAAATATCATGTGAGTGTTTGATGTTACTTTTGAAGATTAAGATGTTGATATGAGGGCTAAAATTCTTGAATATATTCATACTGATCACTACATAACTATTAGCAAACTAAGTTTAACCCTTTTAAGGAGGTTGTGCAGGCCTAATTCAAACTTGGACTAACATGGGAATGGCCTAAAGTCTATGGGTGACCTTGTACTTATACCAGACCTCTAGGTTATGGGGATAACTCCCTTGGTACATCACTTGTGGCTTAAAATCACTAAGACCTATTTATTTGGGGTAAAAGGGGGATATAATGTAGAAAATAAACCTACACTATCATGTGGTGATGTACCAATATTTATTATCTATCCACTTAAATTAAACTCAGAGAGCACTGATGGATAATGTATAGAATTGGATCACTATCTCTAATGGTTTTTAGGTAGTAATGTTTCATGTAAAGGTTGAATTTAGATGATTAGACTATGTGGGAAATTTTAGGAAGGTCTAGTTATAGGGTCTTACACTCAAATATCCACTCTTAAAATCAACCATTAACATTTTAACACACTGCATAACCCATATAGAAAAATTGTTAGCATTTAGGTGAAGGAATTAGACCTATAAAAGGGATATTACACCACTTATGCATATAAAACAATAATAAACACAATATAAATCAATCATATAAAAGTTGGATCAATTCATTAATGGTCCAAGAGGTCCATAGACTACAAATTAGGTAGAGTTTCATCATACCTAAGAGAGGGATATAAAACAAGGCCTGAATATATAGTAGATCAAAAGAGAGAAATGGAGAAATGTGGAATGGAGATTCATTTGATAGGTAATTAATGACTAAATTCTACTCATCCAATAGTTACATAAGTTACAAATAGTCCTATTTCAACTCCTTCCATGCATTGATGCTCTTGAATGACCCCTTTGGCATTGAGGTAAGGTAGTGGGGGATGTAACTAACTTGTTTGACATCCTATAGAGCATTAAAATGCCCAAAAATGTCCATTACTCCTCCAATTATTGTTATAAAGTACAAATAGGGTGTGATTAAATTTTCAAGAGGTGTTAAGCAACCCACTCTTTCATGTGCATGTTGACTTGGATCTAAAATTTCCTCCATTCATCGATAATGGATATGATGAGTGTATATCTCACTATTATCATCATTTATAGTGGTAAGTATGCTACATTAACTCCCTCCATATCTTTTCTATTCCAAACATCAACCCTCTTTGTTGGCCAATTAGGTTAAATAAGCCAATTAGGCCTAATAGCTTGACTACATGTATTTGGTAGCCATGAAAACTTGTATGAAACCTTGAGATCATCTAAATAAGAGAGATTTAGGTGTAAAACAATGTTACATATGATGATATGTATTATTTATTATCTCACACTTGTAAACTTACCAAACTAGATGACTAGGTCATCTTATCTTTCACATTTGCAGACTAGTTATATAGAGGAAGGTTACAGAGACCTTTCTAGGTAGATTATTTGTAATTATATGAATTGATAAGGTGGAAAGAGTGTCAAAACTCCCCCTATAATGGTTTCAATATTTTGAAATATATTTTCACCTTGTTTCTACTCAGTTTCTTTAAAAAGTACAAATTTTTGACACTTATGGATAGATTTTGTATAACATAGTACCATGACTAGGTTCTCCTTTAAGTTCACTGTGTGGCTCAGGAGTTTATCAAGACATTCTAGAGTGTTTGGTTGCAAACATATTAACATTTCCAAATATTTTTCTATAATAGGGTTTACAGAGGGTTTTAGAATTCTACCATATTAAATATGGATCATAATGATGAAACCTCCAATCCCAAACTTATGGTCATGGATATTTAGTCCTTACACCCCCCTAAAATTTTTGACAATATTAGGTTCCCATATAGCAATTTTGGAGAGATATAAATGCAAGATGATAAACCTTAATCTCTGTACAAGCTATTTAGACATGATTCTAGTCTTAACATTCATTCATAAAGATAGGCACATCAAATGAATTCCCTCTATCATGGATCTTGATTCCATAGGGGTTCTTGGAATACCCTAGAATCATTTTCCTAGATTTCCTCTATGGGGAGAGATATGAGCATCAAAATTAGAGCTTAAGCTAACTATGTAGGACTGTGGTAGCTCAAACTATGAGTTAGGAATAAATTTTTTTCCTTTGGATCATCTTGTATAAAAAAAATCCTTTAGATTTTTTAGCACCCTTATATAACTTTTATGGACCTCGTTCTACTTGGAGAATGTCTAAACATACTTCAATGTAGTGATACGATTTAGGCCTAGTTAAGGCCTTTTAGGTCTAACAGTCTTCAACTGAATCTCAGTGTCTTAAATGATATATAGATGACTTGAAGGACTCAAGATATCATAATACCTTATTTATCATCTATTATTAACCTTTTTCAACTTTTTATTTCTACCAAACTATCATCTTGTCTCTATTCATTATCTCATGCAAGTCCACTTGTAGATCAATGTTTTACCTACTAGTCTGAGGGTGTTTGATAGTGGTGTAGGGGCTAAGTCTTTTGAACTTAATTTAATATTTCTAATGCCCCTATGGAAATTTTTTTCATTTTTTCTAGCCTTTGTATCTTCTCATAATCACCTTTGACCCTTGTCCATTTTCTTATAGGTTATCTAGAATAGTATTGTTTACTATTAAGCCCAAGAATGCTTTGATAGGGGTGTTAGGGTATGAGTAACCACTTCTACCATTCACCATTAGTGATGAAATTTTTAAATAATATGAAACATACTCCTATGGGCCTAAAACATACTTAGAGATCATGTCTCTCATCAACTTAGTCATGTATATTATACTTTCCCTTGCTTAGGGTTTACACATAGTTAAGCTTGTATACCCCTAAGGCCTGAATTGAAAAAATTTATACCTTATCTAAGGCTTATAACACCTTGTAAACCTATAATAAGTCCTCTAAACCTTTCTTTATATATTCCCATCTCTCATGCACCCCAAGAACATGAGAATGTCTACAACTAGTATGCAGGTCTATGTGCACTAGTATAGTCCTAGACTAAGCTAAGTAGGTTATCAAACAACTACCAATCTATGATACTTATGACTTAAAGACAATAGTTTATATTCTCACTCACTCTTTTAGTCATCTTTATCCCCTTAATAACCACATATTATCCATGTTATAGACACCTAAATTTCATTTACTGTCAAAATGCACTTAAATCTATTTAATAATTCTTCTGAAATTAATTCATCACATTTATTCCAAATTCAAATAATTAAATAATTAAAATTACTCAATTATGCAAATCTAAATCCTTATTTTAAAATAAAAATCTAGATTTTACACCTCATCCAAATATATCCCACCATTTTCTACCTCATCCCAACCAAATGCATAAAATTATTAACCTCTTATGACTCATCCCATGAGTTGTAAAGGAAATTAGCATAGTTATACTAACTTAGTTAACCAAAAAAATAAAAAAAATTCTCAGTCTCTTATGACTCATCCCGTGATTTATCAAGGAAACTGGCTTAGTCCTACAAACTCAATTAATCAACCCCATGCTTTTCTCAACCATTTTGAAATGATCTTCATCCTCATAATTGAGGAATCATTAGCCATTGTTGATAATTTGGATCATTAAAAAATTCCAAATCATCCTCCACCATTGGATCCTTATCCAAAAATTTATAAATAATTTTATAAATCTCTATTTTTCAAAGATCACAAAGTCTAGAGATCACAATCATAATTAGGAAATCAGAGCTCTATACACAAGGGAATCAAAATAAATCAAAAAAAATTAAAGACTTATTTTTATACCAAAATGATGCCCATTCTCCTTTGCATTATAAGAGTGAGCACCACATATTTTAAAAGAACAAATTGAATGTATATCACAATGGAGAAAGCATGTGCATTCAAAGCGTAAATTTTGTGATTGTCATTTTCTTTGTTTGTTGCTCTACCATAGTTTAAATTTAGCTTAGACTAGAATTAGTTTAATTTCTTTTCGTGTCTAAATTTAATTCATTCATTTATGATAAGGTCCCACTGAGCATGTTAGAAATGTATGAGTTAAATTTAGAATAATCATTAAATAGATTTAGGTTTATTTTGACACTAAATGAAATTTAGGTGACTACATTTTCCCCTCTTTGAAATAGTGTTACGAATTAATAATGTTTTAAATAATAGTAGAAGTAGTGTGTTGATGATTAATTAGGAAAATTTTTCCCTAAATTAATGAAAAATGAGTGTGATGATGCCCCCTTGAGGGTTGGTATAATAAATAGACAAACGCTCAAAATTGATGAAAAAAATAAGTGAACTTAGAGATGTGGAGAAATGATAAATCAAGTTATGTTGGAATTTATGACAAATTTGAAATTTTTTATTGCATAAAAAGGATGCCCCTAGTTAATTAAAACTAGAGTATGGATTTGAAAAACAATAATTTAACCATTTAGAGATTGCATGCTTACTATTATTGCTAATGATGTAGGGGTCAATTAAGCAGGTATGGGAACAATATAGCCCAATAATAATAAAATATGGATATATAAATAGAAAAAAGATCTTGAATTTGCAAATTATTTTATGGATTTCATAATGAGATATTGTTTCAAGATTTTGAATATAAATTTGGAATAAATTAATTTAATGTTTATGGAAATTTTTAAAAAATGAATGGATGAAAAATGAGATGGATGAGAGGATGGGGGGAAATATTTGGTAGTATAAAAGAATATAATTAGAATAAATGGAGATTAGAAAATAATTTGTATGAATTAATCTCCAAGGTTATTAGCTAAGAAGTATGTTTTGAGATATTTGATCTAAGATGTGCAAGGAAACATGGATTGTATTGCATACCATGAGCACTGACCGAAGCGAGTGAGAGGAGTAAGCCTCTGATAAGTGATTTAAATTTTCAATTTTTTTCTATTTATTAACAATTATTAGAGCTTAAAGTTAGATAAAATAAAATTATTTCTATCAAAATGGTCATTTAGGTATCAAAATTAGCAATTTTGTATGGGTAAACAATGATTTTGATAAACATGGTGGAGAAATTGTAGAATAGGGTAGCAATTTTGTTTCATGAGAAATTGGAAATTTCACTATTTTGGGTAGCATCTAAATTTCTAAGCATGGCAGTGAAATTATCAGGATGAGAAGCGACTTCTCTAAGTGTAGTAATGATTTTGTAAAAAAGTATTAAAAGTGAATTTTTGAAGATCAAGAGAAAATTTCCAAATTATAGTAATGATTTTGTAGAGAATGATAAAAGAAAATGAAGTTAAATAGATTGAAAATGTTTTTGTTTGATTTTATCATTTTTTTGGTTAAGTATTTAGAATGTAATGATAATGATGAATATAATGTTGAGTAAAATTAATTAAATGCTAATTTTTATGATTTGCAGGAGGTATTACCAATGGTTATGATGTCGGAGTAGAAGTCTCTAGCAATGGTGTAAATAACAAGCTTCACTGAGTATAAGTTTGGTGTGTTAGAGGCAAGTGGATTATTCTACATTTCATAGATGCTAGAGGTTCAAGGGGATATATCTCTATTGATAACATTGGTAGAGAGATGGCACTATAAGATGAGCACATTTCACTTACCAATAGGGGAGTTAACTATTACACTAGAGGATATGTATCATATTTTGGGTATTTTGATGTGAGGTAGATGTGTTTACTAGGAATAGGGTCCTTAGGAGATTAATTTATACTAAATTTTTGGTGATTGTTTTATTCTAGTTGTTATAGGTAGGATCCATGTAGACTATTGTACCAATTTAAATATGGATTCTCTGACTATTTTACTCATTTTTGTTGTTAATGGCATTTTGATTCCTAATAAGAGTGGGAGATTATGTGCTATTGATTTTTTAGATGTGATTAGAGACATGATGGATATTGGAGAAACATTCACATGGGGTATATGAATTTTATCACACTTATACCATGATTTATGTTATTTTGTGTATTCAAGTCAGATAGAGATTGAGCTATCTACATTACTATAGGTTTGGCATTATGAGCACATTATAATTAATAGGTAGGTTGGACATATGATCACATGGTTAAATGATGAACCATTGGAATATGGATGGAATGTGATCATTGAGACACATAGACCACATTTAGGAGATCTATATTTTTATAGGAGGGTAATGTATGAGGTAGGTGATGAACAAATCACTTGGAGACCTTACAATGATATTGTGTTTCATTGGCCACATAAAGATATTCACATGGATTACATGATGACTCCTTGTTACATCATTGGGAGACATAGTTATATCATAGAGAGATATCACCCAGATAGGGTGATGAGATAATTTGGTGTGAGGTATCATATACTATTTAGAGTATTTATACGTTCTATGAGGAAGAAAATATAGTGGGGTATGATGATTGATATATCAATAATTGATCATAGATAGAAATAGTTATAGACTACTTAATGGATTTATCAGAGAAATTTCATTGATGTTGGAGTGGTTGATAGGTATGTAGATTGGTGGGATTGATAGAGACAAGTGAGATTGATGATGCCATATGCACTACGAAAGATGTAAAGGCAGATATTGGTGGCTAGTTTGAGTAGATAGATACAAGTTATAAGTTTAGAAGCTAATATCATGAGGGAGGTTATATGGGATAGAGGATGATAATGAGCATGAGTATGAGGTAGAGGATGTACTAGGGAGTTTTATCAGCTACAAGATGAGTAAATCATAGATGTGGAGGACATTAAGATTTGGTACGAGGAAGGGGTTGACATGGATGTTGATACAAGACATAGGGTTAGAGGAAATACTCCAATTTTAGAGGTAGAGAGAAAGGATGATGATATAGGACATGATACTATGATGAAAACAACATAGGTCACATAGGTAGATAAAGGGGATGTGGTTGGTTCTTCATATGCTCTAAGATCTTTAGAGGAGCATGCACTTATTGATAGACTCTAACAGGAGATTAGGGCTTGGGATATGGATTTCACTAAGAAGTAGCTAGATTATAATATATATTAGATGGTAGAGGGGATTATACTACAGAGATCAGATTATTATAGTATAAATTGGATAGGTTATAGGGTATTATTGATGGGATATATGGGTATGTCATGGTTATATGATTAGTTAATCATGATGTAGATACACATATGCTATATTAGATAGCTCTCACATAGTATTATAGATATGAGAGGGACACATATCAGACTAATATTATAGATGCTAGAGTATTATTAGTTATATATGGACATATATCTACTTTGGATAGGGTGATGTAAACTATGGAGCAGGCCACATACTATAAAAATTATATGAGGGGGTTGTACCATGAGACATGAGGGAACCATAGTTTAGAGAGTGTTCTATAATATGGTTGGTATCTATGATATCTATTCATTCAATATATTGAGAGAGGTTGATGGTATAGGTATAGTGTGTCATGACTCCTCCATGAGGCACACCATGGTGTACACAACTATTCCCAAGTCTAGAGACTTCATCTAAGGGATAAGATGAGACATAAATATAAGGGATATTTTGGTATATGTATTTCATCAATATATACATATTTTGAGATGTAATTTTTTATATAGACACATTTGATATATATCTATTCATGATGATTTTTGATATTTTGTACTATGGACATAGGACATTGATGGAATATTTATTGGTTTTTATGGATATATGGTGGCACTTATTATATTTCCTAAATTTTCATTTACACTAACATGTGCTAATTATTTTATCATATTTATTATGGATGTATTACTTATGTATGATTAGATGATGTGTATGGATGTATAACGTGACATTGCTACATATATTTATTTTTATATTATTTTCATTGGATTTTCAGTAGTATTAGAAATTTGAGAAACATGATTTTTAATATAGCATAAAACATAGTTCCACCAATGATATTAAATAATCATGATGAATGGTGATGTTTTTTGCATTTGAACAAAAAGAAAGAATAAATTATGTTTAATCAAATTATGTCATGATATAGTCATAAACATACTATATGTGCATTTCCACAAAATAATCTTTATAATCATAAAGAAAAAAATAATAAGAAGAAGATGTTTAAAAAAAAGGTTATTAAAAGTTATTAAAACATATAAAAAATGTTAATGAAAACAAATGTAATCTAATCTTAAATGATTTTAGTATACACAAAAAGTTATCACAACTGACAAAGTAAAGGAGAACAACCATTGGAATGCCTAGAGATAAAAATGAAGTTAAATAACCAACTTAATGGCTAAGGATAAAGAAATGGATAAAAATGCATACAATTGAATGATTAGGGATAGAAAAAAATAATATAATAATGAAAACTAATAAAGAATATAAAAAGTGGAAAATTTTAAAATTTGTAAACAAAGACAATCTCAACAAGGACTAGTCAATTGTAGCCAAGAACGAGGATAGGAACCAAAAAATCAAGGGAGAAGTGTAAGGAGTAGTTAATTCATGTTGTGGAGATGGGTGATGGGGAAAGTAGTGGTCGAGCTAAGCTTAGAGACCCCATGTCTCTAAAATTTGCCTACACAATCCACCTCAGACAAAGTATATATGGGGATATTAGGCTAGATGTAGTTCTCCCAATATAGGAAGTGATGATAAAGTGGATGATTGATGAAGCATATAAAACGTTTTGATGAAAAGGATGTATGAGTGATCTACCCAAAAATGAGAAAATGATTTGAAAGATAGTTTAGAATGGCATATGTGTTGAGATTGATTCCTTTAGAATGTTTTTATAATTTTTTTGTGTTGTTTTATTATTTTATTTTATTTTTTGAGAATTTGAATTAAAGGAATAAGATGTTTTTTTCCAATCATGAGAAAGAATGTTGGTTCACATAAATGAATAACAACCTTGAAATTTAGTATGATACAAGATAAATGGCTAACAACTGATAAAATGATAAAATTGGAAATATATAATGGATGACTAAAAGGTGATGCCCCTAAGTTATTAGGATAATTCTAGACAATGATTTACAAATGGTGCTAGAAGCCTAATTTTCACCATGGTACATATCCAAAGTGCCAATAAACTAGTTTTCACATCTCGATGATCTATGTACACACACACACACACACACACACATTGATTTTTTTTACCTTGGATGTACCAATAATAACATATCAAACAAGTTTAGGCATAGAATCATTTAAGTTGCATGATGTTCATGGGATAATCAAGTTCCTCTCGATCTTCTATGGATGATTTGTAAACTCTTGATCCATATTTAGTAATAAAAATGTATGGACCTAACTAATCAGGCTTAAATGTTCCCTTATCTCTTTCAGCATTAGTGTTTCATTGATTTTCCTTGATAAAAATATATTTGATTGTAAATTCCTTATCTTTAATCTACTTATTATAGCTATGGTGAAGGTGGTTATGGTAAACTTGTAGTTGGTTTAGAGCATTGAGTCATTTTTCATCCAAGAGGTTAATTTCACTTATATGTGATGTTTGATATGATTCTTCACCTATGATTTGCTGTAATGATATGCATAAATATGGAATCTCAACCTCTATGGGAAAACTAGACTCACTAGCATAAATAAGGGAATAAGGGATTGTCCCCTTGGGTGTGAGGATACTAGTTTGGTATACCCAAAGGGTAGGATATAATAAAATATGCTAGTCATGACCAACTTCATTAAAAACTCTCTTAAAAATGCATAGAATATTTTTCTTTGTTGCCTCAACTTGGTTGTTTCCTTATGGGTAATAAAGATTATACCATATCTCTTTGATATGATAGGTATGGTAAAGAGTATTATCATTTTTATTTTTAAAGGATTTACCATTCTCATAAATGAGAGTGGAGGGAATGCAGAAGAGGAAAACAACATGGTTAAGGATAAACTTGTAAATTTATTTTCCATTGACATAGGTAAGTGTCATTACTTCTACCCATTTTGTAAAATACTCAATTGATATGATAAATAGGATTTTCTTTCCTAATGAGGAGTAACCCCCATGGGGAAAATGGCCAAGGTATTGTAATAGGTTGTAAATATTGTGAAGGACTATGGATAATATATTCATGTTTTGATAGGGTATACACTTTTTAACATAAGCTCATGAATCATATTCCATTATTGGCCAATAATAACCATCTTAGAAATATTTTTCACAAGGACCATACCACTTAAATGTGCTACAAAAATTCCCTCATGAACTTATTTGATTACCTAAGTAAACTCTTTAGAATTTAAATATTTTAGGAGGGTTCCATCATAGTCATGATGATATAGGGTGTTTCTAAAAATTATATAGTGGGATGTCCAAATAAAGGATTTTCATTAGTTAGAGGATAAATTAAACGGGATGGTATGGTTATGAAGGTATGTGTAGATATTGGAGTACCATGGAGAAGTGGGATCAACCACTTCACAAACCATTTTTGAATTAGGCATATCATAAGTAGGAATCCTTAAGTACTCAACCAAATTTAATTTGTTTTTTGTGATAAAATCTAATAGGGATCCAATTGTTTCCATAACATTTTCTACTTGATTGTTTATTTTGGGCACTTTTTCAAATTAGATGTATTTAAAAGACTTTTTTAAGATATCTAGTATTATCTTGTAAGGGATTAGTTCATCATCACATTCTTGTAATTAATTAATTACTTGATTTATGACGAGCTTGAAATATTCAAAAACTAGGAGATGTTGGATTCCACACTAAGTTTCCATCTTGAATCCTACTATGAAACCTTCATATTCTGATATATTTTTTGTATAATGTAATTAAATCTAGAATGCTTTAGGAATATAATCCACATCATGTGTTACAAATAAGATACCTACCCCTCAGCTATGATTTTTAAAATAGACATCAAAGAAAAGTTTCCAAATTAGGGATTCATCTATAGACATGATTGCATCATCTATAAATTCTACAATGAGAGGTGCCTTGCTCTTGAGTGGTTCTTCTACCAATACATCTTCTAGAACTTGTCCTTTGATTAGCTTTTGGTTAATATACTCTGAATAAAACTTGATAATAAGCATAACCCACTTAGACATCCTACCTGTTAGATTAGTTTTAGATAGGAGATATTTAATAGGGTAAAATTTTTCAATGATTTTTGTTTGATTGTTAAGCATGTAATGCCATAGTTTTTGGGAAGAAAAAATAACTTCAAGAGAATATTTTTCTATTTGAGAGTAATTTTACTCATAGGATATTAACGTGTTGCTTAAGTAGTAGACTGCTCATTCTTTCCCATTATCATCAAGTTGTGATAACAATGCTCAAAGGGAATATTGAGTATGTAAGATGTAGAACAAAAAAGGTTTACCTACAACTAGTTGCATCAATACTGGTGGCTTTTAAATATATTTCTTGATGTTATTAAATGAATTTTTATAATATTTGATCCTAGAAAAAGGAGTATCATTTTTAACAAAAATGTGAATGGGTGATAAATGTCTATACGCTGAGAAATGAATCTTTTGATGGCCTTTATTTTCCCTTATAGACTTCTAAGATGCTTAAGATTTTTAAGTGGAGACATATCCATGATATTTGAAACTTTTCAAGGATCAACTTCAATGACATGTTGTGAAATAATGAATACTAACAACTTTCTTGATGTGACACCAAACACACATTTTTTTGGATTTAACCTCATGTTGTATTCTCAAATATGCTTAAAAATATGGAAAAGCACCTGAGGATGATCTATCCTAGATTTAGACTTAGCCAAAATGTCATCTACATAGTCCTCCATAATATCATTAAGAATGTAATGAAAAATAATGGTGATTTCCCTCTGATATTTTACCAAAGCATTTTTCAATCCAAAAAACATCACCTAATAACAAAATGTCCCCCGTGGAGTTGTAAAGGATATTTTATGTTTATTTTATATAGTAATTGTTCTCTGATTTTAGCCTGAAAAACCATCTATTAAAGATAGAATCTCATGGCTTGTAGTTGAATCAATAATCATATCTATGTTAGGTAATACAAAGTCATCCTTCATACATGATTTATTTATATCACAAAATTTTGTGCATACTCTAATCCCCTAAGGTTTATGAAGCATTGGTATAATGTTTTATATTTAGTCTAAGGAGTCAAAGAGGTGTATAAAACCTACAACTAATTGTTTCTTTAGCTCTTCCATTACTAGTAGTGCAAACTTGGGATGCATTTTTTGGAGCTTTTATTTTATTAGTTTTGCATTTAGATGCACCAAAAGGTGGTGAACTAATAATTATGGATATAACCCTATCATATCCACATAAGACCATGTGAATACATCAAATAACTCATGAATGAATAGTGTAAAGATATCCCTTTCTTCTTGATTGAGTGATATATCAATTTTTATAATCTTTGGATTAACTTCAGTGCTGATGTTTACAGGAATGGTTTCCTCAACAAGTAGACTCGATTCAACTTTATAACCCAGAGGTGGTCTAGGAAGATGAAAATATTCCTCAACTTATTCTTGTTTTGATGTAGATGCAGGAATGATAGAGTGATGCAATTTTTGTTTCCCAAAATATACTGAATCTATGAGTTGTATTAGAAAACATTTCTTTTAATCACCTACAAGAATTTGATATGTGATTCCCAAGAATTCAGATATAGTTTCATCTTTTTGGAAATGGTCAATCTCTAGTGTATATTATTTTCCCTAGTATATGAGATAAGGATATGCTAGGTTAAGTGTAAGAATGACATTTTCATGGAAGAGGTTAGTAAGGGCTAGATCTTCATAATTTCTAATTATGGAACTTGTATTTTTGTCTAAAGAATCGTCTTCTAACTCACTATAAGAGTCACTTTAGGAGATTAGTAGATGTACATTAAGTGGGTTAAATCTTAGACCATGCTTTGCCTCATTAGATTTTAGTGATATAGGTTCAATGGAACTTTGTTCACTGAAACCAAGACCTTTGTCCTTGTAATTCATTATTTTACACATGATGTATTTTTTAATGGGATATCTATTAATGTAAAAGTAAGTATCTAATTCATCATAATAGAACCAAAAATAATTTCAATCATCAATATGCTCATAAAAAATAAGTCCTCCCTCAATAAACTTTGTTTGACTGAGTTTTTAACTATTCTTTTATCCTTTAGATGGTTTGGTCTATCATATTCATTTGGATTGGCATGCATTATTCTTGTATAAAAATATTTAATGATGTACTCGTTCATGACTCGATCAATGATTTTGAAATGGGAAGCAGTAGAGGAGGATGCTTTGTTGGAGGATGATGCATTGGATATTTTCTCAATGGATGGATTATTAGAAGATTGCTCAATAGATGGTTAGTTAAAAGCTTGCTTAGATAATGTATTTGAAGCTTCTACAGATGGTGAGTGTGATATGTCATTGGTTAATACTTTTTCAATGGATACAGAGGGAGTTGGAGTATTAATTTACTTACAAAGGGGAGGTGTTTAAAATAAACTTATAGGATTGACATAGTTTTCAAATAAAGTATATTCCTTAACAAGGGTAAAATTGTCATCTATGGTTGGTAGATAGTTGTATTTTTGAAATTTACCTTCTAATAGTTTGCAATATTAGAAGGGATGAGGATCACCTTAAATAGTTACTTTCATTCCTTCATGGGATAATTTCAAAAACTGATAAAGAGTGGATGGGATGGAATTCATAGAATGGATCCATGTATAGTAAATCAAGATCGAGAACATTAACAAGAGTTTCCTTAATGATAGACCCTACCATCAGAGGTAGATGGATTGTGTTGATAGATTGAAATTCATTATTATCATATGCCTTTATGGTTATGATATTTTGTTCTAATGCTATTATTGGATACCCGAGATATTTTATGAGTCTTAGTGTACATAGATTAAGGGCCAAACCATTATATATAAAAACCCTTTTTACCTTATGCCTATAAATAGTAACCTCTATATACAATGGGAAGTTATGCTCTAAACCTAAAGGAGAAACATCAGAATGATCAAGCTTTAATTGATTATTTGTTGACAAAGAACCTATTAATGCTTGAAATTTTTTGGGAATAATGTTTTGAAGAACATTGGACTCCTAGAAGACTTCATAAAAAATATCTTTATACATATGGGAGTTCCTGAAAAGGTCTAAAATAGAGATATTGGCTAGTGTTTTCTTAAGATGATCTATGATGTTGTACTTATATTCAACATTAGAGGGAGATGCACTTGGTAGGGTAAGAATTTGCATGTCTTGTGGTGATAGAAAATTCATAATTTGGGAAAGTGAGAAAATTAACATGTCTATGTATCATATCAACTTTATTGGTTATAAAATCAAATGGATAACTAACTTTGTTAACATTAGTTGATTCTAGTTACTCTTGTTTTTGTTTACCCTTACCTTGCTCATGACTAGGGAATGGGTTTTGATATATCCCTAATTTTTGGTTGTTAGATATTTTGATGATGACTTTTCAACTATTATGTCACCCGTATCAATAATAACATGAACATAATGTTTTAGGTGCATATATTGATTTGTTGAATGGCCTCTGATCTGATGCTATTCATAGTATTTGTCTTCTTTGTACCAATGGGGTTTGGGAACATTTTCTTCAAAAGGTTTTATGTTTGACACATAATCATGTTTGTGTGGGCCAAGTTTCAAAAAACATTTTCATAATTTTCACCCAATTCAGTGAACTTACATTTTGGTCTCCCTTATTTTGATTTCCCACCAAGAATTGTGATTTTGTGAGTTGATTGGTTATATGTTTGTGTCTATGGATTCTAAATCTATTTTACATCAGTTACACTATATCCAACAATTATTTTATTTTTGGAAAGGAATTTAGGTTTGTCTATTGGTTTTGAGGAATTATTATTATTTGGTTAAATATTTTAAATAAACCCATATTGATTAAAGTTATTTCCACTTGAATTCCCTTTTCAATAATATCGTCAAAATATCTTGGGCAAAGAAGTAACAAGTGATGTCCCAAATTTTAGTTTAAGTTATTCACAAAAATGTCCACTAACTCTATTTTTGGAAATGACCATGTAAAATGGCTTGTCATTACTCACCATATTTTAAGGAAAGAAGCAAAAGTTTCGATGTTTCATTGTTTGGTGTTGTGAAAGTCTAGAGTGGTCAAGTAATTTTCAATATTGTAAGAGAAGTGTCAAACAAAATTATTAGATAAGTCTTTGAAAGTGAAGATAGATCCTTTTAGGAGTCTTGAGAACCAATCAAGGGCCTATCCCCCAAGGATTCCTAGAAATAAACACAACATGAATTCATTATTATAAGTAATGTCATCACATAAATTATAGAAGCTAGTTAAATGCTCCCTAGGATCTCCTTTACCTTTGTACTTATCAAATTTTGGGAGTTAAAAATATTTGGGAAAGGTGTAGTCATTTTACTCACATAATATAGATATGAGAAAATTTATTTGAACTTAAATTATTTTTGCCAGTTATAAGAGCCTTTTTGCAAGCCTTGAACTCTATCCTTTATATTTTGAAATTCTTTGATGAGAAAAGGGGATAGTTGTTCCATTTGACTTAATGAATTATGAGGTTGAATTATGAATTGATTTTTGTGTTGGGGAATGTTTTAATTAAAAAATTTAGGAGTTTGATTGTTGTAGTTGAGGTTTTGAGATTGGGAAAAGGTATTGGGGTTATAACCAAGGTTTTGATTTGTATTGGTACCAAAAGTCATTTGATTTGAGTTTGAGTTAAAACTAAAATTGGTTTGATTTGGGTTTAGACTAAGATTGGGATTTTGTGTAAAGTTTGAACTTGTTTGGTTTGGAGTTGGGTTATAGTTTGGATTGTTTGGTTAAACACACTTGGATTATTTTTTGTGGAATCATGTTACAATTTGAATTAAATTGATTAGAACCTATGTTTGAATTAGTTTGGTTTTGATTTTGGATTAGGTTATTCTAATTTTGGTTAAATTTTAAACTAGAATTTGTGTTGGGATTGTTAAAGTTAAGGATGACATATGATTGCATTTGGTTTTGGTCTGAGTTAGTATTGGGATTTGGGGTAGAATTAAATGAAAGAATTAGGTTAGATCTATATTGGTTTTGAATTGGATTGGTATTTTGATCGGATAGAAATGATCTAAGTAATAATTGACTTGGTACACTATGATTTACATTTAGATTCTTAAATGTTCCTAAAGCATCATTCAAACTAGGATTTGATGATTGATTGGGAAAGCTAAAATAGGTATTCAAGATTTTATTTGGATTGGATATGATTGGAAAGCTTTTAAAACTATGATTTGAATTTATTGATGAGTTTGAATAAAGATTTACACTTACATTAATTTGATTATAACCTTGCAAATGTGGGTGCATACTTAAATTTGGTGTAGTCAAATTTTAATCAATTGAACTTGAATTATATAGGAGAACCATATTCAATTTTGCATGATTTTATTGCATGATGGGAAAACCTGAAGTAGGATTCAATTTTTTATTGGTGGTATGCATGATTGATGAGTTTGAATCCATATTCAAACTTAAATTTTTTGGATGGTGTTGTGAAGGTAAATTCATACTTACATTCATGGTGGGATTACCAAAGGGATTATTTGATTGATGAAATTTAAAGTCCACAATATCTTTATTTCCTTGATTTGCATGGATTTTTATAGAAAAACCATCAGTAGTTTAGGATGACTCCTCATGTGAAATATCTTTCCTTTTGTCTTGAAAGACTTGAGGATGAGACTATGAGGAAGGAATATGAGCATTGATACCCTCTAAAGACACTTTTGAGATTTTTTTGTTGGGATTGGAAGAATAAGGATCTTTTCTTGAAATTAGATATTTAAAATTATGTACATCAAAATTAGATGGGAACTTTGCCCAAAATCCCAAGACTCAAAGAAATACTTGATTTTTGTTGGAAAATATATACTCATTAAGGGAAGGTAGAGGTTGGATAACTTTGGCTCTACCTTAATCTTGGTAATCATCCCTACCCCTCCCATTCCTCTTCTTTGTGCTCAGTTATTTCATGTATCTCTATATGATCATCTTGACTAGGGAATTGAAAGGGGTCATTGCCAAAAGGCTCTTCCCTTACATTGGGAGGATTTAACATGTCCATTTTCCAAGTAATAATAATGAATGATAGAATGGAAAATGACTCAAATAAAAAAGATGTTCTAAATTAAGAATACAAATCAAAAGTTTGAAAAAAAACTTGAATTCTTGAACCAATTATTTTAAGATTTTGATATGAAGACTTAATTTTGGGACCTGATTTATAGTTTAGAAGAATTAATTTTCATAGAAGGATTTTTAGTACATGGTAAAAATAAGGAAATAAAGAAAATTATATTCTAAACAATCAATAAATTTGCACATAAAAGGTGAAAAATAGGATGAAGGATCATGAAAAACTATTGGGCCTTCCATTTTCAATAACTCATCCATGCTCTCAGTTGTGGCCTAATATTTTAAAGTACAAATTATGGAAGATAATTTGATTCTCATGACCCACTGAGTCTAGTTTCAAGGGTGTGTGTAAGGTTGTTTCTTGGTGTTAACCGTTAATCAATACACCAAAGTTGAATGGCAAAAGAAGTTATCATAGGATTAAGGTTTAAAAAAGATTATTTAGGGGGAAAATCATGAAAAAATAGATTAAGTAGATGCACAATATTGGGTCTTGTTCCAAAGTTCCCAATATAGTTGTAGGGGTCTTAATGTGTTGACAATTGGTGATATCATATTTTGGGGAAACTATTTAAACCTATGTATTGGAGCATGAAAGCCCCTCATGTCATGTTATGCTTAAAATATACAACCACTTAGGCAATTGAAATAGTTGGATGTCAGTTTATATACCTTACTAGTAAATGAGATTTGGCCTAATACATGGTGGTGAAAGATACAATCAATAGAGCCCTTAAGAAAAGAAAAATAAAATAAAATAAAATATTGTTTTTTGATTTCCAAGTATCATCACCAATGTAATGCCAAGGAAAGAGCATATGTGGGTACTACTTGGGTAAAATAGATAATTATGGAAACATTTTTGAGTTTTGAGTCTCATCACCAATGTGACACCAAAGAAAGAGCATACAAAATTTCTAAAACCACAAAAAAATTATTGAAATTAAAAGTGATGTAATTACCAAGAACTTTGAAAACAAAATTCAAAAGCATTAGAAAAAAGAAATTAGCTTTTTATTGATCTTTTTTTATGATTCTCTTTGACAAGCATTCTACAAACAAGTTATTATAATGTTTTCTTAATCTTGGAGAAAGGTAACCTACAATCGAACAAGTGAAAACCATGAAAACAAAGTGAAAAACACCTCTTTGTTATGAAATCATAATTACATAGACAAATAAGAAAAGCAAAATTGTAATAAAATTAATGCAAGAAAAAGACAAAAAGTAGAAAGTAGAAAATAAATAGACCCATGCTTACAAAAAAAAAACATTCTTCCAATAACAACAATTTTTATGCCAATAAAAATTAATTTTCTGATATAAATAATGAATTCACTATAAATAATGGTAATTTCACTATGGAAAATGATGATTTCACTATAGAGTTTGACAAATTCACTAGTGAAAATGATGAAATCACTACAGAGAATGATGAAATCATTTTTTCCTAACAAAACCATTGTTAACCCTATATATAAAACAAAAATCACAAAAAGGAAAAATAGAATAATTTCACTATGCAGTTAAACAAATTTGTTGTTAAGGTCTACGATTTCATTGTTGATGCTTTTAAATTCACTGTTACATAGAAGATTACAAATAGTCAAAAACAAAAGGCCTAACAATAACTTGTAGATCCTAATATCACTAAGAAAGGGTAAAATTAAATGCAAATTCAAACATACATAACAAAAAATTATGAAATGCTATCTAAATGAAAAATTGATGATCAAAAGATGAAAAAGATGAGGGTAAGGTCCCACTAGGCATGCCAAAAATGTATGACTTAAATTAAAAATAATTATTAAATATATTTAGGTGAATTACAACACTAAATTAAATTTAAGTTTCTACACATAAATCTCTAGCCTATAGGTATAGGACTATTTTAGGCTTAATAGACCTAAAATGCCATTGGGCATTGTTGACCAATTTTGACTTTTAGGTCAAAATAGGGCACCCATAGTTTTAAAAACTTCACTTTTAGTCATATAATGGGGTATAATATGTTGTAATAAGGTGTTTCATAGGTCAATTAGTGTCAATTGATGTTTTAATAGCTTTGGTTAAGTGTTATCTAGGTCTATTTATCATTCTAAGTCATTTTAAGGGGTCAAAATGGTACATTTAATGCTTTGTATGGGTTTCTTGGGAAATTTGAAATTTTGAAAGATTTTATCACATTCCATGTGTCTTATGATGTCTATAATAACTATCACTAACTAAATTGTAGGTTGTTTAGACAAGTTAATTTTCCTGGCCAAAGAGAGAAATGGCACTTGTACAACGTCCTTGGGAAGTGTGCCACTTGTAAAACATGAAAATATGGATCTACAAATTATTAATACTCAAATACATGTTTATTTGATCTTAAACTGAATTTTATTTCTTAAAACTGTTATATTCCTTTTTCATCCTTCTCGGCATAAAGAAGTGACTTACAAGTTTTTGCTCAGTATAGAAGGTACAAGTAGTTTCAAACAAAATGATTTTGAGAGAAAATTATACACTAATATACCTTAAAATCCATATATTAATTCTATATATTTTTCAAGTGTGCCTTATGAACCATCCTTATCAAGTTGAGCTTCTAAATTTGCTTACAAATCTATGAACCCTTCAGGTTCCCCTTCATTATGGGCATGTCCGTATAAACCAATGGATAAGTTTTACTCCAGATGATTATGTAAATGTTTTCTTAAGTATACAATTCCTTTTTTCATGTTTTGAGGTGTTTTGATGAGAAAATTCACTTCAAATCTGCAAACTAGTCTTATGAGTGATGATAAGCTTGTTTTTTTATTTTTCCATAGTTTCATGCTTTGAAAGTGGTTACAGAGGTCTTTTCTGATCCCATATACATGTTTTAAAGGTCTCATTTCATCTCTTTTTCTTTCACCTCACCTTTCAAGACAACTTATTCCATGAATACAGTCATACATGTGCTTAAACACAATCTGCCTGCCTCATGCACATCAGAATGAGCACTTGATAGAGTTTTAGAAAAGAATAGTATGTTGAAATCAATATTTTTTTACTTGATTCAATTCTCTTCACAATTGAAAGGGATCTTAGTGAATATTTTATGTTGATCACAATCACATGTATCATACACATTACTTAATTAGACACTTATTGCTAGTATGTGCATGAACTCCTATTTGAGGTCTTGGGGTGAGGAGGATTCATAAAAACCCATTGGAAGGGCTAAATTTTCATTTGGAGTAAAGATAACTTTTAAAAGTTAAAATTACATTATTCATGCCTATTTTCCCCAAAATGACCAAACAAAGGCCCTAGAGGTTTTGGTAGGCCTCAAAAGTTGCACCTTCAAAGGGTCTTAAGTCCTAAAATTTAGTGGGCATGTAGCCTATAGCTAATACAAAGAATCTAGAAAGTTTGGAGAATGGAAAACGAAATGTGATAGGTTTTTGGAGTTCTTTAAAGCACTCAAAAACACATTATTTCACTCAGTAGTATCTACAAGAGGGTCACTTAAAGAGGCCTATTTCACCTAATGTCTAAAATTCAAAACAAGATTTCATGTTGGGATAGTTTTGATGGTGAATTTAAAATTATTGAAGGATAAAGATAGAGTATGGGTGTTTGATACCTCTCCAAGCTCAAATGGAGCCAAATGTCACCTATAGGCATGTCTGGACTGAGACAAGCAATGGATTGATAAAAGGAATTTTGAAGAGGTTAAAAGCTATTTTTAGAATGAGATGATGGTAATGTCAAGGATAAATTGATGTGAAGGTTTAAATAAGGTACTAAATAATCATTAAATACATAATTAATACCCATGACCACCTATAGATACCTATAAGGGTTAAAACAAGGATTGTTGTAGCTAGGTAGAGGTAGATAGTGATTTTCATGAAGTTATGGCAACATTCTAGGGGAATTCATGATAATTTAAGTGTAATATATACTTTATAGTCTCAATAGAGTTAAATTAAGTTATTAATGCATCATGGCCAGGGCCTCACAAGGCCATGATAGTCTATAGGTAAAGGTAAATAAGGTTGTCTCAGTCAGGGTCAGGTCATGTTCAATATTTACTAAGAAAGAGATAAGAGAAAAGCATGGAGTTTGAAATGATATAATAAAGTATAACATGATCTAAAGGATGAATGGAGGTTTTAAAATAATATTTCCAAAACCTAAACAAATCACAGTCACCTATAGGGGTGCCCTTCAAGGAAAACATAGTCAACTAGTTAACATGAATAAATATAGTTTGAACAGGGCTAGATGGTCTATATGATGGAAAAGTGATCCTAGGTTAACTAGAGTGATCCATTAAATTATCATAGTGATCCAAAATCAAATTTATCAAAATAAAAGAGAACCTTTTTCAAAGGCAAAACACAAACTTATACCCTGCCTACCATACATATTCTACCTATTTAGTAACTAGTCTAGGAATTTGAGGATTTGGAGGGTCAAATGATGGAGTAAAGAGATAAATTAGGGTATGGATAGTCCTTACCACTTGAAAAATAAAATATAATGTTAATTTTAATAAAAAAATAAGGCAACATACCCCTATTCTATCTCAACATAGCGGTAGTTTTCTCATTAAAACACACATAGTTTGTGCAAAAAAAGTGATTTTGTGGATAGGGGATGTTAGGGGTCTTGTATGAAGATGGTTTAAGATGGTACATACCTGAAAAAAAATATAAAATATTTCTAGAAGGTTTGAGACTAAGCAGGATGCTTTAACCAAGGAGGTTTGCATTCATACCTAATAGGCAAAGAATAAGCCTAAATACAAAATAGGAGGTCACTTTCAGTTTGGGCCTTAGCAAAATTATAATGAATTGGGTCACCTTAATGGAGTTTAAAATGAATTTTTTAAACCACTTTTATGCCAATGAATTCATTTGAGAGCCATTTTGAGTCCAAGGTACAAGTAGACCTAGTTGGCAAGGTATAAGCATGTTTCCAAACCAGGGGTCAACTTCATTTCTATCTTCAAGGGAACCATTATAATGATGGAATAATGTTTATAGGTAATACTCAGAGGTTTTATAACCTTTGGTTTGTAGTAAATCCACTAGGAATCTATCATTTGGCTTAGAATGTGCTCAAACCCTGCTAATTGTGCAAAATTGACTCAATTGGTCACCTTCAAGCACTTGAAACTTTCATATACCTTTGCATGGGACCTGAATATATTTGGGAATTATGTATAAGGTCCTTAAGAATACATAAGTGACATTTGGAGAGGTTCTCAAAATTTTTTGATTTATGAACAAATGTTAAGACCAGAAACCACTCAAATCCCTTGCAAACCCTCCTCATAGACCTGATTGGGAAGATCTTGAAATTTGAACATCTAGATGCTAGGTAAAGGCCATGAAAACACTTGGATGATGAAGATGACTCTAAAAATATTCTTCACATGTGACTTAGGTGTATATAATTATATGGAATAGGGAAAAATAGGGATTATTTTGTCCATTTTTTGTGTTGTGTAGGCATGGTGAGCTTTCAGAAGACAAAATAACTTTTGGATGGAATATTAGGACTTTTTATAAGTCATCATGGTCATTAGATCAAGTTTATAAGCTCCTAAGTGTGCCTACCAGCTCTCTCTTTTTTGCCAATCTAGTGAGCTAGCTAGGGAAGACTTAGATAAAATGGTGAATCTCAATTTGGAAAGTCTTTTAAGGATTTTTTTTATTATAATTAATGCCATGTAAACTTAAAAATAATTTAATTCCCCTCCTTATACTAGTTATATTATAGGTTTGAAGATATTTTAGGTGTCAAGTGTGAGAGGTGAAGAGAAAAAGGTTATTTTGAGACTACTAAGGATAATTGTGCATGGTTAGATGATCATGAGTGGTTTAGGACCTCACAAATGCATGTTTAGACCTAATAGTAACCCCTACTAACTATAAAAATCATTATACCTAGTCAATTGTACTTATAGGGTTGTTTTGGAAGGCCAATCATGAGGGGTAGTTTGTTGTGCATAAAATAGAGTTTCTTAACCATTTTGTAGGTCCTAAATGATTTAAAATGACACTTATAAATCCTTTTCATGTATGGCTCACCCTATCCCTCTCTAAAATGAAATTTTAAATAATCTTCACATTGTTGACACGTGTCTACGTGAATCTTGGACTCCCCTTCTCTATCTCTTCCCATTTCTTATATAAATTAAGCCTTCTTAGCTATTTTATGGATATCTCTCTTCTTGGATATGGTCAATCCCTACAAAAAGTTTTCCTTGGATCAATAAATACATGTTTTTTTACCTCATTAAAATATTTCATTAAGTTTACATGATTGGTATTAGTCTTGTGCAAGTGTAGTTTCCATTTACCTTCACATGTTGATTCCATTAGTACCTAGTGTTTATGATCTTTCTTATTTGTCAACAAGAATTGTTTGATGATAATGCAGGTGTAAGTGAGAATTATATATAATAGAGTGTCTTAGAATTCCTATTGCTTGGTCCTCATAGCCTATACTACCTCTAAGACCCCATATTAAAGAATTGATGTAAGAGGGAAGACTAACATTGAATGAAGTGTACGTACAACTTGTCCTTGCTTCAAAGTGCATGATAAAGGTGTGAGTAGAGAGAAATATTTGGTGTATCACCTCCATTATTTAGGTTTACTTTCATGTTATTTATATCCCTTTTCATCCCCAATTTTAGTAGTAGGATTTGAGCTTTATTGATACATCAAGGGGAAATAACCCTTAATCTATAGATCCACCTCCTAATAAGGATACCCATAGCTTTGAGGTAGTTACATTATCTCACTTGAATGAGGAGAAGCTTATCCCATCTCCTCATTGAGTGAAATTTTATGTGACAATAGTTTTTGGCATGCATTATGGGACTCTTGTTCTAAGAGTTGGAGTATTTTTGGTGTTGTCCTTCAACACATCAGCCTTGGGAGGCACTTTTCCAAGCACCAATGGTGACTCCAAAGTTGAATTAGCTAGTTTAGTAGCTAGGTATTCCATCTGAATGTTGTTCATAGCTCTTTCTATGTCTTAGTTTCCAAATGAAGTTTTCATGGTTGATCTTGATGTTGAGTTTTGTGCTCTACAAGTTGGTGAAACATTACAATCTTTGATTTTGCCTCCTAATTATGAGAAAGTACTTGGTCAACTTGGTCATGAGCCTTATCAACCTTGTTTTAATCCTTATTAGGCCCAATATGACCTTCATCAGCTCTAATATGGCCTTTATCAATCTTATAATCCTTCTTTTTTTTCCCTCCATAGTCATCATCATGATGTTGGGCAGTCCTATGAGAATGGTTACAAAGAAGAACCTTTCTACCAACCCCAATTCGAGCCCTACCCTTCCTATGTTAATGCCTATCATTCTCAATAATATTCCTATTAGCCTCATCATGTGAAAGAGAAAGTTCCCATGAACTATACACAAGGACATCATTGGCAAAGTGAGATTCCTACTCATGTAAATGATATTCCTTCTAACCAGCCCAAGAGTGCACTTCCATATGAACTCACTAGTGATTTTCTCTTTTCAAAGCCCATTGATAAGTCCTCTCCTTCATCCCACACTCCATCTTCATTTAATTCACCTTCCACCACCTTTCATATTCCATCTCCTTCATTTCAAATCCATGAACCTATCCATCAACCCTCCACTTCTTTCCTTCTCAAGCAAGAACATATTTTGAGAGAAGTAAGTGAAGAAGAGAGATTAAAATTTATGGTTGATCAAGAGGCTCTCATGATTGAAAATTAAGATGAGATCATCATAGACACTCCCTTTGAAGGCATCATCAAAGATGGATAACATAGTCAAACCATATCTCAATAAGTGGTTGTTCTAAGAGGGTTTCATGAGACTAAGGTTGAAGAAGTGGATATTGAAGGTGGTATGGTTCAAGGAGAAGACATAGGTCACACCTACATGCAAATGTTCCAAGAATATGAAGATTAGATTGACAAACTTAACATTTCAATGTTGGATGATGAAGAATGAAATCATGCTGATCTCTCTTCCCCTTTATTTGATGAACTTTCCTTTTGCTTTAATGAAGATAGTGACCAAGCCATGGGACATGAGTTGGATGAGGTTCAAGAGAATGATGTCTAGAAGCTAGAGACCCTTGGTTTTTATCAAGAAGGAAAGGAATCAAACTTTTGTAATAGAGGCATTGAAGAAGGAGATCTTGAATAAGAAGATGATGATTTTTGGGATGAACTAGAAGAATTTTGTCTCAACTGAAGAAACATACTATCCATCCTTCCTCAAGAGAATTGTGAAGAGGATAGGGATCAATTTTTAAAACTTATTGAATAAATAGAAAAAGATGATTTGGTCCATGATACATACCGAGAGAGTCATGATCCAAATGATCCCTATAATGATGAGATTATAGCCATTGATCCATTGATGGACTATACCAACATGAAGAAAAAACATGAAACATGTCTCAATGATAAATATGAGTACATTAATGTTAAATAAATGTTATAATTTGATCCATTTAGACACCTTCCAATTGAGGTGGAAAAAAAAGGATGAGTCACTAAGCTCCTACTTCAACAAACTACTTGGTTACCACCATGAGGTTTCTTGTCATGAAGAAGATCTAATAAGCTTCCCCTTTGATACAGAAGGGGAAAAACATATCATGTTAGGTGTAAATATTAGTTTTATATCATTTTTTTCTTGCTTCCCCTAAGTGCTTAGTAGCACAAGTGTGTTTGCTTTGGTCTTTGTGTGTGTTGTATTTTTTCCTTTGTGTGGTTGAGGTAGCAACTAGTTGTCTTATTAAATAAGGGTTTGAGTCAATGGTCAAAGTATCTTGTTTATCTCAGTCCATATATGAATCCATAATCCCAATGGACTAATAAGGATACTTTTATAGTTACTATAGTAGGCATACCACCCTTATGAGTCACCAATTTGTTGACCAATTTTGACTTTTAGGTCAAAATAAGGCACCCCTAGTAAAAAATAATTCCCTTTTAGGCATATAATTTGGTATAATATGTTGTCATAAGGTGTTTTATAGTTCAATTAGTGTCAATTGATGTTTTAATAGCTTTGGTTAAGTGTTATCTAGGTCCATTTATCATTCTAAGTCTTTTTAAGGGGTCAAAATGGTGCATTTAATTATTTGTACAAGTTTATTGGGAAATGTGCAATTTTAAAATATTTTTATCATGTTCCATGTGTGCTAAGAGGTTTTTAATAACTATCACTAATTGAAAATTATAGGTTGTTTAGACAAAGGGTAGTTTTCTTTGCCAAAGAGAGAAATGGGCAGTTATATAGCTTCTTTTGGAAGTTTACCACTTGGAAAACATGAAAATATGAATCTTCACATTCCTCATGCTCAAATAAACTTTTTTTGTATTTGAAACTAAATTTTATTGCTCAAAATTTTTATATTCTTTTTTCATCCTTCTTGGCATAGAGAACTGACTTACAAGTTTTTGCTTAGTACAGAAGGAATAATTAGTTTCAAACAAAATAATTTTTTATATAATATTATAAACTCATAGATCTTAAAATAAATATATCAATTTTTTAGATTGGTCGAGTGTGCCTTATGAACCACTATTATCAAATTGAGCTTCCAAATCTACTTATAAATCTATGAACCCTTCAAGTTTCCTTTCTTTATGGGCATGTTCATATAAATCAATGGCTAAGTTTTTCTCCAGAGGATTGTGTAAATGTATCCTTAATTATACCATGCCTTGTTTCATGTTTTGAGGTGTTTTGAGGAGCAAATTCACTTCAAGTCTACAAACTAGTCTTATGAGTGATGATAAGCTTATTTTTTTATTTTTCCAGAGTTTCATGATTTGAAAGTGGTTACAAAGGTATTTATTTATCCCAAGTACATGTTTTAAAGGTCTTATTTATTCTCTTTATCTTTTACCTCACCTTTCAAGACAACTTCCTCAATGAATAGAGTAATGCATGTGCTTAAACACAGTCTCCCTACCTTATGCACATCAGAATGAGCACTTAATACATTTTTAAAAGGGAATAGTATGTTGAAATCAAGATTTTTTTTACTTGATTTAATTATCTTCACAATTGATAGGGTTCATAGTGAATATTTGATGTTGATCACAATCATGTGTATCATACACATTACCTAGTTAGACACTTGCTACCAATATGTGCATGAACTCCTATTTGAGGTCCTAGGGTGATGAGGATTCATAAAAATCCATTTAAAGGGATAAATTTTAATTTGGATTATAGATCAATTCTATAAGTTCAAATGACATTATTCAAGCCTATTTGCCCTAAAATGACCAAATAGAGGCCCTAAAGATTTTGGTAGGCCTCAAAAGTTGCACCTCCAAAGGGTCTTGAGTCCTAAAATTTAGTTGGAATGTAGTGTATAGCTCATTCAAAGACTATATCAAGTATAGAGAAGGAATAATGAAAGGTGATAGTTCTTTTGGGTTCTTTAAAACACTCAAAAATACATTGTTTCACTTAGTATTATATATAAGAGGGTGACTTAAAGAAGCATGTTTCACCTAATGTCTGAAATTCAAAACAAGCTTTCATGTTGTGATAGTTTTGATGGTAAATTTAGAATTATTTAATTTTAAATTTATAATCAAGAGATATTATGGGTGTTTTATACCTCTCCAATCTCAAATGGAGCTAAATGCTGACTACATGCCTTTATAGACTAAGACAAGCAGTGGATTGAGGCAAGGAATTTTGAAGAGGTTACAAGCTATTTTTAGGTTGAGAAAGTGGTAATGTCAAGTAAAAATGTATTTTTAGGTTTAAATAAGGTCCTAAATCATAATTAAATACCTAATTCATACCCATGACCACCTATAAACACCTACAAGGGTCAAAATAAGAACTATTGCAGCTAGGCAAAGGCAGACGTTGATTTTCATGAAGTTGTGGCAGCATTATAGGGACATTCGTGAGAATTTAAGTGTAAGAGATACTTTATATTATAAATAGGTTTTAATTAAGATATTAATACATCATTATCAAGGCCTCATAAGGCCATGATACTCTACAACTAGAGGTAAACAAGGTTGTCTCAATCAGGGTTAGGTCATGTTCAATCTTGACTATGTAAGAGATAAGAGGAAATCATGGAGTTTTAAATGATATAAGAACATATAAAATGATCCAAAGGATTTAATTTATGTTTTAAAATCATATTTAAAAAACCTAAATAAATCATAGTCACCTACAGGGGTGTCCTTCAATGAAAACATAGTCAGCTATTTAGCATGAATAAACATAGTTTGAAGAGGACTAGATGGTCTATATGATGTAAAAGTGATCCTAGGTCAGGTAGAGTCCTAAAAAAAATTATCACATTGATCCAAAATCCAAAAAATTTACTTATAACAAAATATAACCTTTTTCAAAGGCAAAACACAAACTTATACCCTGCCTATCATGCATATTCTGCCTGTTTAGTAACCAATCTAGGAATTTGAGGATTTGGACAATCAAATGATGGATTAAGGAGATAAATTTTGGTATGTATAGTCCTTAAAACTTAAAACATAAAAAATAATTTTTATTTTTATCAAACAAAAAAGGAAACATACCCTTGTTCTATCTCAGAATAGGGGCAGTTTTCTCATACAAAACATAGGTAGTTTGTGATAAAAAGCAGGTTTGGTGGATAGGGGATGTTAGGGTTCTTTTAGGAAGGTGTTTTAATATTTGAGACACCTAAATATATATATATATATATATATATATATATATATGTATATGTATATATATATATATATGTATATATATATAACCTTTCTATAAGTTCTAATACTAATCAAGATGATCTAATGAAGGAGGTTTGCATTCATACCTAGTAGGCAAGGAATGGGCCTAATTCCAAATAGGAGGTCACTTTTAGTTTGGGCCGTAGGAAAACATTATAATGAATTTGGTCACCTTAATGGGGTTAAAATAAAATTTTGAAACCATTTTTAGGCTAATGAACTCATTTTAGATCCATTTTGATTCTAAGGTACAAGTAGACCTAGTTGTCAAGGTATAAGCATGTTTCCAAAGTAGGGGTCAACTTTATCTATATCTTTAAGGGATCCATTATAATGATGGAATAATTTTTATATGGAATATTTAGATGGCTTAAAACATTTGTTTTGTAGGAAATCCAACAAGAAGCCATCATTTGGCTTATAATGTACTTAAACCCTACTAATTATGCAAAATTGACTTGAATGGTCACCTTTAAGTTCTTGTAACTTTCATATACCCTTGCATGGGACTTAAATATTTTTGGTAATGATGGAAATCTTCCTTAATAAGACATAAGTGACATTTGGATAGGTTTTGAACATTATTTCTTTATGAACAAATGTTAAGACTAGAAACCACTCAAAACCCTTGTAAACCCTCCTCATAGACCTAATTAGGAAGATCTTGATATTTGATCATCCAAATTCTAGGTAAAGGCCATGAAAACACTTGAATGATTTAGAGTTATATATATATATATATATATATATATAACTCACATGTGACTTAGGTGTATGGAATTGTATGAAATAGGGAAAAATAGGGCTTATTTTGACCATTTTTGTGTTATGTAGGCATGGTGAACTTTAAAAATACCAAATCACATTTGGAGATAATATTACGAAATTTTATAAGTCCTCATGGTCATTGGATAAATTTTATAATCCCCTAAATGTGCCTACCATCTCTCTTCTTTTAGCTAGTTCAATGCACTAGCTAGGGAAGACTTGGAGAAAATGGTGAATCTTCATTTGTAAAGCCTTTTAAGGATTTTTTCTTGTAAATTATGCCATGGAAACTTAAGAAACATTTAATTACTATCCTATTATGTATCATATTTTAGGTTTGAATATATTTTAGGTGCCAAGTGTGAGAGGTGAAGGGAAAAGGGCTATTTTGAGACTACCAAGGATGATTATGAGTGGATAAAAAGATAATTATGAGTGGATAAACAGATGATTGTGAGTATTTTAGGACCTCACCAATGCATTTTTGGAACTTTTAGTAACCCCTCATATTAATAACAATCATTAGACTTGGTCATCTGTAGTTATAGGGTAGTTTTGGAAGGCCAATCATGAGGGGCAGTTTATTGTGCATAGAAGGGAGTTTATTAACCATTTTATAGGTCCTAAATGATTTAAAATGACACATTTAACTCATTTTTATATATGTCTCACCCCATCCCTCTCTCATATGTAATTTTAACTAATATTCACATTGTTGACATGTGTCCATGTGACTCTTGAACTCCCCTTCTCTATCTCTTCCCATTTCTTCTATAAATTGAGCCTTTTTGGATATTGTATGGATATCTATCTACCTTGGTATGGTGAATCCCTACCAAATTTTTGACTTTGATCAATAAATATAAGTGTTTTACCTCATTTAAATATTTCATTAAGTGTACATGATTGGTATTAGTCTTGTGCAAGTGTATTTTCCATTGATCTTCACATATTGATTCCATTAGTACCTAGTGTTTGTGATCTTTATTGTAGGTCAACAAGAAGTGTCTAATGAGAATTCAGGTGCAAGTGAGTATTCTATAAAATAGAGTGTCTTAGAATGCCCATTATGTATTCCACCTAGCCTATACTACCTCTAGGACCCCATGTTGAAGCATTGATGTAATATGGAAGACTAACATTGAATGAAGTGTATGTAAAACTTTTACTTACTTCAAAGTGCATGATAAAGGTGTGATTAGAAAAAAATATAGGGTGTATCAACTCCATTAATTACGTTTAATTTCATGTTATCTATATCCATTTTCATCCCCAAGTTTAGTAGTAATATTTGAACTTTATTGATACATCAAGGGGAGCTAGCCCTTAATCTAGAGATCCACCTCCTAATAGGGATACCCATAGACTTGAGGTGGTTACATTATCTCTCTTGAATGAGGAGATGCTTGTTCGATCTCCTCATTTGGTGATAATTCAAGTAACAATAGGTACCATTATTCCTTTGACCATTGAGTTAGAGAATCTATTTCATATGAGGGTCTTGGGAGAGTAGTCCAGATGTTCTTCTTCATCTCTATATTATGCTTTTCCACATGGTGTTCATGATTTCACTATCCTAATAGTGACCTTACCTGTAGGAGACTTTTAAGGTGTTGGCTATGTTTTGGGTGAGGTGAGATCCTTTCCTTAATGTCTTAAGGTTCTCATCGTCATGAGACCTTTTTTACACTTCCATCACTTCGTTTTTAGGTATATTCAGAGACAAAAACCACCAAAACATGTAAGTACCTTCCACTCTTAAGATTAATCCTATGCATATTAGCCCTTAGGCTGCTTCTTATCTTCAATGAATCAAAATGTCCTCTAGGGAATTAATAACCTTGAATAAATAAATTATATTCATAAATACAATTATCACTTCAATATCATGTAAGATCTTACACACTTTGAGACCCCTTCTTATGATAGTTGCAATTATATGCTTAGGCCTATATGTATGACTCTTTTCATGCCAAGTCCATCTATAACCTACTAAACATTATTCAACCCTTTCTTATCACTTGGGTGATTTTAAGGGTTTTAAATTATATTCATGACTTCATAATATTTAATAACCCTTGTCAATACTCCACCAAATGGCATCTAGCTTACATGTGTGTAGTTGATTGTATACATGAATGATGTCTACCTGATTATGGATATGACTATCTTGAGGAATAAACTATGATGGTGCTTCCATGGGTGAACTCTATGTATGATGACTTTTCATTATTCTTTATAAATCCTTGAATCCTCTTAAAAGTTCTTGATATTATCATGGTTTCCTAGACCTATAGTCATGACCAATATTTCTCATAATCTAGGCTAAGTCACTCTCTTGGGGAGATTTGAGATGGTAATGGCCATATTTCTAACCCTTGCTTCCTATTTTATTCATTTCCATTCTCCTTCATAAGATTATATGACTCCATAAAACCTATTAACTATATTCAAACTCCAATTCAACATTGGTACCTCATCTCTTATCCTCCACAATAGGACTGATATGACTATAGGTTTATCTTGCATAGTATATTGAGGATGGGTATGGTTAATACATAAGTCAAGGATGAAGAGGTATTGAGGGTGAAAAGATAATAAATAACTATAACATGAATAATATTATTCATCTATATCACCACCAAAGGCCTCTAGATCTATTATATCCTCCCTTTGTAGATGATACCATGTTTACTCATAACAATCACACTATAGATAGTACCTTAGAGTGATCAGTTTGGATAGATGTTATATAGTTGCATTCTTAGAATGGCATAAAAGTTCATAGAATTCAAAATATATATTACATACCCATAACCACCAGTCATCTTCATTATCAATCCTTAAGAACCCTGCAATATATGGAAAACTATATGTATTTAGCAAACAAAGAGAACATGGAGATTCTTCTTACTCTCACACACCCACACAAGAGAACTAAGGGCGTAGGGTGTTAGATATAGTGTATGAGGATATATATAACACAAAAAAAATGTTTTTTTATAAACCTCTCAAAAAATCATCAAAATTGATGTACTTTTAAACCCTACATAGATGAATGAGTTCACAAGAATGCCTAGATTGTTAGTGATTATTCATGAAGATTTAGCCATGAACCTATAGACAAATGGCATGGATAATAAGGTCAAGGGACCCCCTTTTTGTGTTTAAGTGACTATCTTTTTATATTCTCTCTCATGCCTAAGCTATCCATATACCTGAAGGGTTATCAGGGCTACCAAGGAACTAGGTCAAGAGAAAAGGTTAGTTTTGAACCTTTTTTGAATCCTCAAACCATGAAAATTATTTTTAAGCATCTCACATAAGTTACTATGCAATGTATATCTTCTATAGATTGATTATACAAGTCCATATAACCAATATAAAACACTTGAAAATATTTATTTCCCTACATTTTCTCCATTCTTTTAACTTGGAATTGCTATTAGGGGGAAGAGGTATGGAAAATAAGAGGTAACTAATATTTGAAGCTGAGTGGTATGGTAGGAGGAGTTAAAAGGATGCATTTTTTTCATGTGTGGGGTCTATTTATTGAGTGGAGAGGTGGATGTAATCCATAAAATAGACCCTCTATGGCATGAAATGCTTATTGGTGACTTAGGGACCCTTTTAAGACCTCTTAAAAATGAAATACTTGAAACATGATATTTTCCAAAGATTTTATAAGGCACAAGACTCATATGAGAATTTTGAAGGGTGATTAATGACCTTAGGGGGGTTACGAAGGTTTAAATCTATTTGAAAGGATAAACCTAGAATAATGACACTAAAAACACAATAATAGACCTTTATATTATGGTCTTGGGAAAGGTTTGACATTATTTTCTTTTAATCCAAGACCAGTCATGACTAATAGCACATCACCAATATGCCCTAGACACCCATTAAAATCATACTCGATGACATTCTTAATCAATGCTAAAATACCTCCAAAAGACATTCATAGGACCATGACCAGTTGAGGCACTATAGGTAAGCTCAAAAGGGTTCTCATGCAAGTTTTTTTATTGTGGGGTTTGACATTTGCCTTGTGGGGCTAAAATGTCAATAGTTACATCATATAGTTTTATTCACATATAAATATACTACACATGAGTAGGAAATGATGGAGTCATATCCTACTTAGGTTATTGAGCCACCTACACATGAGAGATATAAAATCCATCAATATAATCCAAGTTATTCATAGTATATGATCCACTAATCAAGGGTGGGAAATGATCGAGCAAAAACTAGATTGATTTTTTGAGCCACTTGAACATGGGAATTAAACAATCCATCATCTTAGTCCAAGCAATTCACTGATTTGATCACTAGTTACACACATAGGATGTCACTAGGTTTTTATATTAGTTCACATACCCATGAGGTGTATTCCTTCCTTTAATTTCTCTCTTCTCCGTTTAATCAATTTTGTGTTTTATTTTGATATTACTTAAGTAATCATTTATTCATCAAAGTTTCATTTTTAAGATATGTAAAGGAGCACCTAGTCATTTTAATTTTATTCATTTATAGTATAAAGTAAGGGGAAATTTTATCCATATAAAATGCCACTTTAGTACAATGAGTGTCATTTGAGACCACCCATCCATAACTTAACCCTAGACCTATCTTTGAGTCTCTTTCAACCCTTATCTAGTTTTCATATTGGTATCACACATCCCTAAATCTATTTTAGACATACCCGTAGGGATCTAGGCCCATAATACTCCAAATTCTTCCACTTGAACACTAACATGATTCTTTAGACACTATCACACTGCATTAGTGACCAAGGGACCATCTTAGTGTTAGTTGATTAATTTCAACCCCAATGGATATGTTTTCATTTTCTAAGACACCTAAGGTTAGCCTAGACATATTTAAAACTCAACATAAGTAATAGATCATTATAAATACATGAATTTCATATTTTTATCCATTAGATATAAATAATATGAAAAATACACAAACAAGCTTAGAACAAATGGTGCAAAATCAAGGTTATTGATCCCTATTCTACCCTAGTTCTACATATAGTCATCTACAACCACCATAATCTAAAAATACATATATTTCCAATATCAAGTCTCATTCAAATCACTCAAGTCAAAACTCATAATATAATTCACTTTTTAATTACACAAGCACTTTGATTTGGAGAACTACATCAGGCTTGATCCCCTCTCAAGGTATTGACCTCCCTAACCTCTAGGGGTAAAGCTCTCCACTCTGTTGTGGCTGCCAAAACGGACTCTTGGAACCCCATCTCTGGTGGATCCTCCTGTACTGGTTGTCCACCTGGGACAAACTGAGGCAGTAATGGTCTATTTGGAGTAGGTGTATGATGATGATTTCGCCTAGAGGAATGACGGGAGCTCCCCACTAAAGAATGGGAATGGTGACTATGTTGACTGGACTGATGGGTATGATGACTACCTGTCACTGAAACTAATTTATTCCTCCTATCTCTGTGTCTATCCACCTCTAAATGCTCCATGGTATCCTGTAATCGGTCTAGAGCCTGAACAATCCTGGGCTGGGTAGTGATGAGGGTTCTCATCATCTCTCTTTCTACCTCATCCTGGTTTCTATGGGCATTCCTTTGTTCATCGGCCATGATAGGTTCCTGTCCTAAACCCAACTCTCACTCGTACTGAGCTCTACTACATGTAAAATATCTATGGCTTCTATCAAATCTTCTAGGATGCATAGAAATAAAATATATTTACCCCTACAGGCTGGCAAGATGCATGGCTCTGATACCACTGAAAGATCCCAAACTAGAATTGAATGCAAATTCTTACTACTTGCAGCATTCAATCAAATGGACAAAGATATAAATCTGAATGCAATTGATAATATAGTCCAGATATCATAAAATTATTACAGATGTGGTCTCAAAACCCAATTATTATATCAAACTACCAAACTGGAAATAAAAACTTGGATCTGCGTGCTCGGCCTGCTGTGTCCAAAAAAAACATAGTCACCGACATCAGTGATGATGATGCTGATGTTGGTCAACACACTGCCATTGTCGGGTGTCTGGTGGCGACCTCTGACTGCCTGTGACTGCCTGTGACTACCTGACTACCGACATCGGTCACTGATCGGCCGATGTCGGTCTATATGTCGATGCCGGTCACTTATCTACCGATGTCAGCCTCTGTAATACCCTGCGGCCCACCACTGTGAACTGTGCCCTTCCCTTTTTTGAATCTGCTGGTATGGCCTGGTGCCGATCTGTACAGATTCTGTATCAAACCTGATCTGGTGATATAAATATATAAATCTTAAATCAAAACTAATGAATAAATACCTGGAAACCTCCGCATATGCTGAACCCCTGATATACTTAGTGAATGGCCTCTGAAGCTCCAGATCTGATCAATATGCACAATCTGAATTCTGTCACGAATCCACCTCTAAAAAGTGCTAGGTTTTTGTCCAACTCTTCTCCAATCTACTGAAGGTTTGCATCCTCAGAGATTACAGCTGAATCACAGATTCAAGCTTCACAATACTCAGAATAATTTTTGCAATAGAAGATATCCCAAATGCTTTGCCCTCCACTTATTTTAAAGGCTCCCAGGAAACTTCTAGAAGAAGTCAAATTTATTTTATTAAGCTATTTTATTTATTTCCATAATAATTAAATTAATTAATTAAAGTTATCCTTTTGAAGAAATCTTAATTTTTGGACAGCTTAAATTAATTAAATTAATTAAACCATTTTAACAGAAATTTGGGGACATTACAGTCCTCCCTTCTTGGAGATTGCTTGTCCTCAAGCAATTCGCTCCTGATACCCAACACCAACTTCCTGGATCCCATATTATTCTCAAAAACTTGCAAACTCTTCTATCAGAAACACCATGCTGGAAAATATCTATGATTACATTCTCCTTATTTCTCTTAGAGAGGAGTGTGATAATCCTCAATATGTATTTAGCAAATTCACCATCACATACCTTAGACTTAGAAAAGGTTCACTGCGCTACTCTGATTATCAAACTCTCACAATCCCCATAAGGATGTTGACTTATAATTGGAAAGGAAAATGCCTTGCAACAAATAGAATTATTTACCACATCACCTATAAAATGAGACTCCATCCTGTGAGATGACCCCTCCTTAGGTCCTCCATCTTGTGCTGCCTTCAAGATAATCTTCCTTCCCCCAAAAAGGAATTCTAACTGCATATAGCGGTGATCAATAATGTAGTGCCCAATACCCTGTAACCACTGCATGCCCAAGACCACATCATAATCCTCTAAAGGAAACACATAAAAATCATCGGTTAGAGTGTAATTCCCCATCTGAATGCTAAGCTGTGGAATCCATTTAGTACAACCCAAAACTGCACCATCTGCCACCTTTACCCCAAAACCACCAAACTTCTCATACTTTAATCCATGCCTTCCCACTAACTTCCAGTCAATGAAGTTATGTGTAGCACCTGAATCTACCAAGCTCACGACCCACTTACCCTTTAGTGTACCTTTCAACCGAAAGGCATGAAAGTTAGGATAACTAGAGAGGGTAGCCATAATTGCTTTGGCTGATGTCAAAGGCTTCGGGGTGTCTAACTCCAACTGTGTCTGAACCTGCTCAATATTATCCTCAATGTCTGTATCAGGAACCTCCTCATCTCCACACTTAGAAGTTACCTCAATCAAATGAACCTTTCCTTTACCCATGCAACGGTGTCCTGGTTCCCATGGATCTTTGCAGGAAAAACATAACTTTTTCCTCCTCAAGTCATTCCTAGTCTCCTGATTCATCCAAGGATTTATAGAGGATGACCCTTCTTTAATTTGTGGTGCATTGGCCTTCTTTATAGGCCAAGAGTCCGTGGCTATTTTCTTATCACCCTGATCAGAAGTGGGAATAGTATCCAGTCTCAATGTCACATCAATGGCATACTTAAGAGTGGCTGGTTGGAAAGCACGTACCAGTCCCTTAAGTCTATCCTATAATCCTTCAATAAATAACATCACACTTCATCTCTGAGGCATATCAGGTACCATAACCACAATACGCTGAAACTCATTAATATAAGTTTCTGTGTGACCACTCTGTCTAAGATGAGCCAACTCCCTGTAGTAAAGTTCTGTATCCTTACGGTCAAACTGTGTAATAAGTCTCTCAATGAACTCAGCATAGGATTGAACCAAGACATGATCTTGGGTGACCAATCCATGGTGCCACCAATCATATGCAATCCCCTCTAAATGCAACACTGCAAATTGAATGGCCTCACGCTCAGGCATGGGCCTCAAAGAAAGATATATGTCCAGCTTGTGGACCTAAGCTCTTGCACTAGTCTCTCTAGAGCCATTATATGGAGCCAATGTAATCTTCCCCATAGCTCTATTGAGGTCATGATTATGCTGCTGTTGTGGTGGTCTATTACCCCGATCTCCCCTAAATCTGGCTGTGTCTCTACGTTGTGCACAATACTGGGTAAGAGGAAAAACCTCCCTAACCTTTGGGGGTAAAGCTCTCCACTCTGCTGTGGCTGCCAAAACGGACTCTTAGAACCCCATCTCTGGTGGATCCTCCTGTACTGGTTGTCCACCTGGGACAAACTGAGGCAGTAATGGTCTATTTGGAGTAGGTGTATGATGATGATTTTGCCTAGAGGAATGACGGGAGCTCCCCACTAAAGAATGGGAATGGTGACTATGCTGACTGGACTGATGGGTATGATGACTACCTGTCACTAAAACTGATCTATTCCTCCTATCTATGTGTCTATCCACCTCTAAATGCTCCATGGTATCCTGTAATTAGTCTAGAGCGTGAACAATCTTGGGCTGGGTAGTGATGAGTGTTCTCATCATCTCTCTTTCTACCTCATCCTGGTTTCTATGGGCATTCCTCTGTTCATCGGCCATGATAGGTTCCTGTCCTAAACCCAACTCTCACTCGTAATCAGCTCTACTACATGTAAAATATCTATGGCTTTTATCAAATCTTCCAGGATGCATAGAAATAAAATATATTTACCCCTACAGGCTGGCAAGATGCATGGCTCTGATACCACTAAAAGATCCCAAACTAGAATTGAATGCAAATTCTTACTACTTGCAGCATTCAATCAAATGGACAAAGATATAAATCTGAATGCAATTGATAATATAGTCCAGATATCATAAAATTATTACAGATGTGGTCTCAAAACCCAATTATTATATCAAACTACCAAACTAGAAATAAAAACCTGGATCTGCGTGCTCAGCCTGCCGTGTCCAAAAAAAACACAGTCACCGACATCGGTGATGATGATGCCAATGTCGGTCGGCACACTGCCATCGTCAGGTGTCTGGTTGTGACCTCTAACTACCTGTGATTGCCTATGACTGCCTGACTACCGACCTCAGTCGCTGATCGGCCGATGTCAGTCTATATGTCGATGCCGGTCACTTATCTACCGATGTCGGCCTCTGTAATACCCTGCAGCCCACCACTGCGAACTGTGCCCTTCCCTTTTCTGAATCTACTGTTACGGCCTAGTGCTAATTTGTATGGATTCTATACCAAACCTGATTTGGTGATATAAATATATAAATCTTAAATCAAAACTAATGAATAAATACCTGGAAACCTCTGCATATGTTGAACCCCTGATATACTCAGTGAATGGCCTCTGAAGCTCAAGATCTGATCAATATGCACAATCTGAATTCCGTCACGAATCCACCTCTGAAAAGTGTTGGGTTTTCATCCAACTCTTCTCCAATCTACTGAAGATTTGCGTCCTCAGAGATTACAACTGAATCACAGATTCAAGATTCACAATACTCAGAATAATTTTTGCAACAGAAGATATCCCAAATGCTTTGCCCTCCACTTACTTTAAAGGCTCCCAGGAAACTTCTAGAAGAAGTCAAATTTATTTTATTAAGCTATTTTATTTATTTCCATAATAATTAAATTAATTAATTAAAGTTATCCTTTTGAAGAAATCTTAATTTTTGGACAACTTAAATTAAGTAAATTAATTAAACCATTTTAACATAAATTTAGGGACATTACATTCCTCCCTTCCTGGAGATTGCTTGTCCTCAAGCAATTCGCTCCTGATACCCAACACCAACTTCCTGGATCCCATATTATTCTCAAAAACTTGCAAACTCTTCTATCAGAAACACCATGCTGGAAAATATCTATGATTACATTCTCCTTATTTCTCCTAGAGAGGAGTGTGATAATCCTCAATATGTATTTAGCAAATTCACCATCACATACCTTAGACATAGAAAAGGGCCACTGCGGTACTCTGATTATCAAACTCTCACAATCCCCATAAGGATGTTGACTTATAATTGGAAAGGAAAATGCCCTGTAGCAAATAGAATTATTTACCACATCACCTATAAAATGAGACTCCATCCTGTGAGATGACCCCTCCTTAGGTCCTCCATCTTGTGCTGCCTTCAAGATAATCTTCCTTCCCCCAGAAAGGAATTCTAACTGCATATGGCGGTGATCAATAATGTAGCACCCAATACCCTGTAACCACTGCATGCCCAAGACCACATCATAATCCTCTAAAGGAAACACATAAAAATCATCGGTCAGAGTGTAATCCCCCATCTGAATGCTAAGCTATGGAATCCATTTGGTACAACCCAAAACTGCACCATCTGCCACCTTTACCTCAAAACCACCAAACTTCTCATACTTTAATCCATGCCTTCCCACTAACTTCCGGTCAATGAAGTTATGTGTAGCACCTGTATCTACCAAGCTCACGACCCACTTACCCTTTAGTACAACCTTTCAACCGAAAGGCATGAAAGTTAGGATAACTGGAGAGGGTAGCCATAATTGCTTTGGCTGATGCCAAAGGCTCCAAGGTGTCTAACTCCAACTTTATCTGAACCTACTCAATATTATTCTCAATGTCCGTATCAGGAACCTCCTCATCTCCACACTCAGAAGTTACCTCAATCAAATGAACCTTTCCTTTACCCATGTAATGGTGACCTGGTTCCCATGGATCTTTGCAGGAAAAACATAACTTTTTCCTCCTCAAGTCATTCCTAGTCTCCTGATTCATCCAAGGATTTATAGAGGATGACCCTTCTTTAATTTGTGGTGCATTGGCCTTCTGTATAGGCCGAGAGTCTGTGGCTATTTTCTTATCACCCTGATAAGAAGTGGGAATAGTATCCAGTCTCAATGTCACATCAATGGCATCCTTAAGACTGGCTATTTGGAAAGAACGTACCAGTCCCTTAAGTCTATCCTGTAATCCTTCAATAAATAACATCACACTCCGTCTCTGAGGCATATCAGGTACCATAACCGCAATATGCTGAAACTCATTAATATAAGTTTCTGCGTGACCACTCTGTCTAAGATGAGCCAACTCCCTGTAGTAAAGTTTTGTATCCTTATGGTCAAACCGTGCAATAAGTCTCTCAGTGAACTTAGCATAGGAGTGAACCAATGTGTGATCCTGGGTGACCAATCCATGGTGCCACCAATCATATGCAATCCCCTCTAAATGCAACACCGCAAACTGAATGGCCTCACACTCAGGCATGGGCCTCAAAGAAAGATATATGTCCAGCTTGTGGACCCAAGCTCTTACACTAGTCTCTCCAGAGCCATTATATGGAGCCAATGTAATCTTCCCCGTAGCTCTATTGAGGTCATGATTATGCTACTGTTGTGGTGGTCTATTACCTCGATCTCCCCTGAATCTGGCTATGTCTCTACGCTATGCACAATACTGGGGAAGAGGAAAAACCACCCTAACCTCTGGGGGTAAAGCTCTCCACTCTGCTGTGGCTACCAAAACAGACTCTTGGAACCCCATCTCTGTTGGATCCTCCTGTATTGGTTGTCCACCTAGGACAAACTGAGGCAGTAATGGTCTATTTGGAGTAGGTGTATGATGATGATTTTGCCTAGAGGAATGACGGGAGCTCCCCACTGAAGAATGGGAATGGTGACTATGCTGACTAGATTGATGGGTATGATGACTACCTGTCACTAAAATTGATTTATTCCTCCTATCTCTGTGTCTATCCACCTCTAAATGCTCCATGGTATCCTGTAATTGGTCTAGAGCCTGAATAATCTTGGGCTGGGTAGTGATGAGGGTTCTCATCATCTCTCTTTCTACCTCATCCTGGTTTCTATGGGCATTCCTCTGTTCATCAGCCATGATAGGTTCATGTCCTAAACCCAAATCTCACTCGTACTGAGCTCTACTACGTGTAAAATATCTATGGCTTCTATCAAATCTTCTAGGATGCATAGAAATAAAATATATTTACCCCTACAGGCTGGCAAGATGCATGGCTCTGATACCACTGAAAGATCCCAAACTAGAATTGAATGCAAATTCTTACTACTTGCAGCATTCAATCAAATGGACAAAGATATAAATCTAAATGCAATTGATAATATAGTCCAGATATCATAAAATTATTACAGATGTGGTCTCAAAACCCAATTATTATATCAAACTACCAAATTGGAAATAAAAACCTAGATCTGTGTGCTCAGCCTGCTGTGTCCAAAAAAAACATAGTCGCTGATGTCGGTGATGATGATGCCAATGTCGGTCGACACACTGCTATCATTGGGTGTCTGGTGGTGACCTCTAACTGCCTGTGACTGCCTGACTGCCGACGTCCATCGCTGATCGGCCGATGTCGGTCTATATGTCGATGTCGGTCACTTATCTGTCGATGTTGGCCTCTGTAATACCCTGCGGCCCACCACTACGAACTGTGCCCTTCCCTTTTCTAAATCTGTTGGTACGGCCTGGTGCTGATCTATACAAATTTTGTACCAAACTTGATCTGGTGATATAAATATATAAATCTTAAATCAAAACTAATGAATAAATACCTGGAAACCTCCGCATATGCTGAACCCCTGATATACTCAGTGAATGGCCTCTGAAGCTCCAGATCTGATCAATATGCACAATCTGAATTTTGTCAGGAATCCACCTCTGAAAAGTGTTGGGTTTTTGTCCAACTCTTCTCCAATCTACTGAAGGTTTGTGTCCTCAGAGATTACAGCTAAATCACAGATTCAAGCTTCACAATACTCAGAATAATTTTTGCAACAGAAGATATCCCAAATGCTTTGCCCTCCACTTATTTTAAAGGCTCCCAGGAAACTTCTAGAAGAAGTCAAATTTATTTTATTAAGCTATTTTATTTATTTCCATAATAATTAAATTAATTAATTAAAGTTATCGTTTTGAAGAAATCTTAATTTTTGGACAACTTAAATTAATTAAATTAATTAAACCATTTTAACAAAAATTTGGGGACATTACAATATTTAATACATATCTCTCACATAATTTATTATACTTAGACCCTTTAACAACCTATGGTTTACATTTCATAATCCCTTAAAAGTTAAATCACTAACCAATCAAAACCAACTAGTATAAGACGGGGTAGAGGGTATAATGGGATAACTAATATTAGTAGTATTATGATGTAATATATAATCATCCAAAATATCATGGTGTGATACCTATATTATTGTATACCATCTCAACTCCTCTTCAAAATTATATAAAAAACATAAACTATATGTACATTATATATCACACACACATGTACACATGCATGCACACACGCACGCTCACACACATGCAGACACACACACACACATGCATGCACATGCACCCACACACACAAACACACACACACACACACACACACACACACACACACACACACACATCTAAAAATCATATATCTATTTAAATATATATCTACCTATCCATAACATAATAAAAATTATCCACATATATAAACACAAATTACTCACTAGTAGTAATCTCTCCATTAGTGTACCCATAAATTACCTCCATTGGACCATGTATCTAGGGGAAACAAAACTAAGTGGGAGAACATGAGCACACAATTTTACACTAATAATCCATCACTATATGGTCCAAATATATATAGGATTCACCATAGGATCTCCATGATTGGTTTCCTCTACCTATATCTCCTCCTCCTACACCTCCTCCTGCACCTTTACCTACATAGTTTATGTCATAATGGTGCCCATGGTGGAAGATGAAAATCTTATTATGGTGAAACAACTACCACCTCCACCTCCTCCACTATTTTCACCACCCTCGGATTTTATCATCATCATTTCTAATATCTCAACTAGCATGGATTAATGATAGGCACATCCATAGCCAATCTTGAAACTTCACTACACGTACTCATACTAATATGTTGTGCATGATATCCAAAGACTACTATAGGTGAAATTATAGGTGGAAACCCCAATTGAGAAATTAAGTGTATAATAGGATGGTGCTCTACCCACCATGTATAATGACCAATGATATGAATATGGCATATTCTCTAAAAAATAGGTGGATAAAAAAGATAACTAGCTATAATACCTACATACAACTACCATATAATATCTCCTAATGTGTTAGTCTAAAATTATACAACATGAGGTAAAACCCATAACACATGGTCCTATCTTGATCTCAAAACATGAGGTAAACTATCATCTATCATATAGGGTAACCCCACAAAATGACACATACTAAATCTCTCATAAATATAACTAACTAGTAAAATAATGGGGCCCATACTCATCTATCCTATTAAAAGAATGTTATATAGATCATGCACCAACTATACCAATATAAGTGAACCCAAGTCATACATAGTGACATACTCTAATATTGAGTGACACAAGGTGACAACATATAGTGGAACCTTCCCATTTGACATATGACAGATTGTTTCTATCTAATTTTTGCTTTTTTTTATGTGTGAAAAGAAGAAACTAGTTAAGAAGGGTGTGTAGAATAATACCTATTTAATGGATGGATATTTAATCTAGAATTTATGAGAACTCCTCTTTGGCTAGATAAGAATAACCTAAAATAATAAATCACTACCATAAAACTTTTTGGTTAGAAAAGTAGTTAGGTGGATTACCTAGTGTGAGCTAGATCCTAGAAGTGAAAGCTTTCTAGGAGGTTGTTAATCCACCTACTTTTAACACTTAATTTTAAATGATAAACAAAATATAATTGACTTAAATGACTATAAAATTGAAATAAAATATATAAAATTATAGCAAATTAATCAATAAAATTAGATGTTTTGCTAAGTTAACCAAAATGAAGCAATTAGTTTGATTATGCTAATGTTGTAAATTGGTTAAGGCAAGATTGTGGTTTTAAGTTTCATAATTTTATAAGGGTCAAAATAATGGTTTGATTAATTTTGATTGACATAATAAAATTAGAGTGATGGATTATTGAAAAGGATAAAACAACAAGTAACTAGGGTAGCAAAAAGATGAGTAAAGAGGGTGAAGGTGGCAAAGGTGCAAAGAGAGTAAAGGAGGTAAATGGGATTACAATGGAAAATGTGCTAAAGGAGGTCAATTGATTAATATTTCAAGTAAATTAATGGTTATATGTTGAGTTAATGAAGGGAAGGAGTTAATTAAATGACTGAAATACATAAAACCAAATAAGGGTACCTTAAAACTTGTTGATATGGTTGATGTTTTTGATGATGTGATGAAGGAATCTCGAGGCAATTTCAGTAGAGCTTCATTACTTTGAATTATTTTCCTCCAAGATGTGGATGACCTCCAAAATTATCATCTCATTCAAATACCTACGACAAGATGTTAATAACCAAAGACTAACTTCTAACTTTAACCTTGGGTGAAGGAGAGGGGGTATTTATAGCATTTGTTGTCAAGAACCATGACAAAAGAGGGAATAGTATAAGTATGTCACCATTTCCCATGTGTTACATGAATGAATCAAATATGAGGTTGGTATGGATTCCCATTTGGGTTGGTGAGTCTGCCACCTTACACATGAGTCTAATTTTGAATGAGAATCATACACATGGGTCTAAATGAGGCTAAAGACTTTTCACCACCCTTTATTATCTTCATCTAAGCACTTAAATAGATGGCATAAAAAATGTGTCACCATTTTCCATGTGCTGCATGAATGAGTCAAATATGAGGTTGGTGGGGATTCCCATTTGGGTTAAAAAGTGAAAAATGGGTGCCCTTTGTCTTTCTCAAAGCACTAAAGAGGTAGGTATCTCATATTGAAGGCCAATTTCATGTGTGAAGTCAAAATACATGTTTAATGATGACCCCTTAAGGGTAAATTCACCATATTTCAAGGGAGAGCCTTGTGATGCTTAAATGAGGTCATTAAGCACCTTGGAAAAGTGTCCCAAGTGGAGTATGATGTCCCACATCAAACCACCTCACTTATAAGCCATGTCACTTACCATATCACCTCCCATGTCACATTACATGTCACTTTCCATGTCATCATGAATAGTGATAATGGGTCCCATAGTGAATAGTGATAGTAAATAGTAATTTTGAATAGCACTTTCAAATAGTAATTTTGAAGAGTATTATGTGACTAGGATAATAGTGATTTATTTAGATTAATATGGGTTTGTTAAGGGTTAAAATTTTTTAGGGGGTATTTACAAGGTCTTGAGGAATTTGGTCATTGAAAACTGTAAGTGTGTAGTTTTCTAGTGTTTACATTTTGCCCCTATTTTATGCAGCTTTGAATTAACAATCTACAAAACAAAAATGAATCTCTTAGTCAAATTTTAGGGTGCCCTGAGTATGAAAAGAGGTGTTCCCCCTCAAACTAAGATTTTATGAGGAAAGGCTAAATTAGGTGCAAGTTTGATAAGCAGTACATGGGAAGGCACTAGGTGGTGCCACAAGGTAGTTGGCCATGTGAAATTCGAATGGGTACACAAAATGTGACTAAGCACAATAGTCAATATATTTCAAAGACAAAATTTTTTAATGTTGATAATAATACATTCAAGTTCTAAGATAAGTGATAAGGTAATTGGTCCCCAACATTACTCATAGCTAATCAGGTCATAAGTACCAAGTCTCTTAGACAAGGGTAGTGTTTACTTAGGTATCCAAGGCAGGAAGTGATCCTAGAAAAAAATGTAGATGGTTGGGTCACATATGAGGTGATATGAAATGAAAAAGTTCAACATGGAAAAAATAGTCAAGGTGGTCAAAATGACCAAGGCAATGTCATCACAAGTCAAACGAAGAGGTTGGTTCAAAAATGGCCAACATCGAGGTAGATGTGGGTAAGTAAGTTAGCTAGTTGGAATGGGTGGGTTGCTGGACTCCATATACACTTGGAAAGTGGATGATACCTACATAGTTCCATGGAAAGAATACCCAAAATAAAATGTAGGCCTAATGTAATTATTTTGAGGTGGGGAGTGTTGGGTAACTTGGTTTCCCCAATTTGATGTATCATGCAGGTAGGTTTAGTTGAAGGATGTTGGAGAAAGGGAAGCTCCAAAAGGTGGAAAATATGGCTATCAAATATTTTTCTAATTGGTTGGGTAGAAATGGTGGATGAGATTACCTAAGATGTAATTAGATGATTGCTTTAACTATTCAAAAAGGACCTATAACAATGGATAAGTAGGTTCAAGGATGAAATCTCTACCACCATTTTAAAAAAGGGAGAAATATGTTTTACCATGCTTTAAAAAAAATGGCACTACTCAAATTTCTATGGTCACCTAATGTGTTCTTTCATCACCATCCAAATAAGCTGACATTGTGAACACTCCACAATAATGTCATTAATAGGATATAGAAGGGTATTATTTAATGATTCAAGGAAGAAAAGTAGTAGAGTGAGTAAATGAGAAGTGGAAAAGATTATAACCTTTAACTCTTAAGTCAGTGAGGCCCCAAAATAAGTAAGCATTAAGTTTTGAGGGAATTTAGAGAAAGGATTTGAGGGGTTTTATAATAAGGAGTGAGGTGAATAATAATAATATTATTAATTAAATGAGGGAGAATTTTTAAATAGGAAGGAAACTAAATGATATAAATGGAAAACCAAGAGGGGAAATAAAAGAAGGATGTACAAAGACAAATAGATTGGGGAGTTTAAAAAGAAGGTGGGAAAAATAGGTTCAAGGAGAAAATAGTTTGGTGGAAGAGGTGACTTATAAAAAAGGTGACTAGGGGGAATGTTATTAAAAAGTAGGGATATTATAGTGCATAGGATGATGTAGGTTGATTAGTGAGAATCAAGGGAAATTATTGGTTGGGAGGTAGGTCATATGAGAGGGTATGACTAGCATCCACATGCGAGCACCTCAAATCTTCTAGTTTAAGGTGGTTTTATTTTTGATTCTAACATCTCTAAAGGTTAGAGTAAAAGGAGTTTTAAATAGGCAAGACCAAAGGTTGTGTGGAATGAATCTTCATCTCAATAGCTTAGTAGTGTGTAGGATTACTTGTTGGTCGTATGAGCCTACAAGCTTGGCCAATTGTGTTAAAGATCTGTAGGATTAGTATATATCCTAAATTTTAATGGAAGACCTACGAGGTCATAGAATGTTATTTTTTATTATCATATAAGATAAAAATGGGTAAATGGTTTAAAAGGGAAGAAGGTGATAGGTAGGGTGAAGGGAGTAGCTAGAGAGGGACAAAAAAGATGTTCCAATAAAAATATGCAAAGGCATTAAAGGAAGAAATCAATGCACCTAAAATAATGAACCTAACCATATTTTTTGCATTAAGGCAAGGGCATGGAGAAAACGAGGAAGCATATAAGGATATGTATGTAAAAGTGGTACACCTAATGACCACATTTTGAGGAGCTTGAGGTTGAATGGGAGAAAATAAGGGAGAACCAATAAGGGATGAGGTGAAGGTAAACCAAGAGATGGATGAAGAGATAGGTAGAGAAAATAATGAGGTCAGAGATAAAGATGAAGGTGGAGAAGGATGGTGGGTGATAATCATGGGCATATAGGTTGGGAAGAACAAGGAATGCCATCAATGGAGATAAAAAAATGAAATGAAATTGAGAAAATACAAGAAAAATAAAAGGTAGAAGATGGGGGGTGAGGGATGCACTAAAGAATGATAGATTGGAGAATCAAAAATGATGGGGAGAGAAGTGTAACAATCATGAAGGGTAAGTAGAGGATGATAAATATGGGTGGCCATGAAAGTTTTGAAAATAAGTCTAATTAAAAAATACCAAGGGGAAAATAGTTTGGTGATGAAAATGAAAATGAAAAACAAGGCAATAAATGGAAGAAAAGGAAACAAGAGGAAAAAGAAGTGAAATGAGGACATAAAAAGGATGATAGGAGAGTGAAGAAGCAGGTGCTATCTTGACCAAGTAAGCATGGATGATGATAGGCAAGGAGAGGAATAATGAAGCAAAGTAGATGGTGGTTTTGGAGATGAAAATTCATTGGAAAATGGGAAATGGGTTAAGAATAATGAGGAGAAGCAAAGGATGGGTGGACAAGAATGTGAAGAGATAAGGTAGGCATCAATCAGCTAGTTAGAAGAGATTGACAAGTTGAAAAGGTGATGAGGTGGTGAAGAAATAGGAGAACATAATGAAAAGGAATGAGATGAAAATAAGGGATGAAACTCAAGGATGATAAGAAGAAAAAGAAGGAATTGAATTAGGGATACAAAGCATGGATACTCACACAGATGCAAAAGATAAGTGACTATTGAGAGGAATGCAAAATGAAAAAGGAAAGAACTAATAAGAAGAAAAGGGGTAATTATGGAAGGTTTCTCAAAGGATAAATACATAGGTAGAAACTAGTTGTGGAGGAAAAAAATAAGAAAAAAGGATGAAAATAAAACAAACAAGAAATATGTAAAATGGGAAAGGTGGGAAGAGTGGAAAAATTATAGAGAATGGTAGTACACGTAAAGAAAAAGTATAGCAATAGAAGAAATAGAAATATTGCAAGATACATAGTATGATGTAGAATTGGTGAGGAAAATATATTGATAAAGAGGGTAAAACAAATAGCTAAGGGTGAGGGTAGATGATGAGGATGATGAAATAAGATAAAGGGGATGAAGGGCAAGGTTGGTAATAAGTGGAGAGAGGGGAAAAAAACATGAAATGTGGGTGAGAGAGTGAGTTATGGAGCATGTGCAAGGAAAGGTGATGGGGAGATTAATGAAGTAGAGTAGGTGGTGGCTTTATGGGAGATAAGAGGGTTCAATAAAGAAGGTTTTCAATCCTTGTGTTAAAAGAGATTTATAAACTAGAAAAGTGGTTAAAAGAGATTAATAAGCTGAAGGGAGGGAGGTGGTGAGGAGACAGGTAGAGAAATGGAGCAAGAGATTTTAGGTGAGAATGGAAAAAAAAATAAAGGATACAGTTGAGCTGACCTCAGTAACTAAGTGTTGCCTGCATAGTCCAAAAAGAACTCAGACCAATTTAGTTTTCTTAGCAATTAAAGAAAAATAAAGAGGAAGTATTAGGTGATGTTAAAATATAAGGATGCTAGGAAAAATCAAAAGCTTCCATGATATAAGATGACCTAAAAAAGAAGGAATTTTTATAAATAGAAGTTAATGAGAGGGAAAAGGGGAGGTTAATTATTTTTTAATGTCCAAACTACCCTTAGAAGTCAAGAAATGCCTACATAGTTGATGGACATCAGGCCAATGTAGTTCAATAAGGTTTGGGTGAGTGGTTTTCAAATTGGCTGCCCCAATTTGATAGACCACATGGGTTGGTTTAGGCTGATGGAGAAGGTTTTTTAAAACAACCATTTCGGTGAAGGTAATGGTGGAAGTTTATGATGTAGATTGGTGAATAGTAACCATAATGATATGACATTTGGTAGGATGAGAGACACAAATGGGTAAGGTAGGATAAATAAGAAGGGAACACAATGTTAAGCACCATAAATGACCTTGAATGGATCTAATCCAAAGAATATGTACCATTGTAAGGAGGTTACACCTTCTAAAATTATGTGAAGGTATAGGCATAGTACTAGTAGCTATCAATACAAAATGAGTTTTAGGAGGTAAGTGTCTATCAAGATCTACATAGTCATGTTAGCAAAATTTCATCATCACTATGAGACAAGTTTTAAGGGTAGTAGTGAAGTTATGACTTGTAAATAATTTATTTGATAGTCAAGTAGATTCTACAAGGTATCAAATTGGTAGGGTGGTGAATAATAGAGGATGGATTGTGCCTGACCTAAGAGCTACATGGGTAAGCCATATGAAAGGTGGCCATATCTACATCTTCTATCCTAGTTACTTGGAATCTATGACTTGGGGTTCTACTAGGTCGAGCCTAACCACCAAGAAGTTGCATGGCCTAGGAGATTGGTTACATAGTTGGATAAGGTGATCATTCCCTAGTTATGGATGAACTTTCAACTAACACAAAAGAAAAGACTACCATGTTTGAGTAGGTACTACCAGTGATTAGGAGTTTGATGTTCAGATCCTATGGCAATGGGTTGGAAGTAATAGGAGGGTAGAGGGGATAGGAAGGTGAATTTATTGTTGTGAATTCATGGTGGCCTACCTCTAATGGAAGATTTTTTATAGTGGCAAGGATTTACAAGCTACCATTACCAACAATAGTGGTAGTATTGGAGGCATGACCATTGTGGTGGTACAATTTACATCAATTGAGGTAAAGGTGAAAATGATTAGGCCCATAAGGATTTCAAGATGCAAAACAATCAAATACATCATATGTAGATTAGATGATAAGGTTGACAAAGGGAAATCATGATAGTGTGTGATAACTTTATTGAAATGGCTAGGTGGACCGAGGGGTGCATGTCTACACAAAAGGCAATTAGACATAACCATTTCATGTGAGAAGACTACTCAAGGTAATCAATGACATAATATGACCTTCCCCATCAATGGAATGTAGAATCATTTTGGTGAGGAAAAAAGGCCAGGTGTTCTATTTAAATAATCATGATAAAGATAAATGTCTATCATTGAGTTATTTGGTATTATAGGTTATAGAGAGTACAGATAACTACATAAGGTTGAAGATGAAAAATAATGGGAATAATGGTGGAGATAATCAGTAACTCCTGAAACCTCAAATAATCAATATGGTTAATGTGTGGATCTACAAGATACAACAACATGTAATGGAGATAATGAAAGTACTACTAGATCAATAACAAGAGGAAAGGAACCCATGGCCCAAGATTAAGCTTGAACTCTTACCTCTATAGCAATGAATAAGGTGATAATTTCACTACATAAGATGCAAGGTTGGAGAACATGACCATCAGCCTATCTATGGAAGGCCCCCTCACTATCCAAGGGGATGTGTGTTAGGGCATCAACCAGTGGTACCTATGGGAGTAGAACAACTAGAGTAGAGGGATGTAATGGCTATGATAGGTGAGTATGGTGAAAGACCTATAGAAAAATATGATTCTTGCCCTATGGGGATGAATGTAAAAGAGGAGAATAGAGTAAACCCTTTATCAACTAATGAGATAGGGAATGTTATGGATGCTAGTTTAGGGAGAAATCAAGTAAAAGGATGGATAAATATAAATATAGAGTCACCAGACAATCAACCTAGTTATTAGTTAGGAAAATAATATATGTAGGGGCTTTAGGTGAAGCATGGATAGTCTGATAAATTTTTATGTGTCATGTGACTCCTCACACCACAAATAAAATATTGCATATTTTGTTATGTACAAAATGTGTTGGATGTCACTGGTCAAATGTTATCATGTTGACTATTCTATGATACTTATGAATGTTATGGTTATGGTTGTTTTCATCTTGTTTAAAGTAAAAATAATGATTATTATTGTTGCAACACTGTATGGTAAAAGTCATGATAAAAACATCAACCAATCACATTAAAGAATAGGGCATAATGATTTATTTTTGACAAGGACTAAAAAATGACCTAAATTAGGATTAACTTAATGAATATAAGGCCTTTAAACACTATGCATGAGTAGTCTTTAGTTGATAAAAAAGGTTTATTGATCATTGGGTTTCAAGTAAACTCTAAATCCATTGATTTATATATAGTCTAAAGGGAAGATGGGTGATAGGTGGTGTGAAGGGTAATGGGTGATATGTATGATAACTTCATGTGAATTAATTTTTGCCTTCTATAGGTAGCCTAAGAATGGTAATAAACAAGTCCATGTCATATGTTAGGTGTAGATTGATCAATGCAGGAAGTCTACATGGGAAAGCTAATTATGGCTTCCAACTTATTTTGTTGATGGAGAGCTGATTGTAGCTTTAAAATTTGTGGTGTTAGTGTGTCTTTTTCTTTATTTATGTATATGGGAAGTTGATCGATGTGGGAAGATTCTAGGAAATTACTTTGCTTATGACAAAGTTAACTTAGCCATCCTTCAAGGGAGTGGTCTAAGCTTATTATATTTATTTAATTCTCTAGATAGCTATCCTTCAAAGGAGTAGTCTACCTTATATTTGACAATTTTGATTTTGTTTTTGGGTAGTTTTCCTTCAAGGGAACAGTCTACAATGCTTAATATATTGACCCAAGTAGTATTTTGGTATCCAAATTATTTTCGGATGTAATGTTTTTAGACAAGGACAAGTCTAATTAATTTAAAAGGTTTACCTTTACAAGGGAAAAACTTTAACAAAATAAGGTCAATTATATGTGAAAGGGTGTGGTTTTGAGAGATAATGACCATGGGATTCCATCTTGTTAGAGATGAAAAGTATCCATGAGAGCCATGTTATGGGTAGAGCCATGGTACCCACATTTAGGATTAGGTTATGACTGTGATGTTAATCATATGGTTCTATGTTGTAATCAATTATCCTAAAAAGGAGAGGAGAAAGATTGGTGAAGGTTAAAATATCGTAATTAAGGGATGAGCTTAAGTTAGACAAAAAAAGTGAGATCAATCCTTCCTTAATAGAAAAATGGATGCAGATACAAACCATTAAGAGGCTCAGGTTATGATTTACCTTTGAGAGAGGAAACATGATAAGCTCTTGATCCATACTTATAGGTAATGATGTAGGGTCCAAGTTAATTGAAAGAAAACTTGCCTCATTAACTTTCTTCCATGTTGGTTACATGCTAGTTTTCCTTTAGGATGAGATATCCACTATTGAAGTCATGAGGTTTGAGGTACGATTGGTTAGGTTTTATGGAGAAGGATAATGTCTAATGGTTTAATGGGAGAATTTGAATCTCAAATAGTTAGGTGGTGTCCAAATGGTTTTCCCCAATTTGATATACCACTTGGTTTAAGTTGGGTTAATGAATAGGTTTGGTTGATAGGTTGAAGAAAAAAATCCAAGGGTTAGTTGAGATAATGGTTAAGGTATGGTTGAAGTTAATAAATGGTTAAATCCTTATGGAAGGAAAGTTCCCCCAATTTATTATTTGTGTGGGTGGGGAAAATATCCCAAAGTGAAGGTGTATGTGGTTTAGTTCAGTTAGAATGTTGAGGGTTTGAAGGGTATGTAAGTGGAATGGACACTTTATCCTTTCCCTTATCCTTTCATTGGACCTAAGAGTGGGTAACCCTATGTATGGTGTGGATAAAAGGAAGTGCTGGTCTAGCTTATTGCTTTAGTTCTTCCTCACTCATGGGTGAGAATGGAGGAATAGGCAAGTGTTGGGTAGGTTTGGTTGATGGTTGGGTTTCTAATGGGCTCAAAGGAGGTTCATTCGATAAGATATTATCCTTGTCATAAAGTTAGTGGATAATGGTTTTAAGAGCCTTATAGTGGTCCGTATCATGGCCAAGTATCCTATAGTAAGAGAACACATGGTAGTCATTGTACCATGATGGTTTTGGGCATGAAGGGTCAAAATTGATAGGGTCAAAAGGTTTAATAGGTGATAATCTTAGGGAAGATGTTTACAACAAAATTTGTAAAATTGTTGATTAGGATTCATGCAAAGATGTTGGAGATGATAGGTTTTTAGTTTTTGGAGCCTTCTTAAAATTAGTTTTTACTATGAAAGTTGTGGGTGGTGGGGTAGTTTTAGTTTGTCAATTAGGTTGGGATGGCTTGGTTAAGGGAGGTTCATCTGATAACATATTATCCTCATATTAGTTTTTAATGAGTTCTTGGAGAGATTTACATTTCTCTATGTCATGTCCAAGTGTCCTATGGTATGAACATACTAAGTTGTCATTAAACCATTTTGGTTGAGGATGTGAAAGGTTAAAAGTTATTGTAGGTTGGAATTATTTAAGAGGCTTTAAGGTTAAGGAGGAGGATTTTAACAACCTTTATAACATGGTTGAATAGTATTCAAGTAATGACATTGGGGGTGATGGATTTTTGGGCTTTGTAGTGGGAGCCTTCATAGGATTAGGCTTCACCCTCAAAGTTATTGGTTGTGGAATGGTTTTATTATATTGGTTAGGTTGGGATTTCTTGGTTGGGATAATAAAATTAGATAGATGGGTAATTGAAAAGGATAAAACAAAAATAAATTATGGTAGTAAAAGGATGAGGTAAAGAGGGTGAAGGTGGCAAAGGTGCAAAGAGGGCAAAGGAGGTAAATGGGATTACAATGGAAAAGGTGGTAAATGAGGTCAATTTATTAATATGGAAATTAGATTAAGTGGTAGAGGTTGAGGTAATGAAGGGAAGGACTTAAGTAAGTGACTAAAATAAAGAAAACCAAATAGGGTTACCTTGATGCTTGTTGATGTGGTTAATGTTGTTGATGATGTGATGAAGGAATCATCTGGCAATTTTGGTAGAGATTTTTTACTTTGAATTATTTTCCTCTAAGATGTGGATGACCTCCAAAATGATGACCTCATTCAAAGATCTATGATAATATTTTAATAACCAATGACTAAGATCCAACTTTAACCTTAGGTGAAGGAGATGTTAGTATTTATAGCATCTATTATTAAGAACCATGCCAAAATAGGGAATAGTATAAGTATGGCACCATTTACCATGTGGTTCATGAATGAGTAAAAAATGAGGTTGGTGGGGATTCCCATTTGGGTTGGTGAGTCTCCCACCTTACACATGAGTCAAATTTTGAATGGGAATCATGCACCTAGGTCTAAATGAGGATAAAGACTTTTCACCACCCTTTCTTATCTTCATCCAAGAACTTAAAGAGATGGCACAAAATATGTGGCACAATTTTCCATGTGTTTCATGAATGAGTTAAAGATGAGGTTAGTGGGGGTTCCCATTTAGGTTTGTGAGTCTCCTATTTGGGTTAAAAAGTCAAAAATGGGTGCCCCTTATATTTCCCAAAGCACTAAATAGGTATGTATCTCATTTTTAAGGCCACTTTCATGTGTGAAGGAAAATTACATTTTGAATGATGTCCCCTTAAGGGTGAATTTTCCATATTTCAAGGGGGAGCCCTTGTGATGCTTAAATGAGGTCATTAAGCACATTGGGAAAGGGTCCCAGGGGGTATGATGCCCCACATAAATCCACCTCACTTTTAAGCCATATAACTTGTCATATCACCTTCCATGTCACATGCCATGTCATCATAAATAGCGATAATGGGTCCCACAATGAATAGTGATATTGAATAGTACTTTTGAATAGTAATTTCATATAGTAATTGTGAATATTATTATTTGAGTAGGAGAAAAGTGATTTAGGTAGGTTAAGAGGGGTTAGTTAAGGGTTAAGAAGGTTTAGGGGGTCCTAAGGTATTTATTAATTAAAAACTATAAGTGTACAGTGTTCTAGTGTCTACAAAGATCACACAATATGCCAAAAGGGATAATAGTCTTTTAGATATCCAGAATGGATGACATATAAACATCAAATAATCATAATCATAACCCATCAAAATATCTATTTGAGTTGTTTGGCCATAAGGATAAGTCTTGTCTCTTAGTATCTCATTCAAGGGTATCATAAATAATAAAAGTACCTAAAATAGGAAGTCCTAGGATCACATGGACATCCTTCTGAGTGATACCCACTTTAATTGTATCCCCATCCACCACCCAACTAAAAGTGTTGGTTAGTTGATCCCATGTCCTTAATAACATGAAAATTATGTCAATACTCAAAATAATATAGTGCATCTACATAATACCTCCAAATCCCAACATCATCAATCATGCATGACCATCAACTATTAATCTATCCAACAAATTTGGTAGCCAAACTACATCTACCAAGTTCCAGAGTCTCTTTTATCTCTACAAAATTTCAAACAAAAAAGCATATATTAGCCCTAGGTATTATAAAATCATCAAATTACATTACAAACATTAATAATATATGCATTTACATCAAAAATAACTACTGCACTAACCTATCCTATCATTTTGTCAACATTAGATACTACATCATCCATATAACTATGTCTACAATAAATAAATTTGCTATTAAGTCATCCATATATCTCACTATGTCAAACACTATTAAATTCAAATTGAATCAACCACTTTACATGAAGTCAACTACCTAATATAGCTTCATCGGCCACTCACTATGTAATTTACCAAAAAACAAAAATGCATCAGCCACTCCATACAAAGTTATCCATTTAGTAAAATTACATCATCAACCTCAACACATTACTAAATTAGCTAGAACGTATGTGATCAACCACCTAGGCACTATCAGACTAAATCAACCCCTATACATAATCATCTAGTTATTGATTAACTATGTTGACCTCATACTACATAATTAACCATTACTACTAACTTACTAATTTACAACTATGTCAACCTAACTAATCTCATTCACTTATTGTAGTGATTTTTTACACATTTTCCATTAATTCCCTAGCCATTAATGACCCTATTTAACCCCTACATATGGTCTATTTTAATTCCTAATCTACCCTAATTTATTTGGTTAAATTACACTCCACATATTTGTCATGATATATAATTTTTAAAATTTATCTTATTTAATTTTTTTTTTGACAAAACTTAAAATTTCAGTATATTTGATACCTAGATCATGCTAGTAGAAGTTTTTATGCATCCTCCACCTCCTGCTCCTCACCTTTGTGACATGGTCTCTTTCACCACTTCTCTATGTCACATAGAACTCTAGTTTCTCAAAAGAGTAAATTTACAAATGAATAGTTAAAATACTATATATATTTAAAATTAACAAATTATTTAATTACTAATTATTTACCAACAAATTATGTGTTTTTTTCATAACTATATTTCTATAATCTCTTTTTGTAAACCTAAAACAATTCTAGAATCCTAACAATGTAGAGGATTTTTCTACATTTAACCCATATTTTTACAAAAAAATTACTTTTTAGCTTATTTTTCACGTCCACCTAATGTCTCACACATTGGATGCCTCTTGCATATATATCACTAAAAATTATATACTATGAAAAACAAATTAATTGAGGGTATGCTTTTTTCAATTCTTTAATTTCATTTATGTTTCCATTTTTACTATAATTTATTAGCTCAACCTTGTGCATTGCTATTTTATTTCTTGAAGCACCATCCCATGTTACAATTTCATGACATGTTATGAGATTCAAGTGGGGCATATGTATACACACAAAAAATTTAAACTTTATCATTTGTTGATGCTTTCTCTCTTGTAGGAATCTATTTAGTTTCCATCTCTCTAAGTGCATACTTTAAAGGGTGCATTAGGAAATGGGTGGGTATACCTTTGGTGCTTCACAATTTTTTTCCCTATAACATTACCTAAAACCACTGCAAGTTACTTTAATCCAACTACCTAAGTAGTTAAAATATGATTATACACTCCCCTAAGAAATTCACCATCTAAAATATCCCTTAACTAAAAATACACCCCTTTTTATTCATTTTCCTACTATGTCTGCCCAGTCAACCGTGTTAGGAATTGAGTGCACATTACATAACTATGTTAGCCCAAGTGACCTAGTTTGATACCTATGGCCATCTTTCCTACCAAACAAGATTGACCTGGTTGACCTTGTTAACTAAATGTTTATTAAGGTTTAAGGGAAATCTATGGCTATAAATACCCCCTTCACTTCTTTTCTAAAGATAGCAACATTCATTTTCACATTGATATAGCTCCCAATTATGATATGTCTAAATTTGAGTCATTTTTTAGGGTTTTTCCATAGAGTGAAATAATATTGTCTTTTTGGAAAGTGTTGGATGAAAATTAGGAGTATTTTTATCATATATCTTATTTCTATAGTGTGATCCTTACAAAGCCACAATAACCTTTTTAAAAACACCATTGTCCAAGGGAGAGATTGAGGCATGACAGGTTCAATTTAAGGTAAGTGTTCCTAAATTTTACTCCTTCATTTGGTTGATTAGATATTGCACAAGGTAATAGTATGAATGTTTTAATCCTTGTTTATTTTACCTCTACATTTACTTGAGTAGAGTTATCTTTGGATATTTTAATTTATTTGTTATTAACTATCCCCATTAATGTCACAAGCTTTAGTGAGAAAAAAATTAAATTTATTTTATGTGTTGTAGGCCTAGCTATGTCTATTACATAATTTAATTTACATAGAGGATTTAGAATCTTCTCCTTTAGTGTTGTGTTGTAATATATCCCTTAGTTAGGTTTAGTGGATCCAATTTGGTCATGTCCTAATATACATATCTATGCAATGAATTATTGTGTAAGATTACCTTCTATAAAATTATAATCCATTAAGTAGTACAAGTTATAGATACATCCTAATTAATTTCATACACTTCCCACTACTAAAAGGCTCATGTTCATTATCTATTTGTGCCAAATTACTTGTCTCTTAGTCCAAAAACTATTATTATGATGACCAACCCTTCTATAATATGAAAAATGTTATAAACCTAATCATTATCCTTAATTTTTAGTTTTTTAATAGTACCTATTATTATCATAAAATAATGCACCATAGGATACTATATGATATTCCTAAAATTTGATGCAACATGGAATCATCTCTCAAGTTTGTGGGAACTTGTAAAAGAGATGAATCTCTACATTATGAGGGCTAGCTCCTTAGATTTCATCTTTAAGTGTTTATCACCTAATCTAGTTCTTGTTTATGGGAAAAATGTTAGGAATTTTCATGAAAAGGAAACTAAACTAAATATTTGATAACCAATACATATCCCATAGACTATCACACTCCTACAAAGCAACAAAGCTTTCCAAGACCAATTCTAGGCATTAAAAGATCCTAACATAATGTTTCAATGTGAAGGTAGGCATACATAGGATAATAAACAATATAAATGATTTATGGGAATATTTCACACCCCATATAAAATTTCATACTTGAAAATTAGACTATTACATTCATACACTTCACATGGCCTGCTAAAATCAGAACTCTTGCTTAAACATGAAGGATAAAGAGAAGTAAGGTTGACACCATCACTTAGCTCCACTATACATCACTCACACACTTCGAAAAAAATTTATTCACTAAAAATAATAATTTTTTTCAATTTTTAATGACAAAATAAATTTTATAATAGCAGGGCCTTGCCATACTAGCTATGGTCTCTTTTACAATAGCCAACATGGCTCATATTTATAGAATTTAGAAGAAAAGAGAGAGAAGAGAAGTTGAAGAGGAAAAAGGAAAAGTGTAAAAATGTGTAAATAAGTTATAATTAATTTTAATTATGTGTATTAAGAGTCATGAAACTGATTTTCACATCATTATATCCAAAATTAGCCTCTTCTCCAAGTGTGGCATAACAATCTCCTCAATCATTCTCTCTTAAGAAACTACCATCATGATGGGATTCAAAGAGAAATTAAAAGTAGGTTAGGGAAAAGTTTTACATGTAAATGAGGTGTAAAATAGGTCAAGTAATTTATGTGGACATGTTTCCATACCAAAAAAATCACCTCCCTTGATGTGGCGTTGGAACTCTTCCACAAACATTTTTGAGTATTAAAACTCCTTCTTAACAAGTGGAAAAAGGTAAGAGTTTGATCATTAGATCTCTTGGATGGTTATATTTACATCTTAATGAAAATTTTAAACTATATTTAAGAATCTCAAATATTTACATTACCTCTAATCATCAATTCCCCTCTTAGGTGTCACAAGGCCTCCTTGTCTCATTAGGCCTAATTTGGCCAAAAAAGCTAAAATTTGAATTTAGCTCAATTGGTGCAATTTTTATTCATTAAAGGCATATTTTAATTATATTATATTGTAAAAAATCCATTTATAAACATTAATCTCTCACCAAGATCCCATTTTTCTTATATATCCATCAGTAGGCCTAGTCCTCTTATAACCCTATTTTTACACAAGTCCACTTGTGTAAGAGAATGTACAGACTTAAAAGACTAAGTGAGATAATTTTGGAGTATAATTTTACCTAATTTTGATCTTTTACAAGTTTCATGGTGATAAAATTAAGGTAAATGTGTTTTTTAGATCAATTAGTCTTCCCAATTAGGCATAATTAGGCCTTTTTAGCCTAGAAGACCAAAAATGTTCATTTTGAGATACCACACATATAAAATGGAAAATTAACCTATGATTAACTTTTTAAAATATCCTTAGAATCCCTCATGTTTAATTTTAGCTCCTGATCATCTATAAGGACCCATGTTCTAGCATTAAATGCTCTTTTTTGGCCTATTTCATACAACCTATCCTTATAGGTATGGACCAGTGGTATGAGATGGATCTCAGAAGATTTCTCAAGGTCATCCTAATGATTTTGAAGTTTTAAACATTCATTTTAGATCTTTTGTTACCCTTTTCTTCCTATCAAGTTCAAATTAGGCTTCTTGGAGGGTTTGGAGTGCATTAACCCTTAAGGGATTATTCATAAAGGATGCACATTTTATATTTGAAATAATGGCACAAAATCCAAGACAAGTACCCCCTATAAATATTCTCACTTGATATAGATTTCATACAACCTGTTTGTATAGTACTGAGCTCTTGAAGTTGCTTCTTAGGCTAGGAATGAGTATTTTAGGCACCCCTGAGTGGGATTTGGATACAACTAACCAATTTTGGGATTTAATTTTCAAGGTGATGGTTTTAGTACCTCATATTTACCTATATGAATATGACACAAGTCATTTTCATGTTTTCCAAAGGCTATAACTTGAAATTATCCCTCATTTGGAATCATGCCTATTCCTTTCTTTACCCTGATAACTATAAATCTCCTTGTGTGGAACATCCTACCTAATATTATACCCTCTAAGTTGTTTTTTAATTTTTCCCTAAGTGTGATACAGCTCTAAAAATCTTCACTTGAGATCTCTTTTCCTTTTGGTCACCTACATACCACATTTTCCCTAAACCGGTAGTCTCATGAATGGAAAATCTACCTCTTCTTTGAGACAAAATAGAGAGTATTATAACCATTAATTAAAGATTTTTGAAGATTTTTGAGTATTTATTAGGTCATGAGGACATCTTATACCAATTTTGAAGTCTTAAATCCTCCATTTAACCCTCCAAATCATCAATTTCCCAAGGTAGACTTTTGGAAATGCATAGTTTGAGGGTATGCAGGGTATAAGATGTGCCTATAGGAAATTAAGGTTCTTTTTTTATTGTATATGAAATATAATGGTAATTCATGCCTCAAATGGTGTATTAAAACAATTTTATAGTATATTTTCCCCTAAAACACTTCCATGCCTTTGGAATCATAAATCTAGGCCTATGATTGCTTAGAAAAGGGAATCCATGTTTATGCTTGGTTGTAGGTTCTATTAGTTTAGTTTGATGTTTAATAGAAAAACACAAAACTATTTTTATCTTCTTAATATCATAGATTTTTATTCTCTATGATTTTTCTAATCCAATACCATTCTTTTTTGTTAATACATCCCTTTTCAAGATTAGGCCATGCTCCTTAAGGACTGAGATAAGCTTGTAAGTCTAGCTCCAAGCTTAGGTTGATGATTGTGGAACCTATTTAAATGTTTCCTTAGGTCATAATACCATCCTCTTCTCTGAAATTATTTATCATCCTTCAAACTAGAATCATCTCCATGTTTGGGTCTTCAAAGAGAATGCCCTTATCTTGACTATCACAGTCATAATCTTACCCCTGTATGGTGTATTGTTGGTAAGAATTAGGATTTTTTCATGTTGTATAGGGAGTAATAATGAGTTATTTTAATTTAATTTACTCTTTAATAGTCTAATACCATCCATTTAAACTCATTTTGTGTAAGGAAGACACTACCTCCAACTCACAGTTTACCTCACCTGTAGGTAGCCATTCACAGGCCTGTAGGTGCATATGTGGATTTTTTACCTTGATTTTGATGGGAGAAGATACATTGAATTTATGTTAGGGATAAAAATTTATTTAAAATAAACTTTATACCTTTTTACTTTCTAAACACCTTGTGTAATTAAAATTTTGCCATTGTCTAAGGTGTTAGCTGGAAATGCTTGTCTTCTAGGCCTATTATATGGATAGGGGAGGGTTCATTAATGACCAAATCATCAAAATTCATATTTTCCATGATATATTGGCTTAGGTATTATATTTTTGTCATTTATGATTCTTTTAATTTGATGGCATAGTCAAGGATCATTAAAATGGAGTACAAGTCACTTTTTCATTACTTTTTTGTAGATATCACTATTCAAATGTAGTGGTTTTGTTGGCATTTTAGTGACATCAGATGATCCCCTTCCACTCATAAAATTATTCTCAAAATTATCACAATTGTTTTCCATACCAAGTTCTATAAAACTAGTGTATAAGGAGTCACCAAGAGTCAATACACCATGGCTATAAAATTTAGCCAAAAAAGCTAGGAGCTCTATTTTGGTCCTTTTGGGATAGGGATCCTGAACATACAATCTTCATTTTATTGAAATTTTCATAAATTTTTTTGAATCTTCTCTATATGTTTCAAACTCAACATGACTCTCAACATGAAAGGACTCTAGATATGGTATCATTTTATGTTTTGAAATTTTTTTGTGATTCTTATCACCTTATTTGAGCCAACTGTAGATGTACTCATGACTTTATATAAGGTACAGAGGGAGAAATGGGAAATGATATGCATGTTAGAGTCTTATTATCATATCATATGATATATTAACCTTCAAAATAGGTGACTTATTTAGATAAAAATTTGAGAACAAACTCCAAAACCATTGCAAGCAGTTGCTAAGCCCTTGTAGGTGTAAAGAGAAGATAGTGACAAACACAAGTAAGTCTAGAAGGAACTTCTAAATCCATGAGACCTATACAACTAGGATAAATATGGAAAACCCATTAAGAGCCTTTGAAAAACACATAGAACCACTCTACATATTAGATCAAATCAAAAGCTTCTAAAATTATTGTAAATAGTGACCCCTTCTTAGATTCACAAACATAAAAAGCTGCCTGAAGTCAAATTGATTGATCATAAAGGAGTAGGAAAAAAATTACAACTTCTTTCTCTAAAAGTTAAGTGCACTTAGATTACTATCCACCCTAGAATCACTCTTTCTAATTACACCTATATGGCCCACGCCAAGTGCTTAAACCTACCCTTCCTTGGCTTGACAAGTGAAAATAAAGGAGAAGGAGTTGCAATTGAACCTTTTTACATTATACTTGAAATTAAAACATTTAAATGACTCATGGGGAGGTGAAAAATCACTCCACCACATTTTCAACTGATGGTGGACTTGAGAAATCCATACAAGTGCCCAAAAACTCCTATTTTCAAGGAAAAACTAACCTTTTGTGATCATAACAAACTTATAACTTTCCCTTGATTGATTAGGACATGATTTGACCTTATTACATTTATATTCACCTTCATGACATATTTTTTAACTCCCACCATTTGTACAAGTTAATTAATTAGCTAGAGAAGTGGCCAAATGACCCTTTTACCACATAAGATCTAGCGTATGGCCAATTTGTGACTTGAAGACACCTTGAAACAATTCAAATACAATGTTATGAAATTTTAAATATAATTTGGCACTTTAAATAAGTTTGACTAGGTTTGACCAATGTTGACTTTGATTGATTGAGCCACTACAAGGAGGATGAGTTTTAGTAAAGACTAGGAAAAGGGTAAGTGAGACATGTAGTATAATAGATGACCCCATAGGACATATGAAACCTTATCTAAAATTTCAAAATATTATGGGTTGACCCAAAATTGACTTGGATTCAAATTTGGTCAAAATTCTTGGTGATTCCCAGGGGTAGCATGCCTTCTATGCCTAAGACTAGTATATAATCCTTCCATTGTGCATGGAGTAATGCATATGAGCACTCTAATTGACTTGAGTAGACCTTTGGATAAATGGAAACAATCTAGTTTACATACACATGAAAAAACAAAGACACACACTAACAAAAGGAAAGAAAAACACATGTGCCATGAAGCACTTAGGAGACACAAGACAATTGAAACAACCACTCTAAAGTATAGAAAATAGATAGAAAGAAATGATCCTCCTAGATCAAAAGGAAATTTATTCATATCATCTTCTTGAATTGAAATAGGATCATGTACAAGTTACCACTTAGGTCTTGTCCTTAATTATTCAACACCTTACTTACTTCCCATGGTGCTTGCATTGACTTCATTTGGTTTCATAGCCAAGAACACGTGTTCAATAGAAACCAACCACTCTTGATTGGTTCAAATGATAACCATAGTCCTTGATTTAGGTGGTTTTCCATTTAATCTAGACTCATTTTGATCTTTAACATCAACCTAAATTACAAGTGGATTTTCATCATCAAGGTTGTATTCATTTTGAAAGGTACGGTCTCCATAAAGCTTTGGTGTTTATAGTTGTTGAATGCACGGGAGATGTTCTTCAAAAATTACTACCTCTCTTGGCACCTTTTATTCTCCATCCATCTTATGAATTTGATCTTATTGAGATGAATCATGATTACTTTTCTCTTCTTGTGGAAGTGCTTCATGATATTCAATAGGTTTAGCGTAACATCTCCTTCAAAACTCTTCTCAAGTTCTTCATGAATTAAATATCCATCATCAAAGCTCAAGAAATTTTTTTCAAGGCCATCCTAAAATGACAACTCTTCATGATCAATAGAAAGGACTTCAAGTTCATCAATATTCTTACCAACTTCTTGTGAAGCATCATGTTGGATACTGGGTAGCACTTCTTCACCTTGTGTTGTAGGTTGATCATCATCATCATCATCTTCCATGAAGAAAATAAATTCATCAACACATTCAAGGTCTACTTCTTATCTTGCCATTAAAGGACCTTATTCTCCCAAAACCTTTTGTTGGATATTCTATATCATCAGCTCCTTGTTCAAGCTCAAAGACTTATCCATTAGGGTAAAGAGGTGTACCAATGACAATCTCTTCATCATAGCTACTTGAAGCATCATCTTCAATATGTTCAACTGACTCATCTATGGAAACATCATCTTCCAATTCTTGGACATTCTTAGGAACAATTAGTTGATCTTTAGTCTGTGAATGTAATAGAGAAGAGGTACTAAATGGAAATTATTTAAGTGCTTTATCAAACTTGTTCACATTATTATCTTCCTTTTGAAATTTCACAAGAATAGTACCTTGGTTGCTACTCTCTCTATGATTATTCCTTTTCATGAGGTTTTTCTCTGCTGATGTGAGGCAAGGAATAGATCATTCTTGTGATACTAAGGCTTGACAACCTCCTCCACCATCATACACAAATTGACCTTGAGATTATCCTTAATGATCCAAATTTTATTCTCTTTGAACTAGGTTACTAAGGATTAAAAAAATAGCCTTTGTGGATGGAATGGAATTATAATTATAGCTATTAGGCTGCCTATTGAAAACTTGATGACCTTGATGATTGTATTGGTGATTGGGTAGAGTACTTACTTGTAATTGAGCTTGTTGGAGTTAGGCTTGTAGTGACCTAATCATTTCATCTTTGTCTATATCATTATCTAACTCCTTGGGAGTGATTATAGACTTGACATTGGTAATGGGAACTTTATCTACACTTGGGGTTTCAAATGAGCTATGAGAAAACAAAGGCATAAAAATTCTTGGGGATAATTTACCAACTAGTATTAAACTATTCTCACCTTTAATAGCTATCTCATATGCAATAGGTAGAGTAAATACTCCCATTGATTGTAACATTACTACCACATTAGTGCCAATGACCTTAAGATAAGTGGGGAACATAAATCTTGGAGAGGGTCTCATGATAGGTGGAAACATATGTGATGTTATTTGAAATCTTTCACTAAAGTCTCCCATCAATTCATTAGGAGATCTCCTTATCACATTCAACTAATGGATTAGTGAAATGTGATCACTCTTATTCTCAAACCTATTCACCAACAACTCTCCAAATCCATCCCAACTAGTGATGCAACCACCTCTCAATGTTTTATACCAATCAAGTGATTTACCCTTCAGAGACATGGTGAGTATCCTAATAGCTATGTTGACTTGAGTGATATTATGAAAATTGCAAAAGATTCAGATGCCCCTAATGTGTTTACATGGGGTAATAGGACCTTCTCAATTAAAGTTAGGGATACTTTTGGTGGCATTGGGATGGATGGGATCATATGCAAGAATATTGATTGGATTTTGGGTGTTGTAGGTTGGGAAGGCATGTTGCCTAGCCATATCTTCTTATTCCTCTTAACCATGAAATATAGTGTGTAAAAATTGATCTATAACCAAATATTCTCACCTTTTGGAGTCACTAAATGATGGATTAGAAACACTTCTGAAACCTTGGGCTTGACCAACATTCACCTTGACATGGAAATAATTAGAACCAACTATCCCACTGGGTATGCCAAAACTGTTGTCATCAATTTTTACACCCTAGGATACTCTATGAGATTCCTAAAATTTGATGCAACATGGAATCATCTCTCAAGTTTTTAGAAACTTGTAAGAGAGATGAATCTCTAGATTATGAGGGATAGCTCCCTAGATTTCATATTTAAGGGCTTATCAGCTAATATAATGCTTATTTATGGAAAAAGGGTTAGAAATTTTCATTGAAATAAAAATACACTAAAGAGGTGATACACCAAGACATATCCCATAGACTATCACACTCCTACTAGGCAACAAAGCTTTTCAAGACCAATTCTAGGCATTGAAAGATCCTAACATAGTGTTTAAATGTGAAGGTAGCAATACATAAGATAATCAACTAGATAACTAATATATGGATATATTTCACACCATAGATATAATTTAATACTTTAATATGGTCCTAGTACATTCATACACTTCATATCACCTACTAAAATTAGAACTCTTACTTAAACCTGAAGGATAAAGAGAAGTAAGGATGACACCATCACTTAGCTCCATTATAAATCACTCACACACTTATAAAAACTATTATTAAATAATAATCAGACTTGTATTCAATGTTTTAAGAAAAAATTCAATGTCCTACGAGTAGGGCCTTTCCATACTAGTTGTGGTCTCTTTTACAATAGCCAACATGGCTCATACTTATAGAATTTAGAGGAAGAGAGAGAGAAGATAAGTTGAAAAGGCAAAAATACAAGTGTCAAAAGGTGGAAATTAGTTAAAATTAATTTTAATTAGGTGTATTAATAGTCATGAAACTTATTTTCACATAATTCTATCCCAAATTATCCTCTACTCCAAGTGTGGCGTAGCAATCTCCTTAACCATTCTCTCTTATGAAATTGCCTTCATAATGGGATTTCAAGAGCAATTAAAATTAGGTTATGGAAAATTTTTACATGGAAATGAGGTGTATGATAGGTAAAGTAACTGATTTGTACATGTTTCCATCCCAAACTGAGCACCTCCCTTGATGTGGCGTTGAAAATCTTTCACCAACATCTTTGAGTATTGAAACTCCTTGATAAGTGGCAAAAGGCAAGAGTTTAATCATGAGATCTATTTTAAAGTTATATTTTCATCACAAGGACACTTGGAAATCATATTTAATCATATAAAATATTTACATTACCTATGGTCATCAATTCCCCTCTTAGGTGTCACAAGGCCTCCTTGTCTCATTAGGCCTAATTTGGCCAAAATAGCTAAAATTTGGATTTAGCTCAATTGGTGAAATTTTTCTTCATGAAAGGCATATTTTAATCATATTAGACTAGAGAAAATCCAATTGGAACCATTAATCTCTCATAAAGACCCCATTTTGCTTATAGAGCCATCACTAGGCGTAGTCCTCTTATAGCCCTATTTTTATACAAGTCCAATTATGTAGAAGAATTAAAAAAATTACAAAGAATAAGTGAGATAATTTTTTAGTATGATTTTCCCTAATTTTTCTCTATTCCAAGTTTCATGGTTCTACACTCAACAAAAGTGTGTTTTTTAGATCAATTAGTCTTCCCAATTAGGCTTATTTAGGCCTTTTTAGCCTAGAAGACAAAAAATGTTCATTTTGAGTTACCACACATGTGAATTAGACAAGTAACCTATTATTAACTTTTTTAATCTCTTAAAAATCCCTCATGTTGAATTTGAGATCTTGATCATTTGTAAAAACCACTATTCTAGCATTAAATGATCTTTTTTAGCCTATTTCGTACAACCCTTTCTTTGTAAGTATGGATCAGTGGCATGAGGTGGATCTAAAGATAGTTATTAAGGTCATCTTGATTATTTTCAAGCTTTAAATATTCATTTGAGTTCCTGTGTTTCCCTTTTCTTTTCATCAAGTTCAAATTAAGCTTCTTAGAGGGTTTGGAGTGTGTTAGCCCTTAAGGGATTGTTCATAAAGGATGCACATTGGAGATTTGAAATAATGGAAAAAAAATATATAAGGATCCCCTCTAAATATTCTCACTTGTTAAGGCTTCCATTCAACCTATTCATAAATCACTGATCTCTTGAATTTGCTTCTTGTATTGGGAATGAGTGATTAGGCACCCCTAAGTGAGATGTGGAGTTTTTGCCTTGATTTTGATGGGATAAGATCCATTTAATTTCATTTATTTATAAAAATTTATTTTAGACATCCTTTATACCTTTTAACCTTTTCAAGACCATGTGGAAGTCAAACTATGCCATTGTCTAAGGTGTTGGCTATAAATGCTTGTCTTCTAGGCCATAGTCATGGTCCTTCCCCTATATGGTGTATCTTTGGTAAGAATTAGGATTTGTTAATGTTGTATAGGTATTAATAATGAGTTATTTTAAGTCATATTTATCTTTCCTAGGCCAATCCCATCCATATAAAATCATTTTGTGCAAGGACGACACTACCTCCAACTCACTATTTACCTCCCCTGTAGGTAGCCATTCACAGGCCTATAGGTGCATATGTGGAGCTTATGCCTTAATTTTTATGGGAGAAGATAAATTGAATTTAATTTAGGTATAAAACTTTATTTTATCCATCCTTTATACCTTGGAACCTTTTTAACACCATGTGGAATTCAAGTTATGCCACTGTCTAAGGTGTTTGCTATAGATGCTTGTCTTCTAGGCCTATTGTACAGACATGGGAAGGTTTATTAATGATCAAATAATAAAAATTTATATATTACTTGATCTCTTGGCTTAAGAATTATATTTGGATAATTTATGATACTTTTAATTTAATGAGATAGTTAAGGATCATCAAAATGGAGTACAAGTCACTTTTTCATTACCTTCATGTAGATATCACTGTTTAAATACAATGGTTTTGGTGGCATTTTAGTGACCTCAGATGATCCCCTTCCACTCATAAAATTATTCTCAAACTTAGAAAAAAAAAATTCCATACCAAGGGGTATAAATTTATTTTAGGAGTCACGAAGAGTTAATATTCCATGGCTATAAAATTTAACCAAAAGAGCTAGGAGCTCTTTTTTGGTCCTTTTGGGATAGGAATCTTGAACATAAAGTATTTATTTTCTTGAAACTTTCATAACCATTTTTGACTCTTCTTTATCTATTGTAAACTCAACATGAATTTCAACATGCAAGGACTCTAGATAAGGTCTCATTTTATGTTTTTAAATTTATTTGAGCTTCTTATCACCTTGTTTGAGCCAACTGTAAATGCAACCTTGACTATATATAAGGTAGAGAGGGAAAAAAAGGCAATGATATGCATGTTATAGGATTATTAACACTTTAAATGATATATTAACCTTCAAAATGGGTGACCTATATAGATAAAACTTTGATAACAAACTCCAAAACACTCTCTATTACATTGCAAGTATCTACCAAACACTTGTAGGTGTAGAGAGAAGATAGTGACAAACACAAGCAAATATAGAAGGAAATTGTGAATCCATGAGACCTATACAACTAGGATAACTATGGTAAATCCATTAATAGGCTCTGTAAAATACATAAAACTACTTTCCCTATCATATCAAATTAAAATCTTCTAAAATAATTACAAATAGTGACCCTTCTTAGATGCACAAGAATAAAAATATGCCTAAATAAAAACTAGTTATTCATAAAGGAGGAATAAAATTTAAAATTCCTACTCTAAAATTTAATTTCACTTAGATTAATATCCACCCCTAGAAGCACTCTTTCTAATTCCACCTGTATGGCCCATGCCAAGTGTTTGAACCTACCCTTCCTTGGCTTGCCAAGTGAAAATAAAGGAGAATGAGTTACAAATGAACCTTTTTACATTATCATTGCAATAAAAATGTTTAAATTACCTATTGGTATGTTAATAGTCACTCCACCACGTTTTCAACTGATGGTGGACTTGAAATATCCATACAAGTGCCCAAAAACTCTTATTTTTCAGGAAAAACTACCATTTTATGATCATAATAGACTTCTAACTATCCCCTGACTAATTATGACATGATTTTAACTTATCCAAATTTATATATATATATCTTGATAACATATTTTATAACTCTCACCATCTGTACAAGTCAATTAATTAGCTAGAGAAGTGGCCAAATGACCCTTTTACCACATCAAACGTAGCAAATGGCCAATTTGTGACTTGAAAACACATTGAAACAATTCAAAGACCATTTTAGGAAATTTTCAATACAATTTGGCACTTTGAATAAGTTTTACTAGGTTTAACTAATGTTGACTTTGATTGACTAAGCCAGTATAAGGAGGATGGGTTTTAGCAAGGACTAGGAAAAGTGTAAGTGAGACATGTAGGACAATAGATGAGCCCATAAAACATATGAAACCTTCTCTAAAAATTCAAAATTTTATGGGTTGACCCAAATTTGAGTTGGGTTCAAATTTTGTCAATACCTATTTTATAACTCTTTGTGCACTTGTGTATCAGCCAGATGCCTATATCAACACAAGTGTCTAATTTTAAACTAAGTTTCTAGTACCCATATTGCATCCAATTTTCAACTAAGATGTATCTTATGGTCAAACTAAGTGATATATTTTGAGATATATTCAAAATGGATTGGTATATATACAATATTAACCCTCATTCGTTACTTACCTAGTAACCTAAAAAATACCAATAAATCACAAGGAAACTTACCAAAATTGCTCAATAACAGATCCAAGTGATAAAATATACCCTATTAATCCTTATTTACATATCAAACATAATATTAGTATCCTTGAAATTCTAAAGTACTGAAGGAACATCCCATGAGCATATTCTATAAGTTATAAGATAGGTCACTCAATGTACTTGATTATCACACATTTCATCTGTATACTCACAAGCCAACACATAGGGGAGAACTAAATAATTATGAGTCCCTCTTCAAAGTATTGGATATGTAATTAACACTTGTGGACATAGGGTTCCTTGGGGTAGTTTGATGTTGTGTGCCCATTAACCCATTTTTTACACAGTCACTCCAAGGATGAGGAAGCTAGTATTTTGATCATTTGATAAAGAGTGATAACCTATGCATGAAATATAAACACATAAATAGGAATACAACATATAAAAACATAAGGATTAAGGTGGTCACATCTAGATCTAGTCACTATTCTTTATTAGACACCTATGTCTAACTCATACACCAATGTCAATTCTATTATCCAAATATGATACAAGTGTTTGAGGACACAAAGTGTAAGATTCTATAATTTGATGACTATTATAGCACATTGATCCAATACAATTCTAGCATTTTTTATCCTAGATCTATAGATGCATAGTAAACCAACTAAATAATCTTGTTTTTAATTTATTATAATAAAAATCAATAGTTGTACTTTCTATTGTAGGTAAATCTTAGTATTATAAATTTGGGATATTGTTTATTTGATTTTGAAAATAAATTTCCCTATTATATATCTCTCGATTAACCTTATGGTTATTCATTTCTATATTCTTAACACTATTTTACTCCTACACCATCAAAATTTAGTGTTAAACAGGGTCTATCCTAGCCTTATCGATATTAGCTTTCTAATTTTACAAATGTTTTAATCATCTTTGGGAATTTTTCATTTACATCTATTTATAGACCATCTTATGTATGCATGAATTTATTTTATCCATTTTAGCCTTATATCATTAGGGTTTATCAGATTCAGTTTATGCACTGCTAAGATCAAGACTATTGTATTTTCATGCAATCATTCAATGAAAAGGTAAGTCAAGGCATGATGTGTTACTTTTATTTATTCATGTATCAATAGTTATTTTAGTTTTTATTTTCAACTATGTTATTTTGTGTTGATATGTTTCTTTCCTAATGCACTATCCTATGCTACACTATTATGACATGTGATGAAATTTGATGGGGGGGGGGGGGGGGGGGGGGATATGTATATACATAATGTTTTTCACTTTATCATTTACTGATACTTTCTCTTGCAATGATTATTGACACATTTATTTTCTTGAGTCTATGTACTAAATGATGCACCAATAATGGTGTGGGAATAACTCATGGTACATTGTGAGAGATTTTGGAATTTTATCATGTTAAACCACTACTATCACATTGACTTCCTCCAAGACTCTATGTCTATCCATTTTTATTACTTCCTATCTAGATTTTTAAGTTTCCATATATATTATGATATTAGCCTAGATAATACCATTTATTTTTGATTTTATCCTTCCTATATTTTATCGACTACAAAAATATAGTTTCAATTTTTTATTAAGTAATTTTTACTATATCAACCGACTTAATATTGTACTATGTCAGCCAATATCTTCTAGTTATATCAACCTACTCAATTCTTATATATTAGAGTTTAGGTTTGATTTTGGGTATTGAAACATTGATATAGTGATCATATTTTATTCAAATTGTATCATATCATATTCATATGCACCACTTGTTTTCATATTTTTTCATTTATGTATTTTTGAAAGTTAGTGGTTTAAAACATTGTCTTGAGATGTCTTATCTTATGTTGTAACTAAATATGAATAGGAATCTTTAAGAGTTCATAACTAAGGATATATATATATATATATATATATATATATATATATGTTTTCATCCAACCATTTAGGGTATTGAACCTATAATATTCTTTCTAAAATTTCCACTTAAGACATGGGAAAGATTGAAGTGTCAATGATTCCATTCCAAATTAAATATATATGTCCCTACACTCTTTCCTTTATTTACTTAGTAGATTATATATTCATTTGTTTATTTCATTTTGGATGTATCTGTATGTATCATTTTTTAAGCTACTCCCTACACAAAATAAGTTTGTGTAAATATAAGATTGGTTAGACTTTCCATTAATCACTATAGGTTACATAGATCCCCATTTTATTGACCATTGAACCTTAACCATTTTCATCCATATAACCCATCATCTAATTTGTGTATACCCATTTACAACCATTCATTTTAATTACACATTTAAAACCATAGTCACAAGCATTTACCTTTGTTGAGGTTTAATGAGCGTTATATCCTTTTATCATAGGATTAGGATTTGAAACCCTTTCCTCTTAACATTTGAGTTATATTTTACCATTTTCTAGAGCTATAAATATCATTGGTCATTAATTAAATGTCAAAGTATAATTAATATCTATAAGATTTACCTTATTTGATTCCTATATTATTGAGAGAAAGAGGGTATTTTTAGGTCACAATAACCTGTACATACAATATGATCCTCCAAAGTTTTTTACTACAAAATAAATATCATTATTAATGGGTGGTCCATGGGGGATAAAAATTTAATATGTGGTCACATGGGTTTTAAAAATTAAAATAAAATATTAATTTTAAGGAATTAAACCCCTAGCTTATCAATAATTGAATGTTTTCAAAAATGACTACTAAAAATGCACCACATGAGCACTCAAAACTTAAAAAGAATGAGTTTTCCTTTATTGAGATAATTAGGTAGATTTATAGATAAATAATTTTTTGTGGTGGTGGTAGTTGTAGATACCAGAATCCCACACATTTGGATTATGACTATCGAACCCTAAAAAAAAATTAATCCTCTAAACAAACAAAAACCCATTTTTATTTAATTGATCAACCATAAAATCACCCTTTTGCCTATTTTTGATTAATGGCTTTGACCATCGATATTCAAGATAACCATCAATGATCACTTAACCACCGATGGTCAATCCCAACCATCTGGGCTTTTTTATGCAAACACCAACAAATACCTACTTACCTTCTCTAAATATAAGTTGTAAAAATCCTCTTGCAAGACATTGCATGAGTAATTTATCATTAGAAGCACCTCTTAGACTTCTACTTTAGCCCTGGCCCTTCCCTATAAGAAGAGGAGAACATCAAGAGATCAATCCATCTACAACTATTATCAAGAGCTTAAGTACTCATATTTTATTATTACAAGTCATCCAATGTTATCAAATGTCATCAGTAATCTATTTGGGGGAGCCAATCTACCATTACCTCTTAGATTAAGTTTCTAGGCATTGTCATTCGACTAGAATCAAACCAGATTCCACCTACAAATTAACATTATCTATCAATCAATCAAATTGTTTCTATTGATTCAAGTATTTAATTACTATTGTTTATATATTTTCATCCATTTTTCAATAAAAGCTACCACTAAACTCCCAAAATTTGTTTTTTGAGTCCCATCATCAGCATTTAGCAAGCCTAGAATTTGGATAGTCAACCGTCAATAATTAAACCTAACCATCAATGGTCACCTGTGGTAGAAAAAATAACTAACAAGCTAATTTGACCCTCTTACTACTAACTAGATCTAATTTTCTATGTCTTCAACCACTCATAGCCCCCTTTATGATTTTTTGATCTATACCCTGACCTATTAACACTAGTATTAATTAGTCTATCACTAATTAGATCATTTCTAGTCTACTTTTCTAACAAGTTTTCTTGTATTTAATTTCAATACCTTATGATTATTGATGCAAGTACCTTATTTATAGTTTATCAACTTAATTGTTTAAACATGGTGGATTGAGAACCCATAAGGAATCCCACACTTCAAAGATATAATGGGTGTTAGGCAATCCACCTAATTATTTGTCTAATAAACAAATTTGATTTAGTGATTTCTAATCTATAGGTTTTCCTCCCTAGCCATAGAGGAGTTAGTTATATTCTTCTGATTCAACATGAGCACTTATATCAAGTATTTATACCATAACCTATATTTCTAGTTTTACTACCTTCTTACAAATAATAACAAATTTTTTAGTGAAACATTCTTGCACACCCAATGGGACCCTTGACTTTACTTGGGTTCTTTCTTTATCTACATCTATATCCATCTATCTCTATCTATGTGCTCATAATTTAAATTTGAAAATTTCATTTGGGTTTAAAACTTATTGCATACATTAATTGCTTGTCTCTTATAAGCTCACCTAGTTTAATTAAAAACATCAAGATTAAGCATGGTCCACTTATGTTACACAACCAAATCATAAAATAAAGAAAACATCATAACATACTTGAGATAAGACTTGACTAGGATTTCACCACTTAGCATATAACCTTACCCTACCCAACGATCCTACCTAGATTTAATCACCAAGGGGAGGACCAACTTAGCTCTCTAGTTGAGTATAAACTCTAGATATCAATATATATTGGCTAAGCACCTGACACCCTTATCCTTGTTGGACTATGAAGTGAGGGGGTAGGTCCCAATACCAAATCATATATTTATTCCAATACATATTTATTTTTGAGTACCAAAACTACCCTAAAACCATCTTTAGACTACTTATCTAGTACCTTATCTACAAACCAATCTACTACACATTCTTCACATTAAGGCATAAGCCAAATGACAAGATAATTAATCAATCATAGGATTTTAATTACCTTAGTTTGTGTTAACTTTTTATTGGGTTTTTTCCTTTTGATTTCTCTATGTCTAATTCTGGAATCATCTATTTGTAATTATAGTCTTATATGGTACTTACCTATCAACAATGAATACAATTAACAAGTCAAGACCCATCTATAGACTACCTAGTTTCTTCTACCTCATTTTCTATGGATGAATATTGATCAGACGTAGAGATATCATCTCACCATTCTATACCTTCCCATATCCCTAAGATTATTCCTTAGGGATATTCTAACTTTGCTTCCCTTTTGGATAATAACCCAATCACCTTACAATATTATCTTAATACTTTGCATCACATAACCCCTGTCTCAACCCCACATATAGAGCATATTGATGGCATGCCATCCTAATTGTTGTCAGATCCTTTAGTAGCTGCTATTACTACCCAACATTTATCTACCTAAACATTGGTATCTACCAACCCCTTTGACCCCATGTGGGAAAATCAACCCATCTAAACAATTATTTCCATTACACCTTCCACCCATACCATTGACTCCTCTACCTTGGGAGTGCCTACCATTGGTAGGTTAAACCTTCCTTTTAGCAACCTCGATTAATTAATCACTACCCCTCTTTAGAATCTAGCAATGACCATGCCTACTGCTACACCTCATAATAGTACCAAAGTCACTACCTCAACCTTGATTGGTAACACAACCATGACTTCTACCCAACCTATAGTAACCTCTCAATCATTACCAACCATATCCAACCTAGGTTATTTCCCCAACCTACAAGGGCATATCCTTGTTACCTAACCTACAAATATCACTTATCCTTATGTATCTTTCACCCAACCTATGATCACCTCTCAACAATTTCCAACCATACCTAATCTTGGATATATCTCTAACCCATAAGGACATTCTCACATCAATCAACCACCAATAGTTACCTATCCTTATTTATCTTCAACCCAATTATCTATACCTACCTATTAATATGGGGAAACATCCCAACTACTAACAAATTATCAATATATTATCCCCTCTTAGCCATAGTTGGTGACCCACAATCTTCTAGATCCACCACCATAAATAGATCTGATGAAAATGATCATGGACAAGATGACAAACCTAGAGTCATCCATTTTTGGACCCCATAATCTCTTATCCTATGATCAAATCTATAATTAACCAATTCATCCTTCAATCCCTATCAAACCATCTCCAACCCAATGGGAACTTCCCAAATTTACTAAATTCAATATTAAAGAAGATGCCCAAAAACATTTGAGAGCATTTAGGCATTCTTATTACATGATTTCTTATGATTATACTTTTCTTTTATGCACATTTACTGTGTCACTTTTTGATCCAGTATTGGACTAGTATAGTGCCATTACTAGACATTCCATCTTTTCTTTCAACCAATTGGCTCAGATGTTTTTAGACTATTTATCCATCAACATATCTAAGAAGGTCTCAATTATTGATCTTTATGCCATCTGAAAATTCAAAGATGAGTCTCTAGCTGATTTCATAGTCATTGGAGAAGTCTTATCAACCAACTATCATTCTCTTTACCTCAACTAGAACTAATCAAACTCTTTGCTCATGCTTGTGCAAATCACATCTCCTCCACCCTATGTGTCTAAATTTTTATAACTTTTGATGAAGCCTTTACCATGGAATGCAAACTACAAAATAGAGCCATATATGAAGGTAAAATGAAGTTACGTAATAAAAATTCCACCTTCAAGACCAATGATACTTCTTCTAAACCTGGTAACCAAACTAATATGGAAACCAAGGGCAAGGAAACTGTAAATATGGTTATCCTTAAAACTGCTCCTACACCAAATATTAATTAATAAAACTCTTCTAATCTTCTAAACAAAAACATGAGAAACCCAAAAAAAAAAACCCAAAGCAATTTAACCCATTGGGACAATCTTATGCCTCAATTTCAGACAAACTATTGAAATCCAATCTCATACAACTTCTACCAATTAAGCCCCCACAACAATTTGATTCATTTCATCCTCTTCCAAACTGGTAAAATGATAATGATATTTTTTCCTTCCATCATGTAGTTGGGCATGATTTTAGTAGGTGTAATACCTTTAAAAAAATTATCCAATCCCTTATTGATAAGGGGGAATTTGTCTTTAACAATCCCAGTGCACCTCAGAACCAAGCTCTTGATATCTTTAGGAAACCATTTCCCAATCACCCTCCATCAAAATAAAAAAGAAACCAAGTATAACACTTCCAAGAAACCCATACAATTAATATGGTTCTTGATACTACAATTATGAATGAACCAACTACCTCCCCAATAACTCCACCTACTCCTTTGAGTCAGGAAAAATAGACACCTTCCCTAGAGTTAGAAATCAACATTGAGGAACCACCATTTACCATGGCTTCATTCATGAAGATCATGACATATTCAAAACCTCCATCAATAGATATACCCAATTATATAATCATAACCACACCACCTCCAACCAATCAACCAATCATCCCTCCTATGGATGTTGTGCCTAGAGAAGAAGTATCAACTCATGACCTTCCTCCACCAACCATATCCCCTTTTAATGAAGAGAAGGATGAGGTTACCCCTATTTATTTTCATCTTCTTATTGAACTTTCATCTAAACCAATTTCCCAAGGTATGAAACCAATATATAAACCATTTTCTTGATTAGTTTAAAAACTGGACTTTCTCCCTCAACCTAACATGGATAGAGCCACTTCTTGGCATCATCTAGGTCTCCCCCACCAAATAAAATCTCCTAGTATATCTATACTCATTGTGAATCCATCACCTTCCTCTTTCAAAGAAGCCATGATAGGTCTGTTTCACCCACCTCCACCCAAATCATCCCATGCCCTCCTCATGAAATATACCCAGACCTTAGGAATCCTTCATATGCCTAATATTAGACACCCACCTTTAAAATTGGATCTTTCTCCATCTACCTTGACTAATAAATTACCAAAAAAAGTAGCCATGAGCATAAAATTACCTAATACCAAACCATGCACTAGGTCTAGACAATTCCCTTCATAGTTACCTTCTATTTTGGGACCCCATCCTTCCACCCTCCCAGTCACCTATTCTTCATCTAGAAAACCTACCCCATTTTATATAGAAACATCCACCAATACCTCTATCAAGCCCTCTTTCCTAGATAACCTGGTTGCTTCTACCCTCCCATCTATGCCTAAAAATTCATCTTCTATACCTTTTACCTCTTGAGCATCTATCTCTAGCAGAGCATCTACCCACCAACCTCGCCTGAGACCAACTACCAAAACTAACCCAAAACCTACTCACTCCATGAGGAGGCCTACTTTTATAAAACCTCCCTCTTCAATTATTTCATCACCTTATGTCAAATATTATTCAACCATTTTCCATAGGTTATTACAAAAATATACCTTAAACCATCCATCCATCCATCAGACCTTTTAACCTCTCTCACCCCAAACCAACCTAGTTTGATGACAGTCAAATCAACTCCTATCATCAAACCCTAGGACATGACATAGAGAAATATAGGGCTTTCCAAAGTATTGTACATCAATTTTTTTAGGAAGATAATCTATTATTAGATTAACTTTTGAATACTCTTTTATCACCTTAGCAACCAACCATAGCCCAACTCTCACCCACCTCCTCACTCTCACCTAAAAGTGATGAGCAACCAAACAAATCATCTACCATCCCCCCTTCCCACACTATTAATGTTATTACATGAGCACAATATAAGGATAATGGCAAAGCTAAAGCATCCATTCCTTGGATATACCCACCTTCCACCTCTCAAACTAGATAGACCCACACATTTTTACCATCACCCCAACCTAAAATAACTATTTTGGGTACCACTAAATCAAACCCTTCTAAATCAATTAAGTGAGTGGTCCTTAATCAGATGCACCAAAACCCTACCAAGATGAGTTTATATGAACTCATTTCTACCTCACCTTATCATTACCAAGTACTGATTGAGACCTTATAAGCCATTAAGGTTTGACTTGGTGATACCTAACCTATTGAGGCCTTTGTTGGCACTCTACAACTCTCCACTTTTTTAAACTTTATATACTCTAAGATAGCTTCTACCCATATTGAAGATCTTGATCCTCCTTTCTTTATTACTTCCTACAATGACCAAACCCACATTAAGTGAGTAATGATTGATGGTGGGGCCAGTATCAATATCATCTCATCCCTTTCCTACAACCAACTTAAGTTCCCTAATAACATCATGTTTGATACCTCTGATGTGCTTTGATCTTTCAATGACACCATGGCCACTCCCTTAGGAACTGTTGTCCTTCACATTCATTTAGGACCACGTATGCTCCCTAAATTTTTTTATGTGGTTTAGGGGGAATTTTAGTATAATATCCTACTTGAATGACCTTGGATCTGAGCCATGGCTTGTGTCCCAACTACCCTACATCATTGCATCAAATTTGAACATGAGTTCTAAGTGATTACTATACAAGCCAACCCAAGCCCTTTTATGGCATGCAATATGATGTATCAACCTAATGACATTCTTTTTCCACCCTCTTCTAAATCTTCATCCAAACTGGATCAACTTCCATCACCTATTCAATAAACCATTCCTTCCTCTTCTCACAAGGTATCTACCAATACATCTATCTCTTTTGAGTAAATACCAATAATTGACTCCATAGAATTGACCTTTTATCATCTTTATTTAGGGGAATGTCACCTCTTGGCTCTCAATGCTTTCCCTACCCATCACAAATATGGATAGCTTACCAACCAACTAAGGTAAAATCCTAATTTAAGATTAATCATACCCATGAGATCCCCCTCTTGTCAAACCCATTTCATCTATACAAATATTAACAAGCACCATTAACACCTTCTATCCTCACCCCTATACCACTAGCTTTTCTTATTTAGAAAAAGCCTCATTCACTAGGATATAACTTCATAGGTGTGCCTAGAAGGGGTTCGGTTTGGGAAAATATGAGCATGGCCCTCATGATTTCACCTCAATTTAATCTTAAAAACCACATGAAAAACATGTGCTCGTATTTATCTTACCAAAGAAGAAAACCACACAATCTCCCCCTATCATTGAAGGAGAAGCAATTTCTCCTCAATCTTGTTTACCTCCACCTCCAAGTGAGGATGATGATATCATCCCACCTAATTTTTTTAAAACTCAATGATTAGCCTCAGACCCTTGACCTATCAAAAGGATAGATATACCAGAAATATTCCTCTTATGCATCCTAAACTCATCACAAAAGACTCCCCTACCATCCACACCATCTAGTGTCAAGATGATCACTCTGTCCTCACCTACCTTGGTATAGAGGATCACTTTATCCACAAATATCTCCCTCCTGATGTTTCTAATATGTTGAATGAATCCACAATAAAAATCAATTTAGGTACTGATGAGAGCCCAGGTATCATCAAAGTTGGGCAATCCTTGGATCTTATCGAATACCAAGAATTTTTTACTTTTCTTTGTGATCACAACATCACATTTGCTTGGTCATATGCTGACATGCCTAGGATTCAGCCTACTATCACCACCCATAAAATTGTCACTCATCATGATGTTAAGCTTGTTTGATATAAACTTTGATGAATTCACCCTTGCATAACTCTCCTTGTAAAGGAGGAGATCTAATGACTCTTCTCTATCAATTTTATCTAACCTATTGATTATCCCTAATGGGTTTTCAATATCATCTTAGTTACCAAAGTCACTAGGGGAATTCACATTTGTGTTGACTTTTAATATCTTAACTTTGCTTTCCCAAAAGATGACTTTACTCTACCTAGCATTAACCAGCTTATTGATCTTACAATCAGTCATGAAATTATTTCACTCATGGATGGATTATTGAGATATAACTAAATCTTGATTTCCCCTAAAGATCAACACAAAATAAATTTTATCACCCCTTGGGTGACTTTTTGTTATAAGGTTTTTCCCTTTGGTCTGAATAATGATGGTGTAACCTACCAATGAGAAATGACCTACATCTTTCATGACCTTATCCATAAAATTATGGAAAACTATTTGGATGACCTTCTTACCAAATCAAAGCTTCAAAAGGATCACCTGGTAGTTCTTAAAATAATCTTTGAGCACCTTATCCACTACCATATTCACCTAAACCCCAAGAAGTGTATCTTTGGGGTCTTATTAGGTAAAATCCTAGGTTTTATCATCTCTCTTCATGGAATTAAAGTTAACCCAACCAAAGTTAAATCAATATTATAAATGCCTCCCCCTATTAACCTTAAATAATTCCATAGCCTTCAACAAAAACTCCAATCTATTAAACATTTCATTTCTTAACATTATAATTACTACCAACCTTTTCATCACCTCCTTAAAAAGGACATCTCTTTTAGGTGGGGTTAGGATTATCAAAAGGCTTTTGATTCACTTAAAGACTAACTTCTTATTCCTCCACAAGAGGATGAACCTTTCTACCTATATATTTCAGCCACTAACCACTCCTTAGGAGCAATTCTTGTGCATCAAGATAGCAAACATAAAGATCAATCCATATATTACATCAGTCAAACACCTATCAACTATGAAACTCAATATACCTACATTGAGAAACTTTGTCTGGCACTAGTCTTTATGGCTACCAAGATTCATCATTACCTCCTTAACCAAATTTTTTTTTTATTAGCAATACCAATCCATTTAAGTATATGCACTCTCAACCTTATCAAAACTAACTAATGGCTAAGTGGCTTAAGCTCTTAGTTTAATTTGATCTTGAGTTTCTTCAAAAAAAATTAGTAAAGGGATAGGTGATATTTGATCAACTGGTTGATGCCCCTCTATTCGATACCTAACCTCCTCCTTCAGAATTCCTTGATGAGAATATCACCACCCTCTCTCAGATAGATTTTACCTACCAAGTTACAATGTTATTTAATAGATCCAAATTCCAACATGGTGGAGGGGTAGGAATCATCCTAATTCTCTTTGATGGTGATCCCTTACCTTTATCTTTCAAGCTTAACTTTGAATGTACCAATAACATGTCTAAATACAGAGCCTTAATGATAGGTCTCTAAACTACCTTGGCCTTAAGAGCCAAAATAATTAGTATCTTTGGTGATTCCCAACTTGTGGTTAACCAAATCGATGGTACATAACTATGAAAAAATGATGTTTTACAAAAATAAAAACACCTAGCTGATGTATTTTGATGTCATTTGAACACTACATAATCCAAACTACCCTTGATCAATGAACAAGTTTGCTAATATAATGGCTTCCCTTCTCAAATCCCATTTACACCTTTAAATTCTAAATTATCCATTATTATCCACCACCTCACAAGGCCATCCTTCATTAAATCTAGTTTTCCTAAAATCTTTAACATGATGGATATCTCAGCTAACCATTGGTACCAAAAAAAATTTGACTATCTTAACAATGCCACCATTCCCAAAAATCTCTCTAGAAATTCTTATAGAGAATTTATTCAAGGAACTTCTTGTTACACCATAATTGTGTTCATCCTTTCCAATCATGGCTTTGATGGCCTTCTCTTTCATTGCCTACAAATTCATGAAGCCTCTCGTGCTATCAAAGAAATGCATGAGGGATTTTGTGGAGGGAACTTTAGTGGTCTTATCAGTGCTAAGCATATCCTTCACCTCAACTATTATTGGCCTTCTCTCAACCAAAATTATTGTGATTATATAAAAAAATGTGTCAAATTTCAACAGTATGCTAACCTTCATCATGCACTAAGCAATAGTCTTAATGTATCTAGGGACTTTTGTCCTTTCTCAGAATGGGGCTTAAACCTCATTAGGTAAATTCATCCCCATTCTTCAAAATGGTATCAATAAATCATCATTTCCATTTAATACTTTACTAAATGGGTAGAAGTGGCCCCTCTCATCTCAACTAAAGATAATAAAATCATTGATTTCATAAATCACCATATGATTTGTCACTTTGGTGTTCCCCATAAAATTATCACTGATAATGACAAATCTTTCAAAAATAAGTAGGTCCAAGTTCTTTGTGACTCTTTTGGAATCAAAATTATTTTCTCATAACCTTATCATCCACAACCAAATGGATAAGCTAAGGCCTCTAATAAAACCCTTAAAAATATTCTCACCAAAATGGTCAATGGCTCAGGATAGGATTGGAACTTACACATTCCCTTCACTTTATGGGCTTACCATACTAGCATTCTCACTCTTATAGGTGTTATACCTTTCTCTCTAGTCTCTGGAGTGGAGGTTATACTCTCTCTTAAAGTATAAATCCCATCCCTCTTCATATCTTTGTAAGACCTCGTCTTTGAAGATGACTATCATCAAGAATGTTAGTTCAACTTGAACTAATAGATAAATGTCATTTAGTCACCCTCACCAATCTTCATGTCTATCAAGATCATGTTAAATGTTCCTATAACATGCACCTCAAAGCATGGTAATTTAACATTGGTGATATTTTCCTAAATTAAAATCAACATGTTACAAATATAAAGAAGAGTAAGCGAGGTAAATTTTCTTTCAATTGGCTTGGACCCTACATAATAACCTATAAGTATGGATCATGAGCTTATGATTTTTCCTCTCTAGAAGGAAAAATATAACCTAAGCCTCTCAATGATTCACATATGTGTCCCTTCTATTTTTAGATAGAGATCACAATCATCATTTGTCTAACTTAAGCTCATACCTTGCAAACCATATTCATTTCCCTCCTTTTAGGGGAAACTAACTAAACTTGAATCATATGATTATCTATCACAATTATATCCTAATATTGAACTATGGATATCATAGATTTATCCATGGCATGATTCTCATGGTACTTCCCATCTCTTTGAGAATTGGTTTTTATGGTCATTATCACCTATACTTCACTTTCACTTACTGAATCTTCATGTCAAACTATTTTTTGCCTTAAAAATGGTAATCCATTGAGCATGCATGAGAAAGTATATGTCAAGCAAAATTAGATAAAGACAAAAGCACTATCAAATAGCAAAATAAATCATGGGTCATTCTTAGCATTCATAGATTACTCCCTTGAAGGATAGCTATCAAAATCCAACTAAAATTAACAAACATAAGGTGGACTATTCCCTTGAAGGATAACTATAAAAAACATTTATACTAGGCACATAAACTCAAACCACTCCCTTGAAGGATGCATGCGTAGCCCATTTGGAAAAACTAGCAATTTCTTGAAAGCTTCCTGCATCGATTAGCTTCCCTGACCTTCAAGCAAATAGAAAATGTCAAAAAAAAGTAAGAGAAAAATAATTTTGAAAGCTATAATCAAATTTCATAACCATAGTAATCTTGAAAAAGATGCAATCGGCTCTCTTTAGTAGACTTCTTGCATCGATCAGTCTACACTTTATTTATATATAAATAGACTTGTTTATGTTACATCTTTGGAAACCTAAAAAAAAAGGTGGGGGCCATACTAGTCACGTTAATGGCTCCAGATTGACCCATTATCCCTTCACATATCATATGCATGGGACTATGAGTTTATTTGACACAATGATATTAGGATCCCTATCTATCAACTTATGCACATTGATGTGAAGTGTCTAAAAGACTTATTTTCACTAAGTTGATCCAATTTTGGGTTTCATGTGGGTCTTTACCAATAAACATGCATAATGTTCCTTTTTCTTATATTTTATTAGTTTATGAAATCCTATCACTATGAACATGAATAATAAATATCACATCAAAATCATTAACATCATACATTTTTCCAACAACAAATGGCATATGTCTATCAATGAGTCAAACACAATGTTAACATGTCATAGCAAACTAGGAGCATCCATCACATCATAAAACATAAACATGTCATTACACAATCATATGCATAAACCAAATAGCTAAACCAAACATTAGGGCATATAGCATTTCCCATTTTACCCATATAACCATAGATAAAGCCATCACATGTATCCTATCATAACCATAAGCATAATTATAACATCACATGCCTAAGTTACTAAGAATTAAATCATAAACATGAACCAAAGTCATAAGTCATAATCACAAAACATAAGCAATTGTCATATATATTAAGCATCCATCATATACATAGAATAATAAAAAAATAATGCATTTCACAATGTGTTAGCTCTCTCTAAAAATGATATACATCTCATTATAGCAGCACATAAGCCAGAGTCAAAATCATATATAAATATCATATCATACCCTTGGGGCACTTAGACCACTACCACTATCACAATTAGGACCTATACCTACTGGTGGCCCCTTTGAGACCCCTATATGACTAAATGAAGATGCCCACTAACCAAGAGTAGTTGTTGTTACTCCACTATCTAGGCTAGCCTTATACTCGACATATCTCATAGCATGGGGTAATTAATCTAGTACCATCTCTTCATAATAGCATAACTCTTGGATCATGGTTGAGTACCATGCCCATGATACTATATCTATCAACCCTCCTATCGTAACACCTATTCCTCCTATGCTAATATACCTCTAAAGATCACCAATCTGACCCATGTTTGATCCCTCTCTCTGTTACAGTGATCACCTACCCCTATAAAGTATTCATTCATCCTTATAAGGTGGCCACCTAGACCTATAATTCTATGACATATCCCTATATTAAGGCAACCTATGCCTAGGTTACTACTAAAACAACCACCATCTGAGGGTCACCCTATGCCTATGTCTATGCTGGATCCACATCCATGGCCTATTACCCCGCATCTCCCTAACCAAAATCCTCTATGACATACTAACCTTGATACCAACTAATTTACCCATCAAAAATCCTTGCATCATCAATGTGAGCCCTTGTTGGCAACTCCTTGAAATCTCAAACTATGTCTACAAGTTGTGGCTTAGGTAGTAGGAGCTCTCCCTCCTCCCATCGATACTATGTTGAATCAACAAGAATCCCCTATATAAGTCCAAACTATCTCTATACATGGTCAAAAGGGATCCTTTTTCTCTCCATCTCCCATCATCTATATATCTAGTGCCATCTTTATAGCACTATCATCTGATACCTCAACCCTGCCCACTATGGCCATCTAACATATGGTTACCATATCACATCCCTAGGCACCAAACCCTTAAGAGAATCTTGAAACCAATCCATATCCCTCATCCTACCTCCTACCCCTATATAAGTAGATGACTTCCTCCATGATATAAATATAGCCACATAATTTGTTAGGATGTAAGTGTCATCAAGTTCACCTAAGGGTCTCAATACCCTGATATGTTCATATGCTTAGTAATGTAACACTCAACTAATGTTGATCCCATAGTGTCAGTTACCCTAAAAGCCCATAGCTCCTTATATACATGAACCAATAACACAAGTGCCTAACTAAATAAAGTCCTTCCTAGGATCATCATAATGAACACAATAAGAAACATATAGGTAAATTTCCCACCAACTAAATCTAAAAACATGAAGCTCATTAGAGCCCTAATCATCATCATCACAAGGCACCTACCATTAGGATAAAATTGATACATATGGCCATACCTAGAGCCACCTGCATGAAATTCTACTTGTCACCAATCATCACCATAAATCCAATCCATATAATAGTCCCACTCCTTTCTCTATATATGGTATATCAGATCCCCACAGAAGGGTAACCAAGTGATCCTCATGACATCATCCAATAATATCATGATCTTGCCTATCAATAACCAAAACATGTTGGTCACTAGGTTCCATCTCTTGATCAATGCTTAGAATCCCCATATCTCAAACCACATGTTGATAATGCCATATTGAACGTAAGCCTATGGCCTCCATATGTCTCCACTCATCACTCATTACATCTCATACTTGCATGAAGAGTATGAGAATACTATCCCTTAGGTAAATCTATTCTTGAGCTTGCATTCCATTAAATATGTTAGAAACATATGCCTACATACACTATTTATTGATTTTATCATCTCATCAAATTTGTAAACAAACTAAAACCAAAACATGTTACTACTTTCTAACTAGGCTAAGAACACTTTTCTCTTTGGCACCAACTATTGATAGTTCTCCTAACCATCAAAAGTACCATAGGCACCTGTTTCCTTGAACCCTTGATCATTGATGGTTAGGGTGACCATCAATGGTCCCTTAATATTGTTAGGATATGGCCTTATGTTCCCTATCCATAACCAAATTCATCCCTATAGTCTCATTTTAACAACTACACTAATCTACACTATGAAACTACATCTTACGTACCATTTTTCTACCCCCTAGGTCCTAGATTTTCCACATTTTAGCTAATTTTAAAACTAGGACATTCATAGGTCCAAACCCTAATAGTTTTACCTAAAATTTCACAATAAATAAATATACCACACTAGCATAAAGACATAGGCTCTCTACCTCATTTTGTGACCTGTGCCATGAACAAATCCTACATCCTTCCATTTGGCCATGCCCTCATCCACTATCCATCTCAGTCAATCACCAAAGCACTAGTTCAACCAATCACAATTCCCCACCTTAGAATACACTCGGTTAATCCTTGATACAAAATAACATAGTCACCAACCACTCTAGCATAACTTTTAGAGGTAAAATATAACAATGACTTTTCACTTTAACTTTTTATCCATTTTAGCTTTTAAGGGTTTCACCCTAACCATCGATGGTCAGAGTGACCATTGAAGATTGGCCCTAACCATAAATCCAAATTTACACCTAACCTACCATGGGACATTCATTCACATCCTATTCCCTACTTACCTATTTTTAGCACCTACCTTACCCATGTAAATATACTACCTTTTTGACAAGAACTACATTTGGCCTAAAGATGAGGTAGGGTCTTACATCCCCTCATCTATGTAATTAACATCTACTTGCGTAGTGGATATAGAGTTAGCTTGGATGTAACCACCCACCCACACCCCTTTCCCTACATCTACCTCGATGTTGATCATTTTGCCTCAATTTTTTCAAATGATTTTTGATCCCTATGCTTTGGTTATTTTCAATGTACCAACTACCTTTGTCATGTTACCTATACACATTTTCCACCACCTAGTACACTAACCTAATCATTTGTGTCTTCTTGAGAACACTTCCTCCCTTGAATACCCATGACACTCAACCTATTAGTGTTTTCCCATAGACACACTAGACCTACTTTGGAGACTAATAGGCTATCCCACTACCATGCCTATAGTAGTTACATGTTAATTTGGTGACCTATCTTCAATGGATTTTTAACCATTGGTAAAATTTTTATTTTGTGTGATTTTGACTCTTATACTTCATCATATTTTTCTCATTGACTCTGTGTTATAAATGACCAACCTTATCATCACACCTACTCATTTATCAAACCTTGACATGATTCCATTTTACCTCATCACTTTTTATTTTGAGGGAGAACACCTCCTCCTAAACTTGGGGCAGCCCTGACTTCACCTAGCTTCCATTTTTGTTCTATATCTTGTCGATTCAAGCCATATAAAAAAGGGGCAAAATGTAGACACCAAAATCTTGCATATTTGGAATCTGACTATCAAACCTTGAAATAAATCCTTGGATACTATAAACAAACCTAAACCCACTTTTTTTAAATTGATAAACCTTAAAATCACCCTTTTTAGCTATTTTTGATTGATGGCTTTAACCATTGATGGTCACCTAACCATCAATGATCAAGATAACCATCGATAGTAAATCCCAACCATTTAGGATTTTTCATGTAAACAAGCATGCAAAAACTAACAAACACCCACTTACCCTTTCTAAATATAAGTTATGCAAATCCTCTCATGAGACCTTTTATGATTAATTTATAATTAGAAGCACCTCTAAGACTTCTGCTTCAGCCCTGGCCCTTCTCTATAAGAAGAGGAGAGAAACAAGAGATCAATCCATCTACAACAATTATCAAGAGCTCAAGTACTCAAAGTTTCTTATTATAGGTCATCCAACATTATCAAATGTCATCAATAATAAATTTGAGAGAGCTAATCTACCATTGCCTCTCAAATTAAGTTTCCAAGCACCATCATTCTACCAGAAACAAACCAAATTCCACCTATGAATCAACAACATCTATAAATAAATTGACCCATTTTTAGTGAGTCAAGTATTTGATTACTACTATTTATCTATTTCATACCTTTTAAAATTATCAACCCTAACACTAAATTCCTAGATTTCATTTTTTGAGTCCCATCATCAACTATTAGTAAGCCCAAAATTTAGAAAGTCAATCATCGATGGTCAGACCTAAACCCCAATAGACACCCTAACCATCAATGGTCACCTATGGTAGAAAAAAGAACAAACAAGATAATTTAACCCTCTTACACCTAACTAAATCTACTTTTCTTTGTCTCTGACCACTCATAGGCCCCTTTTTTATTTTTTGAGCTATACCCTAAATTGTTAGCACTAGTATTAATTAGTCTATCACTAATTAGATAATTTATAATCTAATTTTCTAATAAGTTTTCTTGTATTCAATTTCAATACCTTATGATTATTGATTCAAGTATCTCATTTCTAGTTTATCAACTTGATTTTTTAAACACGATGGATTGATAACCTCTAAGGAAGCCCATGCTTCTAGGATCTAGCTAGTGCTAGGCAATCCACCCAATTAAATTTCTAACAAACATATTTTCTTTAGTGATTTCTTATCTATAGGTTTTCCTCCATAGCAAAAGAGGATTTCATCATAATCTTCTAATTCAACATGTGTACTTTTATTAGGTATTTATACCACAACCTATATTTCTAGTTTTACTACCTATTTTAGAATAATAGACAAATTTGAGAGAAATAGTAGTAGTGGCCAAATGTAGTTTTGGTGGTATAAATGGTTGTAACTTACATGAAATAGTGTAATAAGTGTAATCCCCTATGAAACTAAACCCTCTAAATTATCCTTGACCTTTAAATTCTTACCATAGGCACATTGGTGCTCCATTTTTTGGAAACAAGGGGTTTTCATAAATTACTTGATAAAAGTAATCTAGTGATGTAAACTTTGAACCAAATTATATATATTTCTAACTTAAGCCTATAAATAGTGTAATGAATGTAACCCCCTACAAAAATAAACCTTATCAATTGTCCTTTCCCTTAAAATATTTCCCAGGCAGGCATTAGTGCTCTACTTTTTAAAAATAAGGAACTTTCATAAATCCCTTGATGAGAATAATCTAGTGATTTAAACTTTGAATTATATATAGGATGCATCCCTCACCTCAAATCCCTAATTTTGTACTTTTATCACACGTAAAACAAACCTAGAATGTGGGTTTGCATAAAAACTTTCTTAGGATCCTAGGGAGTAGTGTGGGAATTTTTTCTTCATTAAAAACACAAAAATACATGACTTAAACTAGGATAACCTTACTTGCATACCATGAAAGAGAATCCAAATGCTCAGGATTTTATCTCTATAATTATGACTCAATTTAGAAATGTTACAAGTTTATGTACTAAATAAGTGACAATAATACAAGATATTGAAAAAAAACCAATCAATTAAACTTATTATAAAAAAAATTAAATTTATAAATCGAATTAATCTATATATAGCAAAAACAATAATTTTAGTCTAAATTTGCATTTTAATATGCAAAATACATGTGTGTAACAACCTCCACATGAATAGGCACATGAAAGAGGAATTGCTCAAGCTATGATAGCCAGCCATCCTAATCTAATCATAGTAGGTGTGAATACTATACTAAATATACAGAGATAAATATATCTAGAATATTTGAGTAAAACTGAACTAAAAGGTTAACATATATAAACACTACACCAACAATGACTAGTCTTGGTGATTGATTTTTAATTTGGGAAGAATAGGATAACTTTTGTTAATGTTCAGTAGTGTATAGATGTTTGATATATGTTTAATAATTATACACTTGATTTTTATTTATATGCATATATTTTTTTATTTTATCACACCATGGACATGCTAGGAAGATGGATCAGCTCATGGGAATGATTTGATTTTGAAAATTCACCATTGGTTAGTGAAGGATGAAACAATTGGATTTGGTTAGTAAACATCTAGATGATATCAATTAAATTTGAGATTATTTTGTGGGAGATAGGAACACTGATTGAATGATCTATATATGTTTGATTATGATATTTTATTTATTTCACACACAATATAGTCTTACTATATGTTATTAAAAATAACTCAAAATCATTTTGTTCATAGCATGCAAGTGTGAGAGAATGGATAATTAGAGTCATGTATGTGCTCAACAACTCATGTTTGGTGAAGTAAAGTAAAAAGTGACATTTCCAAGTGTATAATATTATATTTTAGTATCTACAATACCCCCCAAATTTTATTACAGTATTGAAATGCAATAAAAATACTAGAGTGAAAGAATAAATATATTCCTAACTGTGTATAACACACATTTTCATTTGGATAATACAATAAATTTACACCTTAGATCCATGAAAATATTTAATGAATATATATTATTAAATTTACATAATGTGAAATTTTAAATCTAAATTATAATTAAACCTTGAAAATTTTTAAGATCAAGGAAGGAGTACACATGTATGTGTATAGACCATGTTGACCTATAATGTTTTTGGATATGACACTTCCTTGTTGAAGCACTCGAGAATCAATCATTTTTTTAAAGAATTACATATTTTTTGGTAATTAAAACCAATATTTTAATAACCATTTAATATAAAGGGTTGGGAAGACAAATGTCTCAACCCTCACAAATTGGGAGTAGTGTTACTACTATTGAGAATCATTGAAACTCAAATGCACTAACAAAAATAATTAATATAGTTAGAAATTAAACCTCAAGATGGAAATTTGGGATCTAAATTATTGACTAGATATGAGTAATTCCAATTTAATTGAGTTTCTATAAACCTCAATCTGCTTTACATCAACAAAAATGATTCAACCATTATTGATAGATTTAAACATTCAAGATTTATCACTACTCAGCTCCATTAATATAAATTTACAAATATACAACTATAAAAATGTTCATTAAAAAAAAAAATTATATGAGCATGAACCAATGTCATGTTTTATTTAATTTATGCCAACATAAATCTAAAATAGTATATATTTACATGAACTAGTATCATTACTGTAGAAACCAATATCGTGTCAACCCCCCCTTGGTCCTCTTCTAAACATTAACACTTCTAACCCACACATGAACCCCTTTCACCTTGAACACCTCACCTAGACACCTCGCCTAGACACCTCACCTAGACATCTCACCCTAAGACCATTTCTTAGCCTATGAGTCACCCTGAGACTAGGTCTTCCAAATCCTAACTACCCATGACTTATTCTCACTCCCTAACCAACTCCCACACCTCATAAGCCTGTGTTTTAACCGTTCTCCAATGGAAAAGGCACTTGGCAGGTGGAGAAATGGGCAAAGAGCTAAAAATAGCCCTTTTACCTATTCTTTCTTCACCGACGTCGATCAACCCACGGCTGATGTCAGTGAGATCACTGACGTCAGTTATATAACCTAAGCTCTAACATTGAGCTGCCCCCCACCTTTTTGTAGATTGACATGCACACTCTAAAACCAACCATCAAAATTTGACTATCGCTCTCCTGGCTATCGAAGCTCTGCACAAGTCACTCCAGACATTGGATTGAAACACTGTATGAGGACCTCAACATCAGCCACAAAAGGAATAAGCATTCTGACACCTCTGGTTCTTCATCTAATAGAGCTAAGTATTTTATCTCATTTTAGTATTTTAGAGTACATTGGTAATTAGTTTCCATTTGATATTTTTAAGAACTGTTGAGAGAAACCTGACTTCTTTCGTGGAGATGCTAAAAAGCCTTCCTCTTATTCTTACCCTCTTTTCACACCTATCCCCACCTTTGCCCTTCCTCAGACCTTATTCACCTTCCCATAATCCTACACAAACCTTTAAACTCATCAGACTCCTTTGTCAACCATAGAAATACCCTGAGACCCATCCAAGGCCCACTGCCCCTACTGACATCAGCATCCAAACTAACATCAGCATCATTTCCCAACTAACCTCGATAAACCTATCGATGTCGATGACTGTGACAGATTGACTGTAGAGAATAGGTATGCATTATCTATTTTTCTCTTTCTTAGTCTTTCATCATGTCTTTTTATACAACACTCTTTTTGTTAAATCATGGACTGTCATCCCTTACGAAGCTTTACGCTTCTCAGACCAAGTGCATAGCTTTGCAGTCCACCATATCCTCCTCTAACATTCTCTTTGTTTGAGTTTTATTCTTATTACAGGTGTTTCCTCCATAGCCAAAGAGGAGCTCCCACAATGCTTGGATACGGTGCGCAATTAATCTGAGTAACGTCAAACCCTTAACCTTCAACCTTATTTTCTTCCTCCTTTGAAAGCAATTGTAAAAAACCTTAAAGAAACATTCTGGCATGCCCAGTGGGACCCTTAGAGTTTTCCTTGAGTTCATTCTTCTTCTTTTAAAAAAATAAAATTTTCATATAGATGCATTAGAAAAATATTTTCTTCTTGCATCCTCTTCTTCCATCTTTTTGTTTCAAAAGGAAATCATTAGTAGAGGATAAAAAGAACATCTCTTTTTCTTCTTGTTACTTCTTGCATGCATCATAGAGTAGTGAAAAACTCATACTCTTAACCTCTTATCCATTTGTTTACATTTGAATAACATATTTCAATTTGGGTTAAAAACTACTGTATTTCATTCTTGCTTGGATGCATACTTAGCCCACTTAGTAATTAAAGCATTATGAATAAATCATAGTGCACAAATGTTACACAACCAAATAACAATCACATCAAATCAAACATTTAAACTTATTTGAGACAAGGCCCATCTAGGATTTCATCACCTAGCAGATACCTTACCCCACCTGGTGATCCTACTTGTATTAGGGTGTGGAGCTAAAAGCTACACCTTAAGGCAAATGGGAGGGTTTTTGGCATTTGTAGTCGCCGGCGTCGATAGGCCACACCGACGACGGTCAGGGGATGCAGAAAGGAAACTGACATCGGCAGAGGATCGGCCAGCGTCAGTCACCTCCAGGAGGGTAGGGACCGACGTCGGTCACCTGTAGCGGTCTGAACTGTTGTTGATGAACAGTCAGTTAAGTGAACGCGGAGTTTGCATGTTAAAGGCTTGTTCGAAGTCTTGAGCCGCAAGTCTAGTCAATGTATGCATGAGATCTATATAATAGACTCATGGGCTGTATTGTTAAGTGGAGAATTTGGAGAAGAGCTATGTGAAGCTTGGAGAGTTCTTCCCATGGTGGAATCAAGTAGGATTCCCCATGTAGGTATAAGTAAGATCAGGTTTGATATGCAGGGATGTATGGATGTGAGGGTCAGAAAGGAGATCAGTGGGGGAGCTAGATCCAAGGTGACAGTAATACATCAGCAGGGTCATGGAGAGATCTACTTGGAGTACGGTTGTGTACTCGATTGTACAGATGTGTAATGAGGTGAACAACAGCTTGTGTTAGCTGTGTGTTGTGACCTATGAGAGAAGATTACTCTGGAGGGAAGTTTACTGTAAGCCCACGAAGTGGAGGAAAGAGTGCCACCTCTTTGTTGTAAATTCCTTTGTAATGAGTTGAATATAATTGTATATTGCCTCTCATATTCTGTGTGTCTTCTCATTGATAGTTATTTGTTCTTCTGGATTCTGCATGTTTAGTTGCTTATACATTGGTAATCATGTGTGCTCTTAAATTTGACATGTTGTGTCAGAGCTTTGGGGAGTTTCGGTCCTATCAATTGGTATCAGAGCGAGGTTGGACATTCTCAAAGCGAGCTTGGCTAACAGATGTCCCAGATCTGTTAAGTGTTTGTTGATTACAGGTTACTCATAGGGGTTGCTGTTTGAGTGGGAGTATAGCAAGGTAGAAGATGGTACAATGAGAATGAAGAAATCAGGCACAGGATTATCACCACAAGGAGTGTGGTGGGTTGTCTTTGAGTGGGAGCTTGAAGAGGAATACAAGCCAAGATGTAGATTGGACAGAGTATTGGTTTTGGGTTCAGGTGCAGCTCTTTATCTCCAAGTGGGAGATTGTTAGGGTGTGGAGCTAAAAGCTACACCTTAAGGCAAATGGGAGGGTTTTTGGCATTTGCAGTCACCAGCGTCGGTAGGCCACACCAACGACGGTCAGGGGATGCAAAAATGAAACTGACATCGGCAGAGGATCGGTCGGCGTCGGTCACCTCTAGGAGGGTAGGGACTGACGTCGGTCACCTGTAGCGGTCTAAACTGCTGTTGACGAATAGTCAGTTAAGTGAATGCGGAGTTTGCATGTTAAAGGCTTGTTCGAAGTCTTGAGCCGCAAGTCTAGTCAGTGTATACATGAGATCTATATAATAGACTCATGGGCTGTATTGTTAAGTGGAGAATTTGGAGAAGAGCTATGTGAAGCTTGGAGAGTTCTTCCCATGGTGGAATCAAGTAGGATTCCCCATGTAGGTATAAGTAAGATCAGGTTTGATATGCAGGGATGTATGGATGCGAGGGTCAGAAAGGAGATCAGTGGGGGAGCTAGATCCAAGGTGACAGCAATACATCAGCAGGGTCATGGAGAGATCTACTTGGAGTGTAGTTGTGTACTCGATTGTACAGATGTGCAATGAGGTGAACAACAGCTTGTGTTAGCTGTGTGTTGTGACCTATGAGAGAATATTACTCTGGAGGGAATTTTACTGTAAGCCCATGAAGTGGAGGAAAGAGTGCCACCTCTTTGTTGTAAATTCCTTTGTAATGAGTTGAATATAATTGTATATTGCCTCTCATATTTTGTGTGTCTTCTCATTGATAGTTATTTATTCTTCTGGATTCTGCATGTTTAGTTGCTTATACATTGGTAATCATGTGTTCTCTTAAATCAGACATGTTGTGTTAGAGCTTTGGGGAGTTTCAGTCCTATCAACTTGGACTTCACTACCAAGAGGAGGACCCACTCTGTTCTCTGTCAGAGTATAAACTATAGGCAAGGTATATATTGGCTAAGTGGCCTAGCTCGGTTATGGGTTCGTGAAGTTAAGGGAGCAAGCCCTAGCACCAAGCCACATATTAAACCTAACAATGATATTTTTGAGCACCAAAACACAACCTAAAACCAGCCATAGACTTCCTCTCTAGGACCTATTCTACAAGGCCAATTCCCAACATATTCTCTTAAGGCATAAGCCACCACAACTCTAAAATTTATTCCTAGGAATCTAACATTTTAGAGGTTGCTTGCCTAATCATCTATTTTACTATTTTTATCTAATTGTTTGATCTGGTAAGGTCGCATCATTCTGAAGTCTAAAACAACTCAGAATATCTTCTTCTTTCAAAAACTATCAGTTTTTTTTGTTTCTGGAATTACACAGAAACTGACATCAATTTTTCCACCGACATCGGCTACACAACTTTCACCGACATCAATTATCTAATTGACATTGGCAACATTTTATAACTGATATTGGTTAAACAACTGACATCGGTCACTGTCAAAAAATTTATAAAAAAAATTCAAACAGCAAGCTTAAAACTCAACTTTTTTGCTGTTAAACACAAATTCTAGTTTTTTAAAACTAAAACACATAGTTTTTGGAAGCTGAATCCCTTTCACCTTGGATGATTCTGACATGCATTCAAGCCAAATCTATTGTTGACCATAGAAGTTGATAACCACTCCCACCTTCACCCCTAGTCATCTAATGGAGCATACTTCAGATACTGAGCATACTCCTATCCAACTTACCCCCGATCAACCTCCTATTGTTCCTGAAGGGGATCAAGACTTTGAGAGATTCCTTGACCACAATGTTAAGGCTCTCCAACATTATCTTTCTAGAATCCAAATGCAAGATCCTTTGGGTAATCCTATTTATGGGATGCTAACTTCTTTGGTTGAAGCAGAAATGGTATCAATAGCCTCTGCTACCCAATCTATGGTCACTCAGGCCATTGCCTCGACCAGTAACCCAACCATGGCCAATGTTCAATATTTGGCCTCCCCTTCTATCCTTTCTGGCCCTACCTCCATTGGGGTTTCCATACCCCCTCAACCACAAATAATTTAACCAAGTTTGACACCTTTCCAAAACTTGATTGTCTCTATCCCATCCACTCTTGTGCCTATAAACATGAGAGTGACTACCTATCCTGTAATTAGTGTCACCACCATTCAACCACCCTTGCTGGCATCTAGTCAAATTATACCCTCCAATTTTATGGTACAAGCTCCCTTAGACTCGACATTGGCCCCTATGACAAACTATCAATATGTTGCATCTACACAAATGCAACCAAGTACGACATACGCCCTTGCCAATGCCTTCTAGGTACCCTATAACTTAGGGGGTGCCCCTCATGCCAATCCATCTCCTAATCTAATTAAGATGCTGATGGATAAGATGTCCAACCTCGAGACATCTATTTTAGGTTCAAGGAGTGTTCTTTCATATGAACAAATTTGCAATGAACCTATCCACCCTTCAGTTCCTATTTGACCATACCCTAGCCAGTGGGAACTCCCAAAATTTACTTGCTTTCAAAGTAAAGAGGACCCACAACAACATTTATGAGCATTTAGGCACACTTGCTACTTCATAACACACAATGATGCATTATTACTTCATACATTCCCTATGTCACTTTCTGGCACCGCTCTTGATTGGTATAGCTCCATTAACAATCATTCTCTCTTCACCTTCACTCAGCTTGCTCAGCTATTCCTTTGATCATTTCTCAATCAACATCACCAAGAATGTCTCCATCATAAAACTTTATTCTATTAAACAATTTGAGGATGAGTCAATAGCTGACTTTATCACCCGTTGGAGAGGTTTGATCAACCAACTCTCGTTCTCACTACCTCAACCTGAGCTCATTAAGCTCTTTTCAAGAGCATGTGCCAAGCACATCTCATCCACTTTGCAGGTTCAAACTTTCCACACATTCAATGAAGCTTTCACTATGGCCTGAAAACTTGAACTCCATGCAGTCAAAGAAGATAGGGTCAAATTGCGTAGCAAAAATACCAATGCAAAATCCAATGACCCTTATTCTTCCAAACCTTCTTCTTCCCACTCTAAGTCCAAGGGATCAGTGAATGTTGTGGTCCTTAGGTCATCATCTTCTACCACAACCAACCAATCTGAGCCTTCCACTTCACAAAGCATCACTAGACAATTCCAACAATGGTATGAATAGCAATGATACACTCTAATAGGATAATCGTATGCTTTCGTATTGGATAAACTAGTGAAGCGGGGAGTCCTCAACCTCCCTCAAATCTGACTAGTCTAATTTGACCCCTCATGAGCCATCCCTACATGGTATAGGGAAAATGACTTTTATAACTATCATCATGTCAAGGGTCATGACACAGATAATTGCAAGACCTTCAAAAACATTGTTCAAGACATGTTAGATAAAGGGGACCTTGTTTTGGATAACCCTAATGCGCCGGCCAACCAAAACATAGATGTCTCTAGGCAACCATTTCCTAACCATCCCCCAAGTTAAAATAACGTTCCGACTATGGCCGATGACCCTCAAGAACATAACATATACATGGTCAATATGGTCTTTCCTTTCATTCCTAACCAACCTCTCCCACAATCTAAAGAGGTTAGTCAACCCATTTCTCCACCATGGGTAGAAGAGCCTATTTCACCCATACCACCCCCATGCAATGAAGAGCTCACTCTGCCTTACCCTCTTCCTCATGTGGGTGAACCTGTTTCACCTATATGACCCCCACGACATCAAATACCTCCTCAACCCATTCTTCTACCTCATGAGGATCTTATATTACCTGTTCCTCTTGCCTCCACCTTCCCTCTTCCTTTACCATTGAAATAAGTTACCATTCATACCCCATGCCCTCATGTTGAAGGGGCCATCATTCCTCTACTTCACCCTTTAGAGGAGTCTTCCTCCCCTATTTTTCCTCCACTGATGAAGGATATTCCTCCATCAACCCCCTTTCACACGTAAGAGAGTCTACTTTGACCTCTCCCATAGTGGAGGATGCTTTGACGATACCAATGCCGATGGCCCTACCCTTATCCTTTTTATTACCAATGGAGGATCATACTTTCCCTACTCCTAGACCACACATGGGAGCTATGATCATCCCTACGCTCTATCCTCTTGAAGAGCCAAATTCTCCAATCCCTTCTCTACCAAGAGAAGAACTCGCCACCTCACCCACTTCAGCTGAGGAAGATCCGGTGATGGTTCTCTCTCACCTTTGGCCCATGATCACTGCATCTAACATGTTTTTGCTCTCCCAATCACCCAAATCCTCCAAAGAATTGACTGTAAAGCCTCATGTGATGTCACCTAAACCCTTCTCTTGATTGGTAGAAAACTTAGGATTTTTCCATTCTAAGAACCTAAAACATGAAGCGCTATGAGAGCGACTTAAGGTTCCTTATCTTACACATTCCACTTCGCCTTATACTACCAACCCTTCTACCATAATTCACCCCAAAGTCTCTAATGAGATTTGGGCTTCCACTTCTAAATCTTCAAAAGCTCAGCCTTCCACATCTAAACCCAAACCCTTGCAGGCATCCACCATACTGAAACAGATTAAATCTCTCAGTGTTCACCCGGTATCAAACCTCACTCACCCACAAGTGAAGGTAGATTTGAACCTTGCCCCACATAGTAGTGGTCCTCACACCATGCTAAAGAAGGGTGTTAAACCATGTTGGTCTACTCCCCCCCCCACTTTCACCATTGCCCTCTATCATGGGTCCACATCCTTCTACTTTAATAGGAGTGCTCCCTACTCCAACACCTCACAAAAACAAACTGCCTCCATTACTCCCTCTACCAGTCAAAAACATACTTCCTCCAAAAAATTTGACACCTCTCACTAAAAAAGTGTCATCTACGCATGTGGCCACACCACCAACTAAAAAAGTGGTGTGAAACACTCCTCCTACAACTCCTAAATAGAAGTTATCAACCTCTACTGCAATAAAGAGTATAGACCCATTAGTGGGGTCCTATGATTCACTGTTACGCCAATTATTATAGTCTTCTAGCATCGTTCTCTCACTAATTAAGCCATACCAACCTCTTGAACCAAAACCATCTTGGTTCAACGACACTCAAATCTGTGCGTATCATTACACACCTAGGCATGATACTAAGAAGTGTTGTGCTCTTAAGGTTGTCATTCATAAACACTTGGAAAAGGACACCCTTCTTGTTGAGGATTCTTTTGACAAATCATCGACACCATCCCATGCCTCCCAAACCTCCTCACTTGAATTGGGATCCCAACGTGAGACTATGGTCCCTCTACCACCTTCTCCCCCTTTATTCAAAATCAACACTCTTAATGTGGCCACCAGGTCACAAACCCTGAAGGATAAAGGAAAAGAGTAGGTTTATATCCCTTGGACATATCCATTCATCAAGCCTTCTCAACCACCAAAACCCAAGATTTCTATCTTGGGCACATCCCAATCAACATCTTCGGAGGCAATTCGTGACTCCATGGTGAAACAACTTCATCAAACACCTATGAAGATGTCTTTGTATGACCTAATTCAAATCTCTTCGCAACATCACCAAGCCTTAATCAAAGCTTTACAAGCAGTGAAGGTCCAACCTGAAGACCACCAACCATTGGCTACTTTAGTCAAATCATTACCCACATTGCCTCTATCACCTTTAGTGATTCTGAGATTCCTGTCTCCAAGCTGGAAGATCAGGATGTCACCCTCTTTATCATGGCTTATGTTGATCGAACTCACATTAAGTAGGGTATGATTGATGGAGGTGCTAGCATCAACATCATTTCTACTCACGTATTTGATCAACTAGCCCCTTTAAAGAATTGCATGTCAAAAACTGTTGCAATTCTTCATTCTTTCAATGATACCACTGCCACTACCATTGGCACTATGGTCTTGCATGTTCATGTTAGCCCACGTACAATTCCAAAACTCTTCTATATCATTGAGGGGGAGTTCCAATATAACATGTTGTTGGGATGACCTTGGATACGTACCATGGCTTGTGTCCCTTCCATGTTGCATCATTGTGTCAAGTTTGAACATGAGGGGCAGGTTCATGTCATTCCTATTGACCCTTCCCCCTTAAAAACATGCAACACAACTTATCGACCTAATGATGTTCTCATCCCTTTGAAAATATCCACCCAATCACCACCTCCACCCGTGAAAGCTTCAACAAGCTCACAGACACCGGTCACACCTACGCCTATTCCTCAAGTGACCACGAAGGATCCTATGGAAGATACCTTCCAACATGATTCACTTGAGGAGTATCACTTGCTTACCCTTGACATGTTCCAAACTCCACAATAATATGGACAACTTCATCACTATCCTAATTATGACCATTGCATCGAAATTGTCATCCCATATGGTCCTCCCAATCTCCAAATTAATCTTACCTATGGAGGGCTAAATCGGACTCCTTCTATTGGAAATCCTCTCTCATCACCCCAACTATTCACTTCTGATTTATCTTTTCTTGGAAACCCTAAATTTTCTCACATCTATCTTCATAGGTGTGTGAGGAAGGGTTTTGGCTTTGGGCATTATGAACAAGGTCCCCACAAGCCCATTGAGCCTCCAAATGATGAGGCAATCAAAAATGCCAAGAAATGACATGGTGTGGGTTTTGAAGAACCTGTAGAACCTTCTAAGATCGCTCACCATCAAACCATCATAGAACATTCTCCTCCAACTTCGTCTAGTCCCCCACCCTCACCTACGGAGTCGGTGGTCTCCATCCCTCCTAGTTTTTTTTTCATAAATGCCATTCACTTGGAACCCCTGACCTATCAACTAGGTGGGGCATCAAGGTCTCTTCCTCTCATTTATCCAGACATAATAGACAATGAATCTTCTAGCATCAATACTATCCAATGCCTGGATGATGATGCCATACTCACCTACATGGGTGCGGATGACTCCTTCATACAATGATCACTTCCTTCAGAAATGCAGGTTATGTTAAACAAATCAACTATTGACATTAATCTCCCATCTTCTGATGTTCCTCACATTTTAAATATTGGTCAATCTTTAGATGCCCAAGAACAAATTGACTATACCACATTTCTTACTAATCATAGCAAAGCCTTTACTTGGTCTTATAGTGATATGCCTAATATTGACCCTAACATTGTCATCCACAACATCATCATGAACCACGAAGCTAAGCTTGTCAGGAAAAAGCTTCATAGAATGCATCCTTGCATCACACTCCTTGTCAAAGAGGAGCTTCAATGTCTTCTCTCTATCTCATTTATCCAACCCATTGATTATCCACAATGGGTGTCAAACATTGTCCCTGTCATAAAAGCAATAGGGGGAATTTGAATTTGTACTGATTATCGTGACCTCAACCTAGCTTGCCCAAAGGATGACTTTCCTTTGCCAAACATTGACCAACTTGTTGATCTTACATCTGGTCATGAGATGCTATCCCTCATGGATAGATTTTCAAGATATAACCAAATCTTGATTGCCCCAAAAGATCAACATAAAACCACCTTCATCACCCCATGGGGGACATTCTATTATAGGGTCATGCCTTTTGGCCTCAAAAATGCAGGTGCCACATACCAACGCGCCATGACTTATATCTTTCACAATCTCCACAAAATCATGGAGGAATATGTAGATGACCTGCTAGGGAAATCCAAATTTTGCCATGATCACCTAACCATCCTCAAAACAATATTTACTCACCTACTACAATATAATGTTTGACTCAACCCCAAGAAATGTGTCTTTGGAGTTCTCTCAGGGAAGCTTTTGGGTTTCATCATTTCTCTCCATGGCATTGAGGTAGATCCAGCTAAGATTTGAGCCATACTCAAGATGCCCCCACCAACTAACCTAAAACAACTTCACAGCCTACAAGGGAAGCTTCAATCTATTCATCACTTCATCTCATAGCTATCTGACCAATGCCAACCTTTCCATCACCTCCTCAAGAAGGATGTCTCCTTTAATTGGAATAAAGATTTCCAAGAGGCTTTTAAGGCTCTTAAATGCTATCTTGTCTCTCCACTAGTCCTTATTCCACCTAAAGATGACCAACCCTTCTATCTTTATATTTTGACAATAGATCATTCCTTAGGTGCCATGATCACGCACCGAGATGAATAACATCATGAGCAATCAGTTTATTATATAAGTCGAATGATCATTGACTACGAAACTTGGTATACTCATACCAAAAAACTTTGCTTGGCATTAGTCTTTGCCACCTCAAAAATCTATCACTATATCCTCAACCACAAGACTTACATCATCACCCACACCGACCATCTCAAATACATGCATTATAAGCCATACCAAAACTAACATATGGCTTGTTGGCTCATGCTTCTCACTGAGTTTGAATTGGAATTCATTCAATAAAAGTCTATAAAAGGGCAAAAAATTGCTAACCAACTAGTAGATGCCCCTTTACCTGACAGCCAACCCTCTAACTAAGAATTTCTTGATGAGTCTATCACCATGCTATCCACTGATGACATCACCTACCATATGACAATGTTCTCTGATGGATCAAAATGTCAACTCGATGGGGGTGCGGGGGTCATTCTCATCCCTCATGAGGGTGAGCCCATGCCTCTATCCTTCAAAATCAACTTTAAATGCACCAATTATATGGCTGAGTATGAATCCTTAATTTTGGGGCTTCAAACTACCCTTTTCTTGGGCATTAAGACAATTAATATCTTTGGCAACTCACTACTAGTTGTTAATCAAGTTAACAGTTCATATCTTTGTAAAAACAAAGTTTTGTAATGATATAAACATCGTGTTGACACATTGTTAGGGTCTTTCGACTGTTATCTCTTGCAAAATATTCCTCGCTCTACGAATAAGTTTCCTGACACAATGGCCTCTCTCGCCTCACACATCCCACCTTCATCTGCTTCCTTGAGAATATATGTCATGGTACACCATTTGGCATTACCCTCATATATCTCAACTAACATCAACTTTGTTGGCAATATCGAATTTAGTCCACATGATGTTTGGTATAAACAACTTGTTGACTACTTGACTTATTCTATCATTCCTCCTGACCTCTCTAGCAATGGATGGTGGGCTTTTATCAAGAGTACTACTCGATACACCATGCTAGGGGGTCTTCTTTACAAATGAGGTTTTGATGGCCTCCTTCTTCAATTCCTAACCTCCACTAAGACATCTCATGCCATCAAACAAGTCTATGATGGGATTTGTGGAGGACATTTCAATGGTAACTCAGTTGCCAAGTGCATCCTTTACCTGGGCTATTATTGGCCCACTCTTCACCAAGACTACAATGACTATGTTTGGTGTTGTATCAAATCCCAGCAACATGCTAACCTACTTCACATCCCTAGTCATCCTTTACAAGTTGCTAAGGATTTTTGGCCCTTTTCATAATGGGGATTAGATCTAATCAATGAGATTAACCCTCATTCGTCTCTCCAACATCAGTCTATTATCACAGTGACTGAATATTTCACTAAATGGGTGGAAGTTGTTCCCCTCATCTCCACTAAAGCTGACAAAATCATCAACTTTATTAACCACCACATCATCTGTTGCTTCAGTGTACCTCACAAGATCATCACCGATAATGGCAAATCTTTCAAAAACAAAACCGTCCAGAAGTTTTGTGACTCTTTTGGCATCAAACTCAGCTTCTCCTCACCTTACTATCCACTAGAAAATGGAAAGGTAGAAGCTTCTAACAAAATCCTAACCAAAATTCTAATGAAGGTGGTCAATAAAACTTGAAGGGATTGGCACACTCACTTTCCCTTCGCTTTGTGGGCCTACTGCACTAGCATCTAAACCCCTATGGGTGTTACACCTTTCTCCTTAGTGTATGGAACTGAGGTTGTCTTGCCTCTTGAAGTACAAATACCTTCTCTTTGCATCTTATTACATGACATCCTCTCTAACGATGACTTTCATCAAGATTGATTAGCATAACTTGAGTTACTCGATGAACGTCATCTTGCTGCTCTTAATCATCTTCATATCTACCAAGATCGCATCAAGCGTGCCTACACCAAAAATCTAAAAGAGCAAGATTTCAAAATCAGAGATCTCATCCTTAAAGAAAACCAACACTTGACCAATATAAAAAGAAGAAAATGAGGCAAGTTTGGTCCTAATTGGCTCAGACCTTATATAATAATGCATAAGTATGGATCAGGGACTTATCATCTATCTTCTCTCGAAGGCCGACCAGAACCTGAGCCCTTTAATGCCTTACATTTGTGACCATTTTACTGTTAACCAATTAATCATTCACTTGATGTTTAACTTGAGCTCATCCCTTGAGCAAGCCCCTTCATCCTCATTCCTATTCCTTTCAACCCTTTTTCCCTAAAAAAATTAGTTAACCTTTTTTTAAGCATTTATGCTTTGTCCCAATAAAATGGAAACCCCTAAACCTCTATAGTCTAGTCCATGACTAAAAGTTTAGTCAATAAAAAAACATAAAATTGGGATGCCTAACAGAAGGTCATAAACTATAAATGTAGATTGCTCCCTCGAAGGACAACTGCATAATTGTTGTAATTACTAGACTGCTCCCTTGAAGGACAACTATTCCAAGACATCAAAACATACAAATAAAAATATAGACCACTCCCTTGAAGGATGGCTATGCCCAAATTTTGGCTACATACATAGCACCCTCTTATAAGCTTCCCACATCGATCAGCTTCACATGACCACAAAACAAAACAACATCCCTAAGTAGACTTCTCGCATTGATTAGTCTACCAAAAAAAATTGACTGACTGATAAACTATTAAGTCATGGACTTGCCTATAGTCATTCTTAGGGTCACCTATAAAAGGGGCAAAGTTATCCCTACTAAAAAAGGGTTACGTTGTCCTCACATATCACATAATCAAACCTATTACCCCAACATACTCAAGGGATTTTAAGCTCACTTAATGTCAAGTGATTAGAATACTTCTCTAACACAAACCAATGGTCAACGACGTAATGCATGAACAGGAATTTTGTTTGCAAAAACCCTATCTATGTTATCATTATGGTCCTTGTCAATGAAAGAGCAATGCACCTTTCACTTCTTACACACCTTCGTTACATGCCAATACAACCAAAACATTTCCTAACCACTAACATAACCTCATGATTTATTTAATGCAAATACCAATTTGTGTCATATAAATTATCATTTCCCATTCACATTAGTTTCTATGGAAAATAATACACATGGAAACTATCAACCAAACATAATTTATGTCAAGCATAAACCATCACTAGTATGGAAACCTGCTGAAGCATAAATAAACTCATTTCATTTTCAGCACACACCATCACCAATATGGAAAATTGCTAAGGATGAAAAACCACATAACCTGTGTTATAGCATACACCATCACACAATATGGAAAATGTTGTAACATCATCATACACCTATCATATCAAGCATGTACCATTAAACATATGGGAAATGCTAAAAACACTAACATAACCAAACCAACTATCAACCTCTTTGACTCTTCCTCCCTTTTGGGAGAACTACATTAGCCTAAGGCCCTTAAAATAGGGGCTATGTAGGCAGCACTCAGTTGACATGGGGTCTTCTGAGGTTAGCTTGGCCATTTGTTTGTTCGTCTACTTGATGGACCAGCCATATAACCTTTAACCATGACCTAACCTAGTCAAACCTAATCCATAACCTACTCTCCATTTTCCCTTTTTGGGAGAACTACATTAGCCTGAGGCCCTTAAAATAGGGGCTATGTAGGCAACAGTCAGTTGACATGGGGTCTTCTGAGGTTAGCTCGGCCATTCGTTGGTTCAACTACCTAATGGACCAACTATCTAAACCAGCCCAAAATCTTGACCAAACAACCAGCCCTGACACTATAGAAGTCACCTTAGACTTCTCATGGGGCACATTAGAGATCACATACATCTCCGTATCCACAACAAACAACACTCAAGATCACTTATATCTCAGCCAAACTTGACAAATGACCTTGGAGATCATGACTAGCTCCTCAGACCATGACCACTTTCAAGACAACTTTGCCTTGGTTGTTTTGATTGCATATGTTACCTCACGAATAGTTAGCCAATTATACTCGCTCCTCACACCTATTGTTAGATCGCAACTGAGTTGATCCCCAATATTTATGACATTTTCATGTTTTCTAGGACCACTTCCTAGCCCAGGATACTTGGAACATGATGACCATTGGAGCTACAGGTTTGATCATTTAACCCATTTAGCTACCACTAACAAGTTGGGGACCAGTTACTTTGATTTTATACCTCCTTGACCATTAGAGCTATATTTTTAATTATTTAACCCAATCAGCTACCACTAATAAGCTGGGGATCGGTTACTTTGATTTTAGTGCTCCTTGACCTTGCCTATGACAATTTGACCTACCTATCAAGTGAAGTGGTATACGCGCAATCTCAATTATTGCAGTGTTCACACTCCAACCTCATCCTACACATCTACTACCAATCAAATTAGCACCCAATTTTGGGTTCCCTTCTCTCGATTCCCACTTTGAGGGGGAATACCTCATCCCATACCTGGGGCAACCTACACTTATTTTTGTCTTGTATTTCATCAGGACAAACCACAAGAAAAAAAGGGGAAAATATAGACACCAATATCGTGTCAACCCCCCCTTGGTCCTCTTCTAAACATTAACACTTATAACCCACACTTGAACCCCTTTCACCTTGGACACCTCACCTAAACACCTCACCCTAAGACCATTTCTTAGCCTATGAGTCACCCTGAGACTAGTCTTCTAAATCCTAACTACCCATGACTTATTCTCACTCCCTAACCAACTCCCACACCTCATAAGCCCATGTTTTGACCATTCTCCAATGGCAAAGGCACTTGGCAGGTGGAGAAATGGGCAAAGAGATAAAAATAGCCCTTTTACCTATTCTTTCTCCACTGACATCGGTCAACCCACAGTCAACGCCGATGGGATCACCGATGTTAGTTACATAACCTGAGCTCTAACATTGAGCTACCCCCCACCTTTCTATAGATTGACATGCACACTCTGAAACCAATCATCAAAATTTGACTATCGCTCTCCTAGCTACTGAAGTTCTACACAAGTCACTCCAGATATTGGATTGAAACACTATATGAGGACCTCAACATCAGCCATAATAAGAATAAACATTCTAACACCTCTGGTTTTTCATCTAATAGAGCTAAGTATTCTGTCTCTTTTTAGTATTTTAGAGTACATTGGTAATTAGTTTCCATTTGATATTTCTAAGAACTATTGAGAGAAACTCGACTTCTTTCGTGGAGAGGCTGAAAAGCCTTCCTCTTATTCTTGCTCTCTTTTCACACCTATCCCCACCTTTGCCCTTCCTCAGACCTTATTCACCTTCCTACAATCCTGCACAAACCTTTAAACTCATCAAACTCCTCTGTCAACCACAAAAATACCCTAAGACCCATCCAAGGCCCACTTCCCCTACCGACATCAGTATCTAAACTAATGTCGGCATCATTTCCCAATTGACCTCGGTAGACCTACCAACATCGGTGACTGTGATAGATTGACTATAGAGAATAGGTATGTGTTATCTATTTTTGTCTTTCTTAGTCTTTCATCATTTCTTTTTATACAACACTCTTTTCATTAAATAGTGGACTATCATCCCTTATGAAGCTTTACGCTTTCAGGACCAAGCGCATAGCTTGGCAGTCCACCATATCCTCCTCTAACATTCTCTTTATTTGAGTTTTATTCTTATTGTATGTGTTTCCTCCACAGCTAAAGAGGAGCTCCCACAACACTTGGATACGGTGCACACTTAATTTGGGTAACATCAAACCCCTAACCTTCAACCTTAGTTTCTTCCTCCTTTGAAAGCAATTGTACAAAAACTTAGAGAAATAATTACGAAGTGAGTGCATATGCATGACACACTCCCCCATAATTTGTATGAATATATGTATTATAGATAAACTAATTTGGTAATTTAATCATCTAAATTATATTAATATTTTAATATATTCCTAATATATGAATTTTATTCTTGTGAAGGTTTATGCCCTATGAAAATACCACTAATATGCCCTAATTTGAGGTGAGGGATGCATCCTATAAGTCAATAGTCTAAAAATAAATATTTAATTATATAATGTCATGTATAAAGATGTAACCATGTAAGCATGTGGATAATATGTCATCATCATAATGTATATGTTATAAAAACATGTATTTATTATATGCAATGCATGGAATATAAGTGTCATGTCAAGCTAGATGTCTCAATAAAGAACACAATAATAACGAGCACTATTATAATAACCAACTAATATTAAACAATAAATAGGTGAATGGTATAATAAAGGCATAACATTAAAATAGGGATGTGCATGATATGGATCATGACACTCACAAAATCAACATTTTCAATAATATCATCAATCTCAATAGATAGTCCTAGATTAATCATCTCATAGGCATGCAATGCCATGTATAAGGCTAAGGGCTATAATAAATTAAAATGAATATGTCTCATTTAAGGCCAAGGGCCACAATCAAGGGATATAAATATGTTGTAAAAAATATAATAATGATTAAAAACAATGGACAAATGAATTCACATAAATCAAGGAAAAAATACACAACCAAGGAACATAAATATATCACTAACAAGGGAGAAATGAATTTCTCATTAAACAAGCTCAAGATAAAAAATCAAGTGACATAAATAACTCAAAAAAATGAAAAAAATAATGTCACATCAAAAAAATGCAAAGGTACATAATCAAGGGGCATAATAAAAAGGGGAAAAATATAGACACCAAAATCTTGCACATTTGGATTATGATTTTCAGACCCCAAAAACAAATCCTTGGATCCTCTAAACAAACCAAAAACCACTTTTATTTAATTGATCAACCTTATAATCACCCTTTTTGGCTATTTCTAACTGATGTCCTTAACCGTCGATAGTTAGGATAACTGTTGATGATCACCTAACCATCGATGATCAGAATAATTGTTGACAGTCAAACCCAACTATTTGGGATTTTTTATGCAAACAAGAATACAAACACCAAAAAACACCCACTTACCTTTTCTAAATATATTTTTGGCAAATCCTCTTGTGATACCTTGCATGAGCAATTTATAATTAGAAGCACATCTTAGACTTCTAATTTAGCCCTGGCCCTTCCCTATAAGAAGAGGAGAGCAACAAGAGATCAATCCATCTAAAATTGTTATCAAGAGCTCAAGTACTCAAAATTTATTATTTTAGGTCATCTATCATTATAAAACATCATCAAAAATCTATTTGGGAGATCCAATAAACCATTACCTTTTACATTAAGTTTTTAGGCACCATCATTATGATGAAATAAATATCATCTATCAATGAATCAACCCATTTCTAGTGAGTCAAGTATTTTATTTCTATAATTTATCTATTTTCATCCCTTTTTCAATTATCAAACCTAGCACCAAATTCTCAAAATTAATTTTTTGAGTCCCATCATTAGCTATTGGCAAGCCTAGAATTTAGAAAGTCAACCATTGATTGTAAAACCTAACTATCGATGATCACCCTAACCATTGATGGTCACTTATAGTAGAAAAAAGAACCAAAAATATTATTTGACCCTCTTACACCTAATTAATCTAAATTTTTGTGTCTCCAACCAGTCATAGGCACCTTTCTAATTTTTGGAGCTATACGCTAAACTGTTAACACTAGTATTAATTAGTCTATCACTAATTAGTTCAGTTCTAGTCTACTTTTATAACAAGTTTTCTTGTATTTAATTTCAATACCTTATGATTATTAATTCAAGTACCTCATTTCTAATTTATCAACATTATTGTTTAACCATGATGGATTGACAACCCCTAAGAAAGCCCACACTTCTGAGATCTAGCTAGTGATAGGCAACCCACCTAATTATCTATCTAATAAAAAAAATTGCTTTAGTGCTTTCTTATCTATAGGTTTTCCTCCCTAGCCAAAGAGGAGTTAATCACAATATTTTGATTCAATGCATTCACTTTTATTAGGTATTTCTACCACTACCCTTATTTCTAGTTTTACTATCTTCTTCAGAATAATAGCAAAATTTGAGTGAAATAGTAGTAGTGGCCAAATGTAGTTTCAGTGGTATAAATGGTTTAAAATCAGATGAAATAGTGTAATGAGTGTAACCCCATACCAAATTAAACCCTCTAAATTATCCTTGACCTTAAAATGCTTTCCATAGGCACATTGGTGCTCTATTTTTTTGAAACAAGGAGTTTTCATAAATTGCTTGATGAGAATAATCTAGTGATGTAAACTTTGAACCAAATTATATATATATATATATATATATATATATATATATATATATATATATATATATATATATATATATATATATTAAATCAACTGAAATAGTGGAATGAGTGTAATCCCCTACCAAATGAAACCCTCTAAATTTTTCTTTCCCTTCAAATGTTTGCCACAGGGGAATTGGTGCTCTATTTTTTTTAAAAATCATAAATCCCTTTATGAGAATAATCTAGTGATGTAAACTCTAAACCATATATATATATATATATATATATATATATATATATATATATATATATATATATATATATATATATATATATCATTTTCTTCTCTTCTACTCCTTGTTTGTATTGTAAATCAAAACCTCTTAAAATTCATAGAAAATCATTGGAATCTCCAAAAATATATTTTTTAGACTTTATAGTTTTATTATTAATATTCAAAAATACTATTGTCTACAAAAAATCCATTTTTTAATAAAATTATTTTAAAAAGATGAAAAATCCTTAATTTTATAGTTTTGTCACACGTAAAAGAAACCTAGAGGTTGATTTTGAAATCCTAAAATGTGGGTTTGCATAAAAACTTTCTTAGGATCCTAGGGAGTAGTTTGGGAAATTTTTCTTGATTAAAAACAAAAAAATACATGACTCAAACTAGGATAACCTTAATTGGATACCATGAAAGAAAACCCAAATGCTCAAAATTTTATCTCTATAATTATGACTCAATATTGAAATGTTACAATTTTATATAATAAATAAGCAACAATAATAAAATATATTGGAAATAAATGAATCAATTAAACTTATTATAAAAAAAATAAGTTTATAAATAGGGCTATTTTATCTATAACAAAAGGGATAATTTTAGTCTAAATTTTAATTTTACTATGTAAAATACATGTGTGTAACAACCTCCGCATGAATAGGCACATGAAAGTTGAATTGGTCAAGCTATGACATCTAGCTATCCTAATATAATCATAGTAGGTGTGAAAATTATAATTAATATACAAAGATAAATAGATCTAGAATATTTAAGTAAAAATTAAATAAAAGGTTAGCATATATAAACATTACACCAATAATGACTAGCCTTGGTGACTGATTTTTAATTTAGGAAGAATAGGAAAACTTTTATTAATGTTTAGTAGTGTATAGATACTTGATATATGTTTAATAATTAGACACTTGATTTGTATTTATATGCATATATTTGGTTAATTTATCACAACACTGAGATGCTAGGAAGATGGATCAGACCATGGGAATGATTTGATTTTGAAAATTGACCATTGGCTAGTGAAGGATGAAACCATTGGATTTGGTCAGTAAACATCTAGATGATATCAATTAAATTTGACATTATTTTATGAGAGATAGGAACACTAATTGAATTATCTATATATGTTTGATTATGATATTTTATTGATTCCATAAATAATATACACTTACTATATGTTTTTGATAAAGTAAGGTGGCAGACCAAGGGCCAAACCCTTACAGAGCAGAGAAAATAAGAAGGCAATCAAACAAAATATGCCTTCTAAAAAGAGATGGCATGATCAAAGTACCAACAGACACAACAAACTAAACAAAAAAATAAATAGAAAGATGAGAGTCAGAGAGATCTCTCCTTACATAACCATTGCTATGAGAAGGTCATTCAGTTTCTCAATATTCTCTGCATTGACAGTAGGCACAATATTACCCAATTCCTTCAACATAGACATTTTCAGGAGAATTTAATTCTGGAGCCCAATGGTGAAGTTTTTCTCTAGCTTCTAAATGTGATTCTTCAGGGCAGCAATTTCATCTTTCAAACCCATCTCATTCTCAGTTTCCTTGTTAGCTTCCTCCACATACATTTTTCCCTCTTTGTCAGCATTTTCTGCAATGTCAGCACCATCCTCGACAGTAGCCTCAAATTCCCTTATCTCCTACTTACCTTCAGTATCCTTAGAGATTTCCTATACTTCCAATTCCTTTGACTCTTCCTCCTGGGTGGCTTCCTCCAAGGCACTCTTCAAATAGTCAATAAGCCTAGCCTTAGGAGTGGGTTTGCTAGCAATCTACCCCAATCGTTGAACTCTGGAGGAGAAGCCATCCTTACTAACCTTAGTAGACATATAGGATTTACCACCTTGACCCCCAGTGGTCCTACCAGGATTTTTATGGGTCCCCATAGTAGTCCCCCCAATATTCTCTTCCTCAACATAAAACATTCTCTTCTTGCCCTTCATGCTCACAAATGAGCCAGGGGTGTCAATGGGGGTCTCCTCTGGAGTAGAGAAGGAGACTTCTTTGGTTTTGGTAAAAACAAGGGAAAGACAGGGCTCATAAATAACATCACCAACCAAAGTATTAGAAGAAATATCTTTGCTATCAATTCTGATAGTCTTGGATGGCTTAATGGCATGGTGGAAATTATACAAACAAAAAATGAGGCCCTGATGGAGGGGGATAGGATTCATATCATGCTTTTTTGACATTTTTGATCTCACCCTAAGGATAGAATGTTCTATGGAGGAGAGCAGATAAAAGGGAAAACTAATAAGAGCATTATGCTTGAATTGATTTAAAATGGGAAGATGGTAGTTATAGAACCTGGTGAATCATCCTTTGAGTGTGAAATACTTCATGAGGATGAAGCACACTCCATCCCATGGCTCAAGTATTTTAGCTTGCTCAAATCCTCCTTGATAAGGAACCAGTTCTTCACCTTTTCCTAGGAACAGTTTATGGCTTGAGAGGTCCATGATTTTTATTTTCCTTTGTGTCTTTATCCCCTGCATGGACATGCTTGTAGCCATAGCTATCACCTTTTCAAAAATCTCAAAGTTGATTCCTCCAACAGTGACTCACCTATTTAACCAAGACCTCATGAATTACTCGGATAGGTTTTCATCAAACCCATTGAGCCTCTCCAGGTATGGGCTAATCCCCCCCTCTATGTAGTAGTGCCAAACCAATGGATTATCTTTGAACTCACAGCAGGAGACTAGTTTTATTCTAATTCTATCTCCCCCCATTTTGGATTTATAGACCAGACCTATAGAGTTTCTAGTTTTAACCTTCGTATTTGAAGTGGTTACAAACCCTTGCTTCTAAATATGCATAATGCTAATGTGATAGCACATAATTTACAATATCATGTAGAGATGACATTTAATCCTCCCATGCTTAAAAATCATTTCCCAATGATCTCCATAATGAAGTCTATGCACCTTAACACCTTAATACAACAAATTGTGAATGATTATCAAAAGAGTACAATAGGTATCAAGCTCCAAGGTCCACATCCGCACCCTCAATATGGACCACATAAAAGAGCTATCCTTCTCATAAGTTTGAATCATCCTTGATAAGTCATTTCCTTTTGAATAATATCCCTAATTTTTAAAGGGATATGAACTACTTAGTACCAACATCACAAATTTGAAAATTGTTGGCCGAGATTAGCATAGGCATCAGCAACACTATTTTTCTCTCTATAAATATGTGAAATATCCACTCTAGAAAACTTTTGTAAAAGAAATTGGATATCCCTAACGATATCTTTTAGATTAATTCCCACATTTAATGCTTTATTAACTACATTTATGACCAATTTAGAGTCCCCCTGTATACTCAAGTTCCTTATACCTAGGGATATAGCCAATTTTAAACCCCATAAGAGAGCCATCACTTCAGTGTAGTTATTTCTCTAGGAGCCTATTCCACCAGCATAGACAATAATCATCCATCCTTTGTCATTTCTTATAATCCCTCCTCTACTGGCTTTACCATTAGACTTGGAGGCCCCATCAAAGTTGAGTTTCATCCAGTTAGGCTTTGCGGGAATCCATTTAGTATTAAGTCTCTATAGAATTTTGGAATTATTATAAGCAGGAATATGGTTTAAAACCTTCCATTTAGCTACAATTTGATTTTCTACTCGAGTTAGGGGTTTCTCCACAGAATGAATATGGGTAGTGGTGACACTTTTCATAAGAGTCTTAACAAAAGAATGAAACACTTGAGAGGCATTTCTAGCAGTGTCTCTAAAAATTTTGTGGTTGCGCTCTTTCCATAAAATCCAGCTCAAATAGGGTAGATTTTGATTCCATAATTCTATGAGCCAGGGATGAGTAAAGGTAGGATTCCAACTGATGATAACTTCCTTAAGGTTAGAGTTATAGACCCATTCAATACCAAAGTTATTTAGAATTATGCCCCATAGTTCTTGGGCAAAATCACAGTGAATGAAAAGGTGAGAAACTGTTTCCTCTTTTGAACCACAAAAATAACATCTATTGACTAGGGTAAACCCTCTCTTTTGAAGGTTATCCTGTGTTAAGATTTTTTATGAGCAATAGCCCACCAAAACATGTTAATTTTTGGTATAAGTTTATAATTCCAAACTATTTTCCATAACTCTTTATTCTAAGCCTTAGGAATCAGCAATTGATAAGCAGACTTGATAGAGAACCATCCATTCTTATTTGGACACTAGTATTATTCATCTTCACAGGGGAAGAGAGGGATTTTGGTCCCCTAAATCAACTTTTGAATCTTTAGAACTCTAAGGAAGAGCTCAGGCCAATGAACACAGCAATCTGAAAGGATTTTCTAGGTCCTCATGCCATTGTTATTATCCATGTAATCACTAACTCTATCTCCAAAAAACTGAGTAACAATGTCAGCAATCTCTCCATAGTTTCCTTGTGTGATGAGAGCCTTGTCCTTTAACCAAATGTCATCCTAGAATTTAATATGCTATCCATTTCTTAGTTTCCATCTAATTCCTTGCTTAAGAAGACTTCTGTTTTTTAGCATTTTATTCCATATCACAGATCCCTGGGGTAACCCCATCTATTGAAGAAAGTTAGAACCATCAGTGCTATGCATATATTTGGCATACATTATTTCCCCACAATCATTATTTTTATGGATCAGGTTCCAATTAATTTTGGAGAGAAGGGCTTTTTTCATGTTTCTGATAGACCTAATATTGAGGCCACCATGTGATTTCAGAAGACACTTTTTCCCATCTGACTAAAGACATTCTCTATTTATCTTCCAGTCCCATCCATAAGAATTTTCTTTGAATCTATTCTAATTTGTCAGCAAAATACGTAGGAATTTTAAAGAGAGATAGGAAGTAGGTAGGAATCCCTTGAAGAGAGGCCTGAAGAAGTTGTAGTTTGCCAGCACTACTGAGAAGTTTCCCTTTCCAACCAAGAAGTTTCTTCTAAGTTCTTTCTAGAATTCCTTTCAATTAGGAGATACCTCTTTGACCATGAGGGGAAGACCCAAATAGGTAACTGGTAGGACAACTTCAGCACATTCAAGTATGTCAATGATTATTTATTTGAGGTCATTAGGAGTATTGAATAAGTACACATTGTTTTTTTGTAGATTTATGCTTTGCCCAGATTCTATGGCATAATTATTTAAAATATTCTTCTATATCATAGCTTCAATCATTGAGGAGATGCAAAAAAGAATGGTATCATCCACAAACTATTGCATCACAATAGGATAAAGGGAGGAGGTAGGTTTGATGCCCACTAACAGTTTAGAGGCTATATCTACTTATACATATCTTGCCAGTGCCTTTGCCATTATGATGAATAAGTAAGGGGAGAGAGGGTCCCCCTGGCAGATTCCTCTCGAAGAAGAGAAAAACCCTCTAGGGAACCCATTTACCAGAACTAAAATTTTTGTAGTAGAGACAGTGTTCCATATCAGTCGAGACATTTTATCATTAAAACCAAATTTGCTAATGACTTGGAACAGAAAATTCCATGAGACCCTGTCATATGCTTTAGAAATATCTAGCTTAAGAGCTATAATAGGGATTCTACTCTTGTCCATGTAATGAATAGTCTCATAAGTGGTGATCACAGCATCAAGAATCTATCAACCTGTGACAAAGCCTTTTTGGGTAGGGGAAATAATTTTGTCTAATAAAGGTTGGATCCTCATAACTAGCACTTTAGTGCAGAGCTTATAAATAGTGTTACATAGACTAATAGGTCTAAAATCCGTAAGGTGTGTGGGCTATGACTTTTTAGGAACAAGTACTATGAAAGTATTATTAGTTTGTTTCAAAATTTTACCTAATCTGAAAAAGTCATGCACGACAGCAGTAAGATCCACTCCCACTATATCCCAATATTCCTAGAAGAATATAGGAGGGAAGCCATCAGGACCTAGGGCTTTGAATGCACCCATGGAAAATAAAATGGCATGGACTTCCTCCTTGGATATAGGCCTTAACATCTCCATATTATCTTCCTTAGTTATCAAACAGGGGATTTTATCAATGAATCAGTTCATAGTTCCATCATTCCCATCATCATTATTTTGTTCAGTGAGAAAATTTTGGAAGAATACCCTGGCTTGTTCCCCTATCTAATTATCTTCAGTTATAGTGTTGCCATTATCCAAACATAGTTGTGTTATGGATTTGGCCTTCCTATGTTTCATGGTTGAGAGATGAAAGAAGTCCATGTTCCTATCCGCCTCTTTAAGCCACTGAACTCAAGATTTTTGTTTCCAAAAAACCTCTTCTCTATCCATAAGATTCTTCCATTCAAAATTTAGGACATTCTCTTTTTTATAAGTGGCTTTTGAATCATCACCTTGAACCATCTGCTACTGAATATCTACAATTTTTCTAACTATGTTTTTCTTCTGATGAAAGACCTGACCAAAGCTGTATCTATTCCATTCATAAACTTCTTGTTTGATATGCTGAAGTTTTTTGACTATTCTAAACATAGGAGTGCCCTGGATAGGAATTTGCCACCATTGGGCCACCATTTGTCTAAAGTCTTTGTGTTTGGTCCACATAGCTTCAAAAAAAAGGGGGAAAGGACCACATTGTTCTTGATCTCTCCAACTAAGGAAGATTGGGTAGTGATCAAACATGGTTCAAGGAAAAGCCTGTACATGCATATTATGATAATCATTCTAGTTACTTGAGATAAGAAATGTGTCTAACTTGACTTGAATCATTTGATCTCCTCTTCTTCTATTAAACCAGGTGAAATTTTGATTTTACAATTTGATATCCATCAGTCCCCAATCATTTATAAATTCAGCAAAGTCAAATATGCTGTCAGAGTAATCAACAATCCCACCTTACTATATGTTATTAAAAAGAACTTGAATGATTATGTTCATAGCATGCAAGTGTTAGAGAATGGATAATTAGAGGCATGTATGTGCTCACCAACTCATGTTTGGTGAATTAAGGTAAAAAGTGACATTTCCAAGTTTATATTATTATATTTTAGTATCTACAATACCCCCAACCTTTGTTATAGTATTGAAATGCAATAAAAATTGTAGACACCAAAATTGTGTCTAACCCTTATCGTCCTCCCCTTAACCCCCATTTTTATTATTTCACACCTATTTAACCCCTGTCAACCATTTTCCTATGAGCCTTGACCCTGGAAACATGTAAAAATGAGTAGAAAGCTAAAGCTAGCCTCTGTCCCCATTTTGCATCTGTCGACGACGGTCACTACCCGACTGACGTCGCTGACGTCGATCACTAATCGGCCGACGTCGGCAGTCCTGCTGGCATCAATTATCCTTAACACTGCGTTCTTGACCTGAATGTAGGATCCATTATCCATTATTCGTTATCCATTATTCATCATTCAGTTGCCAATCCATTTCTCAATCGGTTATCAGACCTTCCTTCATATCAATCAGCAACCTCTTCATTCGAACGATCAGCCAACTTTTGCATTTAACCAATATGCAATCAATCTCTCATATTCTCTCTCTCTGGTATAGGTATTCTGCTTCAATCATCTCGCTGGAGGTCTGCTACATCGAACTTCTGCAACACATCGACAACATCAATCATGTCTCCTATTCTATCTTCAGCGTATAACAGGTAAGCATTTGTTCTGTATTTTAATTTCATTTTTCGGTTATTGTTTTTATTTAATATTACCACCTTGATCTAGAGTTAGACCATAGCCCTGACCTTACTTCCACCCGTATCATCTCTATCCACCCTCTGCAGAAAATATAGTCTGTAACTCTGCCTAGATCCCTATACAAACCCCCAAACAATCCCTCTGACTCCTAAACTGGCTTCCCAAACCCTCAAACAAAAACTTCAAACCCTTCTGCAATCTTAAAACCATGTCCAGACCCGACTAGACCCTGTCTGAAAGCTATTGCCCTGACTGACACCGGTCATTACCCCTACCGACGCTGGCACTTTAACCGACGTCGGCACCCTTCTTGACCAATGCCGACACAGAGACTGACACCGGTGACTGTGCAAAGCAGTTTGCTGAATATCAGGTATGCATTCTAATTTTTTTCGAATTTTTTCTTTCATTCTATCTTTCATTATTTCTACTTCAGTCAAATATTCTATTTTTAATTAGTGGGTTGATATCCCTTAAGGAAGTCCTCATACTTCAGGGATCAAGCTTTTGCTTGACAGCCCACCGTCTCCTTGTCTAACATTTTTTTTTTTGTGTTTAGTCTCTTTTTCTTCGTAGGTGTCATTCCTCCACAGCCAAAGAGGAGTACCTTCCAACGTCTGATTTTGGTGCGCACGACTACATCTGGGTATCTTCTAACCCTAGACCATCTCTTAGTTTCTCATTTCTATCTTTTGAATGTGAAAGCAAAATTTAGCATAGAAACATTCTGGCACGCCCAGTGGGACCCTAGGGCCTTCCTTGGGTTCTTTCTTTCTTTCGTTCATATAGGTGCATTAGGTTCCTTCCTTTTTGCCTCTTTCATCTCTTCTAAACGACATCATAAGCAAGACTAAAAAGAACTTTTCTTTTCTTTCTTACACTTCTAGACTAGTCAAAACTCATATTCTTCGACCCTTTCTCCATTCGTCTTCATACGAACAAACATTTCAACTTGGGGCTTAAAATATGTTGCATTGCATTTATGCTTGCTTGCATTTCTTAGACCACACTTAGTAATTAATAACCGCATATTGAATTAATCTAGTCCACTTGATGTTACATGACCAAACCACTTGCACAAAACAAACATCTTAACTTACCTGAGACAAGGCCCGACTGGGATTTCATCCCCCAGTAGATACCTTACCCATCCCAGTGATCTTACTTGGATTTCATCACCAAGGGGAAAGCCCACTCTGTTCTCTGGCAGAGTCTAATCTCTAGGGGAAGTATATTTTGGCTAAGCGGGCCCAGCTTATCACTGGACTCATGAAGTGAGGGGAGCTTACTCCTTAGCACCAGGCCATGTACGAAACCTAACACAGACTTCTTGAGCACCATAACTAACCCAAAACCATCCATAGACTACTTCTTCTAGGACCTGACTCAAAAGCCAATCTTCCTCTACACACATTCTAAGTCATAAGCGACTATAATCCTAAATATTTACTCCTAGGGTTTTAGGATCTGCTTGTGTTATTCATCTTTTCTGTTCTTATCTGCTTGTTTGAGCTTGTGAGGATGTTCTTTCTTGTCTTGAATGGTTCTGACTCATAGTCAATCTAAGGCTCTAGTCGATCATGCGAGGCATCACCCGCTTCCGTCTACCCCATCCATAACCAGTCTTGTAATGGAGTTCCACTTGGAGACTGAAAGAAATCCTACTAGACTATCCCCGACCTAGAATCCTATTGTCCTAGAAGGGGACCAAGATTTTGCATGATTCTTGGACCTCAATGTCAAAGCCTTGCAGCACTATCTCGTGAATAGCCAAACGTGAGACTCCTTGGGCAATCCAATTTATGGAATGCCGACCTCTCTTCTCGAGACTGCAGCCATATCAACAGCATCTGTAGTTCAACCTTTAGATGCCCAGGCTATTACCTCGACCAAAGACCAGCCTCTAACCAACCATCCAAGTGTGGCCTTTCCCTCCATCTTTGGGCCCACTTCCACCAGGGTTTTGGCCCCCTATCAACCTCAGCCCACTCAACCACTCTCTACCCCCTTTCAGAATCTGGTCATCTCTATTCCGCCTACCCTGGCCCCTATCAACACCAGGGTGGCTACCTATCCATTGGCCCATGTTACCACTAACCAACCTCCCGTGGCAACATCGAGCCTAGCCGTGCCTTCTACCCAACCATCCTTAGTCTCTTCTTCTATCCCTACGACTAGTCATTCGTACATTGTGCCCTTACTGGTACAACTGACTACATCGTATGCCTCTTCTAGCCTCTTTCAAGTGCCTTACAATCTAGGGGGTGCTCCACCTACCAATCTGTCAGTAGATATCATCAAAATGCTGATGGACAAGATGTCTAGCCTAGAGACCTCCATTTCTAGCTCACACAATACTCTCTCATACGAACAAATTTGCAATGAGCCCATTCATCCTTCTGTCCCGATCAGGCCATATCCCAGCCAGTGGGAACTTCCTAAGTTTTCTCATTTTCAAAGCAAGGAAGACCCACAATAGCACTTACGGGCATTCAGACATGCCTATTACCTTATCACCCATGACGATGCATTGCTTTTACGCATGTTTCCTATGTCTCTCTCAGGTGCTGTGCTTGACTGGTACAGCTCCCTTGCCAGCCATTCCCTCTTCACGTTCACTCAGTTGGCCTAGCTCTTCCTTGATCATTTCTCTATCAACATCACCAAGAAGGTCTCAATCATAGACCTCTATTCTATTTGCCAATTCGAGGATGAATCCATAGCTGACTTCGTTGCTCGCTGGAGAGGCCTCATCAATCAACTCTCCTTTTCCTTACCCCAACCTGAACTTATTGAACTTTTCTCCCAAGCCTGTGCCAGACATATTTCTTCCACCTTGAGGGTTCAGACCTTCCGCACCTTCGACGAAGCCTTCACGATGGCCCATAAACTTGAGTTACGTGCCATCGAGGAAAGTAAATTCAAGTTGTGGAGCAAGAATCCCAACTCCAAGACCAATGACCCCTCTTCTAAGCCTCCCTCATCCAATCCTAAATCTAAAGCTTCAGCAAACATTGTGGTCATTAGATCTTCCTCCTCTTCCCCTTTAACTAACCAGCTTGAGCCATCCATGTCCCAAAGTGCCACCCGCCAATTCCAGCAGAGATACATACAGTGACAGTATACTCCACTCAGAGAATCATACGCGTTTGTGCTAGAAAAACTCATCAAGCAAGGGGTCCTCAATCTCCCCCAGATATGACCACCTCCACAATTTGATCCCTCACGCGCCATCCCTACGTGGTATGGGGAAAATGACTTCTGTAACTACCATCGTGTTAAGGGCCATGACACAGGCAACTGTAAAACCCTTAAAAACATCATCCAAGACATGCTAGAAAAGGGTGACCTCATCCTCGACAATCCCAATGTGCCACCTAATCAGGGCATTGATATCTTCAAGCAACCATTCCCCAATCATCCACCAACTCAAAACAATGTCCAGACCTTGACTGACAACATTCATGAACACAACATTTGAACGGTCAATACGGTCTCGCCCTTCATCCCTGACCAACTTCAAGAGGTGAGTCCACCCATCAGTCCATCAAATGTGGATGAACCTCTTTCTCCAGTTAGTTCTCCGTCAACCTCTCTCATCTTGGAGGACACCTCAACCTTACCAACACCGCCGGTTTCACCATCCTCCTTCTTACTACCCATGAAGGACCTAACCCTTCCTACTCCTCGACCGCAAGTGGAGGGCATAATCATCCCTGCCCTTTACCCGCTTGAGGAGCCTCATTTCCCAGTTTCTTCTCCACCCAGTGAAGAACCTGCCTCTCCTTCGTCTCCAACCATAGATGAACCTGTCACGACTTCATCATGCCTTGGGTCTGAGACTGCTACACCAATCTCATCTTCAACCCCACAACCGTCCACATCTTCTCAAGAACCCAAACCTCATCCAACATCTTCTCAGCCATTTTCTCGATTAGTGGAGAAACTTAAACTTCTCCCTTCAAGGAAAGTGGAGCATCAGGGATTGTGGGAGCATCTCACAGCTCTTCAACATGCCCGTGCCTTCTCGTCTCATGCTGCTGATCCTCCCATGGCAAAATCTCCCAAGACTCTCAACAAAAACCAGACTCCCATTTCTAAACCTCAACTGACCCCATCAAAACCAAAACCCACATCTACCCCATCTAAACCTATCAAGTCACTTGGTGTTCACCCTGTCTCTACCCTCACTCATCCACAAATGAAGGTGGACCTAGACTAGACCTCAACCAATAGTAGTCTTCAACCCAGGTCACAGAAGACTGCCTATCCACAGAGGTGAACACCTCCTCCTTCGTCACCATTACCCTCCATTTTGGGACCCCATCCTTCGACCCTGACTAGAGTCCTTCCCACTTCGACCTTTAATCAAAACCAGCTACCTCCTTTGCTTCCTTTGCCTACCGCTAGCCTACCCTCTCTCAAAAAGGTGGTACCTCCCATGAAGAAAGTACCATCTCCACCTGTCGCCGTGCCGTCAACCCAAAAGGTGGTACGGAAGCCTCCTCTGACTCTGCCTAAGCAAAAGTCACCAATATCGCACACATTGACGAGCACGAACCCTTTAGTGGGATCATACTCTTTGATCTTGCACTGACTTTTGTAGACTTCCAGCATAACCCTTCCACCCATTAGGCCTTTCCAACCTCTCAGGTCTAAGCCCTCCTAGTTCGACGACATGAAGATTTGCTTATATCATCATATGCCAGGACATGATACCAAGACTTGTTGTGCCCTCAAGACCGTCATTCGCCACTATCTGGAGAAAGAAACTCTTCTCTTTGAGGACACTCTCGACTGACCCTTGACTCCCTCTCATAACCCTCTGACCTCTTCAAACCCATCAACATCTCATCAGCAGACCATGACCCCTTTATCTTCTTCACCGCCTATCTTCGAAATCAATGCCATTCACATAACCACCAGGTCACAAAAGGACAAGGTGAAAGAAAAATCTGCCATTCCTTGGACCTACCCTTTTGTCCAGCCACCTCAAATGCCCAAGCCCAAGATTTCTATCCTTGGCATGCCTCAACCCTCCTCTTCTTCTTCTTCTTCCAGACAAATCCATGACTCCATGTTGAAACAGCTTCACCACACGCCTGTGAAGATGTCCCTTTATGACCTCATCCAAACCTTGCCCCAACATCGTCAAGCCCTCATCAGAGCCCTACAGGTAGCAGAGGTTCAACTGGAGGACCCCCAGCCACTTGCTGCCCTTGTCCACTCTTTAGCCCCTATTGCCTCCATCACATTCAGTGATTCTAAGATTCCCACATCTAACATGGAAGATCAGGACGCCGCCCTCTTCATCACTGCCTATGTTGATCAGACACGCATTAAATGCATTATGATCGACGGAGGTGCTAGCATTAACATTATCTCCACCCATGCCTTTGAACAGTTGGCTCTTCCCAAGAATTGCATCTCCAAAATTGATGTAATCTTGCACTCTTTTAATGACACCACTACCATGACCATTGGCACAGTCATCCTTCACATCCACGTTGGTCCACACACAGTCTCAGAGCTCTTCTATATCATCAAAGGAGAGTTTCAATACAACATCTTGTTGGGCCGACCCTAGATCCAAGCCATGGCATATGTCCCCTCCACCCTCCACCATTGTGTGAAATTTGAGCACGATGGGCAATTCCATATCATTCCCACTGACTCTTCACCCTTCAAAACTTATAACACCACCTACTGTCCAAATGATGTCCTCATTCCTATCAAGCCATCAATCTTGACACCACCTCCATCTGCAGAAGCTTCGACCAGTTCGCAATAGGTAGTCGCCCTCACACCTCCCCTTCAAGTGATGACCACAGACCCCATGGAAGACATCTTCCAAAGACTTTCATTGGGGAAGTATCACTTGCTGGCCTTAGATATGTTCCAAACTCCTCAAGAGTATGGACGCCTTCATCACAACCCTAATTACGACCATCGGATTGGGATGATTGTGCCTTATGGTCCTCCTCACCTCTGAACCAACCTTGTCTATGGGGGGCTTAGTCAAGTTCATACTAATTGCAATCATCTTTCTTCACCTCAACCTTTCACATCAGACTTCTCATTTCTTGGCAACCCTGCCTTTGCACACACTTACCTTTATAGGTGTGCATGGAAGGGTTTTGGTTTCAGACGCTATGAGCAAGGCTCCCATCAGCCCATCAAACCACTCAACGATGACGATGCCAAGAAATGGTATGGCCTGGGATATCACGGCCCCACTCAGGACCCTACAGACCTTTTCCCTGAGCTAACCATTGACCAATCTCCTCAAGGCTCACCCATCCCTCCTCCTTCACCTATGGAGTCGGTGGTTTCCATCCCTCTTAGTTTTTTTTTTATAAACACCATCCACCTAGAACCCTTGACTTATCAGCTCAATGGGGTGTCCAGGTATCTCCCTCTCATTTTTCTCAGCATGATAGAAGCTTAGTCAGTGACCATTCACACTGTCTACTGCATTGATGATGACGCCATTCTTTCCTACATGGGCGCCGATGACTCTTTCATCCAGCGCTCTCTCCCTTCTGAGACCCAGGTTATGTTAAATGAATCAACCATTGACATTAACCTCCCTTCTTTTGATGTTCCCCACATCTTAAAGATTGGTCAATCTTTAGATGCTCAGGAGCAGTTTGACTACACCCAATTTCTCTCTGACCATAGCAAGACCTTTGCCTGGACCTACCGTGACATGCCTGGCATCGACCCCACCATCGCCACCCATAACATTGTCACCAAACTAGAGGCTAAGCTTGTTAGGCAAAAGCTTCAAAAGATGCATCGTCATGTTGCCCTCCTTGTTAAAGAGGAGCTTCAGTGCCTCCTTTCTGTCTCCTTCATCCAGCCCATCGATTATCTACAGTGGGTCTCTAACATCGTCCCAGTCACCAAGGCAACTGGGGGGATCCGGATCTGCACAGACTATCACGACCTTAACTTAGCCTATCCCAAAGATGACTTTCCTCTTCCTAACATTGACCAACTTGTTTTTAGCTATCTCTCATGGACGGGTTTTTAGGATACAATCAAATCCTAATTGCTCTAGAAGATCAGCATAAGACCACCTTCATTACCCCATGGGGGACTTTCTGCTATTGAGTCATGCCTTTTGGCTTGAAGAATGCAAGCGCCACTTATCAGCGTACCATGACTTACATTTTCCATGATCTCCTCCATAAAATCATGGAGGACTATGTGGATGACCTGCTCGGCAAGTCCAAGCTTTGTTGTGACCATTTGATCATTCTCAAAATCATCTTCTCTCGCCTTCTTCAATACAATGTCCGCCTTAACCCCAAGAAATGTGTCTTTGGGGTCCTCTCCAGAAAGCTCTTAGGCTTTATCGTCTCTTTCTGTGGCATCGAGATAGATCCCACCAAGATTCACGCTATCCTCGAGATGCTGCCCCCGACCAATCTCAAGCAGCTTCGCAGTCTATAAGGGAAGCTCCAGTCCATTCACCGTTTCATCTCGTAGCTTTCTAACCACTGCCAACCTTTTCATCATCTCCTTAAGAAGGACGTCTCCTTTACATGGGATAAGGACTGTCAAGAGGCTTTTGAAGCCCTCAAATGCTATCTAGTCTCTCCACCAGTTCTCATTCCACCTAAAGATGATCAACCCTTCTACCTTTATATCTCTGTCACCAATCATTCGTTAGGTGCCATGATCGTGCACCGCGATGAGCATCACCATGAGCAAGCGGTCTACTATATCAGCCAAACACTAGTCGACTATAAAACTCGATATACTCATACCGAGAAACTCTATTTGGCATTAGTCTTTGCCACTACCAAGCTCCGCCACTATCTTCTTAATCACAAGACCTTTGTCATCACTCACACTGAGCCTCTTAAGTTTATGCACTCCAAGCCATATCAACATCAACGTATGGCTTGGTGGCTCATGCTACTTGCTGAGTTTAACCTCGAATTCATCCAGCAGAAATCCATCAAGGGGCAAACCATTGCTGATCAACTGGCAGATGCCCCTCTTCCCAACAATCAACCTTCGCAGTGTGAGTTCCCTGACGAGTCTATCACCACGCTTTCCACTGATGACACTACCTACCAAATGACCATGTTCTTCGATGGCTCCAAATTTCAACTTGGTGGGGGTGTGGGAGTCATTCTCATCCCACTTGATGGTGAGCCCATGCCTTTGTCTTTCAAGCTCAACTTTAATTGTACCAATAATATGGCTGAATACGAGGCCTTAATTTTGGGACTTCAGACCGCCCTCTCTCTCAGCATCAAGTCCATCAACATCTTCGGTGACTCACAGCTTGTCGTTAATCAGGTCAACGGTTCATACCTCTATAAAAATGAAATTTTGCAAAGGTACAAAAATCGTGCTGACATTCTCCTTGCATCTTTCGACCATTACCTCCTACAAATTGTTCCTCGATCCACGAATAAGTTTGCTGACACCATGGATTCTCTCGCTTCTCATATCCCATCTTCCTCATCTGCATCCAGACTTTTTGTCACGGTGCATCGTGTGCCATTGCCTTCCTATATCTCTCCTAACATTAATCATGTCAACACCATAGACTCTAGCCCACGGGATGTTTGGTATAAGCAACTTGTGGACTTCTTATCTTTGTCTGTCATTCCTCCCAAGCTCTCTAACAATGTACAGTGAGCTTTTATCAAGCATACTACTCGCTATACCATGCTAGGGGGTCTTCTCTATAAGTGAGGCTTCGATGGCCTCCTTCTTCACTGTCTCATCTCCACTGAAGCATCTCAAGCCATTAAGCAAGTCCACGATGGGATTTGTGGTAGACATTTCAGTGGGAATTCAGTTGCCAAGCGCATCCTTCATCTGGGCTATTATTGGCCCACCCTTCATCAAGACTGTAGCGACTATGTTCAGAGTTGCATCAAGTGTCAGCAACACTCTAACTTGCTTCATCTTCCTAGTCACGCCTTACAAGTTGCTTACGATTTTTGGCCTTTTTCTCAGTGGGGCTTAGATCTCATCGGTGAGATTAACCCTCATTCATCTCTTCGTCATCAATCTATCATCACCGCCACTGAGTATTTCACCAAGTGGGTGGAAGCCATTCCTCTCATCTCCATAAAAGCCGATAAGATTGTCGACTTCATTAGCACCCACATCATCTGCCGCTTCGGTGTCTCTCATAAAATCATCATCGACAATGGCAAGTCCTTCAAAAACAAGACCGTCCAAAAACTCTACGACTCATTTGGCATCAAGCTCAGTTTCTCTTTGCCTTACTACCCACAAGCAAATGGGCAGGCTGAGGCTTCCAACAAAATCTTGACTAAAATTATCATGAAGGTGGTCAGCGATACTGGAAGGGATTGGCATATTCACATTCCCTTCGCTTTGTGGGCCTACCGCACTAGCATTCGAACCTCCACGAGTGCTACCCCATTCTCTCTCATGTACAGAATAGAGGCTATCCTACCTCTCAAAGTATAAATCTCATCTCTCTACATCTCTCTGCATGACATTCTTTCTAATGATGACTTTCATCAAGATCGCTTAGCTCAACTTGAGTTACTTGACGAGCACCACCTTGCTCCTCTCAACCATCTCCATGTCTATCAATGTCACATCAAGCAAGCCTATGACAAAAATCTGTGAGAATGAGATTTCAATATCAGAGACCTCATCCTGAAAGAGAATCAGCACGTGACCAATATGGAGCAAAGTAAATGAGGCAAGTTTGCCCCTAATTGGCTCGAACCTTTCATTATCATGCACAAGTATGGATCAGGGACATATCGTTTGTCTTCTCTCGATAGATGACTAGAACCTGAGCCTCTTAATACATTGCATCTACGACCATTCTTCTATTAGTCGAGTACTCGTCCACTTGACATTTACCTTGAGCTCATCCCTTGAGAAATCCCCGTCTTCTTAGTCCTCATTCCTTTCAACCCTACTCCCCTTAACAAATCCTATATACCCCTTTTATATAGTATGGATGCTTTGTCCTAATAAAAGGGAGCCCTTGACCTTCTATAGTCTTGTCTGTGACTCACATTTCTATCAAAACAAATCACAATGTCAAAATATCCAAGGTCACACAATCAAATCAAAAGGTAGACTGCTCCCTCAAAGGACAGCTGTACTATCATTGTTGTAGCTAATAGACTGCTCCCTCGAAGGATAGCTATTCAAAGCCCTTATATATAAAGCAAAATATAGACCACTCCCTCGAAGGATGGCTATGACTAACTCTTGCTACAAACAGCAATCTTTCTTAGAAGCTTCCCGCATTGATCAGCTTCACAAATGACCACCAAGTAAATGAAATCTCTTAGTAGACTTCCTGCATTGATCAGTCTGTAAAAAGAAAAATCATGCACTTGGCTTATAGTTATCTCAGGGTCTCCTATAAAAAGGGCAAAGTTATCTCTGCTCTAAAATGGGTTACCCTATCCTCCTCCTATCACTTTCTCAAGGGACTTCAAGCTCACTTTAATGTCAAAGTGATTCGATTACCTCTCTAACACAACATATGGTCAACGACGTCATGCATGAATGGGGCTCTTGGTTCTAATAACCCCTATCTATGCTTTCCTTCTAGTCCTTGTCAATGAAAGAGCAATATGCCTTTCACTTCTTCTACACTTTGATCACATTCAACTTCATCACTTGTTAAACCTAATCAACTCAACTCAACTCTCTTTTCAGGCCACTCCCATAGACTATTCACTAGTTTCTATGGACACCACTACACATGGAAACTATCGACCAGACGCAATTTATGTTAAGCATAAACCAATACTTGCTGAAGCATAAATAGACTTCAATTCATCTTTAGCATACATCCATCACAAATATGGAAAATTTCTAGGGATGAAAAACCTCTTTTATCCTTCATCACTCGACCTCGACCTTAACCAAGACCAGTCTATCGACCACTTTCACCACCTGTCTACCACTCAGACTCTTTGTTCGAACTACATTGGTCTGAGGCCCTAAGACCGAGGCTATGTAGGTAGCACTCAAATGACACAATGTCTTCTGGGGTTAGCTCGACCACCCTCATTTGTTCATCTCTCTGATGAACAAACCTTCTTTCTTCCTTTTGACCATGACCTTGCCCTCAACCAAGACCAATTTCATCCCTTTGACCCTTCCTCCCTTTTAGGAAGAACTACATTGGCCTGAGGCCCTTCACACAAGGGCTATGTAGGCAGCACTCAAATCACATAACATCTTCTGAGGTTATCTCGGCCACATCCTTTTGCCCATCCATCCACCTTGACCAATGACCATTGGAGATCATGCCTGTCTCCTCCAACTTCAACCACTTCCAAGACAATGTTGCCTTGGTTGTTTTTTTCCTGTATGCTACCTCATGACTGGTTAGCAAAATTGTGCGTAGACTATTTTTGACCTTCACAAGTATAGGATCGCAAGCCGGTTGATCCGCACTACTTGTGAATTTTTTGTGTTTCTAGGAGCACTTCCCGAGCCCGGGATACCTGGAACATGATGACCCATTGGAGCTATAGCTTCGATTGAATAACCCGATCAGCAGATGACTAAATGCTGGGGCCTGATTATTTCAATTTTGGTACTCCTCGACCCTTGACCTACGACAATTTAACTTGACTATCTCATGAAGTGGTATGCGTGCAATCACGACTTTTACAGCGTTCACCCTCACCCCTTTTTTATCCACTCTTTGTCAAATTAGCACCTGATTCTTGGTTCTCTTCCCTCGACTCCTGCTTTGAGGGGGAATACCTCATCTATAATCGGGGCAATCCACCTCTTGTTTTTGTCTTGCAGTTCATTTGAACAACCAACAAGATGGAATCAACCTTATCCCACACTTGGGGCAACCAACTCCTATTTTTGTCTTGCAGTTCGTCCAGAACAACCAACAAGAAAAAAAGGGGCAAATGTAAACACCAAAATTGTGTCTAACCCTTGTCATCCTCCCCTTAACCCCCATTTTTATTCTTCCATGCCTATTTAACCCCTGTCGACCATTTTCCTATGAGCCTTAACCCTGGCAGCATGTAAAAATGAGCAAAAAGCTAAATCTAGCCTCTGTCCCCATTCTGCATCTGCCGATGACGGTCACTACCTGGCCGACGTCGCTGACATTGGTCACTAATCGATCGACGTCAGTAGTCCTGTTGGCATTGGTTATCCTTAACATTGCATTCTCAACCCAAACGCAGGATCCGTTATCCATTATTCATCATTCGGTTGCCAATCCATTTCTCAATCAATTATCAGACCTTCCTTCGTATCAATCAGCAACCTCTTCATTCAAATGATCAGCCAACTTTTGCATTCAACCAATCCACAATCAATCTCTCATATTCTCTCTCTTTGGTACAGGTATTCTACTTCAGTCATCTTGCTGGAGGTCTGCTACATCAAACTTTTGCAACACATCGGCAACATCAATCATGTCTCCTATTATATCTTCAGCGTATAACAGGTAAGCATTTGTTCTGTATTTTTATTTCATTTTTTGGTTATTGTTTTTATTTTATATTACCACCCCAATCTAGAGTTAGACCATAGCCCTGACCTTACTTCCACCTGTATCATCTCTATCCACCCTCTACAGAAAATATAGTCTGTAACTCTGCCCAGATCCCTATATAAACCCCCAAACAATCCCTCTGACTCCTAAACCATCTTCCCGAACCCTCAAACAAAAACTTTAGACCCTTCTACAATCTTAAAACCCTGTCCATACCCGACCAGACCCTGTCCGAAAGCTATTGCCCTGATCGATGCCAGTCATTACCCCTACCGACGCCGGCACTTTAACCGACATTGGCACCCTTCTTAACCAATGTCGGCATAGAGACCGACACCGATGACTGTGCAGAGCAGTTTGCTGCATATCAGGTACGCATTCTATTTTTTGTCTTTTTTTTTCTTTCATTCTATCTTTCATTATTTCTACTTCAGTCAAATATTATGTTTTTAATTAGTGGGTTGATATCCCTTAAGGAAGTCTTCGTACTTCAGGGATCAATTTTTTGCTTGATAGCCCACTGTCTCCTCATCTAACATTTTTTTTGTGTTTAGTCTCTTTTTCTTCGCAGGTGTCATTCCTCCATAGCCAAAGAGGAGTACCTTCCAATGTCTGATTTCAGTGCGCATGACTACATCCGGGTATCTTCTAACCCTAGACCATCTCTTAGTTTCTCATTTCTATCTTTTGAATGTGAAAGCGAAATTTAGCATAGAAACAAAAATACTAGAGTGAAAGGATAAATATATTCCTAACTTTGTATAACACACATTGTCATTTGGATAATACCATAAATGTACACCTTAGATCAATGATAATATGTATTATTAAATTTACATAATGTGAAATTTTAAATCTAAATTATATTTAAAACTTGAAATTTTTTAAGATCAAGGAAGGAGTGTGCCTGTATGTGTACAAACCATGTTGCCATATAATGTTTTTGAATATGACACTTCCTTGTTGAAGCATTCAAGAATCAGTCATTTTTTAAAACCATTTCATATTATTGGGTAATTAAATCTAATATTTTAATAACTATTTAATATAAAGGGTAGGGAAGACAAATGTCTCAACCCTCACAAATTGGGAGTAGTGTACTACTACTGAGAATCATTGAAACTCAAATGCACTAACTCAAATAACTAATATAGTTAAATGTTAAACCTCAAGATGTAAAATTGGGATACAAATTATGGACTATATATGAGTAATTCTAATTTAATTGAGTTTTTATGAACCTCAATGTGCATTACATCAACAAAAATGATTCAACCATTATTGATATATTTAAACATTCAAGATTTATAACTACTCAGCTCCATTAATATAAATTTAGGAATATACAACTATAACAATGTTCATTTTTTAAAAAAATTACATGTGCATGAACCAATGTCATGTTTTATTTAATTTATTCCAACATATATCTAAAATAATATATATTTACATGAACTAGTATCACTATGAAGTGAGTACATATGCATGACACATTCCCCCATTATTTGTATGAATATATGAATATATGTCTCATAAGTAAACTCATTTGGTACTTTAATCACTCTAAATTATCTTAATGTTGTAATATATTACTAAGATATGAATTTTATTCTTGTGAAGGTTTGTCTCTATTAAAATACCACTCATATCCCCCAATTTAAGGTGAGGGATGCATCCTATAAGTCACTAGTCTAAAAATAAAGATTTAATTATATCATGTCATGTATAAAGATGCAACCATGTAAGCATGTGGATAATATATCATCATCATAATGTCTATGTTATCAAAACATGTATTTATCATATGCAATGCATGGAATATAAGTATCATGTAAAGCTAGATGTATCAATAAAGAACACAATAGTAACCATCACTATTATAATAAACAAATAATAATAAAAAAATAAAGAGGTGGATGGTATAATCATGGCATAACATGAAAATGGGGAGGTTCATGATATGGATCATGACACTCAAAAACTCAACATTCTCAAAAATATCATCAAGCTTAACAGATAGTCCTAGATTAATCCTCTCATAAGCATGCAATGTCATGTATTAGGCTAAGGGACACAATCAATGAAAATGAATATGTCTCAAATAAGGCCAAGGGCCACAATAAAGGGATAGAAATATGTTGTAAAAAATATAAGAATGATTAAAAATAATGGACAAATGAATTCAAATAAATCAAGGAAAAAAACCACAATCAAGGAACATAAATATATCACTAACAAGGGAGAAATGAATTTCTCATCAAACAAGCCCAAGATACAAAATCAAGTGACATAAATATCTCAAAATTTTGAAAAAAACAATGTCACATCAAAAAAATGAAAAGGTAGATAATCAAGGGGCTTACCAAAAAGGGGTAAAATGTAGACACTAGAATCTCAAACATTTGGATTCTGACTATCAAACCCCAAAAGAAAATCCAAAAACCACTTTTGTTTAACTGATCAACCTTAAAATCTCCATTTTTATCTATTTTTGATTGATTGCCTTGATTTTCAATGGTCAAGATAACTTTTGATAGTCCCCTAACTGTCGATGGTTAGGATAATCATCGACAGTTGATCCCAACCATCTAGGATTTTTCATGCAAACACCAAAAAACACTGGTTAACTTTTCTAAATATAAGTTGTGCAAATCCTCTAATGATACCTTGTATTATCAATTTATAATTATAATCACATCTTAAACTTCTACTTCAGCCATAGCCCTTCCCTATAAGAAGAGGAGAGTAGCAAGAGATTAATCCATCTACAACTATTATCAAGAGCTCAGGTACTCAAAGTTTCTTATTGTAGGTTATTCAGCATTATCAAACATCATCAACAATCTATATGGGAAAGCCAATAGACCATTTCCTCTCAAATTATGTTTTTAGGCATCATCATTCTACTAGAATCAAACTAGATTCCACCCATGAATCAACAACATCTATCAATCAACCCCTTTTTGGTAAGGTCAAGTATTTGATTACTATCATTTATCTATTTTCATCCAATTTGGAAATAGTAGACCTAGCACTAAACTCATATAATTCATTTTTTGAGTCCCATCATTAGTTTTTGGCAAGCCTAAAATTTGGACAGTCAACCGTTGATGGTCAAACCTAACCACTGACAGTCACTCTAACTGTTGATGGTTACATATGGTAGAGAAAAGAAATAGAAAGCTGATTTGACCCTCTTACACCTAACTAATTATACTTTT